>CM019169.2:4401355-5601355 GCA_009739505.2 Apolygus lucorum
AAAAAAAACTAAAACACTCAGTCAAATGACATTCAAAAAACTCTTATCAGTCTACAACATAATATATATCAATCTTCAACTTTTTATATTAATTAACTTGACAATTTTGTTAATACTCGTCACATAATTAACTTAATTACATCACAGATTTGTTTCATTAACTGGATAGTAAGAAGGCAAATATTTTTTTAGAAACTCTTGACCATACTGTGCCTTCGATCAGCCTCCCTTTTTTGTTCACACAATCGTTCCGCTGTAAAGTGTAGGGCGAGTCATCTCTGAGGGTTACCTAAGGGAAGGATAAGAATTTTTGGTAATTCTGAGCAATTATCCGGTCAACTCCGATATTTCTCATACTTAACCATGATATATGTAGAGTAGTAAATATCAATATTCAGACCGAAATAAGTGTCGGAAAAGGAAAATATATTGTGAAATTATATATAGTAGTCATCTGACTCGCTATCTGTATCAGCTTCACGAGTGATGTTAGGGTGTTCGTTTTCACCGTTATACAGATGGCCAACTGCTCTGAATAGATGATGCACTCTTGTTTTGTAATCAGAGTACTTTCTTTTAAACGTAAACTCTGCTAAATGACCGATAAAATGTTGTTTTCGGTTTCCGTATCGAGGCACGCTTCCCCGCACCTCCCTCCACAAACATTCAATGTGTTGCGTATGCGCACCAGTCTCGGTAAGTCTAAGGTAAGTTTCACAATATATTTTCCTTTTCCGACACTTATTTCGGTCTGAATATTGATATTTACTACTCTACATATGTCATGGTTAAGTATGAGAAATATCGGAGTTGACCGGATAATTGCTCAGAATTACCGAATTTTTTTCATTCTAAGGGCTTAGGGCAATATGGAGATAATAATATCAGAATTCGAAAACCTAAAATCGTTTTATTTTTAAAAACTGTCAATAGATACTTGACGTAGAAAATAATATAATATATACTTCATCTTCATCTTTAAAATACTCAACTAACAACATTTTCTCGTTACCACACGCCTATTATCATTACCACTGAACTTTATTAAGTTAGTGGTAATGAGATGGTTTGATGTGTGGTAATGAGAATTCAAAATTTGAGAGCTTGCCATTTTCGTTCTGTACATACTATATTCCTCATTCTACGCCGTTTGAGAAGGCAATTAGTGGGCTACAGAAAAATGCGATCTAAAAAAATTAGTCACCAACATTGAAAGAGAATCATTGAACTGTGGTAATGATAACAATAAATGTACGCACCTGACACGTGACCTTAAACAACCACCCCTGCTTACCAACTGACGAGGGAAATGGCGGTGGCGAGTTCCCTGGCGCTATGCAGTATTGCCACTACGATTCTCGTCGAAAG
The DNA here is from genome assembly GCA_009739505.2 of Apolygus lucorum. Lineage (NCBI taxonomy): Eukaryota > Metazoa > Arthropoda > Insecta > Hemiptera > Miridae > Apolygus > Apolygus lucorum. The sequence goes on from CM019169.2 coordinate 4,402,724, forward strand.
TTCGCCAAAATGTCCTGTTGGTCGCTATGGGTGGGAAAATCTTGATTCTTGCGCGGTAATAAGACTTTTCACCATTACACTTTTTGAAATAAGTTATTGGCATCACCAAATAGATTTAAAAATCACACCACTCTGTTTTTGACGAGATCTACATGTAGACTTTCAGTTTCATTCGTTTTTTCACGCAAACAATATTTTCCAAGGCCTAGGAGAAGACTTTTGTAGGCAAAAATTAAATCATTACAGGTGGTGGTAATGAGAAGTGAGCCTTTCAAGACAAAAGAAAAGGTATTAATTTCGGATAAAAGTAAATTTTTCAAGAGGTTCTAGTAGGCAGAGGCGGGAATAAACCCAATGAAAAAATTAGAAAAAAAACTAGGACGGACATTTGGAGAAACCCTACCATAACACTATTATTGAGCTTTTTCTGAGAATCACCCATATATCTATGTTATTATGTTAATGATTCGTTTCACATTCTGACAACAACGGAGGATGGGTTATAAAATCCTATAGTGAGGTAAAAAGCAATAGGTAAAGACATGAGAATGTAATGCAGACTCGTATGCAAGCGTTTTTTTTTTTCGATTTTCGCATTCTACGTACCTTGAAACGTAAAACATCAAATTTTGAGGGGGGGTTAAAATTTTGGTTTTGTAACGATTTTACCCACAAAGCTTTTTATGTGGTTACGTAATATTTTTCATTCTCTGGAATATAGGGACACATCGGCGATTTGGAAATTAGTTGGGACCTGGCCCAAAGAATATTACTTATTAGAATTGATTTGAATGCACTTAGTGGTGAGTATTGTCGGGTTTCAGCGCTACCTACCGCCACTTCAGCGAACTATTATCCTTTTTCAGCTCGATGTGAGCGTGGTCAAGCGGCATTTCTGAAAAGTAGGCTTACCTCGATTTTACCACTCTCTAATTTCTAAGTTTGGCGGCTTTACTTCCCTGCCTTTTTAAATTGCGAGGAAAAGGAAGTTGATATTGCATTTTTGTGTTGTTTTCAATTGTTGTGTTGTTCTTCTTTGCTACATTGTAATCTTGGGATAACTGCAAGTTAGAGGAGCGACGGTAATGCGGTCGCGAGCGTGATCACCTGATAAGATATCCAAAATGGTAGTTAGTTGAAGTGGCGGTAGGTAGCGCTGAAACCCGACAATACTGTCCGGGGGCCAGACTCTCCTGTAAAATCATAATACAATACCAACTCCTGATTTATTCAAACGGTCTCAGTTTCATGGCCTCAGCTGTTTCTCGTTAGCTTTTAGAAATGGCGACTGTAGACTTGAAGTTTTTTTCCCCCCTCAGAACTCTCAACAAAACGAGTTAATTTGTGGACCTTCAGATTTTTGACTCCAATAATAAACACTGGAATTCAGATTCTTGCATCAACAGTTTTCATGTATGATATAATATATCAAATAGGATAATCGCCCAAAATTATCATATTATGATAATTTTGGGCGATTATCCTATTTGATCTACGGCTGTTCTTGATTCGTTACACAATATGTACTTATTATTCAAGAGAGTTTTTGATTATTTTTTTTGCTTCCGAGTCTACCAAGGTAGCGGAAGCTTTGTTTTCACTTTTCAAGGACGAAAAAAAAAAGTTCTCCAAAATCAAAATTTTCACTCGCGTTTTGCGTTTTAGACCTTTCTGAACAATTTTGGTTCCGTGTCTGTCTGTCTGTGTGTCTGTGTGTCTGTGTGTCTGTGTGTCTGTCATGAATTCCTTGTAACGCGCATAACTATACGAAGTTATTGTCCGATTTCGATGAAATTTTCAGGGATTATGCGGGTTGGTGTGTAGACGGTCCCCTATGAAAATCATCATCCTCGGACTGATAGAAGCCACTGCGCATGCGCAAACGTGAATTCCTTGTAACGGCCATAACTTCTACATTTTCCATCCGATTTCGATGAAATTCTCAGGGATTGTGCGGGTTGGTGTGTAGACGGTCCCCTATGAAAATCATCATCCTCGGACTGATTAAAGCGACTGCGCATGCGCAAACGTGAATTTCCTTGTAACGGCCGTAACTTCCACATTTTCCATCCGATTTCAATGAAATTTTCACTGATGTTACAGATTAGAGTTAAGATGGTCCCCTATGAAAATCATCACCCCCGGATTGATAGTAGCCGATGCGCATGCGCGAACGTGAATTGCTTCCAACAGCCATAAATTCCACAATTTCTGCCCGATTTCGATGACATTTTCAGGGATTACGCGGATTAGGTTGTAGATAGTCCCAATGAAAATCAAGGCCTTAAAATTTACAGTAGCCTCTGCGCATGCGCAAACGTAAAATCCTTGTAACAGCCGTAACAGTCGCGTGTGACGTGAGGATCTCAAACCCCATTCAATCATCCCCTTTATGGATCAGTGAGCAATGCTCTGGATTCCCACCCTGGTGTCCCAGGTTCGAATCCCAGTCAAGCTAAGAAATTTTTTGATCCAATCACATCTACATTTTTCGTCCGAATTTGATGAAATTTTCTAGGATTGTCCAGATTAGCGTGTAGATGGTCCCCTATGGGGGTAGTGAAAGATACTTAGAGATTGGTGTTTTCAGATTAACTACTATGCATCGGATCATCTATATAATCGGGTTATGGATACGAGGAAGCTATGTGCCACACCCACTTGGCAGACGTTTTTTAGTTTTGTTCAACAACCTACCTACATACATTTTATTCACAGCTTTCAATGGCCTTACCATAATATTTCAGTATTAACTTTATGGTCCTCTAAATACGTTTCTCAAGATGCTTTATTCCTTTAATAAAACTGATCCGTTTATCGCCTCCAACAAAGTCCTTTCGTCTCGGCTTTAATTACAGTCTTCATTAAACTCCTCAAAGCTCTCCTCGCTCGAACTGAATATTTTGGGAGGAACTTCTTCCGTAACATCCATCTGTCCTAAAACATTCCTTCTCCTGGAATGAATATCCTCTAAAATAATAAAAATTTTTTATTGGGAACCTACCATTGTAATCATTGTTGTATAGGAGACATGAAACATTTAACAAATCATCTTATAGATTCCTCGTCATCCACAACATGGTGGGGTAAACGATCATGTAAATGTTAGGTTGTCATAACTACCAACTACCCTTCCCAAAATATCCAGGGGCCGGTATGGCTACACGGTATTTGGGCGTCGTTGATTGGCGGTGGACTACGGAACGACTTCTGCAGGGGTCTTGGGTTCAAGGCTCATCGCCGGCAGCGTGCGTCCAAGGCTCATCGCCGTCACCGAGGGCGGTGAGGAAATGGGAAGCCATGAGCGAAATCATCAGAAAAAATTCTGATCTTCCCTTTGGAAGACAGGCGATGACGTCCGCGACATCAGGAATGACAGACGGACGAAAATCCAACCTGAAATGGTTGTTTACTTGATTTATTTTCACCTTCCAAATATAAGGACCATCGAACAATTAGGTGATGAGAGGGTACTCGGCCATATTAGTGTACCACATCATTGACTTGGTTGGGTAGGTAATGTGACAGGAGGTCGTCGGAACTGCCAAGTTCCCGACTAAATATGAGTAAAATCGAACAATTAGGTGATGAGAGGGTACTCGGCCATATTAGTGTACCACATCATTGACTTGGTTGGGTAGGTAATGTGACAGGAGGTCGTCGGAACTGCCAAGTTCCCGACTAAATATGAGTAAAATCGAACAATTAGGTGATGAGAGTGTGGTGTATCTATTGGGTGTAACACATAGTTTCCACGTCATGCATAACACGGTTATGTTGCCTACATTCTATTATGTTTTAATTGAAAATTAGCTCATAAATACGGCTATGAAATGAGGTAAATGATCCCCGCAATATTTATTGCCAATTTTTTTATTTTATTAAAATCTTCTGAAAAGTCCAAAATTCATGAGGAACTCTATTTTATCGCTTAATGGATCCAAAATATGGAATCTACGCCCCAGAAAAACTTAAGGTACGAAAACTGGTCGAAAACAAACAGTTTTTGATTTTTCCCAGCCAGATTTGACTTCTCGTCCCCCCCCCCCCCCCCCCCCAGGGGTTGATACTAAAGATTTTAGTCCACTTACTTTTTTCGTTTTCTTTTCCTGTTCTGTCTCAGGTTTTTCAGTTTCAGACCATAAGCGTAGAAACGAAAAGTTGATGAGAATGGGTTCGTTCTCACCTAAACCTGAGCTTACCCGAGGTATATTTATTACTGTTGTATTTTCTTTCATATTCCAGAGAAATCAGTTTTTTAGGAGAGTGTAAATGTTAGTTTTTCAAGCGCGTGTTACTGACAAACGATCGATCGTTTGCTGCAAACAGGAATACGTCCTTGTAAAAATCTGAGTGAGGAATCACCTACGTTCCACCTAATTTGGAAGACAATCATTGAAATCATCCCAGTTTTCCTTCTTTTTTTCATAATTATTCATTATCATGTTGTTCCGAATGAACTTCAGCTGAATATGAACATATTTTATCATTTACACTGTGGTTTATTATAAAGTGAGTCATGGGTTACAATAATATCATTTGAAAAGCATTGGCTTAGCTGGAAACTCTACTTAGTCTACTGGTGGCATTTTAAGAATGACTGGGGGATGTGGGAAATTATATGTCACTTGCTTCGAGAAACCGGAAATCCAAGCGGGAAATGACGTCAATAACTTCAATAATCGTGCCACTTCAATGGAAGAGCTATAAGGTTCGCTAAGTTAGTGACCAACTTGGCTGTAAGGAAAAGCGGAAATAGGGTTGAATTAGCTTTGTCAGTCTTTCATTCCATGTGCATTTCCACTGAGAAGCGGAATAAGTTGGATAAGAGCCAGAGAGATTTCCATCACGCTTCGAACAATGAATCGGATGAACTTCCTATAAACCATAGGACCATCCTGCAATTCATAGGGGACCATTCACAATTCGTCAGGGAACATCCCCCAATTTATTCCAATTTATATGGGACCACTCTCAAACTCTCTTTCATAAATTTCAACCTTCTTGGGAAATTTATGTATTGAATCCGAGTGAATCTGTGGAAATTCCTAAAGCAAATCTACTTCAGTTACGAACTGATTTTGATAAAATTTTCTGAGCTTCAGGTATGTAAGGGTTGAGTATGGAATATAGTGAATTATTTCATGATCTGAGGTTTTATTTATTTATTCTATTTTAATTTATATTCTAATCTACATAGATTTCAATACCCGAAAATAGTGAGAAATTATGGAAAATGCATGTGCGGGACAAAGTACTACAATTGAATATATAGGTACTACGCAATCAGAATGGCAGTGTAGATAGTTGTTGAAGGACCGACGTACGACAAGTTGTCGAATAACCTAGAATCAGAGAAGCAATTTTCCTTATTGTCTCCAGACATTTTCGTTTGACAAAGAGCACGACAAATGGCAGAAAAGAGGCCAAAGTCGTTGAAAAGAAGGCAAGGTTGGGGTATTTATTTCTGACTCGGTAGCAAAATATGTATGAAACTACGGAAGACCTTACATAACAAGAGTGAAGACGGAGGAAAAGTGGGATGAAAACGTTGCGGGGACGAAAGTAGGAACGAGAATGGGGTTTCGCGGTAGACGTGGTGGTGTGGTGGAGGGAGATGCGTGCGAGATGAAAAGAACGGATGCTGCGGGTGGCGGTCGTAGGTGGTGAGAAGCGAATTGTAGGGCAAAGAGTAGGGAGGAGAGAGGGCTTAGACGGTTCTTTGCAAATCCGAGGGGCTCAGGGGATGTTTCGCTGAGTCTTTACAACAATGCTCACATTACCCGAGACCAAAAATGTCAGCCAAACTCACGCCTCAGATTGGTAGCTTCCACTGATGAAATTTTGGAACTCCCGAATATTTCACGGATTGAGAGCGGAAGCAAATTTCCTTCTATGGTGTATATATCAGAAAATATTACCGAATTTGTTGAAGCGCATGCGCCGTAACTGAAATCTATGGCGACTTTATAAAAATTGGATCGTAAGTTTGTATTGTTATGCACGTTCAGGGGCGGCTACTGATAGGAGCATAGGCGCATGTGCACCCCCAGCCAATTAAAAAAGAAAGAAAAATCAAAGTTAGTTTCTCTGAGTTTGAAGAGTAAGTTGGCTAGTAACAGAAGACACGATCGTAGGTACTGTGCTAGTTGAATCTACGCGCGAAAACAGTGGCGGGGAGCTCCCTCTTTTCTGACCAATCAGCGGCGGTTCGCACAAATCCAGTTTTATGCGCCGTTCTTGACTAGGGTCACGTAATTAGATGGAGGTGTGCTCGTGAGATTGACCAACCAGAGAGCACGAAATGTGACCTTGAGGAGCAGCACCGAGGATGTGCACCTGGGGTGTGTGGGTGAGTGAAATTCAAATTTTATTATTTTGTCTTCGTGGCTCACTGGTTTCCCGGTTTCCTTATCGTAAACAAACAGAACTGATAACGGCATTTCCCGTTTTGGTTTATTATTTTCAATAATGAACCTTTGGAATCGACCAAGAAAAAAAAATTTTAACACCCCCTCAAAATTTGATGGTTTACGTTTCAAGGTACGTAGAATCCAAAAATCGAATAAAAATTTGGCCGTCCGTCCGCCGTCCGCCGTATGCGGCACTTTTGCCACTTAGCATTGACCGATTTTGATGAAATTTGGTATGTAGGCTCCATTTGGGGTCTAGTTGTGCCCCGAAGATTTTGGTTGATGTAGGTCACTTCTAAGGGTTCCAAAATCAATTTTGAAATTTTAAAACGCCCTAACTCAAAAAATTTAGATATAGAGGTATTGTTTTTTCTTCAATTTAAGATTCTATAGAATTTTTAGAATTTTTCGAGACCACCCGGAGCTCTATAGGACAAATCGTTCGCTCACTACGAGAATTTAAAGTTTGGACTTACGATTAATCAGAAACACAAGTGTGAATCGCAAAAGAGGCCTAATCTCCGTTCAAATTATAGTTGACCGAAATGCGATCGATATTTTTCTTCATGTTGGATGGTTGGTGGCTTTGCAGACGAGTGATCTATGTAGAAAAATAAAAAATAGTAAACCATTGTGTAATAATTTGCAGCGTTTTCGTTTTCGGTCCACCGTTTTGTTCAAAGTATTGTGATAATTTAGGAGTGTTGTAGGTACTATGAAAAATTCGGTGCATTACATTAACGTAAACCATTCGTGTTTGTCGGTGGTGGAAAAGTGCAATATTCCAGAAACTGGCCGCCCCTTGTCATCTCTACCTGGACTCCAGCAGACGTTAAAATTTAAAAATCGTGCAGATTCGTACCGTAAGTTTAATGTCAAATAACATTCAACTTCCTATAATATTATTATAAGAAGGTAGATTGGCTTGGCAGATGTGAAGTGGCTAACAAATTATTTTGCCTCGCTTGCCGGCATAAGTATAATGCCGGCATAGACGGCATAAGTGATCTCCCATTTAGCCAAAAAAACGCATTGGCTGTCTCCCACGAAAATGCTCTGGTAGATTTGCGTATATTGGGTCGTCAAAATATAATTGAACAACTCGACAGTGCATATCATCTTAATCTGATGCAAAAAAACCAAAACGGTTAACAAAAATAGGTACATTCTGTCTCGAATCATCTTTAATTTTTCTTCCGAGTTGGACGATGTTTTGAATCGTCACGGGCAAATACACATTTCAGCTTTGCAATAAGATGGATGCTTTTCTTGGGTTTAGACCTTTGATGATTAATTATTTCAGAATTTCTGTTAACCACTAGAGAACATTATTTTTCGTGTCTATTGCACCTACGTATTTAGTACCGTTTGCAATTTTAAGACGGAAAAGTTACCATGATTTATCCCATTTACATATCGTTGAAATTTCTATTTGGCAGAGAAAAGAACCAATGGGGTATTTCGGTCAATTTTTTTTATTATTATTTTTTTTTTTTTTCAAAAGAGTTTGGCTCAGGAATAACGGTAATCGGGTCTGTTCGTCGAGAAAATGTTTTTAAAAAATCAGAGAAGCTAAGGAAAGTTTAAGATTTGAATGGTGTGACGTAGCTAGCCAATCGTGACGTAGCTAGCCAACTGTCTTTGAAAAAAGTATCCATGCACGGAAACCCTTAAAAGACCTCTTGGATACTACAAAATAGTACTCACACACACGCGCGGCGTAGTCCGCGGCGTAGTCCTTGCCTAGTGTGTGTGCATTTATAGCGGCCCGCCTTTTTCAAACGTGTGATCTCTTTAATTAATTTTTCTACCACATGTTATATTATCATTGGGCTTAAAGTTGTAGTATATAGGTTTTCAAGGGTGCTGAATCCAAATTTGAGGTCAAAAACCTGAATTTCCGACCCACCGAAATACCCCAATCCGTCCCTTCTCCATAGCTTCTCCTGATCTCCGTGTACCCCCTGAGTTCAGGACAGGAGCCGCCACTGTGCACGTTACAAAGATTTGGAGACACGTAGATATACACACGGACTAACTCGAAACCACAATTGTTCAAGAAGGTTCAAGACGTGAAATCCGAGTAGAACTTTTCGTTCAGGCGAACTTTTTTCTACCGTCCAGATGTGAATACAGTCATTGTGTTTTCATCTTGATGATTTCATGAGCGGAATGGCGGTGAATCCAAGCTGCCCAGTGAAGATCATGTCATTGTTAAAGGATTTTATACCAACATTGCGGCGATGCATTTCTCAAAACCGATGACCCCGTAGGTGATATAACAAAAATTTTGTTAGGAATACATTTAATGTTTATCAAAATTGGTCCTAGTAGACAATGGAAAGTGTCGCGTAAGTAATTTTCATTACATATATTTTACGTTTTTTATTACGTAATTTTATTTGTGTAGCAAAGATACGAAATTTTTATTCAATTTTTGAATTCTGCAAAGGTACCATGAGGGTACCATTTTGAGGGAGGTTATGAAAATGTTCTTGCTTGTTTTCAAAGGTTTCTTTTTAACATGGTAAACCAAAATACTACTTCTGAGAGGTTATTGTGAAACTAAGACAATAGCTTATTACTATTGTTGCTATATTGATACGAGTGTTAAGGTGGTCTAAGCAGGTAAAGAAAAATGGGAAAAAGTACTGAAAAAACGGCTTTTTCCATGTTTTTCCATTATTTCTCTGGCAACTATTGCTCGATTTTTATGATTCCAGCGGCAATCATTCAGTTTTTCAATCACCAAAGCCCATGCATTAATGAATTTCTAAAATCCTTGAAAATTTAAAGTTTAGTTACATTTTATCGGAAAAAATAACTGAATTAACGGTTTTTCCCATTTTATCTGGCAATTATTGTTCGATTTTGATTATTCCAGCGGCAATATTTCAGTTTCTCAATTCCCAAGGGCCGTGCACTAATGTATTTCTAAAATCCTCTAAAATTTTAAATTTAGGTGCAGTTTTTTAAGTTTTTGCGCTCTCAGTTTCATGAAATACTGACCCGGAACGAGGTATGAACGGCATCCGACTGAGACCCCCTTAAAGGAACTGCGAATACATTAGTTTTTTTTCTAAGTTTTTAGATTCGGTAGGTAAGTCGTGTCACTAAATCCATGCTGTTGATTTCATAATTGTACGAGATAGTTGAAAGAGGAATACTATGATGGAAAAATGGGAAAGCTTTACGCGGTCATTCTCTCCACGTACCTAGGTGAGATAGCAAGGGAAAACTGTTGGGAGGAAGCGTTTGATTCCTCCTGGGGCCCGCCCGACCGATCTCAGTCGTGTTTTGTGTCCGTAGACGGGGCTGGGGCAGTGCCACCCTTTTTCCACCGCTCTCCAACGTCCATCACCTGCCATGTTTTCCAAAAAATACGGTGTCACTTTGCCATTATCACGGTGCCCTGCTTCTTTTCTTTTCTCTACTGTAGCCCAACTCCCAGGTCACACATGTGGCCTCTAGAGGAAGAAAAGTCCGCGAAATTCATTCGAATTAACTGAGTGATTAGTACCGCTACAACCAAAAAGCATTAAAAATTGTGGGGATTCTAAAGGACCATTCTCTAAAAGAACAACCCTGAGACACTCCCATCTATGAGTGAACTGTCAAAGTACTCAACTCAGAAAAAATTGTTCTCCCAAATCACGATTGTAATTAGGTGGGCTATGTAAAAGTATCACGAAAAATAGTCGTTGGAAAAAAGGCTGTGAGATTTCAAATTGAAAGCAACTCCATTCCTGTTTTGTTTATATTGTTGGAAACAATATGATTAATAATGTTGACAACAATACGTTCCCGAAATTTAAAATACACTCTTCATGAAGATTTTGACGGCGTCCTCTGTTTGAAAATATAATTTATATTAGGTTATCGGTTCTACGCGTATTGTCAAAATGTTCTGTTGGTTAGAGTAAGTAAGTGAAACAAGTGAAGTGTCTTGTGAAAGATCGTGAAAAACTCAACCATGAACATTCAGAAATTTGATAATTTAACAAAGGACCATTACGACACATGGAAAGTGTTGATGGAAGCTCTTCCAGAGGAAAACTGATGGTATAGGATATGTCGATGGAACCAACCCTCGTCCAGTGGTGAATGAAGGTGCAGGAGATGCCGAGAACATTGCAGCTACAAATTGGGATAAAATGGATCGAAAACATCGAGCAGCATAATTTTAGGAATTTCGCCATTAGAAATAAAGCAAGTCAAAGACTGTAAAACATCACGAGAATTATGGTTATGGCTAGAATCAATATACTTGTCGAAAGGACCAACTACAGAAAAGCATCGTTGATGAAGCAACTCATGCTACACAAAATGAGAGAGGACGATGATGCTCGTGAATACTTGGCTAAGTTTTTCGATGGAGTAGACAAGCTTCAAGCAATGGAAGTAGTGATTCATTCGGAACTACTTACAATCATGCTATTGAACAATCTACCAGATAGTCTTATTAACTTTAAATGTGCGATTGAAGCACAAGATGATCTCCAAAAGCCTGAAAATATTAGAATTAAAATAATTGAACAATGGGATTAAAGAAAAGAAAAGAATAGGGACCCAAACGCTTTGTTAGCGAAGAACCCAAAGTTCCAAAAGCGAAATTTTGACAAAGATAAATCAGAAGAATTCAAATATAAATGCCACATATGTAAGAAAAGTGGTTACAAAGCAGCATATTGTTATCGAAAACAGTCGGCGAAAACCTCAGATGAAATGTTTCTCAGCTCTACGTCTGAAATTGCGATGAGCGGATGCACACCGTAATATCCAGCCACATGGCGTCTGGATAGTGGATGTACTTCCCAGAAAAATCAAAATTTGAAACAATAGGAAAAAGTGAGAGTGACAAGGTCGACCTAGCAGATCCTTCTTCCACAAGCATCGTTGACAAATGACCTGTGAAGAGCTGATCAGTGATCTGAAGAGTGAAGAAGATCTTCTCGAATGCTGGAGACGCCTGGAAGAGCACTGATCAGTTGAGTGAGCTCCGAAGCCATTTTCAATCCTGTCGAACGCAGGAAGCTGAAATTTGAGAGGGAAGGTCAAAGGAGAATACAGATGATGGTAGGTATTGATGGAGTGATCTATACAGACGGGTGATCTATACAGAAAATAATAAACCTTTAGGCAATGATTTGCAGCGTTTTTAGGAAAAAACACCTCAACTCCTCGATTGAATTTCATAACTAGCTAGATTTGCTATCCATTTGTTGAGAAAAAAAAAAATGATTTGCAGCGTTTTTTACCTACTAACATTTTTTTCACCTACCAACTTTTTCTACCTACCAACTATTGCCATTACTATTACCAACGATTCACACTCGATTCGAAAAATAGTAATCTTCATATGGAAATTTGATTACTGGTGTGGTACGCAGAAGGCAAAACTATATACAAACCTAAGATATGAACTGAGATCGGTCTCGTAACTCTTTATTTAAAATGAGAAAAATTGCATTAGTAGGAACGAAATTGTATTAAAACTTGACAAAAATCATATAAAATTATGTTGGTAAGATAAAATATGATTGGGATACTTCAACATGTACAAACTAAGAAAGGCATGTTAGAATTTAGAGAAGAGTGATGAATCGAATAGGTACTAAGAAATTGGTAAGTGGTTTGGAATACCTACCCATTGCCAGCCTCCTTAAAAAAATAATTGGCCCTAACAGTCACCGCGGATTGTTCCAGAAAAGTTTTAGAAGCCCTGCCTTTTGCATTTCAGAGGTTTTTGAACAATTTCGGAGCATTTTGTGTGACTATCTGGAGTCACTTTGCTCTCAAGGGAATACCTAGCTAAACGAATTAATTTAGAAATTTTGGTGGCATTTGCAGGGTTGAAGCCGTCAGACGATGCTCTTATAATAATGTCATCAACATCGGACGATAAACTCGATTTTATCTATGCAAATGGTTCCCTATGAATTTCTTCATCGGCATACCCTTATCAGGGAAGAATTACGTCGGGGAAGACCTCAAACTACCTGGAGGAATTCCGAGTTGTAGGAGCAGAGATGAAGGAATAGTCATGGGAGCGCCCGAGCTCATTGTCGAAGGATAGGTGTGGCTGGCGATTCTATAGTGAATAGAAAATATATAGATAGGCACCCTGATCAGTGACTGCGCACACACAAACATGATACTTACGCCTACATAAAACGATCCAAAATTTGATTTTGCTCTAATCTGGAGATTATTTTGGATATGTCCTAGCAAAATGAACACTTTTCATCACGATTCGAATTGTAAATGCCTCATGCAATAAAGTGAAAATATTCAGAATAATCGGAAACAATTTTTTAGTTGTGTTATGTAGAACTCGAAAAAACCATTAACATATTCTTAAGACTTAAGTTTGTTTTTGGGAATGTAAGGTTCTGCTCGATGATGCAATAAAGTGTTTTCAACTCATTCTATGTCCCTGATATTTTACGTAAGATACCTATATTATACACCCAAATGGACATACTTTCTTGATCTTTACTGTAATTGAACTAATTGCAATCTAATTTATTTTGATGTACAATTTTTATGTCATTTTCAAAGTTTATCATTGAGAGTGTTAAACCAAACAAGGCAAGTTTATTTCAAGATTAAGCAAAGATTCATTGAAAAATAATGATTAAATACCCCCGCTGTTTGCTTGGCATACAGTCTTACACCAAGTTTGAAAACCCCAAACAATAGAGGAGTAATGCTACGCTTATCCAGCATAATACCTTCCTGAAGTTTTCTCAGTATTATAATGAAATGATGAAGTTCACTTTGGGAAAATTGACTCCACTTTCCTTCACGGTTATTTGATATCGACTGAGAGGATATTTGTTCAGCTCGAGTTCTCGCAAACTTCTTTCAGTAGTTAAGTTAAAATTGAAGACTCGTCTCTCTTCTCTCCTTTTCATCATATGTGGGAAAAGAGAATAAGAGGGACGGAAAAGTAAACGTTTGGAGCCAAAATCGATTCTCTCCTAAGAAACCCTCACCGAGAGTTTGATTCATGCGCAGCTGCCATGATAACTTATTGGAAAGGTGAGAGGCAAAAACTGGAGCGATGTGAGATGGGTGTGGTGAGAGGAGGGGTATGGACGTTATATTTCATTAAAGCTTTTGAGTCGGTAGGGGGAGAATTTGTCTTGGGATCTCACGGATTGAATTATGAGGGGTTCGTCCCCGGATATTTGAGAATATCTCATTTCCGAAGGTTCTCAACGGGTTAGTTGCAAGGCGAGAATATAGGACAGAAGTTTCATCCCGTTTTCAGTAACCTATCTTTGTGGCGATAAACGGGTTTAAACAGAGGAGAAATCCTTGCATTAGCCCAGGTGCCATTAGGCTAATAATAATAGGTAATCGCCTTAGCGCTCTCCGGAGTATTAACACCATTCTCGTTATGAATCAGTTATCCGATCCTCAAAACCCTCTGATGGGTACATCACAAGATTTATGTTGAGTGCATATTAACCTAATGACCACTTTTAATATGACTATTGGGTTTACTTATTCTACTAAGCTATCTACAGTTTTATAACGGATAATCCAAACTAGCGTGATTATAACCGTTAATTGAAACGCTCGAGTTACTACTGAGGTAAGGAGTTTTAATTAATGACAAATTTGGTTCTGTACGTTCAATTATGTTCTAATTTCTCCCGAGCAAGTATTAAAACGCTTTTTATAATTCATCTTACCTACAAATACTGCAGTACCTCACCTTCTACTCAGTTGTGTTTCACCAAATCACTCTCTTAAACTCTAACATATTAAAAAGTAAAACTTGGATCAGTTGGCAAATAATCTCCAGGTGAAAAAACGAGGCAGTGGTTGAGGCTAGTGTACACAAACATGACGCACTCGCAATCCTCAACTTCACTGGTTCGTGAAAAAATAATTGGGAGATTATCATTTCAAATCGCTCTTCACTCCCTCAAACACCATTAATGAAAAAGTTGGCCAGAATGATCCATCTAACCCCTTATAACACATATAAAAACGCTGAAACTTCTGGGATCGATTTTGAAACTAGTTTGCGACATTTTGTCCCACATTTTGCTTCCGAGTCTACCAAGGTAGCGGAAAATCATGAAAATCATAGAGAATGGGTTTTCATCTAGGGATTCATTCATAGAGTGATGCTCCCCTGTGAGAATCCCGAATCCTATTCATTGCATCACTAGGCCTCAATAGGTAGCGCATAGAACTGTCCCCCAGGGGTCCTGGGTTCGAATCCCAGCCGAAGCTAAGCATTTTTCCGACAACAATTCCGATGTTTTTACACTTACTGATTCGTTTTGTCTTTGACATAATTATGCCAGTAATATGTTCACTACTGATAAGCTGAAAAATGAGGAGACTGGTGTAAAGAGCGTTAAATTACCTTTATTCTTGTTTCATAAACTTTACACTTTGTCACGACAAACAGACTTTTTTGTATAAACTTGATTTTTTTCCTCAACTTCATGCTTCTTCAACACGTTTTTCAGGTGATTTGCTACCCTAATCATCTACTGAAAAATGGATGAACTCCATGGTAAAAGCGTTACATACCTAAGTCTATTAAAAATTTATATTAGAGCAGTATTTTTTACAGACGGAATTCGCTTTTGAACGCAGAAAAACAAGAATTTGCAGTTACGATTGGAGGGAGGGGGGGGGGGGGTAGGAGCTAGCGCCAGTAGGTAAAAACGTGGATTTTTTTAAATTAAATTTTTCAGTAAGTATGTGATATGGGTAGCACAACAACATTGAATTAAATTCAATAATTTTATCAAATTTTGTTAAAACAGCCGAAGGTTTTCAAAAACTTGAAATAAAGCTTCAAAAAAGCAGACTTAAACGAAAAGTTTAAGTAACAAAATGAAAGGCAGTTTAACAATATTCCTAACGAAATGGTAATTTTCGAGTTTATCTGGTAAATTGAGGGAGTTATTACCATTTTAGTGAGCGTAAAAAAGTCAGATTTCTAGAGGGACAAGAAAAGAAGAAGAAATTTAGGATAAAAGTTGTAGGAAATTAATCTAACTATCGATTCCCAAAGTTCCTGAACACCCTACGTATTCATAAATGCACAATTTTCGTTTCCAATCATAGGTTTAATTTTAGTACACCCCTCTCATCGATATCCTATCGTGAGTGGGGCAAATTCAGAAGCTTCTATGAATAGGCTAACTCCAACTCAAAATGCATCTAGAATGAAATATTTCAGTATTTGATCGAAAATTTACAATAGGTTTTAACATTTTATATGAAAGTATAAGTTCAAGGTGATTCAAAACAATTTCTCAGCGATAGAGGAATTTATCATTATCGTGACTGATAATCTATTTATTATTACCGATTACGTGAAATTTTCTCGATTGAGGTAAATTTTATACCTACAACTACTACTTCAGTTATTTTCCCCTTTTATCAGGCACTCGTGTTTATGCGTCGGAAAACATTTTGTTAATTATATTACATTGGGATGCATAAGGATTAATATGACACAACGAAATCAAAATTACATTTTATTTAACCGACAATTTCAATACTATCATGTTTCGTAATAAAAAGTGTCAGTGGATGTAGCTCGATTGATTCGCGCCTGATCCTCCAGGATTTCAAAGGGTTCAAGAGCCAACATGGAAGATAACTACGGATTTTTGGAGGTAATCACTTCCCCCGAGTCAGGCCATAAACCTCCTCTCTGGCGGATAGATGAGAAAACGCTAAGTATAAGACGAGGCATCCCCAGTAAAACCAACAGAAATCCCACTCTTTACGGAGAGAACAGAAGATCCGCTTCATACCCTTTCCTCTCACTCTCCTCCCACACTAAGGAAAACTCGAAGAGAAACTTATGAGATACGACGCCGAGAAAGACGGTGCTATGGAGGTCTATGGTTTCCGGACTTACGCCCTTATAATTTTCACACTTTCTTCGCTGCTTTTGGGAAACATAGCCAAACTGGGGGTTGGTAGCAGAGTTGGAACGAGGGAGGAAATTAGCAGAGAATTCGAGCTTGGTAGAGTACTAAGGAAGGTGCGTGTGAGTTTGAAAAGCTCCTTGCACAAAATGATTTATGAGTTTCAACCTTCCGCCGGAAAAGGAATGTACAGAATGTATGAGATCTGTGAATTATTTTATGGGCCGTGTGCAGAATGTTCAAGGCGTAAAAAAAATGAAATATTGCTCCGAGCTCGATAACGTGTGAAAGCGGGGAGTAATTCATCAGATTCCCAATCATTGGTTTGAAATACACCCACTTATCCTCTTTATATTGGCTTTTGAAAACATTTTTTCTACGCTTCCCAAATAAATTTCGCTTCATTCAATTTGTTTAAGACTTTGATTAGATTTACCTACTCAATTGATTCACGTATCTGGCTTTAAAGTTTGACGGGTTCAATAAAAAGCTCTTCACAGTTTCACGAACTGACAGTTGACGAGAGCATCCTGGGTCCATGATGGTGGGTACTACTGGCATTAGGCCATTTCGAACTCCAGGAAAATGGTAATTTCGCTATTTTAACGTTAAGGAAACAGAAAACACTCCTTCTACTGCTTTGGCAATTACTAAAACAACCGATGAATTGCTGATACTTTTGTATACGTAACTAATGAATCCTTTCATAAAATAAATATTCCTATCATGAATAAATCAATCATGATTTTGGTAAGAATATATTGTTATGAGTAAATACTTGAGTGGACAACGAATGAATTATTACTATCCACTTGATTGGAATAACAATTCTCTCGCGAAGTTAGTTTACTACTCAATTACTCAAAATATGAGTTCAAAAATGCATTTAGGTGGTGTACAATTTACACAACAGCACCACCTTGGTACCTTCAATGATTCATTCAATTATTGAACTCATATTATGAGTATTGAGTAGGAATGAACGTCCTTAGCGTTGTGAATTTGTTTAATGCTCATGGCGAATACATGGCTCCTGATTATAGAATACATTTTTCATATATAAATGAATTCATAATTGTTATTATCAACAGAAACATACATTGAAAAAAACCGTACGTTATAGATATATTCGTAATCGTTATATAAATTGATAATAATAAGTATTATAAATTTATGTAATTACGATAAATATATTTCTTAATCGGGTATAGTAGTTTACTATTGATGAAGGTAAATGTATACATTAGGGACCATCTAAGCCTGGTTATTCAGTACTGCAGACACGTTTGCGGAGACCGTCGGAAGAAACAATCTCTTTCAAAGTCACTACGATCTCTCGGAAGATTTCCATATAGTTATCTCTTTTCAACATCTCTCTTCACGGATAGACATCCAGTTCCCTGAAATCTGCGAGAAGCATCATTCGTTTCAATTCAAATGGAGAAGGATCGAGATTTATTATTTAAAACCTGGTGTACAGGCTAATTCCCTAAAGTGATGACAACATCTAACCGATAACAGATGTCAAGTTAACGATTCAGCTTGTTACAGTTTATTTAGAATCTACAGAGAATTGAGAGAGAATTGTGTTTTTTGATTTTCTGGGTTACACTTCGCACAGTTATTAGCCTTCAGTACATTGCTCGGAATGAGGTAGGTACTACCTTAGAACAAACAAAAGGATAGAACCGTTTGACTGTTCTGTTCAGAGGGCATCTAGATGTTCATTAATTGCTGCGCATCTGTGAAGAAGGATGTGATGATAATAAAAACCACCAATTTGGTTAATGATGACGTTTTACATCAAGTTATGCATGTTGAGGGCATTTGGGAGAACACAAACTACGGAAAAAATCTTACACCGACTCTACCGACACATCAGCTAAAACGGATATTGTTCTGAAGCATAGCATACATTTCTTTAAATCTGCCAGATACGAAGAAAAAGTAGGAAGGTAAAGTTTCCTCACATGGAATAACATGGACATTACGGATTATGTAGACTGAGAATGTTGATTATTGTGTTATTAATCACTAGCTGAAAAGCCTGCTAAAATCAGGCAAAAAAATTGTAGATATGTAGAAATAAATTTGATGTCGCGGCCTGGAATCGAACCCGGGACTCGCACGTTCGGGCGACATACGTACGTACGGTTGGCGTTTTATGTATATACCTAGATTAGTCGAGCAGTAAACGCTAACAACGCTTGGGAAGCCTTTCGCGTTTATGTTGATGAATTTTCACTCACACATGTATTATGGCTCCTGCAAATCATCATATCATGATGTCATCAATGTGCACTCTTCTGAAGGACAGCTCGAACTTCCTCTATATTTCATGCGACAAGATCTTTAGACATTGATGTTAAGACAAATATAATTTTGAACATTTTTTTTATTTTAATTTACTTTATTTGACTCTTCCACTAAGGTTACTGTTGAATTTAAATTTTAGGAGACACTACGATAACCCGGTCTAAAGTTATAATTAAATCTGTACGCAGATGATAAATAAAATGTAGATTCGTACTTTAATTCCGAATGAATGAGAGTATAATGGAGGACAAGCATCCTCAAGGGTGGTTTTCTGTTCCAGGTTTACTCGGGGGTGAACAAGAACCTGTGGTCCTACAAGAGGAGGGATGATGAATATTAAAGTGACCTAAAAGCCCATGCTCACTTCGTTACATTAGCAAACTAAATCAAGCAGTAATGCACTTCAATTTGGATCGAAAGACGAAAACAAATACAAAGAGGAACGTGAATCAACCTCTCAGCGGGTAATACTGTCATACAGCCTTTTATTGAAACGTGTAGGGTGCCACACCTACCATACGTCAATTCATGAAATGTCATGACTAAATTTAATTTGGCGATAATTCCATTCATTATTTTTTTAACATACATATCAATATAGTAACAAGAAACCTCATTCTGTCATACAATAATCATATTCCTCGATTTCTTTTTC
This sequence comes from Apolygus lucorum, assembly GCA_009739505.2. Lineage (NCBI taxonomy): Eukaryota > Metazoa > Arthropoda > Insecta > Hemiptera > Miridae > Apolygus > Apolygus lucorum. The sequence goes on from CM019169.2 coordinate 4,422,025, forward strand.
ATAAACTGAAATTATAAAAGTGTATAAATACACTTTTGTAATTGAGAAATTGAGAAATTTCTCAATCAACTGTATTCTTGGTATAGAGAAAATTATCTGGACCACCTGGGTTGGCTATCTTGAGACTGCCTCGATGTAAAACACAAAGTTTAACTAGTTTTCAGTTCATCCTATCAACTATATTTTTGAATGAGTATGGTTTTATCGAGTTTTTCTGAATGCAAGTGGAAACAGTTGAACAGGAGAACGGGTTCTCTATAAGGAAAGAAAGCGCTCAGGATGGCTTGTATTGTTCGGAGAAAGTTTCTCCCTCTAGAACGAGGTTACTGCGGGTTGAATTAAACCTCAATCCAAAGGCCTTGGAATCCAATGGGAGAAAACCCGATTGCAACTATATTGGATTACTGAAGGACCGCGATTATTGCCGCCGCTGGGTGCTTTGAGTTTCTCTTGAGTCAATGTCCAACCTCTAAGTAGCCTCGTCCCATTGTTGGCCACTGCCCGCTACTCGAGAGGCCCCACTCGGCCGGATAGATTGGATATTTGTCAAGCCTCAAGTCAGGACTGACTCATTCGGTGAGTCCTCAGTAGTCATCACGTGTTCCCATAGACTCGTAGTTAGTAGTTGTTCGAGAAGATCGAATGTGGACTTGAAACCCGTGAACGGACTTTGGAATGATTGTTGAAACTTGTGCTCACTACCAACCAATAGTTTAAATACTTACCTACTTGGGATGTGAATAAATTATCACACTACGAGCATAATTAATGATGTGTGACAGCACATACCGTGTGATATGGTAAGGTGGTAATATGTTAGTTTCACAAACAAAATGGTGAAATAAAGTTTCTGACCAGTGCCCTTTAATGTAACCAAAAAAGCTGCGAATTATTACACCAGTATTTTCCTGTATAGCCCTCTCGCTTGCAAAGAACACAGCTTTGCCTTTGTCACTACCTACCAACCATATTTTTGCTTCAAAATAATGGTTATTAATTTTGAATAACTGCTTCACACTCCATTCGGAGAAATAAAGAGTTGTGCTTGCCTTCATTAGGAAATTTTATTACTGGTTGCTAAGGATGCAAAACTAAGGACAACTCGAAGAAATGAACAACGATCGCATTTTGGTCAGCAAAAATTAGGCCTCTTTCGCGATTCACACTTGTGTTTGTGATTAATCGTAATCCTAACCCCGTCCTTTCGGAGAGCAAACGGTCCGTCCTACAGAGCTCCGAGTAGTCTCATTCGATTCTAAAAATACAATACTACTTTTAATTGATGGAAAAACATCACCTTTATTATGGAATTTTTTGAGCTAGGACGTTTTCAAATTTTCAGCCCTTATTTTTGAACCCTTTAGAAGTGTCTTACATCAACCAAAACCTTCGGGGCACAACTAAACCCTAAGTGGAACCCATACACGAAATTTCACCAAAATCGGTCCATGGGAACTAAGGAAAGTCAAAATTTGTATTCGATTTTCAGATTCTACATAGGTACCTTGAAACGTAAACCAATAATTTTTTAGGGTTAAAATGTTATTTTCTCGGTCGATTCCAAAAGTTCATTATTGACAATAATAAACCAAAATGCAACAGGAACTTGGAACAGATTACAAAAATCAATAACTCACTGTATGATCATTTGAGCCCCTGAAAAGCCAAGTGGCATAAGTCATGGAAATCTATTTTTGAGATGAAGCATTTGTTGCGTCCAGCTTACTGAAAAACTCCCAAATTTATTTGCCCATCGAACTTGTGATACCTTCTCTTGGGCTATTCTCGAAGCGCTAGACTTATGCCACTAGGCCAATAAACGAAGCTGAATGTTCATATTACGTTTCCGCACTTATACCCGTTTCATCCGAAATTTGACTTATGCCACTTGGCTTTTCAGGGGCTCATTTGGTGCCTTGTTTTAAAAAATTGCAAACTATTAGACAAGGGTCTCTCTGTGACCTCCGGGAAATCGATCTTTTAGGTTACAGTTCAAAGCAGTTCGGGTAATCGAGTAAAACGCATCAATACCGCTCGTAGGTTCTGAAGTAGCACATGTTGTAAACCTTTACCCAACCTAGTAGTAAGAACATGGGTTAGGCTGCCCTTTCTTAGCGAACTCTTCTCGTGCTTTCACTTTTTAGGACTTCCCACAGTTAATCTTGTTTGATTTTCGAACTATTTTCATGACGTTACAGACTCGCTGCTTGGGTTGGCTTAAGTTTGCTAGGATTAAATATCACAATACCTTATACTTGTGATAAGATGAATCAATTTTTTTTAAACTGAAAACGATAAACTTGTCACAGTCTAGAAAGAGTCTATGAGGGTTGACATGTTGAAACTATTTCAGAGAGAAAGGGCGTGTGACGAGAACAGGTGAGTACAAAGCTATCAGAGAGGAAGGCAGCGTTTCATTCCGCTCTCAAACTCTAGAGAGGAAAATCCGACGAATGCAATCGGCAATTGTCGACACCCGCCGTTCACATAGCTTACTGAGGAATCGCGAGTTCACTGCATTGACAAATAAGCCATCGACCAACTGCGAATTTTAACTTACTACTCCAGAGCCCCAAATGTTAGTTAGTGGGTACACAATGTTGGTTCATGAGAATGGTTGAGTTCCTTCATGATGGCCTCCTCATGTTCACAACATAATTATGTGATATCCTATTAGTGAACCAAGTTCGGAGAAATTTCCCATTATTTCTCGTAGGTACCTATAGGTACTTCGGAAACTAATTCTAAAATATTTTTCAATTCTGGTGCTGGTAGGTGATGTCAGTTTCTATTTGTTTACGACTGTTCATGATTATATTTCAGTATCATTTATGATGTTATTCCTCAATAATGTTCTAATTTAATTGACTAGGATGTGTGTTACGACTGGAGGCATTCTACATAAAGATTTTTTCTTGCGAAGGGCTATCCAAATGTATGATTCAACCACTCAAAAGCTGCTAAACCAGCTATACCAATTCAAAAGGCTGAAATGGGTCAACACGACACATGAGTACAACACATGTCAACACATACTAACTAAATGAGAATTACCAATTGGTCTATGGTATTCAGTCGAATGAGAAACAATCTATTAAGAAACTGGAGTCCTTGCCCGATGTAAAGTAGCTACATTGGAAAAATTAATCTTCGAGTTATGAGACCATTTACAAGCCAACCCGCATAATCCCAAAAGATTTCATTGGATTCAGATGGAAAATGTAGAAGTTATGGATCAGCAGAGGATTAACAATCCAAGGCTAGATTTTCATAGGAGACCATTCGCACGCCAACTCGCACAAACCTTGAAAATTTCATCGGAATCGAACAATAACTTCGTATAGTTTTGCCAGTTTTAATTATTCCATGACAGACGGACAGGAACGAACCAAAAATTGTCTAAAACGTAAAACGCGAGTAGAAGTTTTGATTTTGAGGAACATTTCAAAACATGAAGGGTACGGGGGAAGAACCAGGTTTGTCAATTTTTTTCAAAAATGAGTTTTCAACGCTATCTTGTGGCTAATGTTAAGTACTATACCATGGTGTGATCCTTTCGGGGGAAGAAGAAGGTTAGTCACGCTAAAATTAAGGTTAAAGTTTTCGTACAAGGGGGAAGAATCAGGAGTTTCATAGATTGAAAAGCATTTTACTCAAAACTATGTTCAGATGACATACCTGGTTCTTCCCCCGTACCCTTCACATGCAACACGTTTTTGCCATCATAACCCGGCCAAAAAGAAGACAAAATTTCGTCATCGTAAACTTACATCGATACCTCGAAGCACAAAGGAGCTATGTCCAAAAACGGAGTTTTGAGAAAAGCGCAAAAGAAATTATCACCAATGCACAATTCCTAAAATAATGGCTTATTACACTACACTCTTTAATTTCCTCAATAAATTTTCAAACTATTATCGTCGAGAAAACTCAATAATAGTTTTGTTGAATTTGAGTTTTTCTGAAATTAAAAAAAAATGAGGAAGGTGGATGGACATAGCTACTTTGAACTTTAAGGTGTCGACATGTGGTGTTCAACATTTTTTCTAAAACACCAGGAAGATAAAGTCAACGACCCAAAGGAGCCAAAATCCGGTATGTTACTTGTACAATAACTCCAAATGGGATATGTCATAATATTTATTCAACCTCTCTTTACCAGATACGTTCATTTACATTGATTTGTGGAGGATATGATTTATGCCGGAAGCTACGGTCGGGCATTACTGTAGGATGACTGTAGCTAACCAACTGTATAAAAAGGAAAGATGCACGAAAACAAACGCCAAGAGCTGAAATTGGCTAACATCCCAACACGAGTGAAGCTCCGTTTTCCTATTGCCTTCAATTTCCCCTCAGACCGAAAAACATCCATCACAACGAGCGCGTCTTGACGTATCTTCCATATTTCACTCCTCGCTCATCCGTGTATTAGAATCGATAAACGCTCCAAGAAACTTGGGTTACGACTGGGGAGAAGCTCCGCTCCAAGGGACCGCACTTTCATTCTACTGTAGACTCACAGAACGATACAGCCACGCAACATGAAGCGGTTTTCGAAACCCTCTCAATCTGTATTTTTAAATTCGAGTAAATAACATGATCATCAACAATACTCTCGCGGAAAGAACTGCTAGGAGATTTTTGTCCGTCATTACCTGTAGGTTTGTCGCTGTCATCAACTGTTCTCTGAAGTGAAGATCGGAATTTGTATTTACTGCTCTTGGTTACTCGTTCCTTAGCAATTTGGTTGACATCAATTTGACCCAGGATGACTACAGGTCATGTCACGTCGTGTTGACCCATTCTGGTACTGACCCAAATCGTCTGATCGCCTAAATGCGGTAATATAATAAGAACAGGCTTCTTGGACTGGTTGCTTGAAACTTCTTTGAGCGAATATATTTATGTATTATGTTCTGTGAGGGATGTGAGCAAGATAATATTATCAAACATTTATACGAAAAAAATTAAATTGAAGTTGAAATAAATTATCTTACTCACTTGCCTGCAAGAGCTGAAATCGTTCTCTCGGAAATTTTATCTACAATACAATTTTATCGTAGTTGTAAGAAATGAGGCTGCTTGTTGCATTACGTCTAAAAAGTAGGAGAGTCTATGAGTAGGGCTACAATGAATACTGCAAACGGATGCCACCAATGGGTCACGATTGAAAATGCTTGAATAAATTATTTTCTCTAGTGATATTCCCCTGAAGAATTTTCGTTTATAAAACAAATGTTTTCGATGGGAAAACTTTTCAATACAACGATGAAATTAAAATAACTCAATAGTTGAGTAAAGAATCATGAAACAACGTCCAAAACGGAAAGAACATCGAAGTCACTTCTGATGATTTTTGGTTTATTATTTTCAATAATGAACCTTTGGAATAGACCAAAAAAAATTTTTTTTAACCCCCCCCCCCCTCAAAAATTGTTGGTTTACGTTTCAAGGTTCTTGGAATCCAAAATTCGAATACAAATTTGGCCGTCCGTCCGCCGTCCGCCGTACGCCTTTCCCCACTTAGCATTGACCGATTTTGATGAATATTGGTATGTAGGCTTCATTTCGGGACTGGTTGTGCCCCGAATATTTTGGTTGATGTAGGTCACTTCTAAGGGTTGAAAAATAAGGGTTGAAATTTTAAAAACTCCCTAATTCAAAAATGTTGATATAAAGGTATTGTTTTTCCATCAATTTAACCGTCCTCCCACAAGGCTCGCTTTCTAGACATGAATTGCAAGGCAGTGTCGTATACGACACAGTTCCATGATTATTTCCTGAGTGTAATTTTTAGACGTATTAAATGGAAAAATGAGTAGGGACACTTTCTCTGAATCACTTAAAGTTTTATTGGTCCTCTAAACCATCAAAACCAGTTCAAAAAAAAAAAAAAAAAACAACAATCACGAAATATATTGAGGCATTTTTCAAGCGAACCTGAGCATAAGAGATCTGTTAAAATTTACTAGATATATCACACAATTAAGTTCAGGCACATAGCTTTTAAGCTAGCACCACACCACTTCCTTGAAATCATTCATCATTAGGACTTAGATAATTGACAAGATCAGAGAAAATGTGAGGAATGTATAAAGCGAACATCTGTAACCATTTAACAACTTGGATTTACACATCAAAATCAGGTACAGTAGTTCCCCTCAGACTCAATTCTATAACTAATATAATTCTTGAAATATTATTTAACTTGAAATAAATTTTAACTAAAATATAATAAAAACTTTCAATAAAATCACAAAACCAGACACATTTTTCCTCCTTGTAGACTCAGGGGCTCCAATTCATTCAAAATTTCCTCATCAGTGATGAACCTCGATGGGTTGGCCATTATGCAGCAAACAGGCACATGAAGGAAGCAGAATAATGAAAGAAATGTTTGAGTTTCCATGAGTGAAGTCCCCACGAAATGTAGAACATGTACCACAAGGCGGTGTCAATAACGACACAGGCACCCTTTGCAGGAAGTCAGATATAAAAAAAAGAAGACTGAGCGTGAACTTACCTCGCCAAAAGCTTCAGTACGATTGGCTGGTAGGGTAATTTATCCCTTAGCCCTCACCTGAAGTGATGCGCGCATAATATGCATATTATGCGCCACCACATTAGGTTCAACGTGTCGTATACGACACGGCCTTGTGGGAGGAAGGTTAAGATAGTATAGAATTTTTAGAATTTGTGATACCACGAGGAGCCTTGTAGGACAAATTGTTCGTTCCCTACAATAATGGGGTATTTCAGTCATTTTTTATTTATTTATTTATTTATTTTTTCAAAAGAGTATGGCTCAGGAATAACGTTAATCGGGTCTGTTTGTCGATAAAATGTTTTTAAAAAATCAGAGAACCTAAGGAAAGTTGAAGATTTGAATGGTGTGACGTAGCTAGCCAATCGTGACGTAGCTAGCCAACTGTCTTTGAAAAAAGGTATCCATGCACAGAGAAGATATGAAACCCTTGGAGGACCTCTTGGATACTACAAAATACTACTCACACACGCGCGCGGGGTAGTATGTGTGCATTTATGGCGGCCCGCCTTATTTTCAAACGTGTGATCTCTCTAAATTTTCTACCACATGTTACAGTATCTTTGGGCTTAAAGTTGGAGTATATAGATTTTCAAGGGTGCTGAATCCAAATTTGAGGTCAGAAACCTGAATTTCCGACCTATCGGAATAAATTTGGTTGGACGATAAATCAGAAACACGAGTGTGAATCGCAAAAGAGGCCGAATCTCCGTTCAAATGTTACCTAGCTGACCGAAATGCGATCGATGTTTTTCTTCAAGTTGGTTAGTGGTAACAATTGCAAAGCCGTGTTCTTTGATCTATATAGAAAAATGATAAACTTTTGTGTAATAATTTGCAGCATTTTTGATTCCTTGTCGCATCACAAGTTGTTGTTGTATTGATTATTACGTAATAATAAAATAAAATAAATAACGTATAATAATCACAATAAACAATAATAATAAAACATAGTTATAATCAATGATAACTTAATAGTTATTGTCAGATGAACATTGGGTCAAGGAACCACTGGAGATGCCGATAGAATCTTGTCTGCTTTGGCTATAGGGATAAAAAAACGTCTGCCAAGTGGGTGTGGCACATAGCTTCCTCGTATCCATAACCCGATTGTATAGATGATACGATGCATAGTAGTTAATCTCAAAACATCAAAACAAGTTAATCTGTAACATCCCAGAAAATTTCATTGAAATCGGATGGAAAATGTAGAAGTTATGGCCGTTACAAGGAATTCACGTTTGCGCATGCGCAGTGGCTACTATCAGTCCGAAGGTGGTGATTTTCATAGGGAACCATCTAAATACTAATCTGTAACATCCCTGAAAATTTCATTGAAATCGGATAGAAAATGTAGAAATTATGCACGTTACAAGGAAATTCACGTTTGCGCATGCGCAGTGGCTACTATCAGTCCGAAGGTGGTGATCTTCATTGGGGACCATCTACAACCTAATCCGCATAATCCCTGAAAATTTCATCGAAATCGGGTAGAAAAAGTGTAAGTTATGGCCGTTACAAGGAAATTCACGTTTGCGCATGCGCAGTGGCTACTATCAGTCCGAAGGGGATGATTTTCATAGGGGACCGTCTACACACCAACCCGCACAATCCCTGAGAATTTCATTGAAGTCGGATGGAAAATGTAGAAGTTATGGCCGTTACAAGGAATTCACGTTTGCGCATGCGCAGTCGCTTCTATCAGTCCGGGGATGATGATTTTCATAGGGGACCGTCTACACACCAACCCGCACAATTCCTGAAAATTTCATTGAAATCGGACAATAACTTCGTATAGTTATGCGCGTTACAAGGAATTCATGACAGACAGACAGACAGACAGACACACAGACTCACAGACAGACAGACACACAGACTCACAGACAGACAGACACACAGACACACAGACACTGAACCAAAATTGTTCAGAAAGGTCTAAAACGCAAAACGCGAGTGAAAATTTTGATTTTGGAGAACTTTTTTTTTCGACCTTGAAAAGTGAAAACAAAGCTTCCGCTACCTTGGTAGACTCGGAAGCAAAATGTATTTTGTGAATATCACATTTCATCTTTCTGTTTATGTCCCACTCGATCATATCAACAGTAGTCTGGAATACAAATGTAAATACTTCAAATTATGATATAAAAAATTGGGATACAATGCCGATTTTCAATTTAGTAAACAACACACTTTTAATCAGAATAATTTGGTTCAGGTCACGTCTTTACCAGGTTAAAATCCCATCGTGAAAACGGAGTATGGCTCTAATAACTACGAGTATTTGTAATGGTATCCCCAAGTGGTGGAGCATGACGAATACGAACCACGCATTCTTCCTGCTGGTGATTTCATGACACTGTTATGGAACAGTTGGTGAATGATGATGATTCTTCATAATTAGACTTGTTCTCGTGGTAGCTCCCAACATCGTGATTTAATAAAACTAGACTGTGTTCTGCACAACGATAATGGAAATATTGAGTTCCATCGATTTCCCGATGAGTCCCAACCTAATTATTCCACATGTAATGCTGTGTAGGTAACTCAATTATGCGGGTCCACCTATAAAAATACCGAAGAGAACGTGGGCCGAAAGCCATTTCCGTTGAATCACTGAAAAGCAGATTGTTATGTTAATAATGTCATTTCGTCCTCTGGTCACTGCATTAGTTTGTTAACGAAGTTCCAATTAGCCAGTTAATAAGGTGGAGTGGGGAAACCCTGATGTCGTTGGGGGTGTACATGTGGTGTTAACGGTACGACACTCAATCTGAATATCTTCCAACTTCCATTATTCCGGTATACAGTCATTCTCATATTTGTAAAATAATGTGGCACGCAGTACTGATAAATCTCGGGAGACGCACGTTTTCATAATTGCGCGACTCGGATTTTCCCAGAAATGCTTTGCACTCGCGACAAAATATGTGATGAGTGAAATTTAACATTAGTAGCTCAATGTGTATCGTAAGTCACAACCGTTATCAATCAGAAATCTCTTGGTGATATCACCTACTGAACGGGCTCGATCCGCAAAACTTAGAACCAAAAGTAAGTAGGTTCCTAATTGTTCTGCTCCCTCACTAACTATTAAATTTCGTGGCTGGCCAAATAATAACAATACACATAGGTAAATTATAACAAAAAATTTTATTACAGCCTATATAGCGCAGTGGAAGACGATAAATTCAGTATTAAGGTATTTAGGTACCTTGTAGGTATAATTTAATTTATAAAATATGAAAATTTAGAATAGTATAGTATTATAATCCTAAACTAGTTTAGAGTAAATAAGGCCCAATATTAGGCAGGCATAGGTAAGTTTTAGAATTTGCAATAGATTGTAAGTAGAAACTCCTAATTTTCTCCACCAATCTGACGACACCGACTGACCTGAACGATAGAATGAGGTCAACGACGAACGGTAAATAGCTCTCGGGCTTTAGCAACCGAAATTGACAATACGTCATCAAATTTAGCTTGTGAAACGTGGTTTATACACGAATAAATGTAGAATAGATTTTACGAGCGAGGGCAAGACGATACTGCCGAGGAAGACGTCGCATCGATGGGTTCCATATGACGATGAAGTAGGGAACGAGCAGGACTGATGATAGCCAGAAGAGAGCGAATATTTCGTGATAAAAATTAACAATTTTCGATTTGTTTAATAACAAACAAAACAAAGGGCGATTGACGGCGTAAACACCTATCTAATCGATTTCAGTTTTGCAACACTCATTATTTACCCACCGATTAACCAGTTCATTTACTTGTGAGAATCTAATTTTGTTCCTTGAAAATAACAAAATTTGTTATAAATTGTAATAATAACGTACTTCCACCTTGTCAACATTATAGGCAAAGTGCGAAATACTAATTTCTGATATTGAAATAATTTAGGTATCACCATCTGAGGCGATTATGACCTCAACTCTCCAAAAACCACTAGTTGTAATGTATTGACCTACCGATATGAAATATACCTTTATAATATAATATATTATAAACCATATATTATATGGTTTTTCCTTGGACCATTTTGAGGCTACAGAATATTTGTATTTGAACTTGTGTTTTCGAACAAGTCTTTTTGTGAACATTGTTGTATTTTGGTTATGTGAGTATTACCGTCAACTGGTACAACTTTGTGCCAATTTTGAGGTTTTTTACGTGTAAATACTTTACTTTTCATCGTGTATTATTGAAAAGTTTACCCAACGTACCTCTACTTTCCAAGTATCAAATGCTACCATGAAAAAATTCTATATCTTATGCAAGAATAGAGAGAAATGTTTTTTCGTGGCACATTCTTGTACCCCACAAGGGTACAACAATGTACCACAATTTTTTTAGCTCGAAAATATACGAATATCGAGAAGTTCTTCTTGCCCTGGTTTCTTTGTTACTCATCATGTCAACTTTGAAGAGGAACCGAAAACAAGCTTGTTTCTAAAAAAATTTAAATATTTTTCAACTTTTTAGGGAGTGTGTGATCATAAAAAAAACTCGAAACCATATCTTCTTCATTTTTTAATAAAATTCAATAATCATAGCACAGAAAAAATATTTTTTTATAACGAAAATATAACCCTGATTTATATGGCTCAATCCAAAAGTAATTCCAAAACCATGGATGAACGGATGAACCGAAAATTTTGAGATTGTTAGGTAACCACAGGAGGTTAGTTTTAACAAATCGGAGTGAAGATATATGCAGTATTTAAATTTTTCAAATGTATGATACCAACAAAAATATATGATAACATTTAAAAATGTAAAATGTAAGCTCATTGCTCTATTTCTTGACTAAAAATATTAAGAATTACAAAAAATAGTCCCTGTAGGCCTATCTGATGCGGAGATATATGGGGGAAATGGTTAGGATCGCCCCCTTAAGGTTTGGGTTCCGTAATTTGGTTTGATTCGTGAACTGTGACATTTGGATCGTCCACGTAATAAAAAAATAGAACAGAACACTTTAAATATCAATGCATAAACGGGAAAAAGTTGATGGCACAAAGTTGTACCCTGTTTGTCCCATTTTTTTACTTTCCTGTAAATATCAAAGGAAATAACACACTCATGAAAAAGGCAAATATCTTTTTCATGAGTGTGTTATTTCCTTGCTGATAATTTAGGTTTGAAAACATAAACTTACCAGAAACGTGAACCAAACGCTAGTGGGGTACCCAAAGGAGACTTTTTGGACAAATCCAACTTACGAAAAAAAACCGGGAACAGATACAATTTTATCACTGTCGCTGATGATCCTGTCGCTGATAAGCTTGTTGAGTTGGTTAACCTGTGCCTATACTATTGCCTTGCCCCTGTGATTTTTCCTGAATTAATAGCTTCATCCCAGGAATCGCTAGGTAGCGCTGACTGTGAAAAACGTTTGTGGCATATTGTTGAACGGGGTGGCGAAAGTTGTACCAGTTGACGTTAATGTTTGAATTGTTATGTTGTGTCTTTTGGCGACCCAGAAATTAAAACCTTGCCAATTTCTCTCGTTAACAAGAATAATAATCTTCGTGTGATTCAATTCCTGAACCATTAGCATTTCTGATTCCCTGTGCAATATATTGTTGTAATATTGATGATCTTTCTACTATATCAATAAATATGAGTTAAACACAAAAATAAATTATTGATTAACTCCTAGAACTGCAGATTTTAGGTACCTAGCTATTTTCAATAATGAATCTTTGGAGTGAAGCAAGAAAAAACTGGTGACTCCCCTTCAAAATTTGGTGGTTTCTAAGGGACCAACCAATTGCTTAATGAGGATAATGAAATACCTAGTTAAGGAATGTTCCACGATGGTTGTCCGTTAACTTGAGATATTTTTCAATTTTCAAAAACTAATCTAACCACCCGGACGATCCACAGTTGTTAAATACGCGTTTGAAGTGGAATTTATCAAAGCGAAGAGAGCATCTATCTGTTTATCTGCGAACTTAGCTCATAAGGACCCAAATTCCCTCCCCCATCTGCCCTCAGAAGCTAGTTGACTGTCACAAAGTTGATTGTCTCCGTTACTCTGCGGGTTCGACAAATTGTCATTCAGAAACTAGACTCCGAATTATACATATATATGAATGTTCGCTGACGGAACTGAGCTGAAATTACCATTTTTCGTTTCTTTCAATGAAATTTCATTTCAGCCAGTTATGCTTTCTTAACAACCAAGAACCAAATTTCAAGGCACCCACAACTTCGGTGAACCGATATTTTGTTGGTAGGAACGTACTGTAAAAGATAACTTTATTGTTAACCTTGCGTTACAATATGGTGGCTAGATTCTAATGAAAAGCCGCAGACGGGTAATCTTCACAGAGAAAAAATAAATTGTTGTAGTATATAACATTTAATATATATATTTAATATATATAACATGTAATATAAACATTTGCAGCGTTTTCATTTTATATTGGTCTGATATTGGTATCTGAAAACCCAGGATTTATGGTGAACTATCCTCTTCGATCTCTAGAAAAACTCCACACGCCATTTTGTTAGAGGCTTTTATACAAACTATTCAATTGAAATTGGAATTTAAAATCGACAAGCGTGGTAAAGTAGGGTGGTTAAATTATGTGGACGAAGAAGGTTTGTGTCGTATGCACGTGCTTCATATAATATTTCACTCAAATCTCTCCGTCTTCGTGGAATATCAAAAACCCGTTGTGACTTATCAAGTATGAAACGCCTTTGATCTTCCGCAGCTATTGACGAATAGCTGCATGATTGGATTAAGTCAGAATCACTGACCGTTAAGTTGATTGCGTAAGGCAACCTTTGTTCTTTGTGAATAGCTCGGATGAAACGATTAAAGTTCACATTGGAGGGTTTCTCTCTCAACACAGTAGTCATTGTTTTAAACTTGTCTTGTTTGTAAAAGGTTAATTCACACTCTCTATTGTACTTCTCGGTAATTTGAATCTTCTCTATAATTCCCACAATACCCCAACTCAGTGTACCCAGACAGTGAGTCAGACGGCTGATAGACGCCGTGAAAAGGAACTGAGTCATCAAGGGAACGTAGAGACAGTTGCCGCCCTCAAGAGTGAAAAAATAAGATAAATTGAATTAAATATATTCTTTTTAATTACCCACTGGGAGCCAGAGGCGCGGTTTGTAATGGTAGCAGATTGCAAGACCGCCACCACCCTCTGAATCCTGATGAGCAGCCCCTAGGTTTGCTCTGTGAGAGTGATATTCATTTCACGTTCGTCTGTCAGGTCTGTGGATTAGAACTGTTTCATTAAATGGAACGTTCTAAGCCGTCCTGGGAAGCTTAACAACTTTCTCCGTGCCTGAAGATGCATCTTGTTATATTCCAGCATTGCTGGATTCAGGAAGAGATGAGTACTCGTACAGTAGTGTGATGAGAATATCTGAATATACATCTTCGTTGATCAATATAACTAATGGAAGCATTTTAACACAGAATGTGTTTTGCGATGACCTACCGAAGAAAAATCGTCACGAAAAAGCGACAGAAAAAACCGTTACGCGAATTTTATAATGATATTCACGTGCAACCAAGCCATGGAATGCTGGGTCAATGTGGTCACGTGCAACCAAGTCAATGGAGAATGCTGAAGGCGCCTGAGTGATCACTGTTCAGCTGAGTGAGCTCCAAGGCCATTTTCTCTCCTGTTGAACGCAGGAACCTGAAATTTGAGAGGGCGGGTCAATGGAGAATGCTGAAGGCGCCTGAGTGGTCACTGATCAGCTGAGTGAGCTCCAAGGCCATTTTCTCTCCTGTTGAACGCAGGAACCTGAAATTTTAGAGGGCGGGTCAATGGAGAATGCTGAAGGCGCCTGAGTGGTCACTGATCAGCTGAGTGAGCTCCAAGGCCATTTTCTCTCCTGTTGAACGCAGGAAGCTGAAATTTGAGAGGCAGGGTCAATGGAGAATGCTGAAGGCGCCTGAGTGATCACTGATCAGCTGAGTGAGCTCCAAGGCCATTTCCTCTCCTGTTGAACGCAGGAACCTGAAATTTGAGAGGGCGGGTCAATGAAGAATGCTGAAGGCGCCTGAGTGGTCACTGATCAGCTGAGTGAGTTCCAAGGCCATTTCCTCTCCTGTTGAACGCAGGAACCTGAAATTTTAGAGGGCGGGTCAATGGAGAATGCTGAAGGCGCCTGAGTGGTCACTGATCAGCTGAGTGAGCTCCAAGGCCATTTTCTCTCCTGTTGAACGCAGGAAGCTGAAATTTGAGAGGCAGGGTCAATGGAGAATGCTGAAGGCGCCTGAGTGATCACTGATCAGCTGAGTGAGCTCCAAGGCCATTTCCTCTCCTGTTGAACGCAGGAACCTGAAATTTTAGAGGGCGGGTCAATGGAGAATGCTGAAGGCGCCTGAGTGGTCACTGATCAGCTGAGTGAGCTCCAAGGCCATTTCCTCTCCTGTTGAACGCAGGAACCTGAAATTTTAGAGGGCGGGTCAATGGAGAATGCTGAAGGCGCCTGAGTGGTCACTGATCAGCTGAGTGAGCTCCAAGGCCATTTTCTCTCCTGTTGAACGCAGGAAGCTGAAATTTGAGAGGCAGGGTCAATGGAGAATGCTGAAGGCGCCTGAGTGATCACTGATCAGCTGAGTGAGCTCCAAGGCCATTTCCTCTCCTGTTGAACGCAGGAACCTGAAATTTTAGAGGGCGGGTATTGACCCGCCATTCTCCATTGGGAGAATGCTGAAGGCGCCTGAGTGGTCACTGATCAGCTGAGTGTGCTCCAAGGCCAACGAATCGTTAATCAAACGTTGAAAGAAAACAATTAATTTACGTGTTCATTATTTAAATGTTTCAAGGTTTTCTGATGTCGTGGAAGGTTAGACTTAGGTTAGACTTAGGTTAGACCAATGAGTTACAAACGCTACATAACATTTTCGGCCTACATTTAATATCTACTCCCCCACTTACATTTTCTTTATTTTCTTTTGAAGGAATGGTGGTTTGTTTTGTATGAGCTTTACTCCTAAGGTGCGTGGGATATCCTGCTTTGTGGATGCGCACATTTATAGGGTTTTAGACCAAATTAAATGTGTAACAATTATTTATTTTATTATTGCCAAAGACTCCACATTTATTATTGCTGTTTTTTATTTAACGGATGACTAGCATCGCAAAAACACATTCTGTGTTCCTATGATTTCATACAGAGTATGGAAAAAGAAATAAACCGGGGGGTGCAGGGGGGCGGAGCCCCCCGCCGAGGCGCAAAGCGCCGAGTTTTATATTGATTCCTCAACTAGGCCGTTTAATTTTGGATTATCCAGTTGAGAAGAACTGCACATTTGTCAAAAATATAAATAATTAATAGTTAGTGAGAATAGTAAGACGATGATTTTTCAAGGATATAAATAATTATTGGTAGGTGAGATGCTAATATGTTTTGTTGTATGGTATTGCTGGAATGTTTGAATCAGTTCCAGTTTCAAAATTGGAACTGCAGTCAGTCTCACCATGTCAGTATCATTATGGAGTTCTACAAATGAGAACTTTCTACATATCTGGTTGGATTGAGTACGTTGTGAGCTCAATTGACAAAAGTAACTTCTATTGCAAGGATTTTGACACCGTCCTTATTCCGCCCCCAATACGTAGTTTGGAAAGTCTTGAGCACTTACTTACCCCTGTCCGCATAAACCACGAGAACCTATTATCTTCTGTTGACTTCCAGAAAAGGTGTCCATCGGCCTGTTTTGGACGACCCCATTTGAAGCATGGAAACAGACAAATTCAATGAATGGTAGCAAAATTTTTAGTATAATTGAATTTCTTATGGAATTATTTATGATAACTAATCATTTGTATTTGACTTTCATGGCTTCATGGAAGCTAACAAAGAATAGCTGAGAAACATCCTCCCCCTTCCGCATAAGTTCACATCTTTCGGCGCGAGAAACTCTTCGGGTTGTTTCAGTAGGCGATTTGGATGTTGCTTGCAGCGATTGCCGCACATTTGAGAGAGAAAATTAAATAACTGTTGCAAAGAATTTATAATGAACGGGTTTATTTCATTTTTGGACATTATTTCATCAAACTTTATTTACTTATATTTAAAAAAATGAGAATGTTGGAGTTTAAATTGAATTAATATGTACTTACAAATACGGGTTTGTGCAATCTATTGTTACCTATCTGTGTATTTGTGAAAATTAGATGGTTAGAATAGCTATTCCCTTCTATCGATTCAATATTCGGGCAGCCCGTTATTACGTTGAGAGCTTATCGATTGAAGAACTATCAACTTTCTTCTGACTCAATAAGAGTTCTCGTCGGAGGAAAAAGGGACTACATTAATAATGTCATCGCAGCAAGTCCAACCATATGAGAGTTTCTAAAAATTGAAGACATCCATAATTTATCGATTAGTTAACCACCTTCTATCGGTCCAACTCTCACAACATGGAGTCTCCATTAGCGAATGGATATTACTACAATGGAACAAAATTTAGATACATTATGTAAAATAGCTAATGTACTGTGATTTTAGAATGAACTGGAATCATAATGCAGCAGACCCCCAAGATCTGTAACTTCAGGTTCAGGTTAGTTCAATACCTTACTGTATGTCTGATGATGATGGAATTAATGGGGGAACCGGGTTTGGCCCGCAGGGGTTAAATCGCAAGGGGTTTGGGCCCATGGAAAAACGGAATAAAATGGGCGTTGAAGGCGTATTTATGTTTAAGCTCACAAGTTTGTCAGAATTAAGGCGAATTAATAAAGCCAATGACCAACCTCGCATAATCCTTCATTCATCAAAATCAGATCATGATTTTGGGTAATTTTATCCAAGAATCGACCACAGTCAGAAGCAAAAATTTTCAGAAAAAGCTCAATACAATCTTCTTTATCAATTTCTACTCTCATCGAGTTTGCAACAATTATGTGAAAAGTTTGAGACAGATTGATTGTGAATTTCGGTTATTGTAGCTCCTCAAAACACAAGTATGATATACCATGTTCAGAAATCTTTGAGTTTGATATTTCATTCGTCATATCGATCCATGGATCTCTTCAAGAGATTTGCTAAGTTCTAGCCGACCGTCAAAGTCAACAGTACAAGTGCACCATAACTATCTAGCTAAGACAGTCAAGCTCTATTTTTGGTTCTTCGCTAACTCCGAATAGTATTAACGTATTTGTTTAGGTTAATGCCGGGCATTGTTGAGATCACCAAACTTTCGAGACCTGAGGTAAGAGAACTTCTGCAAAGCCTAAGCGTAGGTTTAACAGATTAGACTCGGTCCTCAAGATAACTTGCGGCTCTGCAATGAACTTTCGTCGTTATTCAATAAACCACGATCCTCCCACCAGTGCAGAGCAAACCTTTGGTCCTTTCTAAGTCAATTATAGTCTGAGGAAATTGCAAAAATATTATTACAAAATCTTACAATTTTTAAAATGGCAGGTTGCTGTAGCGATTGAATGCAAAACTACAGCTTCCGCTTAGGGACATTGGTTGAGGGTGAACTTACTAACGCCACTTATTTACTCAATAATATGCGTCATAAACAGAGTACTAGCCTCACTCCCACCTCACTCATTAGGATATTCTCGAGTCAATTCATTGAATATTTCTCCACAGTCAATACATCGCAGAGTGGTTCAACCAATCAACTGACCAATAAAACTATCATATGAAAGCACAACGTTACGACGTATTACCTCTGTGGTGTCCGGCTGGAACCGTTAATTAAAGAGGGCGAGGAATCGAATTCAAATCGAACTCTTTGTGGGTATCGCAGATCAAGGATTTTGAAATGCTGTTCAAATTCGAGGCTCGTGTGTCGCTGATATGTTATGATGGATGAGGACGATTTTTTAAATTTTTTATGAAGCACTTATTCAAAAAACGTTACAAATCATATTACATAAAAGAAATAATTACAAATGCTGCGACTCTTCATGAGTACTCATACTCGTGCTAAGAGTCGGAGCCTTCAATCATCTTATCATCATAATATTCTGAAATTGATGCGAAAATAGGAAATAGAAAAGTTTCTTCTGAATACAGTAGGATAACTTATCGACCTAAAATAATATTTTACTTTAATAAGATATTATCTTCATTTTGCCAATAAACTTGCGTAGTTGGTAATCGTATTATGTTAATAAATAAACCATGACATGGATCACTGGTTCTCCATCAATAGCACTTACCACCATCTGTATTCTCCCTTGACCATCTGTATTCTCCCTTCTTCTTTATGTTAATAAATAAACCATGACATGGATCACTGGTTCTCCATCAATAGCACTTACCACCATCTGTATTCTCCCTTGACCATCTGTATTCTCCCTTCTTCTTTATGTTAATAAATAAACCATGACATGGATCACTGGTTCTCCCTTGACCATCTGTATTCTCCCTTCTTCTTTATGTTAATAAATAAATCAATAATAAATAAATAAATAAATAATAAATAAATAGATCACTGGTTCTCCCTTGACCATCTGTATTCTCCCTTCTTCTTTATGTTAATAAATGAACCATGACATGGATCACTGGTTCTCCATCAATAGCACTTACCACCATCTGTATTCTCCCTTGACCATCTGTATTCTCCCTTCTTCTTTATGTTAATAAACCATGACCATCTGTATTCTCCCTTCTTCCTTATGTTAATAAACCATGACATGGATCACTGGTTCTCCCTTGACCATCTGTATTCTCCCTTCTTCTTTATGTTAATAAATAAACCATGACATAATAATACGATACAAAAAACAAAAACAAAAATTATCTGCCTCTTTCTATTTTTGATTTTTAGCAGAGAAAAATTTTGTTACTTCTATTTCAAATTTTTCCAATGACAGCTGTTCCGTCACCATAGCACTTGGCAAATTGTAGAAAATATCAACTCCCCAGGTGCAATACAGACGCATTCTTGAAATGTTGTGCTCATTTTGGTTTTTTGTAGAGTGATACTATCTTCTGATCTTGTGAGATTCTGAACTCAAAATATTTTTCCCATCAGGAACATTTTGTAGAAAAATTTTGTTGTACACATTTCCGCCAACTCATAATTGGTTCAGCACTGGAAAATTCTCAAAACTTTGTCCGTTGCATACCTCTTAAGCTTCATTAAAAGTATTTTTATTAATAACTTTTGCATGATAAATAATGGTCTTGGTTTAGTGATAAAAGTCGAACCCCACGTAACTATGCCGTATGGAATCAGCGGTTGTATGATAACAGTGTAGAATAGTGTTTTCAACTTTTCCGTCATGTCCCCCCTCACCACCACACATATTGGGATCAGTATATGAAGCTTTCCACTTATCTCTTTTATATGATGGTCCCGTGTTAGACACTCGTCAATAAACACACCAAAATACTTGGTCTGGGATACTTGGCGGAAAGCTTCAATAAACTTAGTTTTTTGGAAGTTGAGTTTCAGGTTATTGGTTTTAACCATTTCAAAAGTGCAGTTAGAGTTTTTCGGTTTAAGCAACAACCTCCTCCCAATTCCGGCCCGTTACTACGAGGGCGGTGTCATCAGCAAAATTTGCTGATTTAATACTACTATCTCTCCCTCTATGTGTGCGTCAAAAATGTCATTTATGTACATAAGATAATATAACGGACCCAAAACAGTGTTCTGGTGTCTGATAGAGGAGAGGGAACCCACTGTATGGATACGGATGTTCGAAATCAGGGTGCAGTTGCAATCATTTAAATAGATCTTCAGGAATTTCTTTGATAAAATGGTTTTGCTCGGAGATCTCTCAGTGAACATTTCAAAATCGCCAACTGTAAAAACTACTTCAAACATGCAAATAATTTGCACTCTAGTAATATTTATTATTATTATTATGTCTGCGAGATTAAGAAAGGCAGAAAACGAGCTATATTTATGGTTATATTCATGGTTTATTTGTGGTTAGTAGTTACGATACGCGAGCCCTGTCCACACGTGCACATTGCATGCTTGCACTATACGGCGCATCCAGTTTTGAGCGTATGAACAATGATTGCGATTATCATTTATTGAGATACAACAATGAGTACAGTCAACATCATTAAATACATCGAGAGGGATGGAATTGTTTATAACAATGACATTTGATGATGCAATTAGTTTTGACAAGCGTGTACGAATGAGATGGGAAGTAGGGTTTTTCAATTCCCCTTCAGTTCTCATACCCTTTCCAAAGAGAGGAATAAAGTGTAAAAAAGCACCCGATTTGGAAGGTATAGAGCGGACGTCTTCCACAGACCCAACGACGGGCGGCCTTTTCGCCTCCCCCGTATTTTACATTTAATGCGGAGCTAATGCGGCGAAAAGGCAGAAAAAAAAGTGGAATGGAAAAAGAGAGAGCCGAACAAGACTTGAACCAGAGAAAAAAAGAGGAAATTGTGAGTAGATGCCCGTTGGAAATAAGTGTAGCACTGAAGAGAAGGTCTCGCGGGGGTTTGGCAAGAAATTCAATTGCGGTGAAGGTACTATATTTGTTAGAACGGCGGAGTGATTGACTGGTTCGGGATTGGCACCCGTTCCTTCGGCTTTCGGGATAAATCTTTTGTTTTGTCAGCCACGCCCAAGTAGCCCCAATAGTCTTACCCTTAAATTGTGGTTTTTCTCTTCCCTCCTCCACTTCCACATTTCCACGTTTCTTTCAGAACACTCAATCATTTCAGCTGCTGAAAACTGTTGTAGGAGAGATCATTCTACAAACTAGTCTTGAAATGGAAAAAGTGTAAGTTAAATGGGCAATTTTTTAGTTATCGATATATTTAAGGAACTTTACTACCCAGTTACTGGTTTCTAGTATTCAAGACCATTGATTAACACTTCGGCCGGAACATGAATGAAATTACGGTTCGGAGGGTTACCTGCCTGTAAGGGATACACTAAACCTACACTCCAGGGGACATCTGACTTTTAGGCAATCCTCTCTTGATTTTGCTACGTACTCTTATATGTATACCTGTATACCTATGTATACGGATGTATACCTTTCAAGCATGTGAATTCAAAATGAGGAACCCATACCAAAAACATCACCAAAATATCTGGCAGAGCCATGCTAAATGATTTTCTAGTTCAGATAATGACTGAAAATAAAAGGATGACATTGAAAATATTGAAAATTTTCTTCAATAATTCGCTAATAGAACAATTTAACTTTACTTACTTTTTATTATTATTATTTTTATTTTTATTTTAAATTATTTAATTTCATACTATATTAACTTATTTAACTGACAGGACATCTGCGTTTTATGCATGAAATATGTGCTCACTCTTAGGGACCTATGCCTGTTCAGTATTGAACCCCCCTGGAAAGGGATATATGTATATTAATCATACAATTCGTACTACACTTAGACGGACACATGCTTAAAAAAAGTTGGTAGGTAAAAAAAAGTCCGTAGGTAAAAAAACGTCGCAAATCATTGCGTGAAGTTGTATTATTTTCTGTATAGATCACCCTCCAGTATTTATCCCTTCCTCCCAATCATAGTTACCTACTACCTACTAGGGCATTTTCGAAAATTACAACTCTTCATTTCCATTTTGTTGGTGGTTGGAGTTGAAATTTTCAAAAATGCCCTAGTAGGTAATAAGTATCTATGGTTGGTAGGGAGGGATCTATATAAAAGGGTAATCTATACAAAAGGGTAATCTATACAGAAAATAACAACGATTTGAAGCGTTTTTTTACCTACCAATTTTTGTTTACCTAACACCTTTTTTTCACCTACCACCCATTGATAGGTAGGTACTACCAACCACACCATACTGCCTTCACACCTACACAATCAAGTTTATGAGAAAGAACTAAAAGCTGCACATTCGATTCGAGGAATAAAGAGCTTCGTATGGAAATTCGATCACTAGTTGCTCAGAGAGCAAAACTAAATACCAATCGAAGAAATGAACAACGATCGAATTTTAGTCAGATAAAATTTGAACGGCGATTAGACCCCTTTTGTGATTCACACTCGTCATTCCATTTTATCTATGAAAAGCATCTACTCGTAGGGAGCGAACGGTTTGTCCTGTAGAGCTCCGGGTGGTCTCAAAAAATTTCAAAAATTTAATACTATTTAAATTCGTTGAAAAAACCACACCTTTATTCCGAGAGTTTTCGAGCTAGGGCACTCTTGAAAATTTCAACCCTTAATTTTCACCCCTTAGAAGTGACTGACATCAACCAAAAGATCCGCGGCACAACGAGACCCCGATTGGAGCCCATATACCAAATTTGAACCAAACCGGTCCAGGGTTGCTAAGAAAAGTGCTGTGTACGGCGTACGGCGGACGGACGGAAATTTCTTCTATTGGATTTTCGGATTCTACGTACCTTGAAACGTAAAACATCGAATTTTTAGGGGGGGGGGGGGGGTTAGTTTTTTTTCCTTGCTCGATTCCAAAGGCTTATTATTGAAAATAATAAACCAAAAGCCGGAAATCTGTGTAAACACAGCGGGATGTATGCCAAAAAGGCAGGGTAAGTTCTGGTAAAATGAAACTCAACGCGGAATGGCGGGAGAACGTTGATCCCCGATATTTCCTCCTCCACACTAGATAGCCAACTGACAGTCTTTACAATTGAAGCTACCTAGAATCCGAAAATCGAATAAAAATTTTCCGTCCATCTGCCGTGCGCCGTACGCGTCACTTTTCTTAGCAACCATGGACCGATTTGGTTCAAATTTAGTAGTATACGGGCTCCATTTGGGGTCTAAAAATTATTGGTTGAAATTTTCAAGAGTGTCCTAGCTCGAAAACTCTCGCATTTTCTAGAAAAAAGAATAGAATTTTTTAAAGTTTTAGAGGCCACCCGGGGCTCTGTAGGACCAACCGTTCGCTCCTTACGAGTACTACTTGTTGGGTTGGACTACTTGTTAAATCAGAATCGCGAGTGTAAATCACCGAAGAGGTTTAATCACCGTTGAAGTTTTAGCTAACCAAAATGCAATCCCTGTTCGTTTCTTCGAGTTGTACCTAATCAGTTTTGCATCCTTAGCAACTATTCTTTATTTAGGCGCATGGAACTTTGAGGAGGTCCGTTCAAAGCACAGCTGATCAAATGTCATTATCAGTCATAATGATTCCTCAGCAACCGAGAACCAAATTTCGGTGTGAAGGTACCTGCAACTTTCGGAAAGCTATGTTATGGCTTGAAGGTAGTATTGTTGAATAAGTCACGTTTTATGTAAACTTTATAGAGAGCGGTTGGAAGGTATTGTATTGATTGAGTAACTTTTCTAACGCGCTTCGACGATAAGTGGAAGGGGAAGTTGATGACATCGAAATCTACTGAAGGAAGGGCAGTGAAATCCATTAATTATGTAGAACAGTTCTTTCATACATCAGTTTCTCATATATTTTCAAAATCAGCAGTCCGAAGATTGTTAGAGGTAGGAACGTCTGAAGAGGAAAGAAAGGCCGTCTGGGTCGCCAGTGAGTGTTGGAAGTGCATGACAAAGGAGGCGGTCTGCCGGAAGACAAATGGAGCCACATCCCGTCGGTAGGACAATGAGGGTGTGGAGTTGAGAATAAGAAGATGGGGCGCGCTTGAACCAGCAAGGAAAGTACCGGGTGGTGAAAAATGTCTCAATAAAAGGCACTTGGTGAAGATGAAGACGGGTGGGGAACGCCTGGCCGCGTGTCGCTATTTATCCATAGGGTGACAATAGAGCCTTTTTTATACCTCGGCTGCCGAGAAGGACTGACATTCCTATAAAAAACGAGCTGAGGCTCTTGAGCTCCCTCGAATCAAGGACGTCTGAGATGAATGATATAACACATGCCTGAATGATAACCCTCTGTTTGAACTACCTCCATAAGATATGAATATACTGCACAAGAGAAAGTAAGCGTGATGTTGGTACGTTTCAGTCAGTTTTACTTTGGTATTACTGCATTGGTTGTGTTTTTAGCGAATTAGAACAAGGTGCAATTTGTATAGTAGAGCTGTACAAACTTGGCACAAAAGTTTAGTCTTCATTTTCGAGTTTCTGAACTCTTTTCGTAATGTGTGACGACTGTAGATAGTCATGAGTGTAAGAAGGAAGTCATGATCGGTGATCTCTCTTACACAAAGTCGATCAATTATTTCATCGAAGTTATGTACTTGCATACGACAACTGCACAATTATTCTATAATCCAAATGTTTTATATTTTATGGAAAGTTTGATCAAACTTCAAATGTAGGGTGTTTCAAAAGAAGCGCCTAATATCAAGTTGACATTAACCCACGACGATGCACAGTTTAGTGCGGTTTCTGGGACCATACTATTTTGAGGATCGGAATGGAAATACCTTAACCGTAAATGGAATAGGTACAAAACAGATGATGTTTTTCCCCCAACTGGACGAAATTGGAGAATTAGAAGAATTTTGGTTCCAGTGGGATACCTGCCACACTTCTGCGAGAAAAATATCCCGACCGTGTCATTTCGGTTTCGGAGATTCGAGAGTGGCCAGCACAATCTAGCGAACGACCCCAATCGATTTCTCTTCTGGGAGTTCATAAAATCAAAAGTTTACCCAAAAAAATTAAGGACAATTGAAAATTTTAAGCAGAAAATGCCCAAAGTGATTTTCCACACTTCATTTAGACCTTTTTTAGTTTGAAAAATTAAAATTGAGCGGGAATTGAGTTTTTATTGCAGTTTAAAATTCAGTGCTACCACCCGATACCGACCTAACACCACGGCTACTACTAGTCTTATCGGCGTACTGGTGTTCTTGATCATGCTGTTCTTATTTGTTGTTGTGATCTTCCAAATTTCGTATGTGTAGGTACTAATACATATAATGAATATACACTCTTGTTGAGATTTTTCAAACGAATGATAGGTTTTTGGTGACTTGGATGTATAGAATCCTCACACAATAATAACATGAGCATTTAAAAAGATAAAATGAAAATTGTTGTATTGCAGCGCGGATACTACTCACTTAATAATATTTTTCAACATGTTGGTTTTCCACATTGAAAAAATCCAGACAGGTTTTTTAGTTTACAAGAGTTTTGATCAACTAGTTTATTAGTTTACTACTGATCCGCTGGCAATGAAGTTTGAAATGGTTCATTTGAGGGTTAACCGGCCCAAACCATGAAAAATTAAACAAATTTGGACTTGTTTTGTATAGTAAGGAGTTGATGGTGGGTGTTACAAAATAGGGCTACATAAACCGGAGAGAGAGAGAGAGGGAAAAAAAAACATTCATTTTGTAGCAGTGACAGGCCAGGAAGTGACACACAGAATAGCAACAATTCGTCATTTCAATTACTGGAAAAACTCTCAATCATAAGTAATGGTAAATTGTAATATGTGTGAAAATAAGTAACATGAATACAATAAGACAAAGCAAGATATTTATCAAAGTATAATAAACATGAAAAAAGGGCGTATCCCATCAAATTAATGAGATACGACTGTGGACTTAGTCCGTCTGTCTGTTATTTGGAAGAAATAAACGGTTCACAATCAATTGGAAAAACAGGGAGTTGACGTTACACTCATTATTAGGGAATTTGATTACTGGTTGCGATTCACACTCGTGTCTCTGATTTAACGTAAGTCCGACTCTAAAATCTTCGTGGGGTGCGAACGGTTTGACCTACAGAGCTCCGGGTGGTCTTCAAAAGTTCTAAAAATGCAATACCATTTCAAATTGGTGAAAATACAATAGGTACCTTCATTACGGGAGTTTTCGAGCTAGGGCACTATTGAAAATTTCAACCCTCATTTTTCATTCATAAGAAGTGACAGACATCAACCAAAAGCTTCGCGGCACTACTAGACACCAAATGGAGCCCATATACCAAATTTCATCAAAATCGGTCGATGGTAACCAAGGAAAGTGCTGCGTACGGCGGACGGACGGAAACATGTTTTTTCGATTTTCGGATTCTACGTAGGTACTTTGAAACGTAAACCAACAAATTCCGAATGGCGGTTTAAAAAATTTTTCCAAAGGATCATTATTAGAAATAATAAAGGAAAACCGCACAGTTACGAACCTCCACGAGAAAAAAGTTCCATGTATGTCTGAGGTCAATTGCAAACAATGGGCATGGAAGATGAAATTATGATGAATAAATTCTCCTAGGCTAGTGCGGTTCAGCCTCGATTTGAATGAATTTTATCAACGAGCGCTCTTTTGAACATGATATTCCTCGAATGTTAGTTCAATAACTTCAGCAGACAAACAACCATTGACAATCGATATGTTAACAATACCTTTCATTTACCTATGTAAATGATCTATGAAAATTTCATTTTGATCCATACATAATCAATGTGGACATAAAGGAGGCCGTTTCATAATATTCCACGTCACTCCCCTGATTAATGAAAGCAGTGGAAGCCTTGCTGGGCCTGTTCTACTTGTGAACATAACAGACTGTGTAGAGGAGGGGGCTTTACAAAGTGATTGTCGGTAAATAAATTAATAGAACCGAGCAAATAGGGAAGAAGGAAACACAATTAATCTGAGCGATGAATATGTTAATCAAGAGGAACATAACTGGGTAACAAATTGATGGGCGGTAAAGGGCTGGGGGAAGAGTGGGGTAGCTCATGAGGAATGGGCTGGAGAAAGGCCTTCTATTGACATAGGGAGTGAGGGTCCTCGACGGAAGGGTGAGGACGTTGATAGATAGGACGGCCTATGGTTCGAATGGTGACGGCACCGGGGGAGAGATAGAGAGAGTGTGAGAGTAGCTTGCTCCAGAAAGGTTGATGAATGATACATGCTAGACAAGTAAGTGACCACCAAGCTACAAGAGACACACTATCAGTTTCGTACAAGATTCATTCTTCTAACAAGAGTCATGAATCTCAACGTATGAACAGGCAATTTTTTTCCGAAAATGTTTAAGCCGAGCTCATGCTACGAAAACTTTTCGTGTCGACGTGAATTTATGATAAGTCTCTCCTAATCAACAACTAAATGGCATAACCAACATCAATTCTCTCCTAATAAACATCCAGATATTGCCTAAAAACTAGTATTGATGGCTACTAAAAAAAAAATAATAATAATCCGAATTGTTCAGAAGTAACAATTGAGAGTCGAAACGAACGAAAACGAAGAAAAAAAATAATTTTTACGTTCCAAGTCCTTCCACTGGTCGATTCGTTTGTAAGCGAGTTTTTCTTTCTCTGTTCTGTCTACCTCAGATTGTTTCCAATTCATCATATTTCATATTTTTGGAAAGCTCTACGTTAAATATACGTATTATGAAGATGTTATAGAGGGGCTAGAAAATTCCTCATTAAATAAATCTCATCCATGAGTCTGGAAAACTGTATTTTATATTTCCAAATGAATGGATATTAAATATTAAATAAGGATATTAAAAATCAAATTTTGATTTTTAGAGTTTCGGCTCCGACCGCATTTTTCTACAATAAAAAAGTAGTGCCACACCCCTCAACCATTGAGACGTCACCGGTGAACATTAAATCTACTAATTGCAGGAAGATATGGTTGGTATGGAAATTCTCATAATCGAGTTTAGTTTCATTAAAAAATAATCCTCCGACTAACTTTGAAGAGAGTAGACTGAAGCAAAATGAACCGAACTCCTGAGTATTACTTTTTTTATTTTATTGTTACATTCAAGATATCTAGTTACTAATGGTACAAGCAAGAAAAATGGGTCATTTCCAATATTTTGAGGAACTTTGCGGATTAATATATGATTGAATAAATTGACGGAATTGAGTCTCACAAACAAATAATCCATCTAGCAAAACTTAAGTATTGGAGTACGAAATATAAAGTTTTCCGGGTTGCTTGAAGAACCAATCTCTTTTCTTTTTGTCTTCCTATTGCATCAACTTCCTAAGTTTATACCTAACCACGTCGATCTCGGCTTTTCCACAGGACATGAATTTAAAGTAAACTCCCAAATTGAGGGCAATAGGAATTATTGGGGTCCCGCCCTTGGTGAATATTACATCAGGTTGATTACGTATGCTGTCCAAGATGTTAGAGCCCAAGAGGGTCAGCCCAGCAGATGAGAGGCAGATTGTGGGAGAGAATCCGGGGATCGGTGGCGGCTCGAGTCGAGGGGTCGAGTGAGGGGAGGAATGTCATCGCATATAATAATCAGCAGGGTGGCAGCATTCGGAATCAGATCGATCAGCCTCTGAAGCTATAGCGAGAGATGCTAAATGGGACATCAAAGGGCGATCGTCGTCGGAAGATGGACACCCACGAGATACTAGGGCCGGAGACGGAATCAAATTACCTCTGATTCGAAAACTGTTGACACACAGTAGGTTTCTGGGGTCCTACTACGAAATATAGCTTGGTTATTAGCTTAATCGATGAGGCGAGATAACAAGGGTAAGCATGACAAAAGGGAGTAAAGGTATAAAGTAGATGTATATGACATATACTAATCTAAATGTAATAATAGTAAAGATGTATGAAGAGTAGGTAACAACAAAACGTAGTTATTTTGAACTTGTTTTACTGTATCTGTTTGATTAAAGTTGTATTTAAAGGTATAACATTGTGAAAATTGATGTGATTGAGTTCAACAATATAAGGTACCTATGGCCATAATATTTAGGTACCTAAGGCAAGTTATTGTTGTTCACATAGCTATGACAAATCACACTGAGTAATGTTTTGAGTAGTACATAGTACCAACTTCCTTCATCCAACCTAGTTCGGTTCCACTTGGAGATAATGCTGTTCCTGCCTTGTATCAACCTGTGATGCCTTTCAGTTCATGGAGCCAAGGTATTTGGTGTTTGATAGTTAATTATAGTGTGTATTACATTATGTATTATTGTGGGAACAATCATGGTACTTTCTGAACATTGAAATATCTTAGTTGGCATCTAGAAATCTTCAACACTCCAGCTACAAAGCGTATTTAGCATGAAACTAATACAGAACAACCACATTGGTCGTATCTCAGTGTTTCATAACTCTATCTCCCACCCTTGTGGCTCAGCGTGTAGCTTCCTGATAAATCCTTGGGCCCAACTGACACTTCCGGCTCCGATGCAGATAGCATCTCCCAAGGGAACTTGCCTCCCATGCCCCATTACAGTGTTGATACCCCCACAATATCCGCCCGTCTTCTTTCCTGAATCCTTTACCAGCCTAGCCCAGATAGGCCTTCAAACCACTTCTCCCGGCTTGACCGTTCCAAGGACCGGAACATATTCTCCTTCAGCATGCCTAAACCTTTTTATAATCCTACCTCGGTACAAAGAACTATTCAAGATCTCCTCTTTGTGAATACCATAACTAGGTGAGTTCATAAATACATTCTAACATGGAGCATGTTTTAGCTGTAGGGTAAAAACCCGAAAAACATTACGCTGGTGGGGGAAACCGAAGGGGGACGCGAGACACTCACGCGCCTTTTCGACACTCCGCCGGTCACGCACCTTTCCAACACTCCGGTTTTCGAGACACAAAGCGCCGAGATTCTCAATGCATTTTAGATATAATATATCGATGCCACATATATAATATATAGTACAACATATTATGTTGCTAGGGATGATATAAAATTTATATTACATTATTTATATTATACAACATTTAATACTACGACTAAAGGTTCTGCACTAACTTTGGCTAAGAAATGTTCCATGTTTTTTCATTTACACCGTGGGCTCTGAGTAGATAGCATCTGGGGGGTCCAGGGGGGCTTGGCCCCATGGCGAGACGCGAAGCGCCGAATTTTTATTTGCACAAATTTCTACACATAAGTTAATCTACGTTATTCTCTTCGTTTAATCAATAATAATGAGATTAGCAAGGTACAATCGAGTACAGTGAAAATCTTTATAGGTAATTCATATGATTGGAATCGTCATAATAGGGGAGATGGTGATATTATTGCCTTCCTACGTTCCCGTCAGTTATAATCGGTGCAACACAATTCAAGAGACGGGATCGGAGCACGCGGTTTTCCCAACCATCACGACCGCTCAGTCGTGAGGGATTTGCATACCCACACCTTACAAAGCCACGTGTCGTATAGAATACGTAGTACCATTGATTCGAACGTGAGAGCGATCCCAAAAAAATGTATACACGATGTCAACAAAATTGAAAGTAACTGAAAATGTTAAGTAGTATGATTTTGATTTTATGACGAATCGATTTTTAGGATGACAACAAGTAGCGAGACATTTATCACTACAAATATCCCACAAGAATAATTATTCTGCCGTGTGAAGGAAGAACGACTCAACTCAAACTTTTCCAGATCCCAGAAATCAGCTTCGAAGTTTCTTTGGAAAACTCGCCATGAATTCATTCCAGATCACTCCCGCGACTCCATTGTTTTTTTCAGACCACCGTCTAGAGCTAAAGACAGACATCGTCGCATACTTCCACCTGCCTTTCTCACTCCCAAGGTGGAAATGTAAAGGCCCGTTCTTAGAAAAATGTGCGTTCTTTCCTCGCATATAGAATACACATAGCATCGATATCCGCGTCCTAACGGTCCTCAATAAAGAAGATCTTCCACGAAGACAGGTATTGCAGTTGTAAACAAGACCTTACAACTCCAACGAAGGGACAGGTCATAGCATAAACTCCTGAAGTCAGTGGAGAGTAGTTTTTGAAAGAAGAGGGGTGGTTTTCCGAAGCCAGTGGTGAGTAGGTGGATGGGTGCGGAGGATGTCGGGGGTTAGTTTTTGTCATTAGAGGACCCCGCCCAAGTCGTTAGCGCTACCCTCGGTTTCCCGCGATTTTGGCCGCGGCCCAGGGCAACCCTCCCTTCTTAACTTCCACCATCCAATCCGTACAGCCCTCAATCTTCTCTACCCTTCCTAACACTCGCGCACACCATCACACCTTCATACAAAGACGCGTATGTAAGTTCCACGTACGAACTCACACAGTCAGATAAACCTCGTCTTTTTTTCCATGGCAGTGCCTCCTCTGACTTTCACTAAAGTGAAAAAGAAATTTACTTATTCGCTTAAGGAAGGGAGAAGCGAAGGAAAACCAGCCACTACGACCTAGTGAGATAGCACAAGAAAGGTCTCTTTTCGAAGGAAACGCGATAAGATGACCTCCGTGTTGATTAAAACGGCAAGAAGAATCGCATCGCAAAAACACTTTTACTGCCTTACTGTCATAAATTGCTTTCTCCCTCACCTAGTACTTACAAAATTTAACACCAAAACAGAAACAAATTATTATTACCCATTTTTCTGAGTGTGTATATCCTATTTCTAGGTGTAATAATATTAATTTCAACACTATTTTGTTTTTGCTCCATCACTGTCGAACCCTTGAATTCGTGCGAAAGTTTGAAACATATGGGTTCTCCAAAATCAGAACTTTCATTTACTATCTACCATTCAATTAATTTCTGCTTCACGCCTCAGCGTCCCACGGTATGTCCCGGCCATATTGACAAAAATAATCGGAGTTTGAGCGAGATAGATCTAAGACGGTAGCTCATTATCAACATCATACAATCGATGAGAACGCCTGGGCTCCCGAAAACTTTTTTTTCCTGAAAAACAAATTAATCACTATCTAACTGCCTGATTTTCTGCAAATTTTGGAGTTGTTCCGAGGATGGATCCAGAATTTAACGCATCTCAATCGTGGTGCGGTTTGTTATTTTAGAAAATCAGTAACACGATTGAAAACAATTAGTGATTCGGAAGGAGGAATTTATCATCATAGGTACTTTTGTGGGTCTTGAGGATTTACGTAATAAAATACCAAATTATACAAGAAAAATACAAAATAAAATACAAAAAATACAAGATTATACCTGGGTGATAATTGAGTTTCAGAAAATACGGTGGACGTTGTAGGAGTGCTTTATTAATAACAGTACTACTTTCAACAAGATGGTCAGTATCTCGAGCAACTTTGAGCGGCATCCGAAGGGAGCGCTTTGAACGGCAGTCATACAGGACTCAATGTCTACGGGGAGGATGGACAACTTCTTTGATTGAGAGAATTACTT
Source organism: Apolygus lucorum (assembly GCA_009739505.2). Lineage (NCBI taxonomy): Eukaryota > Metazoa > Arthropoda > Insecta > Hemiptera > Miridae > Apolygus > Apolygus lucorum. The sequence continues at coordinate 4,454,534 of CM019169.2, forward strand.
GCTCCTTACCTGTTTCATGAAACTACCTAGGTATATGGGGAGAGACAACTGATTGTATTCTACACAATCTTTGTCTCATGACACACCGAAGTAGTACCTCCTCCTTCGCGTTAATGGCAGTTTTAAGTAGGTTAATAATTCTGGTTAGGTTCTAAATGACAAGAAACGTACAACAACAATTATTGTTGTGTGGAAATTTTGTGTAAGTGGTAAAAGTTCAGAAATAGTTTAAATGGAGAATTTTTTCTTAGAGGGGATACAATGCGATAGTCGCCAAACTGTATTTTATTAGTGTTTTTTTTAAATACCTCAACATATGGCACTTAGTATTGCGACGTTATAATGTTTCTTTGTAGTTATTCAATTCGATAAGGTGTTAATAATTAACTCTTATTATAATTATTAATAATAAATATAAACTTATAATTAAATATAAACTTGTAAAACTTATAATATCAATAATCAACTCTTATTAATTAACTCAATAATTGAACTCACTGAATAATTGAATTTCAGTGGTCCTAACTAGGTGAGGAATTCTAATGCCGAAGTAGATAGTGGTCCTACACTTCAGGTTATCGAATGGAATCTCCTACTAACCACTCGAAAGGGAATAAACCAATGGCATCATTATGATTCAGAAAAGTAGGTATAAGTAGATAGAACAATTTTAAATTGTAGGTTCGTCCGATTGTGGGGCCTTTGCAAGAACGTTTGATGTTTGAGGTGTAAGATGAAAATTGACTGTCAGCGGGAAATCCTGAGAATCACGATGAATACAAGCCTCAAATAGAAATTGAGTTGATATAAATGAAATGGATAGGTAGGTAAAGGTTTCCTCACTTGTAGCTGTGCCGAATTTCGTCTCGCTTTTCGGTGGCAACATTTCAATTTCCAAATCATAAATATTTCATTCTTTTCAACAAACTCTATCAAAGCACCGAAAATTTGGGTTGCAGTCCTGATTGCGGGTTTGAGATTACATCCACAAAGAAACTGTGTTTAATATTTATATCACTTCCTTTGCTGCTCTTCACTCTTTCTTTCATTTGGATTCAAGAATACTTCAACAACGTTCCGACCATGACTTGAAAATTAAATATTAATATTCCAAGAAAATACTTCGAGTTTCTTCTCTTATATTTGTATTAAAATGGAAAAATTCCGTTTTGGCAAGAGTTGACGTGATTAATTTTTCCAACATTAGGTTGTAATGTTAAGTAATAATATCATATTGCAAATTTACATAACTTACTTGAGTTGAGTGTTCGTAATTTCGTAGTAAAAGTAGGCTGCATATCTTACAAAAAAAAAGAAAAGCTGCAAAATAATTAACAAAGATTTATTATTTTCCCGTAGGTAGGTATAGATCGCTAATCTGCAAAAATTACTACTTTGCCATTGTCACTATTTTTTTTTTTTTTTTTTTTTGGTTTATTATTTTCAATAATAAGCCTTTGGAATCGAGCAAGAAAAAAAAAATTTTAACCCCCCCTCAAAATTTGATGTATTACGTTTCAAGGTACGTAGAATACGAAAATCGAATAAAAAAATTTCCGTCCGTCCGCCGTACGCCGTACGCCGTACGCGGCACTTTTCTTAGTTACCATGGACCGATTTCGATGAAATTTGGTATATGGGCTCCATTTGGGGTCTAGTTGTGCCGCGAAGCTTTTGGTTGATGTAGGTCACTTCTAAGGGGTGAAAATTAAGGGTTGAAATTTTCAAGAGTGCCCTAGCTCGAAAACTCTCGAAAAAAAGGTATCGTTTTTTCACTAATTTTAAATATTACTGAATTTTTAAAAATTTTTGAGACCACCCGGAGCTCTGTAGGGCAAACCGTTCGGTCCCTACGAGTACTTGAAGGTTTTCCTTCGATAAAACAGAATCATGAGTGTGAATCGCAAAAGAGGTCTAATCTCCATTGAAATTTTTTCTGACTGAAATGCGATCGCTGTTCATTTATCGATTTGTATACAGTTTTGCCTTCTGCGTAACCAGTAATCTAATTTCCATAATCAAAAGTCAGTGGAGAATACTGAAGGCGCCTGATCAGCTGAGTGAGCTCCAAGGCCATTTTCTCTCCTGTTGAAGGCAGGAACCTGAAATTTGAGAGGCAGGGTCAAAGGAGAATGCTGAAGGCGCCTGAGTGGTCACTGATCAGCTGAGTGAGCTCCAAGGCCATTTTCTCTCCTGTTGAACGCAGGAAGCTGAAATTTTATAGGGCGGGTCAATTGAGAATGCTGAAGGCGCCTAGTGGTCACTGATCAGTTGAGTGAGCTCCAAGGCCATTTCCTCTCCTGTTGAACGCAGGAACCTGAAATTTGAGAGGCAGGGTCAAAGGAGAATGCTGAAGGCGCCTGAGTGGTCACTGATCAGCTGAGTGAGCTCCAAGGCCATTTCCTCTCCTGTTGAACGCAGGAACCTGAAATTTGAGAGGGCGGGTCAATTCAGAATGCTGAAGGCGCCTGAGTGGTCACTGATCAGCTGAGTGAGCTCCAAGGCCATTTTCTCTCCTGTTGAACGCAGGAAGCTGAAATTTTATAGGGCGGGTCAATTGAGAATGCTGAAGGCGCCTAGTGGTCACTGATCAGTTGAGTGAGCTCCAAGGCCATTTCCTCTCCTGTTGAACGCAGGAACCTGAAATTTGAGAGGCAGGGTCAAAGGAGAATGCTGAAGGCGCCTGAGTGGTCACTGATCAGCTGAGTGAGCTCCAAGGCCATTTCCTCTCTTGTTGAACGCAGGAACCTGAAATTTGAGAGGGCGGGTCAATGGAGAATGCTGAAGGCGCATGAGTGGTCACTGATCAGCTGAGTGAGCTCCAAGACCATTTTCTCTCCTGTTGAACGCAGGAACCTGAAATTTGAGAGGGCGGGTCAATGGAGAATGCTGGAGGCGCATGAGTGGTCACTGATCAGCTGAGTGAGCTCCAAGGCCATTTTCTCTCCTGTTGAACGCAGGAAGCTGAAATTTTAGAGGGCGGGTCAATGGAGAATGTTGAAGGTGCCTGAGTGGTCACTGATCAGCTGAGTGAGCTCCAAGGCCATTTCCTCTCCTGTTGAACGCAGGAAGCTGAAATTTGAGAGGGAAGGTCAAGGGAGAATACAGATGGTGGTAGGTGCTATTGATGGAGAACCAGTGATCTATACAGAAGGGTGATCTATACAGAAAATAATAAACCTTTGAGCAATGATTTGCAGCGTTTTTACCCACCAATGGGGTATTGCTTCCTCACTACCGAAGGTAGGGAAGCTTTGTATTCGTGAAAGAAGTGAAAAAAAAAAAACTCGGCGCTTTGCGCCTCGGCGGGGGGCTCCGCCCCCCTGCACCCCCCGGTTTATTTCTTTTTCCATACTCTGTATGAAATCATAGGAACACAGAATGTGTTTTTGCGATGCTAGTCATCCGTTAAATAAAAAACAACAATAATAAATGTGGAGTCTTTGGCAATAATAAAATAAATGCCATCTATGAGTGACGTTGACGTCACTGAGCGACACATTGCAGTGACAGCACATCGACTCAATGGTAGTGCTGGTCCTAGCGGGACTGATGCAGAACAGTGGCGTTCAATGCTACTTAGATATGGAGCTCACAGCACCCGATTAAGAGAAACAGTTGCAGGTTTCACCCGATGCCTTGCAAATGGTGTTGTTGAATGGAACAAGATAAAAGCTCTGTTGGCACGACGGGGGATAGCACTTGATAAAAAGCCTGGAGTCCGTCCGATTGGAATAGGGGAAGTGCTCCAACGTATATGTGCTAAAACAATGGCCATGATCACAGGAATTGACCTTCGAGAGGCATGTGGCAGCGACCAACTAGGCGCTGGGATTAAGTCTGGCGTAGAAGGAGCAGTCCATGCTTTGTCTGAAGAGTTCGATGAGAATGAACAATCTGGACTGTTGCTCATTGACGCCACTAACGCTTTCAATTCAGTAAGTCGACCTCTCGCGTTGTGGAACTCCAGGATTTTGTGGCCACGCTGTGCAAGATTCCTCTTCAATACCTACCGAGGTTATCCACTGACCTTATTTCGCAATAGCAACTCACATCTATTGAGCCGAGAGGGTACTACACAGGGTGACCCACTCGGCATGATGATGTATGCTGTAGGTACACTACCACTCGCACAAAAGTTGAAACAACACCTGACAGGAACAGATTGCATCCAAAATTGGTATGCAGATGATGCGGCCTGTGTAGGAAGCTTAACAAGTATCCGCCGGTGGCTCTCACTCCTCCAAGAAGGGGGCCCCAAATGGGGGTACTACCCGGAACCTCGCAAGAGCTTCCTTATCATCAAACCGGGTATGGAGGAAGCAGCCAATTCCGAGTTCGCAGGTCTGAATATACAAGTGGTGTATTCACAAAGATTCCTAGGAGGTGTTGTGGGGCCCACTCAAGCAAAACGTCAATTCGTTCAATCAAAGATAAGTGGTTGGATCGAGAGTGTTTCAAAGATGTCCGAGGCAGCGAAGCAGAGTCCACAAGCAGCCCACACAGCCTTCACCAAAGCTCTCCAGCGGGAATGGGCCTATATGCAGCGAGTGGTGGGCGGATTTGAAGAGGAGTACGTTAATTTGCGTGACACAATTCGAAACAAGCTGGCTCCTGCCATCCTTGGGCGAGAGGCAGGAATTTTACAAGAGCTTCTCGAATACCCAACAAAGTTGGGAGGCCTAGCTCTTGAAAATCCCGTCAAATCGGCTTCAATGGCATACGAGACATCCAGAGAAGCCACAGCGCCACTCTCTGATGCCATAAGGAGTGGCAGAACTTTGGATGTTGCCCAGTACGAAGAGGGTGTGGTGTCAAATTTGCGAGAAGTGGCAACACAGCGAAAAACCACTGAGCTTGCAGCCAGCGAGCAGCTTTTGACATCACTACCCAGTAGGCAACAGAGGACCATTCGGAGGACTAGGGAGGCATCACAATGGCTCAGCGTCGTCCCACTTGCAGCAGACAACTTCGACTTGTCGTCTTCCCAATTCCGTGACGCACTAGCCATTCGGTACGGTTGGGAACCAAGAGGGTTGCCAGTATGGTGCGACGGATGCGGGAGTCCCATGGACATGAACCACGCCCTCAATTGTATGAAGGGCGGCCTGATCAAACAGGGACACGACCTGGTTCGGGACGAATGCGCCAAAATAGCAAGCCTCGCATGGAACGGTGTTGTCACAGAACCAGTTCTTCGTGAAAGTGCTGATGGCAGCCCCGGCCTGGTGGCAGACATGAAGGTTCATGGTGTGTGGGACCGTGAGAGACCTGCGTTTTTTGATACCCGCGTTATAAACGCTGACGCAGTCTCTTACACTTCCATGGACTGGCCAACCATCTCTCGCCATGCTGCCCAAGCCAAACATGCAAAATATGACCGAATAGCCGAAGATCTGAGAGGTTCTTTCACGCCACTCGTAATTTCATGCGATGGAGTATTGCATAAAGAGTATGACGCTTTTCTCAAGAATGCCTCCTTACGCCTTGCCAACAAATGGTCCAAATCCTACGCTCAAGTAATGATGTGGACGCGAGTGAAAACTCAATTCTCCGTCCATCGAGCGGTTTCCATGAGGCTAAGAGGCCCAAGGAAACAAGTCCGAGGACTCGGACTGGAGGATGGAGCAGCAATTTGGCTCCCACAAGACTAACTCCTCCACATTTACGCTCGCTTGCTCGCACGCTCGCACGCTCGCAAAAACAAAAAACCCTTTGGCATAAATCAATTTCAATTTTCGGCAAACTTTTGGCATACCTACTTGAACTTTTGGCAACTCATTTTGAACTTTCGGCAGATCCATTACGTTTCGACAACTACTGGAGTCCTTGTCCACCTTCATTCCCTCTACAATGTTCAATAAAGTGTTTTTCTCTCTCAAAAAATAAAATAAATAATTGTTAGACATTTAATTTGGTCTAAAACCCTATAAATGTTATATAAATAAATATGTAACTACAAGAAAAATACTATATAAATTGAGAGCTTTCCAACGAATGGTGAACAATTTCTGTGCAATGAACACTGCGGGAGTTCTATTTCCTTACCAACGGCTTGGTTGCACGTGAAAATCATACAGTGACCACTCAGGCGCCTTCAGCATTCTCCATTGACCCGCCCTCTCAAATTTCAGGTTCCTGCGTTCAACAGGAGAGAAAATGGCCTTGGAACTCACTCAGCTGATCAGTGACCACTCAGGCACCTTCAGCATTCTCCTTTGACCCTGCCTCTCAAATTTCAGGTTCCTGCGTTCAACAGGAGAGGAAATGGCCTTGGAGCTCACTCGACTGATCAGTGACCACTCAGGCGCCTTCAGCATTCTCCATTGACCCGCCCTTTAAAATTTCAGCTTCCTGCGTTCAACAGGAGACAAAATGGCCTTGGAGTTCACTCAGCTGATCAGTGACCACTCAGGCGCCTTCAGCATTCTCCATTGACCCGCCCTCTCAAATTTCAGGTTCCTGCGTTCAACAGGAGAGAAAATGGCCTTGGAACTCACTCAGCTGATCAGTGACCACTCAGGCGCCTTCAGCATTCTCCTTTGACCCTGCCTCTCAAATTTCAGGTTCCTGCGTTCAACAGGAGAGGAAATGGCCTTGGAGCTCACTCGACTGATCAGTGACCACTCAGGCGCCTTCAGCATTCTCCATTGACCCGCCCTTTAAAATTTCAGCTTCCTGCGTTCAACAGGAGACAAAATGGCCTTGGAGCTCACTCAGCTGATCAGTGACCACTCAGGCGCCTTCAGCATTCTCCATTGACCCGCCCTCTCAAATTTCAGGTTCCTGCGTTCAACAGGAGAGAAAATGGCCTTGGAACTCACTCAGCTGATCAGTGACCACTCAGGCGCCTTCAGCATTCTCCATTGACTTGGTTGCACGTGACCACATTGACCCAGCATTCCATGGCTTGGTTGAACGTGAATATCATTATAAAATTCGCGTAACGGTTTTTTCTGTCGCTTTTTCGTGACGATTTTTCTTCGGTAGGTCATCGCAAAAACACATTCTGTGTTAAAATGTCCTCCAAAATCAAAATTTCCACTTGCTTTTTGCGTTTTAGAGCTTCCCGAAGAATTTTGGTTCCGTGTCTGTCTGTCTGTCTGTCTGTCTGTCTGTCGGTCTGTCGGTCTGTCTGTCTGTCGGTCTGTCTGTGGTCAATCCTTGTCCCGGGCAAAACTATACTAACCTGTGGTCCGATTTTGATGAAATTTTCAGGGATTGTGCGGATTAGGTCCTAGACGGTCCCCTATAAATTTCAGCACCTTCGGACCAATAGGAGCGAGTGCGCATGCGCAAACGTGAATTTCCTGGAAACTCGGTTTCTCGGTTTCTAATGAACCGATTTTGTTCAAATTTGGAGGTTAGTTAGCGACTAACTTCTAAGAGACACCCTATAAGTTTCAATTAAATTGGTCAAGCAATAGCCGCTGCGCATGCGCGAACTTTAAATTTATTGTTACAACCAAAACTCCGCAACTATTCAACCCCAGGAAACTGAAATTTGAGAGGCAGGGTCAATGTAGAATGCTGAAGGTGCCTGAGTGGTCACTGATCAGCTGAGTGAGCTCCAAGGCCATTTCCTCTCCTGTTGAACGCAGGAACCTGAAATTTGAGAGGGCGGGTCAATGGAAAATGCTGAAGGCGCCTGAGTGATCACTGATCAGCTGAGTGAGCTCCAAGGCCATTTTCTCTCCTGTTGAACGCAGGAAGCTGAATTTTGAGAGGGCGGGTCAATGGAGAATGCTGAAGGCGCCTGAGTGGTCACTGATCAGCTGAGTGAGCTCCAAGGCCATTTCCTCTCCTGTTGAACGCAGGAAGCTGAATTTTGAGAGGGCGGGTCAATGGAGAATGCTGAAGGTGCCTGAGTGATCACTGATCAGCTGAGTGAGCTCCAAGGCCATTTCCTCTCCTGTTGAACGCAGGAACCTGAAATTTGAGAGGGCGGGTCAATGGAGAATGCTGAAGGCGCCTGAGTGATCACTGATCAGCTGAGTGAGCTCCAAGGCCATTTTCTCTCCTGTTGAACGCAGCAAGCTGAAATTTGAGAGGGCGGGTCAATGGAGAATGCTGAAGGTGCCTAGTGGTCACTGATCAGCTGAGTGAGCTTAAATATTACAGTGGAAGAAAGATAAAGAGGGAGAGGGAGCAAAAACCTTTTCAAGGTATGTCACATTTTAGCCATTAGGCTCTAAGCGGAAATCATCCGGGGGTGCAGGGGGCGAAGCCCCCGCCGAGGCGCGCGGCGCCGAATTTTCGCCTACTGATTCTATACGTCCATGTTACAATGAGTGAGGAAGCTATACTGCCCACCCAACTTGGCAGACGTTTTTTGGTGGGTGGGAAATTCAGGGGTTTGACCTTTAATTTGGATTAAGCACCATTGAAAACCTCCATACTTCAACTTTCTGCCCATTGATACTAATTGGTAGAAAAATGTGGTAGAAAAATTAAATAAAGAGATCACACGTTTGAAAAAAAGGCGGGCCTCCATGAACGCACACATTTGTAGTATTTTGTAGTATCCAAGGCCACGAGGCGTTCGAGACAGCACGGGATTATTGAAATGTCTTGATCGAATGTCAGCAAGTTAATACGTCACAACAACTTACTACGTCACATCATTCAAATCCTCAACTTTCATTAGCTTCCCTAATTTCTTCTAAACATTTTCTCGACGAACATACCCGATCACCGCTAGTCCTGACCCATGCTCATTCGGAAAACAAAAAAAACAAAAAAAAAAAAAAAAAAAAACAAAGATTGATGAAGAAGCAACAAATTTTGAGTACATCGACAACTCTACAATTTTTCATAGATATTCATTAAACTTGGCTTTCTGCGTCACTTTGCAGTAAAGAGCACTTTACAACACATTAGTGGTTGCCTACGATCACTCAAACTTCTACATAATATTTGGTAGGTGCACATCATTGTTTAGATTCGTTGTGAACCTCCAGTGTCAGTTTACAAACTTTTTTAAATTAGAATTTTTGGAGAAACGACTGAAGTACTTATAAATGCTTGTATACGAGTCTGCAACACATTGGGACATTTTCATGTGTGTAAATGTAAGGTTGTTAGTTCATGTACCCAAGCATCAAAAACAGTTGATTGTTCTCTACGCAACACAGTGAGTCTATTTTATTTATTGGTATCGTGATCAAGTTTTCGTGACGATTTTTCAGTTTATATGCCAAAGCAAAGACATGAAAATGTAAAAAAAAAAAAAATGACAAAATTGACTGAAACACCCCATTAGAGGTAGATACCTAACTACTTACTACCTTCTCAATGAGGTTTGTTTGGAAGAAATGAACTCTTCACACTCGATTCGAAACTTATTACACGAGTAACGTTGTATATTAATGAATTATTATAATCAATGATAAGGCTCAAGTGTTGCAAAGTTGAAATCAAAATTTTAGCACATTTAATAAATATTGAACAAAAAGATACTAAAGTAATGATGCCAACAACCAAAAAAGAAATAGCAAGATGGATCCGGGGTGATTTCTGTTCCATTCCTCAGGTAGGCACCTTCGTGTACCCATATCTTTAACTATTTTGTGTCCAGGTACTAGGGTTGACCTTTCTTGCTGTCTTCTCCACGTCAACGCCTGTCACTTCGTCCAGCCACGTTCTACTACCTTTGCCTCAGTGCAACAGTTTTGATAGATGAAAGCGGCTGTTCCAGAACTCCTAAAACTCGACAAGTACATTAGAAGCCCCCACCCATCACTCTCCTTTTGCCCTCGACAGGGTGAACTTTCTAAACTAAACCATTTGTGGCCACACGGACAATAGCGAGAGAGTCAACAATGTTTCAGTCCTTCACTACCCAAGTCTCAGAGTCCAAGTAGCCGTAGCAGGAAAGATCCGGAAGCCTCTACACCTCATTTGTGTTCCAGACAGTCTAACCTACTTCGCCGAGTATTGATTATATAACTTCCGAGCTGTCTTTATTATGGGAAGAAGGTACCTGTCAGTTTCATGGGAGATAGGTACTCCATTGCCTTGGAAGAGACAGTATAATTAAACGACGGTTAACATAATGTATTAGTGAACCAATCGATATTAGGTTTCAAAAGCAAATTTTTCAGCATCGGACATATAGCCTCGGGGACTTCTTTCCACTCGTTTTTGACTTTCTTGAGATAAATACTTTGGATTGTGGTGAAACTACCTATTATATAATATTTTCGGTTTCAAGGAAACGATCGATTGTTTTCGTCTCCTGTCAGGATGCCTGTATTTCAGGAAGGTTTACCTGTGATGTAAGCTGCCTCTCTTACTCTATGATTCAGAATGAAGGGGTAAAGAGTGATTGAGGAGAAGAAGCTCCTTAATACTGAAATCAACCTCCCAAGAATAATCACCTATCGAAGCTTCAACTTCCTTATTCGGTCCCTTCAGCCTAGTAGCAAGTCAATTTGTGTCAAGTCAACACCATGCTGAACTTGTTCAACTGTCCGATTTATAAATTTTATGGTGATGAAACGCTCATCCAGTAATGGAAGACTCTCTGTGCAGTCTTTCCTTTTATTGGAATAATTTTTCATTTTACAATCTTACTTGTTCGTGTTGAAACCGCGGTAAAATTCAATACCTACACGTTGTTTTTTACAAGCAAAATTTTTCCGCCATGATTCCACGCTCGATTACTGCAACAAATATGAATTGAAAATCGAGGGCGTATGAATCACAAAAAGCGAGGTTATATCGTTTGATGAAGAACGTGAAACCTCCCCTGTGCACTGGAAGTCGCTTCATTGAGTTTGCGGTGGAGTTCAAACTTTGTTCCCCTCATTAACGTTATACCTACCTCGAATTTTTTCTAGAGGGGAAAAAAAGAATCTGATCCAAACTCCTCACCTGTGTACCAACGTAGCCCGAACACTTTTCGAAAAGGCTGAACGAAGCAAATTAACAGAATGGGGAAAGGTAACGAAGGGCTTTTAAAAATGTACAGTCTTCCGTCATTTCTGATATTTGATAATGAGGAATTTCATCGATTTCTGTTTGCATTTTTCCTGAATAGTTAATGGTGTGGGATAGATGAAAATCGGGCTGATTTCGGAAAATAAGTCTTCTGTTATTTTTGGGAGACAGTCAAAATTTTTAATTTCAAAACTAACCGGGAAAACAGACGTGCAGCGGGAACGCTCGCTGATTGGGCTGTTCGGATCGCCGTCTCCTCCCAGTGTTGCCCATTGGGACGAGGAAATCGTGTTTTCTAAGAGAAAAGTTATCAAACAAAAACAGAGGAAACCTAATTTTCCCCATCTCGCTTTTTCTATTTTTTTCATCAGTTTTTCGATTTCGAACTTTACTGTTTCATGAAATTTTGCATCTGGGGACTATGGATTTCTCGATCTCAGCGCTTCAAGCGGCCATAAATGAACTATTCCAGCATGACGTCATTTTCCCGGTTTTTTTAAACATTCTTTTTTCTACACTGTTTTGTTTATTCGTAAATTAGGGAGTTCGGGCTGAAAGTTTGCCTTAGGGGGTTTTTCGAGGTGCTGAATCCGATTTTGGGGTCAAAAATAGGAAATTCCGACATGGTGAAATTCCTCATTAGATCAAGAAACTCTTCGATAATTAATAAAGGTAAAGTGAAACTTTGGGTTGTACAAAAAAAAACTCATCAAACAACAAACTCATTGATCGAAAAAGAGCAACTTTATACCTATTCAGCATAACACACAAAACAGCGTGCACTTATCACACACAAAGACATTGGTGTGAAAAGTGTACCGAAAGAATTGTTTCCTCCTTTTTAGGACGTCCCACAGTAAGACTTGGGCGTCCTTATGCGATCGATTTGAGGTAAAGTTGTACAACACTCAACAGAAAAAAGTAACCACACACCAATCAATTTTAGACCATTCTTAATCCAAATCCGCGAAAAAAGCATAGGTGAACATCTGTGTCTGTGTGTGACAAAATCTTGTGTCGTCTGCCCAGGCCTTAGTTCTCAACCGATTCTCGTGGTTCTTTTCTCATTCGAGATTATTAATCATTCTATTCATTTTTCGTCAGTGTCATATCAATTACCCTTCCGTTAGTGGCGTGTATGTGAGGCAAACATTCAGTCACCTGTCAAGCTTCACCCACGTGGTGGGTGGAGGGCGTCTCCTCTCCGATTCTTCTCTGGCAATGTGAGGAGTCCCTCAATTGCCCTGAAGCCGCTGTTCTTTGAACCCCAATCGAGATAACGGTACGTTGTATTTGTCACATACATGCCACCCATGTGTAATTTTTTGAAAAGTCATTTTTTCACTTGGAACCAACTCAATTGGTATTTGTCACACACCAATATATTCAAGTTTCAAGCAATATATTATATTCCAAGTAAACCCAATAAGTATGGAATGAAAGTATTTGCACTCAATGATGCTCGAGTGTTCTACACTTACACTGTGGAAATTTACGCCGGACAGCAACCAGGAGGGCCCTTCTGCGTCAGTAATAAACCAGCGGATGTGGATTTTTTGAAAAATTGGGGTCCTAAAGATTTATTTGATGAAGATATCTGTCTAGTCAGTTTTTTCAAGCGTAGGTGGGCTACTTTCCTAGTCCGAATTTGGGGTTTGGATTGTCTTTTTTACCCCAAAAAGTGTAGTGTATGTGAGACATACATGCCACCATTCGTGTAAGAATAGAGGTGCCACTAACGGAAGGTTAAATTATAACATGACGATCGATATAGATTCCATACATGATATACGGTGAGACTAAAGCTTGAAGAGGTAAATGAAGTTGATCTTCAAAGCGCAAAAAACCTAGTTGAAGTGGTTGGTTTGAGTGCAAAGCATGAAAAAGACCTTAGAGAAAAAAACCTTTTAAATTTGTCGTGCTGTGATGTGTGAGCGAAAGGCAAAGTGTGGTCGCGGATGGAGGTACAGAAAGCATTAAAAGGCACCCACTGCTTGTGGCCATTTGGTTTTTTTTTCTTTTAACTCAGCTGAAGGGAACAATAGTTAAGTAAACGTTCATAATGTAGTCCGTACACGACCAACGCGCGGACCCAGCAGTTTCTAACACCAGTCGTCGTTTTCAATTTGTTTGCTCCCCTCAAAAAGCGGATACAACTAGGTTAAACGATCCCGCGTTTCTCTGGTGAAGTGTTCAACCAGGTTGATTCATTGAACATTTCAACGCAACCTATACCTTCGGAGCAGAACCAGTGAATGTGTTAAAACCAATTCCAATATTGTGATGAAGGGTTATTTGCAATCTTTGAGCTATTCGTATAATTCCGTTTTATTGAAGTGTCGACCACTTTCAAACTAATTGGAATGAACACAATGCTACAATCGATTTGAATGTTTTCCCACCGTTATACCGTGCTGATTGGAAGTTCAGAGGGCGATACTAAACGTGGTCAATATCATAACGAGTGTATCCAAGATCGGCCGAAGGGTGATAACCACCTAGATACTTCCATTAGTAGGTACCTAGTTAGTTAATCGATTTAGAAATAGATGTGACTTTACTCAGTTTATTTGCCTAATTGAATTTCGAAGCTTCTAACTATCGTACACAAGGAAATAATTTCATCAATAATTTGATCAATAATTTCATAAATAATTTCATAATTTCATTTTCATAATTTTATCGCTTACCAACTGGTTAATCTGATCTAATGCTTATCCATTGGGACGTCCCCTGGAATGCATGCATTACTAAACAATATGTTTAATATATTAAAATAATGTTCATCCTCCTAGACAAATTAGGTACACGATCGTGTAAGAATTCAAAAATGCATATGATCATACAGAAAAATACACAAGATGATATCAAGACATACAACACATGTCTATATTATAGACAATTCAAATAGTTGGTGAAGTATTTGTCCTGATACAACTGTTTGTCCAACAGTGTTTTTGTTATTTGTGTATATCTGAGTTTCAGAAAACACTGAATTATTTACAAAACCTTCTGGAAATTGGCGAGGGAAAACGTTTTTGTTCCCCTAGCACCAACTCGCCCGAGGCACTCTGCTGACCGAGTATCATTTCGCACTCAGCCTATTACTGTCGGGATCTCATTTCATCCGCCCGTTTGAACGACCCCGAGGCCGATTTCTTCCTCCCGATCTCATTCGACCAACACCACACTTCGTAGCAATAAATTATGAATTTTATTTCCACAAAACTGGCCGGGCGTGAAAGGTATTGTTAGGATGAAATGTGCAATTTGAAGGCTTCTTCCAGTTCAATACCGTTGATTACCAGGATATTGATCTTTATACCTGTTCTATAAAAATATTAGGAATGATCGCTTTAACAATCCTGACATAATAAACAATCTATTATAACATCAATGTAGTTGAGTGAAGATCTGAAACATACTTGAATGAGAGACTTTTTCTTAAATAGCCCTATGCGGTTAAATCTAAAAATGCATCCGTCCAGAACTAAAGTATTAATATTCAAATTAAAGAGATGTAGAACCAGTGGTTGTATGGAGTCTAATCAATACTAGTGGAACAGTTATACAGATATTTTGGCATGTGGATGACTTTTACTTTGTCATGTAAAACGCAATTATGAGCATCTGGAATAAATTGATTGGGTCTGTAGTGGTTCCAATATTTGTAAAGATGAAATTGTTTCAAGAAGTTTTGCTGTCAACAACTTGTTATGGGGATGTTACTGGAAGAAGAAGCAAAAAAGTACTGTCCTTCTTTGTTATAATGCTTTCCTGAACACCCACAAATACCTCGAATTATTTGATGATAGACCTCGAGACATGTCTAAATAATGAATATTGCCAAAACTTATAGCTGAATGCAGATTATTTGTCTGACGCACTAAAGCTTCCCAGAACTACATTCACCAGGTCTACAGCGGACTACACCGGTAAGGGACGGTAGAGGGAAATATCAGCAAAACACAATATGACAATGGACGTTGGATAGGTATCGGAGGTCCCACGGCATTTTGTTGCTCTTCAGGAGAGAGTGGATGGTACAGGTGGAATCTGCAGAATAGGAACGATGTGACTGCCACCCCTACGTTTTAGACAAAAGGAAGTTCACTTACAAACCGATTTTGGTTTATTATTCTCAACTAGCTGAAAAGCCTGCTAAAAGCAGGCAAAAAAATTGTAGAAAAAAAAAAAAAATTGATGCCGCGGCCTGGTATCGAACCCGGGACCCCCACTTTCGGGCGACATACGTACGTACGTACGTTTGGCGTTTTATGTATATAGATAGTGAACCTTTGAAATCGACCAAAAAAAATTGACCCCCCACCCCCCTCAAAATTTGTTGGTTTACGTTTCAAGGTACGTAGAATCCGAAAATCGAATAACAATTTTGCCGTGCGTCCGTCGTACGGAGCACTTATCTTAGCAACCATGGATCGATTTTGATGAAATTTGGCATATGGGTTTCAATAGGGGTCTAGTTGAGCCCCGAAGTTTTTGGTTGATGTTATTTTCAAAACTTGTAAAACATTGTCGATATAGCCTCAAGGTTCTTTTTTCATCAAATTAAAATAATTTTGAATTTGTAGAATCGAAAGGAACGACCCAGAGCCTTAAAAAAATATTTTTTTTTTTGAAATCTCAATTTTTGGCAAAGTAGGTATGCGAAAATGGTAGGTGGAGAATCCGTAGAAATTTGGAACTTAGAAACCTGTATGGGGAACCAGATATAGTTTTGTTCATCAGGCGAGATAGGCTTAGATGGTTGGGTCATGTGGAGAGGATGCCCACAAATAAATATAAATAAATATATAAATAAATTGCCTGGTGAAAGATGGCTGAGAAGAAGACCCCGAAAGCGGTGGATGGACGATGTGACCTGTCTCAGCTTGGTGTTCGACGATGGAGGGACTTGGCTCGAGACAGACCGCAGTGGAAGTATGTTGTTGAGAGGGCCCTGGTTCTACAAGGACCGTAGCGCCGTATAAATGAAATACATATGAACCTTTGCTCTCGGTGTAACTTCGGTAAAGAGGAGACGGTAGATCATTTCGTAGCTTTTGTCCAATATGTCCTGTTATAATCGTACGTACTTTCAGAGATCATCACTGCATTGTGGAGGGGCAATCCAGTTTCCCAAAGGAAGAAACTGGAAGGCTTCTAGATATATTGGGACTATCGGAGATTACTGATTTTTCACTAGAATTACAATGATTGAATTCTCCCAAGGAAGGCCAATAAACTCAGGAAAGGGAAATATAAATGAATTAGTAAGGAATATTATCTTGTAGGAATGGAGAAAAGTATCTTATTATAATAACTCAAACAAAAAACGCTGCAAATTATTACACAGTGGTTTATTATGTTTCTATAGATCACTCGTCTGCAAAGCCACCAACCATCAAAATTTGATGGTTGGTGGCTTTGCAGACGAGTGATCTATAGAAACATAATAAACCATTGTGTAATAATTTGCAGCGTTTTTTGTTTGAGTTATTATAATAAGATACTTTTCTCCATACCTACAAGATAATATTCCTTACTAATTCATTTATGTTTCCCTTTCCTTCATTTAATGAAGAAAAACATCGATCGTATTTCGGTCAGCTGTAATTTGAACAGAGATTAGGCCTCTTTTGCGATTCACACTCGTGTTTCTGATTTATCGTGCGTCCAAACCTTAAATTCTGGTGGTGAGCGAACGGTTTGTCCTACAGAGCTCCGGGTGGTCTCAAAAAATTCTAAAAATTCTATAGAATCTTAAATTGAAGGAAAAACAATACCTTTAAGTATATCAAAATTTTTTTAAGTTAGGGCGTTTTCAAAATTTCAAAATTCATTTTGAACCCTTAGAAGTGACCTACATCAACCTAAATCTTCGGGGCATAACTAGACCCCAAATGGAGCCTACATACCAAATTTCATCAAAATCGGTCAATGCTAAGTGGCAAAAGTGTCGCGTACGGCGGACGGACGGCCAAATTTTCATTCGATTTTTGGATTCTACGTACTTACCTTGAAACGTGAACCATCAAATTCAGAGGGGGTGTTAAACAATTGTTTCTCTTGGTCAATGCCAAAGGTTCTTTATTGAAAATAATAAACCAATAATTATTATTGGTTTATTATTTTCAATAAAGACCATATTATAATAGGTACATGACCACCTATTATTATAAAAGGTACATGTGAGTCAAATATAACATAGTTGTATCCAATGTATTGGTAACAAATAACACAGTTAATTGATTTCCTTGGTGCTTGGAATAACAATATAATTATTATACATTGTAGTATAATACATTGTAGTAGCCTTTTGGAGTAATATTTTGTTTCAAACACTGTACAAACGTGTTAAATACAGCGTGCTATCTACTCATCATACTTGAGGAAGAGTTGGTGTAGACAACTTGGTGTACAAGAGAAATCTAAATCTGAAGTTAAAACCAGGGATTGTAAGGCGGTAGTCGTGTAAAGATATTGTATGTATTTGTATTCGACGGAAAAAACTCATAGAGAATAGGATTAATCTTACTGCCAAATAAACGGGAGTAATTATTTACTCCCGAGGGAGGAAGAAAAGCGCCGGAGCAATACTTTTGTGAACGTGTGTAATGCCGATTGACTTAAACTTTTGGATAATTATTTAGGACACTCGTTAGGTCAATCTCTATTTATTGCAAATCAATTTCAAACTTAGATAGTTGAATTTTTCTATTCGGGTAATGGAATGATCTGGGTTTTTCGCTATCGAATACAAAGGTATTCTTACAACAGAACAAATAGTGTCGGGCCCTCCAAAATAAAATTTCTACTCGCATTTCGCGTTTCAAAGCCTCCTACACAACTGTAGTTTCTTGTCTATCTGAGTGGCTGATAATTGCGAACAAATCCCTACTGGTGTTGCTGTTTGTCAACTCAAAACAGCCTCAATATGATGTTTCAATTGGAGAATTCAACAGCCGTACTGCTTGAAAATACAATCAAGCAGTTTCAAACCCACTATTCTAAACATCTACGTTTTTTGTAAGTGATGGGGCTAGACTGTCCATCTTACATAAATTAGAAGTTTTTCAAATCATTTCTTTGAACTTGAAGCGATTTCCTATGCCTAACGTTTTCCTAATATTTTGTTGAAAGTATAAGACCCTATAAATCAAAATTGTAAATTGATTCGCATGAGTTCAGAATATGTCAGTGCTACAGTTATTATTATAGTACTTAGTCTTTCAGAGTGTCAGGTCACAGCGTTGGCACGGTTATGAGTTTGTTTGTTGTGGTCTAGTCGGTCCACTCGGGTAGGTTCGTTCGGAAGAAGGTGGTTTTCAGGCGCGGGATATGGGATTGAAGAAAAGTTGGAGAGCGTAGTGGTCGGACAGGAGAGGTGGTGGTCCTTAATTGCGGAAGGAGAGCGGACGTAACATTAGCGATGTCTGCCCCTGATGGGAGGGAGGTCATGGAGGAAGATTAACCTTCCGGTACACGCGTAGGCGGCACCCGTGCCGCCTCAACCTTAGTTTTCGTATTTACACCCGCATTCTTGATTCCCGGACGGCGGGATCTACTGCTATTTGTTAGTTACCATATTTATCCAGAAATCACGCTGGTTTCACCTTGCCGAGTCAAACGTCGCGCCAGCGTCATCAGTTGCAATCTGGCTAGTCCAATAAAAGTTCTTGAATAAAAAAATTGATTGGCTTTTTTTACTTGCTCCCTCCTCCCTCCCTGGGAGCGCTAATGAATATAGAACCCACCTGTACTGCGATAACGATAATTTGGTTGAGGAAACAATCATGTCGATTTCATTGGAAAAAGTTGGCTGTTTATGATTTTAGGTAGGTTCCTATTTATTTGGTTTATGAGCATACAAATTATAAAATTATAGTAAGTTTTATTCAGGTGGTTTACCTAGCATATTGACACAGCTCATAACAACCTTTACAATTATGATTTTGGGCAGTTAAAACTTCATTTTCATGGGCGGCATGGATGCCGCCACGCGGTGTGAATTGAAAAGCGAAATGGCGCGGGTACCGGAAGGTTAATGGGCCACGAACACTATGGTTCACTTCTAATGGTGCACTTGTACCCCTTTCGCCAACCTCTCCAGAGGCCGCGTCCGGTATGATGTGGAGTCGCTTTGAGTTCAGAACTCGGAGGCCACTTCTGATCGTCCACTACACCTGCCACTCCAGTTGCGAGAGAGATCTTTGTAGTCGGCGTCATGACGAAGACCTTTGATGACGTTCTACGCTACGTCCAGAAAATCTCTTGGGTTGTCTAAGCTTGCACAATCGTGAATCTTTCGAAAAGCCAATTCCGTTCCATCATCATCAATGACTATCTAAGAGAGAGATAGAGAGAGAGATTCTATTAACGATGGATGGTGCAAATTATTACACAGCGTGACATTATTTCTCCATAAATATCGTCCTTTTGTGAAACAAAAGGCTTCTTCCAGCCCTACCAGGGGTCATGGGTTAGAAGGGAGAAGGTGCTCAGGGACTCTCGGTCAAGAAGCTCCTAGGCAGATCATGTGTTTGATTCCATGGACGGCCACTTAGATTCTCAAAAAATAGATGGCGTTGATGGCGGTGATAACGTTTTTAGGGGTTTCCTCCGTAAATTATCCGAACTTTTGTTCATTCTGAAAACGCGAATGTGCTCAGATTTGATAAATAAAGATAGCTGTAATTATTGTAGTTTTTTATATTCCACTTCAATTTCGATAAACTTTTGTACACTCTTTATTGTTATGTGTGAAGTTTGTGTTTACTCTGCAGGCAGGTTAGAAAATCGTTGAAATCAAAAGGTTAAGTTGGATCTTTTACGATATCTGGAGGATATCGGGTTTTCAGGTTATGTGGGGCTCAGACCCACTAAGAAACACCTCCCACGTTGAAACTCAGCCCAGAACGGTTTAAAAGATTACTTCTGTCTGAGTTCAAGGGAGCTTCGTCAGTTTTAGTAACGGGGACGGACCAGTTGTTCCGCTCTCTCACCTGACCTAGCCATATCTTCCTTTTGATGATGATCTTCGTGCACTCCCCCATGAGGCTTCAGTTGTTCTCACTTTCCACCTTCCTGCTTCTGTTGATGTTAAAATGTTCTGCTTGGAGCTGATTTCTTTCAGCCGTCCATCTTGTGCATGCTGAGGAAGTCTGTAGGACATCGTCTCCTCTATTTGGGCAGTGCAAACAACCACCAAGTCTAAATTCCTAAGCGTACCACTAAGTATCAAATTCGAACGAATTAGGGATAATTTGATTTAAAACCACGTTATTTTAGGGAAGTTCGTGATTTTTTGACCTATCGCACGAATACAAACCTTGTCCACCTTTGGTGGGATGCAGACGAAAGTACTATCATCTGAAGTATAGGAGGATACAAACACCCTTTCCCACAGATTGGTCTTCCACGTCTTGAGGAGGGATGGACGGTTTGGAAGCTGCCAACTCACGTGATGCGTGAGATTGAAGGTTTGGAAGAGAAACCTAATGGACGTCTGCCGATTCCTTTTATAGACACATGATTGCCCTTTTCCTTCTCCTTGGAGAGAAGTCGGCACTAATTGAAAGTAACATACCTCATACACCCCAGTTCCAATTTCCACCGTCGAAGAGCTCTCGAGCCAATCGGCTAACGACGTTTCGCAATAGGTGTTAACCATGTAAGGAATTCACTCTTCGCCGCCTATACTCATCGGTTCCTATTTCCTAATGAAGTTCTCTAATTCCACTCTAACATTGTCGAGCAGAGTGAATAGGAGCTCTCGCTTACGACACCTACCTACGGAGGAGAGGTAATTCTCTCATTTACACCTTCCTAAAACTGAGCCTGGTTCAAACCCCTTGTGCTACTTGCACCTTCTATCTATGAATGAAATGAATATGGTTTTACAGGAACTCTCTTCCTCCAACCTGGTTTTTTATTATTAAAAGTTTATGAGTGGTTTCTTGGTATTTTTTCACGTTTTATGGCTACAATTTATGTATTGTGTCTGAATTAGGTGTATTCTTATTCGGATTGGAAGTTTCATTGTTTTTGTGTATTTACGAAACTACAGCCATATAATCTGATTCTGAATAAGTTCCTATGTAATCCCATAGAGCAATCTCACTCAATGTAACTCATATTATAGTTCATTGTCATTTTTGATATAGAAGTGAATATAATTTCAGGAGAATGTTCCTCAGCCCTCAAGGAAGATATACATGTATATGTATATGTATATATGTATATATGTAAATGATTTATGTATAAATCATTTTGAATGTTAGGCGTTTCTGGAGTTTATGCTTAATTATGAGAGTATACAATATTGCATAGCCAAAATTCCCCTCAGTTTGATCATTTATAGGAGCCAGTAGTAATTCGAGTACTGAATGCCACCGATGAGAACTCCCATCGAAGTCTCCGAGGCAAAGGAGAAGGCGAGGTGTGAGAAGATGTTATTCTGTCTCTTATTTTCATCGATGGTTCTTCAGTCGTTAGCTTTGATGAAGAAAGAAATTTGCACCCAATCTTAAGGATATGAGGGCGAAACAGGCGAAGTTGTGGTTTATGGTGGCTGAGGGGCTGATCGGTAAAGCTCTGTCATCCGGAATTCATGTTTTGAAGGGCATCTGATGCGCTACACCTTCTACTGAGATAAGGGAAACTCAAGAGAAGAGTAGCAATTGCACCACTCTTGACACAAATCACGAAATAGTTTGATTAAATTGCATTTAGCGATTCAGAAAAACATTATATTTCTGGCCTATGGCCCGTTATGGAACAATATTACTTACGTGATAACAAGTCTGGAACGGTATATCAGAACTAAGCTCATTGTATTAAGAGAAAATAAATATTAAACACGTTGCGGAGAACGATATAAATAATAAGAAGGTCAACTGCAATAAATAACGTCCATTTTTCCGGTTCGAACATTTTAATCGAAGGAGAAGGGCTGCTTTGTAATTCTCACGCCACTAATTACATTCGGACGCCCGTACTTTTGTAAGAATGCACGACAGGCGCTTAAGGGGCCATAAATCCTAGGACTTGTCATGCGATAGTCAAGGGGAACTTTATTAATGTCGAACAAAAAGTCCAAGTTTCTCGCTAGCTTGCCTTATCCACTTCTTGGATTTTTCGATGGTAGCATTTCACATTGTGGTTTTGAATTTCCTACCTGGTTGTGAGAGGCTCGATTGAGTTGAAGAATCATTAAATAATATTGTTCTGCTAGCCATTTACTCAAACAATTGAAAAATATACTTCACTAAGGAAAAGAGCAGAATGGATTTAATTTTATTCCTTATGTACTTCTTAATAATTAGGAGAGGAATAAAATTAAAAACAGCAATTCATTTCTGGTGTGGTTTATATGGTTATTCCATGTAATACCGAAAGTTGTTCGAATAAAGATGAAATATAAATTAATAATACTTCATGTTTAAATTATACAATATACTTGAAAATTAAAGGATCTTCTACATGAAACAGCGTGAAACAAGAAATAATTAGTCCCATGCGAGAGTAAATTATGATCTTGAATGGTTAATAATAAATTAATGTAATAATTACAATTATTTTGAGCAAGGTTATCTTCCTTCGTTTAGGTACAACTGGTCTCTCACCCATCTCAGCGAATATCAAAATTTACGGTCACTTAGGGCTATGGTGGACGGCCACTTAGAGTGATTCTCAAGAAATAAATGGCGTTGGTGGTGGGGTCAAAAGTTTTCAAGGGCTTCCTCCAGGAGTTATGAACTTTATTTCAATCGAAAAACGTGAAAGTACTCACTATATTATAGTATAATATATTATACTCTATAATATAGAGCTACTACATTTATTTGTATATTATATAAATAAATGTAGTAGCTCTTATTGTAGTTTATTTCATATTCCACTTGAATTTCGAAAAAAAATGTATCTCTATATTATTAGGTGTTATGAGGTAAATCCGGTCGAGCCCTTAATAGGTATATATCATTACCACGAGCATCCAAACCATTCCCAACAAAATCAAACCATCGATTGAGTATTCATAAT
Organism: Apolygus lucorum; assembly: GCA_009739505.2. Lineage (NCBI taxonomy): Eukaryota > Metazoa > Arthropoda > Insecta > Hemiptera > Miridae > Apolygus > Apolygus lucorum. Next base: position 4,477,520 of record CM019169.2, read on the forward strand.
AGGTAATAATAATATGTCTAACGTTTTGCACAAATAAGTAAGTCCATGTAAGCGTTGCTGTTAAAATTTAGCACTTGGGATGTTTGTTGCATTTGAGGGGTTTGAGACCACATCTTGCGCGAAGTGTAAAAAAGTGACACAGAGTTACTTGAGTTGGGATCTCGACATGTGTACTCTTCGATGTCACTATCTGCATTTAGCTCGGGTCGTATTTTCACAGGGGGTCGTTCATTTGGCGTACCTCCTTTCACCCATTTCTCCAAATTCCGCGCCATCCCCTATCGACAGGTAAGCCCTCTTTAGCCTTTGAGAGGAACTTTGCAAGAAAATGAAAAGACAATTTCTGGATATTTACTTATGAATATGTGTATTGTAAACTCTCCCAAACTCTCCTCATCTCTTTACCAGTATAATAGGGATATTTCAAGGCTTCAATTTAATGGAATTTCTGTTGAAAATAATAAGGAACAAGTTGCGAAAATGAATGAAGACAGGCGTTTGAAGCCCAAAACAATACAACTACAGACAGACTTAGCGTAATACTCAAAAAACCAGGCTACTTTTTCCACCGTAACTACATTTATGATTCAAACCTCGGTCTGGGATACCAAGGAAAAGTTGTGCTTCACACAAGGTTTTTCGTCTCTAGTCAAAGACATTTCAGATGTTTTCGCGTTCAAAGTTTAACAAGTGTCGAGGACAGAAGCGAAGGTTTTCCCGACCTCTAATAACAGCCGAGGTAGAGAAGATGGAAACCAACTCTGTCTTATCGGGGTGTCGTATTCTGTTCACAACCCCTCGCCCTTGACGTAGGTTGCCCTGTAGCGTTCAAAACTCTTTTCACTGCATTTTCCATGCTTTCCATGGGCTTAGCGAGTTTTTCAGGGAAAAGTTTATTCGTGATGCGGAACTAGAGGAAAATGGTTATCATCTCTCCTGCTTTCAATTCACATGACGTCCACGAGGAGCGAATTAACGAAAACAAACATATATTTTTATGGGCTAAGTGAGAGGTGCTATTAAGCCCTTTTTATTTAACAAATTTCCAACAATCCAGACAATACCATGTTAATCAAATAATGACATCGGAAACATGAAGATAGATAATTTGAGAGTCACCTACATCATCATCTCCTTCCACTCAAAGTTGCAAGCTCCTAGCCTAAAAAGAACTCCCAAAACACGGTGCTTCCACGACTTAATGCCTCCCTAATCTTTTACTTGCTAGTGAACTATTACCATTATATTAGGACTAGACGGATAAATGAATTTTAAAAAAAATTAAGGAAAGGAGCATTATGAAACTAAAAAAATGAAACAGAAAAGCTAAGCCTGTTGGAGAGTACAGGTCGATTATTCCTATCCATCTCTCGACCACTGATGAGAGAGACAATGCCGGTACCAGGCGGGTTAGTAGGAGATGAGCTTGAAGGAATGATAGGCATTCCCCCATTAGGTGTCTGAAAGGGCGCGAATCGATGGTCTGCGCTCAGTCTCTGTTAGTTTTTTTCTGACTCCATCAGCCAAGGGAGGGCAGGGATGACCAAGCACGCCGCTCTCGAGTTTTCTCTCATGGAAGGGACTCGGAGAGGAATGAGGTCAAAATGTCAAATAAGGATTATCAAGCTCCAAACTGGGTGTACGTCTGGCATTAACTTGCGGAAATAATAGCATTGATAATAAAGTTCTGACCGAAAACTCCCTGCGTAAGTATCTTGACTATTGTTCAATCGTGTCCCTACATAAAAATAACTAAAAATAATGTACTGTGTACGTGTTCTCAAATTCTCTATCATTCAAGTTCTTTTCTTAATTTTTGTTTAAACAGTCAGACTACTGTCAATTCAGGAGCTTTGTCATCATATTGCAAAACATCCTTACAAAAGATGTACGTATTTGATTGGAACATACATATAGACACGCAGACTTTCAGTTGACATCAATTTATTAAGATATAGAGTATGTACCTACTTCGAGACTAAAACATAGTTACTTCAACCAGACTGAATAATATGCTCAATATTTTTCACATTTCTTACCTTCATAATTCTCTTTTGGATGTCGTTGTCTGATGTATGCTATGATTTAGACTACTCACTGGGTTACTAGCATAAGCCTGATAAACTTGTTCGGGGGTGTACTTGACTTTCCTTGAATCCTACTCAGGTGAAAGAGTTATTAATTAAAAAAAGAGTCGTTGACCGTTAACATCCGAGATAAGGTGAGATCCGCTCTAACTGACACAGTAAGCAACCGTTAGTGTTCTGCGTAGGTAAGGGAAGTAATGTCCTAATGAGGCAAATGAAGTATGAGAGTTTAGAGTCGTTGGTGTGCGATGCGATGAGGCTGGACTGGAGTCGAGCAGTCATCTCGAGGTGTCTTATACAGGGTGTCCGAGAAAGTTACGGCCAAACTTCAGGAGTCGATTTTAAAAGTAATTTGAAACAAAAAATGTTTCATAGAAATTTTCTCTTAATCCCTTGCTTTTACAATTTAAAGATTTTTTTCGTATGTTGAATCTTGTCTCACTGAAATGAGTATAGCTCCCTCATTTTACGTGTAGAGTAAAATCTTATTACACCGCTGAAAATAAAATCAAATTTCCCATCAGATGAGTAACAATACACATTTTAAACCTTGCGTCTACTACCTACCTCTACTTAGATTTTTCCTAGTCGTAACTTACAACTTTGCAATTTTCGATTTTTTCAACGAAATTCTCAAGAGATTTTCACCCATATCCTGTAGAGGAAAATTGATGGGGATTTCAGCAAAAACATCCTCAAAACCTCAGGTTTCCAACGGTATAATCAAGGAAAATTTTACAATCGAATTTAGGGGAGAAATTCGTGTTTGAACGCGGAAAAACGTGGATTTTTTTCAACGAAATCGACGGTCTGGCGGGAGGATTTGTGATAGGATGGAGGGTGGCAGAGACGGCGGCAGATGGCCCTCCGAATCCTCCCGCCAAACCGTCGATTTCGTTGAAAAAAATCTACGTTTTTCCGCGTTTGTAGAGGAATAACATCAGTCCGTGGTAGTTAATGCACGCGTACTCCATGATTGCGCGGAAACGTCTTGTGCTCCATCCCCTTGATCCATCTCATTTAATTTGGGTATATTACATTATTAGTCCTCACACGTCCCTCCTAAATCATAGATTGACCAACTTTAGTGACTTGCTTAAAAATGTTGCTACTTGATAAATTCTACACAGTGTAATGAACTACTGCTGGCTAGAAAATATACACATTGGTCCACCTACTTTCCAACATAAAAAAAAAATAAAAAAAAAATACTCAGTCGAAGGCATTGGAAAAGTTGACGATGGTTATCAGGCTACTTGTCTCTCTTTGAGACTCTTGACTTTTCACAAGGGAACGGACAGCTACTATCGATTGGCCTCTTACTCGCTGAAGAAGGGCTGAAAGAACGCTGTAGGAACACGTTCTCTTGCTTCTTCCAGTCGTTTTAGTATTCAGGGACCAGGGTGCCTTGTTAAGAGGGGAGACAGGCAATCAGGGCTAGAGCAGCCTGGCTCACCAAAAACCATTCCATCTTCGATAAAAACTCACCCATCCCACATAGCTTCCCGTCAATCTAATCACCTTTTTCGAACTTTATTACTTGAGTACCTTCCAGGAAGAATTTATTTTATCAAAATGTTTCTTTCGGAAGATTTCAAGCTCAATAACATCACAGAGTTCAATGGGGTATTTCAATTAAAAAAAAAAAAAAAATAAAAAATAAAAATCAAAAGAGTATGACTCAGGAATAAGGGTAATCGTGTCTGCTCGTCGAGCAAATCTTTAGAAGAAACTAGGGAAGCTGATAAAACTTGAAGATTTGAACGATGGCAGCTGGGTGTGACGTAGCAAGTTGTGTGACGCATTAGGTTGCTCGCCTTGAAAGCCTTCTTTGGTTTATTATTTTCAATAATAAACCATTGGAATCGAGCAAGAAAAAATAAATGTTTAACTCCCTCAAAATTTGATGGTTTACGTTCCAAAGGTACGTAGAATCAAAAAATCGAATAAAAAATGTTCCGTCCGTCCGCCGTACGCGGTAGGCGGCACTTTTCTTAGCAACCTTGGACCAATTTAGTTCAAATTTGGTATATGGGCTCCAATTGGGGTCTAGTCTAGCTGTGCCGCGATTTTCGAACGTGTGATCTCCTCAATTTATTTTTCTACCACATGTTAACGTGAATCATTGTAAATCATTACTTTCGTGGAAATAGGCTACGTTTTTCTCAACTCCGTTTTAGCTTCCTCACTACTGAAGGTAGGGAAGCTTTGTATTCGTGGAAGAAGTGAAAAAAAAAAAAAAAAAAAGTGTCCTCCAAAATGAAAATTTCCACTTGCTTTTTGCGTTTTAGAGCTTCCCGAACAATTTTGGTTCCGTGTCTGTCTGTCTGTCAGTCTGTCTGTCGGTCTGTCGGTCTGTCTGTGGTCAATCCTTGTCCCGGGCAAAACTATACTAACCTGTGGTCCGATTTTGATGAAATTTTCAGGGATTGTGCGGGTTGGGTCCTAGACGGTCCCCTATCAATTTCAGCACCTTCGGACCAATAGGAGCGAGTGCGCATGCGCAAACGTGAATTTCCTGGAACCTCGGTTTCTCGGTTTCTAATGAACCGATTTTGCTCAAATTTGGAGGTTAGTTAGGGACTAAATTCTAAGAGACACCCTATAAGTTTCAATCAAATTGGTCAAGCAATAGCCGCTGCGCATGCGCGAACTTCAAATTTATTGTTACAACCAAAACTCTGCAACTATTCAACCAATTTCGATGAAATTTTCAGGGATTGTGTGGGTTAGGTCCTAGACGGTGGACCGCTAAATAAATCGAATAAATTTCGAACAAAATTTAATAAAATTCGAATAAATTCTATACGTCCATGTTACAATGAGTGAGGAAGCTATACTGCCCACCCAACTTGGCAGACTTTTTTTCATTCCCATCCATTTTTGTCTCATTTTTGTCATTTGATCAATATTAATTAAATTTTGTATATTGACCTTACTTACTTGGACTTTAGTTCTGCCGTTACATATTTTGCAACTTTCAGTCGATTCTAAGGATAGAAAAATAAGGGATAAATGCTTGAAAAACCATAACTTGAAGATTGCCAACGGAGGAATATATTTTTCATTCTGATTCAAAATAGGTATATAACTTTTAACAATCAAATCCACATTGGGACATAATTTGGATGAGCTGTCAATCAGTTAAGTTGTAATTCACATACTTACCTATTGAATCATTTCATGGTACTAGTTATTACACAGAAGGTTTTATGTCTAGTTTGTTGCACCATTTCAGTTCATTTTATAAGGTCGAGAAAAATTTGATGCGAGAGTAAACTCCCGTCACGGAATACTGATAACGTATCAATGTATTTATATGATCCTATTATTATGTTCCAAATAATGAAGCTCGAAAGGCTTCCGTTTTCTGAAAGGTATACCTTCCACCCCCGTAGAGCAGGCTCACAATAAAGGAAAAATGAGCGGAAGAAAGAAACAAGATAAAGAGACCGAGAGATCCCTCGCAAATTTTATAACAGTGAAGGATGGGGCCCTATTAAAAATCAAATCCTACAACGAGAGGAGGTGGAGTGCATGGCGTGATGAATAAAGCGCCTTACAAAAAGTGGAGAGCTTAGAAGAGGGAGGTGTAAAACTCACGTCGAAGTTTTAAACTCGTTTCATGAAAGTTTAACTGATAAAAGTCCTACCGATATTGGATTGTGCTCCAAACTTCAAGTCAAAAATTGACGATAAAAAGTTGACGGAGGGGAAAATGTGACTAGTGTTTATTTCACATTTTGAATATCTTTGTTCCTATTTGAAACATGCAGGTGCCTCAAGAACCCAACCAATGGTATCATGCTGGTGAACTAACTACTCACCTTCCAGATTTCCAATGTTTTTCTTTCCCAAAATATCACAAAGATTTTCAATCACAATCTGTGAGAAAACGCTGGCGAAATCCAACGAAAAATTTCATTCACAAACAAAAAAAACCTCGTTTGTCTGACGAATCGGAACATTTTTGTTATTTCAATTCAAATTAAAAGTGTGCTTTGTATTCGCTCAGCAGGTAAAACAAATTGGGTCTTCCAAAATCGATGTTTTCACCATTATAAACTTCGCTTTTCAGAGCTCTCTGTACAATTTTGGGTCTCTTTCTATTCACCTGTTGCCCGAATACCAAACGATATGATTTGAGTGAATTTTCAGAGTGTTTAACGGTTTCCAAAGATTTCACCGCTTTGGGCCTGTAGTAATTCATCCTCGGAAAATGTGCGAAAATACAACTCTTCGAAAGTCCATTCTAATAGTTCCAACATTGAATTTGTTGCTAGACGAAACCACCCTAAACCCCCTATAACCCCTCCCCCTTATAGACGATAAATTCGTTGAGTAACACGTAATTTAAATGATGCCAAAGTAAGAAGCGTAGAGTTGTAATGGAAAATCGTAGTGCATAGGATTTGTATGAAAGGTGCTGTATAGTATATAGATGTACTGTATAGTATACATTTTAATATGATCTTTTGCAAATTATAAGATGGGCCAGGGGCCAGTAGTTATTCATTCATTTTGTATACAACAATAAGCTGTGCTCCTGGCAGAAGTATATCCTCCGCGATTTGTAAATTGTACCTGCTATCGTTTTGTTCTTTAAAGAGATTCAACAACTATCAAGAACCCTGAAAAAAATTAACAATCCTATTCTATCTTTTTAAAAAAGTGTATTCATGTAGCAAAAATTAACAATCGAATTTTCAGAAAATCTTTCAGATCTGCGTTGAAAGAAACAACAAAAAGTTTGAAGGTAGGTACTTGGAATCCGAAAATCAAATAAATTGTTTCATTTAAAAGCAAGTTGATAACATAATAATACACACCAGATATGTGCCTATCTATCACTTTTTCAATGAATGAACAGAATGATGAAGAAATAATGTCGAAATAAATTAACTTTAAATTAACTTTATTAGAAAAGAAAATTTTGCTGTGACGCCAAAATTGTTGAATTGATGGATTGACATCATTTTTTTGAAAATTCACTGATCAGTCAGTGTCGAGTTCTTTGTAGGAACGGGTGTCATTTTGGAGCTTCTATTTAATAATCTGATGTACTCATTGCCATAACGGTTGATCCTTTTCCTGCTGGTGTCACTTCCATGTTATCATCTCTTTTGATTACTCCTGAAGATCTAAGTTTTTCAGATGATGATAAAGAATTCAGAAAAGATGCCTGTAAAGTATCCAGTTTGAAGTGAGTTATGAACTGTTCTAAAGGATGTATAGGAGGTAAGTGGGAAGGGCCAAAATTGGACAGTATCAAATTTGTCGAATGATGGAGGCATTTTCCATTTGAACCCGTTCGATATACTAGTAGTTACATAATAAGATTTTTGGAAAAACTTCAGGAATTTTTTAGAATTTTCCAAAACGGATTTCATTATAGAAAAATGTGGGAAAAGTCCATGATGAAAATTTTGAGTAAATCGCAATAGCTTTATTTTCTTTAAAAATTTGTTAAAACATAATGTTTATCGGAAAATTTACCAATCTGCCGAGGCATTCACGTGCATTCCTGATTTACTTGCGTGCATGCAACATATACAATGTATATACAACATATACATGTCATGTATCGATAGATATTTCAATCCTCGATTGTTTCCTTCAACGGAGGGATCAACGCCCTTTGGCGTAGGAGATATTATGTTTATTGCTAATCACGAGTGTCGTGTCACCGACGGCCGTACGTCTTCCACACCAACAGTCTCCTTCCAACAGCCGTCGGCGCTTCTTGATGAATATTCAATTCCTTCTGCCAGTCCGCGACGACCTTGCCGCGTTGGGCCTCTTGGGAAATTTCCCAGTTATTTAATGGTTTGGCGCTCCCACCTCCGGTTCCATGGCATGAACCACGAGACTGCTAGAGGCCCTCCGCTTAACCAAAGTACGAGAGGAAATTCATTTCTCATAACAAGCTCAAACTGTATAAAACTTATTGTTGATGTTCCTCAAGAGCCCTCAACAATTGAGCAATAAACTGAAACTACATTCATTTTCGAGAAATTAATCGTCACAATCGGACGGATTATGCAAGTAAGAGTTACCTAATTGAGACAATTTCATTTTTCTGGACAAAAAACGCTGCAAATCATTGCTCAAAGGTTTATTATTTTCTGTATAGATCACCCTTCTGTATAGATCACTGGTTCTCCATCAATAGCACCTACCACCACCTGTATTCTCCCTTGACCTTCCCTCTCAAATTTCAGCTTCCTGCGTTCAATAGGATTGAAAATGGCTTTGGAGCTAACTCAGCTGATCAGTGATCTGAGGAGTGAAGAAGATCTCCTCGAATGCTGGAGACGCCTGGAAGAGCACTTCCATTCAATAGGATTGAAAATGGCTTCAGAGCTCACTCAGCTGATCAGTCATCTGAAGAGTGAAGAAGCCTTTGAGCAATGATTTGCAGCGTTTTTCACCCACCAACATTTTTTTTACCTACCAACTTTTTTTTACCTACCAGCTAGGTACTACCTACCACACCATACTGGCTTCACACTTCCACAATCAAGTTTATTAGAAAGCTAAACGCTTCACACTCGATTGGAAAAATAGAAAGCTTCATATGGAAATTTGATTACAGGTTACGCAGAAGGCAAAACTTTATACAAATCGAAGAAATGAACAGCGATCGCATTTTAGTCCGATAAAATTTGAATGGAGATTAGACCTCTTTTGCGATTCACACTCATGATTCTGTTTTATCGAAGGAAAACCTTCAAGTACTCGTAGGGACCGAACGGTTCGTCCTACAGAGCTCCGGGTGGTCTCAAAAATTATTAAAAATTCAATACTATTTAAAATTGGTGAAAAAACGATACCTATATTTCGAGAGTTTTCGAGCTAGGGCACTCTTGAAAATTTCAACCCTTAATTTTCACCCCTTAGAAGTGACCTACATCAACCAAAAGCTTCGCGGCACAAGTAGACCCCAAATGGAGCCCATATACCAAATTTGAACCAAATCGGTCCATTGTTGCTAAGAAAAGTGCCGCGTACGGCGGACGGCGTACGGCGTACGGCGGACGGATGGACATTTTTTTATTCGATTTTCGTATTCTACGTACCTTGAAACGTAAAACATCAAATTTTGAGGGGGGGGTTGAAATTTTTTTTTTCTTGCTCGATTCCAAAGGCTTATTATTGAAAATAATAAACCAAAAGTTATATATATCGCAGTATTCTAGGGAAAGTTGCTTTGATGTAGCTATGATTTTGTTTACTGGTATCGCGTTCCATTTTTTGTGGCAAAAAAAAGAGTCGCGAAAAATTCCTTGACCCTCAGCCAAAAGACATAGGTAATATCCATGTCAAAAATAGGGTAAAATCGAAAGGACACCGAAAGGATGATTATGTTCTCTCAGACAATTTTCATGCGGTTTGAAGCATAAAACATAATAAATCGTAAGGGCTTATCGATTTGATCTTTGGATGAATGTACTCATTTATGAGACAATTTCATTGCATTTTTCAGGTAGCCCAGTCCTTCCAACGGAAGATCTGTATGAAAAATATACTGTTGTTCAGTAATTAACAACGTTTTTCAGTTTATCTTCATAAGTACTAAAGTTATCAGTTGAGTTAGTTTTTAATAATCTGAAAAACTTTCAACATGAATCACTAGGTAACATGTATCTAAATACTAAAAATAAATAAATAAAGGAAATACTAATTGGTCCAAATCTTTTACCGAGGTGCCTGTAAATCTTTTTTTTTTTCTCATTTCGATAGTAACAGTGCCGTTTGGAGGGAATCGCCTTTCCTATCTCAAAACGCTCCAAATTAATTCCCCAAGGTTCATTATTTTCCTGTATGGATCACTCGTTTGCAAATAACACAGCTTTGCCAAAGCTGTGTAGGTAGGTACCTAATACCTACCTACTATACTACCTTCACAATAAAGTTTATCTGGAAAAAATAAACGATTCACACTCGATTCGAAGAAATAGGAAGTTGAGGTTCCTTCATATTGAAATTTGAATACTGGTTGCTCAGGATCCAAAACTGAATACAACTCGAAGAAAAGAATAGCGATCGCGTTTTGATTTTCGCCTCTTATGTGATTCACAATCGGGATGCTGATTTATCGTAAGTCCGACCTCATAGGGAGCGAACGGCTCGTCCTACAGAGCTCCTAGTGGTCCCTTGAAATTCAATATTATCTTAAATTGGTGAAGGAACAATGCCTTTATTTCGAGAGTTTTCGAGCCAGGGAACTCTGGAAAATTTCTACCCTAAATTTCAACCCCCTACCAGTGATTGACTTCAACCGAAAGCTTCGCGGGACAACTACACACCAAATGTAGCCGATATACCAAATCGGTACATGGTTGCTAAGAAAAGTACGGCGTACGGTGGACGACGGATTTTTTAAAATTCGATTTTCGGAGTCTACATACTTTACAATGTAAACCATCAAATTTTAAGGGGAGTTAAAATTTTGTTTTTCTTGCTTGATTCCAATAGTTCATTATTGAAAATGAGAAACCAAAAACACTATTTTTTCTGAAATTGGAGGGTGTTCACTTCAAATTGAATTTCGAAATGTGGACTTCACCATCAATAAGAACGTATCAATAATGGACGGGGGGGGGGGGGGGGGGTGAAAATTTTATTTTCGTGAAAAGTACCTAGTAGGAATGTCATGTTGTGAAAGGGTGATAAGCTGCCCATTAATTTTGACCTACTTTATGTTCTTAAAAACAACCGGACATCTTTAAAATGATTTTGTTGACTAGGCGCTAATTATTTCCTAATTCAGAAATGATTTTCATGATAAATCAAATGACGTAGATCATAGGAATTCAAGTAACTGATTGGTCCATAGTTCCGAGTCGACATTGTAATTGACCTGGAAGGCAGTCAGTTACAGCGATTGGTGGAGCAAGCCGGAACTCGAGGAGGGTGGATGGTAGAGGGGTGAGATTAATTGGACCCCAGAAATATGTAGATTGGTTCAGACTATTGTATAATTTATGGAATAAACGTGATTCGAAGGGACAGAACAGCTAGTAACTGCCGAGATGTAAACCTCAACCTTCATCCCATTTCTACAAACAGTGTTGAACAACTTTCGTTACACTGGATTGTTTTAGTATAAATAGGTATAATATACGAATAATATATTACACCTCCATTGACGGAAGCTTAGGAATATTTAACACTGCGGTAAAGATGTGCAGTTTGCTATAAATTCGGTTAAGGTCAGAACATCGACAGAACGTTATTCAATCTCATGATGGATGGAGATGAATTTTATCAACGACGATAAAATACTAATTGGGCCACATCGTTTAACGTGGTGCCTGTAAATCGTTGGCCAACAAAGTTAAATGAAATTACCTAAGTTCCTGATTGGGTATTCCGATATCGGTACATCTACTTCAGGGGAAGTCTGTCTGATGCACAGGTTACCATACGGATTTTTTTTTGAATTTAATGGAATTTCCAGGAAATTTGAAGATTAACGGAAATGTAACTGCTGAACGTATAATAAGGTATGCGAGTGCGTAAATGGCGATTCCTTGAAACTAAGATTTCTAAAACCCTAGTCTTCCAAAACAGCTCGATTTTGCTTCCGAGTCTACCAAGGTAGCGGAAGCTTTGTTTTCACTTTTCAAGGTCGAAAAAAAAAAAGTTCTCCAAAATCAAAATTTTCACTCGCGTTTTGCGTTTTAGACCTTTCTGAACAATTTTGGTTCAGTGTCTGTGTGTCTTTGTGTCTGTGTGTCTGTGTGTCTGTCTGTATGTCTGTCTGTCATGAATTCCTTGTAACGCGCAAAACTATACGAAGTTATTGTCCGATTTCAATGAAATTTTCGGGATTGTGCGGGTTGGTGTGTAGACGGTCACCTATGAAAATCATCATCCCCGGACTGATAGAAGCGACTGCGCATGCGCAAACGTGAATTCCTTGTAACGGCCATAACTTCTACATTTTCCATCCGATTTCAATGAAATTTTCAGGGATACTGCAAGTTGGTGTGTAGACGGTCCCCTATGAAAATCATCATCCCCGGACTGATAGAAGCGACTGCGCATGCGCAAACGTGAATTCCTTGTAACGGCCATAACTTCTACATTTTCCATCCGATTTCAATGACATTTTCAGGGATTGTGCGGGTTGGTGTGTAGACGGTCCCTTATGAAAATCATCACCTTCAGACTGACAGTAGCCACTGCGCATGCGCAAACGTGAATTTCCTTGTAACGGCCTTAATTTCCACTTTTTCTACCCGATTTCGATGAAATTCTCAGGGATTATGTGGGTTGTTGTGTAGACGGTCCCCTATGAAAATCACCACCTTCGGACTGATAGTAGCCACTGCGCATGCGCAAACGTGAATTTCCTTTTTTTTTCTCCCACCCCCACCTTCCTCATCATCCCTCATCCCTAGGGCCGGCGTCGGGTGAGTCCTGGGCGTCCTCCCCATTATATTTGATTTATTTATTTATTTCGTTTTATGGCGTGCCCCCTCCGTCACAAAAGACATTTTGTCTTTGAGGGGAGATTTAAAAAAAAAAAAAATTAAAAAAAAAAATAACGGCCATAACTTCTACATTTTCCATCCGATTTCAATGAAATTTTCAGGGATGTTACAGATTAGTATTTAGATGGTCCCCCATGAAAATCACCACCTTCGGACTGATAGTAGCCACTGCGCATGCGCAAACGTGAATTTCCTTGTAACGGCCATAACTTCTACATTTTCCATCCGATTTCAATGAAATTTTCAGGGATGTTACAGATTAGTATTTAGATGGTCCCCCATGAAAATCACTACCTTTGGACTGATAGTAGCCACTGCGCATGCGCAAACGTGAATTTCCTTGTAACGGCCATAACTTCTACATTTTCCATCCGATTTCAATGAAATTTTCAGGGATGTTATAGATTAACTTGTTTTGATGTTTACAGATTAACTACTATGCATCGGATCATCTATACAATCGGGTTATGGATACGAGGAAGCTATGTGCCACACATACTTGGCAGACGTTTTTTGGGTTTAGGTTCCAGGAAAATCACGTATAAATTTGATTGTTGGTACCTATTTGGAACAGAAGGTGCCTCAGTGATGGACTAAGTGCAGAACATGTCGAATTCCTCGAGCCATTCGAAACATAAATAGGTTGGCCCAGTTCAGTGAAATTTCTAAACGTTCGCGCCTAAGCATAAGTGCGGTTTGAAGAACATTTCAGAATAAATATAATAATTGACGAATTCCATAGCATTGCAATCAGTGAGAATTAACATAGGTACTTACCTACAACGTTCTGAAAACGTTTATGGATGGTAAAAGTTCGTGAATGTTATTGTTAATTATATTCATCTTGGATCAAGTTCAGATGATATTACCAACTCTTACATTGAGCAGTTATTCAAATCTTAATGTTGGTAATATTCTACAATCTAAATTTTGGTAAAATCATCTGTACTTAATCCTAGGTGAATAGGAATCACCTCATGTTGTTGAATTAACATTTTGACATTTTAATGTCCTTACTTTGGCTCATGGACTCGAAAAGCATTACAAATGATTTTTGATGATTTTCAAGAACAACCAAGCCATTTCTAGAGAAATGAAACGTCTTTGGTTCTCATCGGACAGAAATTTGTCATCATTCGTTGGAAAGCTATCGAATCATCACGCATTTCTTTCGTACTTGTTCTTGGTATTAGAGTCGTCACTTTACATTGAACTAGCTGAAAAGCCTGCTAAAAGCAGGCAAAAAAATTGTAGATGTGTAAAACAAAATTTAATGACGCGGCCTGGAATCGAACCCGGGACCCCCACGTTCGGGGGACATACGTACGTACGGTTGGGGTTTTATGTATACAGGGTGTCTACACTTTCGATGGGCATAACTTCAGGGTTCGATTCTACAAGGTATTTCCAACAAAACATGTCTCCTAGCAATTTTCTTTTAACCCACTCAAAATTCCTTTTTTTTCACTTTAAAGTTTTTCTTTGCGTTTTCGACCTTAAGGCACTGACATGGTCATAACTCCCTTATTTCTCCTGAAAATTCAAATCTGACTACACCGTTAGAAAGAGCGTTAAATTCCTAAGATACCTAGTGCAAAATCAAAATATTTCAACTATGAAATAGTTTCAAAAAATCTAGTCAAAAAGCCAACTTTAAAAAATTTTTGAAACTTGACTTTCTTCGACCAAAGTTTTCACTCTGAATTCCTGCCCATTTCGATGGGCGCTCTTCAGAGAAAACATGCTCAAATTGTCAGCTTTCCAACGGTCTATCAATTTTTCTTTTTAACATTCAAATTGGAAGAGTAAATCAAGTTTGAATGCCAGAAAACGTGTGTTTTACAAGCAAATCCAGTGTTTTAAACGGTTTATGGTCCCCCTCGACCTCAAGATGGCTTGACGATTTTGGTATCATTTCCTATGTAATTTTTTACGCTGAATCGAATAGTGATACTTCTGAATGGTTCCGACTGCTAGAAAGTGGATTTTTTGACGAAAACTTTTGTTTTTCGTACATAAAATACGCATTATTCGTAGATGTGGTAGTGAGCATGATATTAACACCTTTTACTCAACAAAAACACCGAATTTCTAGCTGATTGAAGTTTTTGTTGAGTTCAAAGGTGTTAATATCATGCTCACTACTACATTTACGAATAATGCGTATTTTATGTACGAAAAACGAAGGTTTTCGTCAAAAAATCCACTTTTTAGCAGTCGGAAGTATCACTATTTGATTCAGCGTAAAAAATACATAGGAAATGATACCAAAAACGTCGAGCCATCTTGAGATCGAGGGGGACCACATAAACCGCTTAAAACACTGGATTTGCTTGTAAAACACACGTTTTCTGGCATTCAAACTTAATTTACTCTTTCAATTTGAATGTTAAAAAGAAAAATTGATAGACCGCTGGAAAGCTGACAATTCGAGCATGTTTTCTCTGAAGAGCGCCCACCGAAATGGGCAGGGATTTGGAGTGAAAACTTTGGTCGAAGAAAGTCAAGTTTCAAAAAATTTTTAAAGTTTGCTTTTTGACTTGATTTTTGAAACTATTTTATTGCTGAAATATTTTGATTTTGCACTAGGTATCTTAGAAATTTAACTCTCTTTCTAACGGTGTAGTCAGATTTGAATTTTCAGGAGAAATAAGGGAGTTATGATCATATCAGTGCCGTAAGGTCGAAAACGCGAAGAAAAACTTAAAAGTGAAAAAAAAGGAATTTTGAGTGTGTTAAAAGAAAATTGCTATGAGACATTTTTTGTTGGAAATACCTTGTCGAATCGAACCCTAAAGTTATGCCCATCGAAAGTGTAGACACCCTGTATACTTACCTAGATGTTATTAGTTGATGTAGCAAACAATGCCGCTTCCTTTGTTGTCCTTGGGTACAATGTGAGACCAAAAAAAAAAAAAAAAAAATCGTCCCACGACAACCTGAATTGAGTACCTCCTCTTTCGCGCGCCTTCGGCGCGTTGAGGTCGGTCGAAAATTGAGCAATTGCCCAAGGCATTTTTCAAAGGGTGTTTTTAGGAAGTGTTACCTACGAGAGAGACTGTAGCGAACTGTTGACTACATTATAACGTTACAGTTTATTTCCAATGATTATTACGTACACCTTCGTCGACCTACTAACAACAGCAGCAAACATAAGTCTTATATCATTTCCATCGTCAGTTTCTAATAAACAGTTTTAATAAAATTATAAAAAAAGAATAAATGAATACATCTGTATCAATTGCATTTCGTAGATAGAGGGGAGGGTAGGAGAAAGGGAAGAAAATGGGGGGGGGGACTAAAGACATAAAATGTCCCAATGTGTTGCGACTCGTATCCAAGTCTCCGGTACTCTGTGGCAGGCGTTGATAGAATTGATTTATAAATGTTGCGAAAATGAAACTTTCGTGGTTTTGCAGGTACACTATCGATAATATGTACTTGTTATATTCTGTAAGGAACTCATACTGACCACGTGACCACTGAACTTGACAGTTGTAACCGTATAAGAGTGGGTCAATTCGTCTCGACATAACCTACTCGTTGAATGAAAACCTCATTTTAAAAATCTTAATCTCGAAAGGGAAAACAAAATCAATTCTTGTACAAGGATTCACGGGGATGAAATTTAGTAGGTTTAAATATTCATCGTGTATCCACAGACGCAGAAATATTCCTGAGAGGAGTCATTTAGTCATTTAGGTCATTTAGTCATTTAGGTGAACATTTAGTCATTTAGTCATTTAGTCATTTAGTCATTTAGGTCATTTAGGTGAACAATTTCACTTACCCAAGTTCTTTCTTTTGGCGATATAGAAATTGTTACGAAGTTCTATCATTAGGGCTCACTCAATGATCTCGGCTCTTGTCCATACCCACATCAAAATCCATGCTTTACTTAGAATATCACTGATAACAATGGATAAACTAAATTAAACACCTATTCCAGCAAGCTATTATCATGCAAATTGAGTGTCCCGCTGTGTTTTCATTCAATTAATCCCGGAGACATGTCTTACAATCACAGTTCCCTCAATATTGAGACACTTTGTACACAAGTTCGATTGGAATCAATCTCGATGATCATTTCCGAAAACCCTCGGACTACAACGCCGCTAATTTATTGTTGCAGAACCCGCGCGAAACGGGAAGGCTATAATTAGTTTGGCCAGGGTTCGATATGATCCATCCACCCAAAACCGAATACAACTCCTTCCCATGCTCCATCTTTGCTCATTCCCTTGCTCATTCCTTCCTCACCTTACCCATTCCCTTAACTTATCCAATGCTCATCCAACTTCCTACAACCAGCTTCCCGCAGGTTTCTCAGCCTCCTTAGCGTTTCAACCTCAACGGACCTCCCTGTTTCTTGCGGTTTCTTGGTTTCCTCCGCCAGCATTAACTTTGTTTCTGAACTTCGATAATTACCGGAAATTATTCGAGTAATAAATTCATTGATTAGATAAAGACATTCGATTAGAAGACAACTGATATTTATTTTGTTAAAGCTGAGATCTATATAACTCAGAATTATAGTATAATTTACAGTACACCATTTTCTTCTTATTCATTTCCCCATTAAGAACAATATTAAGAACCCCATTTTGTATTTGAATTTGTATGAACCTTTGTCTCTTTGTCCATCCTTTAAGCTCGAGCTGCATGTCAAGCTTGGCAATTATAAATGATTTGAAGAAAAAGTCGGCCAAGTGGGTGTGGCTACCTCGAATAATACCCAGTGGTATAGATGATCCGATGCAATTATATTTCAAAAAGATACAAAAACTACAACTTTATGTCGAAAGTTTTCAAACAAGGGCATTTTGAGAATTAAAATCACTATTTTTTCACGCATTGGAGGAGACTTCGAGAGCAGAAGCTTCGTCTTCCAAAATCGGGCTAAATACCCGTACAAAATAAGCCTCAAAATTAATGTTTTGAGACTTTAATTTAGTTTCCTCTAACGGAGGAAACCACTTGCCACTTGGCTTCCACTTGCCTTGTTGGCTGACTTTCATGAAACTTAGAAGAAAATTGGAAGGTTCCTATTATCAACGCAATCAAGTGGATTTTTTGGGTTGAGAACATCAGGGTGAACTATTAATCTATGATAACTTCCCTCTAGTTCAACCTAGAGCGATTAAGTCAAGTAAACGGGTTCTTGATGACCACTGGAAGTGATTGGGAGAATTTCAGTTAAGACAGTTCAGTTGTGTAATCAACTTTGTTGTGTTTAAAACTTTTATTGGTTTATTCTACAAGCCAATCATTATCTTTCTTTCTAGGCCGATTCCTATGAAACTTCATACGAAGGAAAAGTTTGACAAACCTGAGTTCCTGTTTAGGAATCGGTTAGCTTCATCATGTTGTTGATGTATCTTTTGTTTGACCTAACGCATGCAACTTCAGGGCAAAGATATTCTTAGAATCACTAGAAAGAAATGGAAATAACTCGGGGAAATTGCGTTAGCGATAAAGTTACCTACTCTACTGTTACGTACGTACTCAGCCTTTCGGAAACCATTGGAAAAAATAATGATCTAACGGCATATCATCTGGTAGATTATGATTATCAATAGAGATATGAACATTTCAAAACAGTTAATCGTATTTCCGGTTGCGCTTTCAAGAACTAAAGTTTGGTTAGATATTAAATATCTAACCAAATTTTGGTAGTTTGGTTTTAGTTATCCTACCTTGTTCCTAATATGTTTATTAGTTTTCAACCTGCTTGATTATTATTACAAGCTTCAGAGGGATAATTCAATGTATATGTATATGTATGTTCAAAATATGGTACTGACTTTCATTTTGTAAATTTTGAGAAACGACTTTTATGAAAATATTTTGATAAGATTGTTAAGATGTTGATTGAGTATAATGATATTTATTTTTCACGGTTTATCCATCTCTACATTTATATAGCAAGGAACTCGGAAATTCTGGAATAAAACTCTCGTGAAACTACCTGCCTTTTTGAGTCAATTCACACCCATGAAAAAGGAACAAAATGGGTTCGTGAACCCAAAACCACCATTCGACCTCCGAGTTCGCTTCGTTATATTTTAATTATGCAATTACGTTCCGAATAAGCCACTTCTTATGTTCGGAGGTTGGGGAACGTAACGAGGGTTCTCGGCCACCTTCCAACTTCATAATGTTTTTACGTTCAACATTCCACCAGGCGTTCCTCGGTTCCGTTTGCTCGGTCTACATTTTTTACAGCTTCCCTCCTCGGTGTTTTGAGAGATTTACCGTCTGTGTACGCAGGCTTGTTAGGAGAAAGGGAGTTATTCAAGTCTCTCATGGATGATCATCACGATATACGGTTTTGGTTTGTTGTTTTCAATTAAAATATTAAATTTCAATTAAAAGTCCTCGTTGTTCGTATTTGATGAAACTACACTACTCTGTCAAGATGAGGAAACAGGTAGTGTGGTTTCATCAAATACGAACAACGTGGACTTATGGGATTTAGCAGTGAACAAATACCTGATTGAATGATTAATTGAATGTAACCAACGTCAATAAAATTGTGAATTATTTTTCATTTATGTATAGTAATACGATTTTCGTGACCTTCAACGCATTTCAACGGAAAATTACATAGAAACTTTTCAAAGCTACTTAACTTTTGGTCTGAAGATCCTGGTAACCTGTAAAATCTCTGTAAATCTCTCACATGTTCTGCTTATGTTCTCGGATAGACATGTCCGGTTGCTCATCAGAATGAATTCATTGATCATCCTTGTTTGAAATCCTAGTTATCTGATTCGAACCAAAATGTAGGAATTCGGTCTTAGGACTTTCACCATTGCAGGCGACCACTTTGGTGAGAGTACAATTCATTCTATCATGCAGGAAGATTTATTTTGGTTGGTTGGGGTTCTGAGGATAGACCAAGTTGAATTTGGAAAGTTGAGAAATTCACAAGACGGAGCTTCTCGTTTTCATTCTAACAGGCCTTATCCTACCAAGTATCATATTTACTGTATAGTTCCCTGCATATATAATGTATCAAATTCAATAAATCAATCTCACCAAATCACTGCCTAATCGTCTATCATCTTTTTCTTTCCATGAGAATATACACTACTTTGAAAGATTATTATTAGTAAGAAAATAAGGAATTTCGAAGTTGATGGCCAGTGAACGTGCTCTGGATGTCTCACATCGCGTCTGGCATAAAATCTTTTGGAGAAGCTCCTCGGTTCGTTATGCTCACCTTTGAAAATTCAGGGCCTCGTTACAGTCTGCGTTTGAGTTTGAATGAAAAGGACCATCCTGGTTAAAGTGCCGACTGACAACCAGTGACCGCCAATCTTTTCTCGCACGTCTTGGCTGGTTGGAGGGGAAATTCGTTTTGCACTTTTCCCTTGACAAGCTCCCTCCGTTTCCACCGCTCTCAGCTTGACATTGTTACTACCAAAGTGTGAATCACGCGGGAAGATACAGGTAGCGCCACAATGGCAACAACTATTGAATACCTTCCCTAGACTATTTTGAAGCAGAGTGAGGTCTCTCACTAAAACGATCGACCGAAACTTTGTGTAGCCTGTAGCCTTTTCCTGTAATCATCCGATGTAACTGCGTTGTATTGTACCATGGTGGAATGAAAACTGACAATCTGATACTACGGGTATCGGATGAATTTATGGATTTTACGCCTACACGCTAGATGATCCTACACATGATTGACCCTTTTCTAATGTAAGATTTTGGTATGTTGTAGATCGTCAACTAAAGCAACCAAGCAACTGTCGACTGCTAGTTATTCACGGTACTGATTTTGATGAGGAGATCAACAGTACCGAATTTCATTATGATTTCATCATGAAATTTGCCTTCTTCAGTGACGTTCATCTGGTAGACTTGTTCGAAAATAAACCAGGATTAATGACTAACAGATACATAGACACACAGTCACACAAAGGTACATAGACAGAAATGAAACCAAAATTGTTCGTGAAGGTTCAAACGTGAAACGCCAGTGGAAATTTTGATTTTCAAGAATGATTTTTTAAATTTAAAAAGTGAAAATAATGTATGGTAGACTCGGAAGCACCACGTCGCTTGATACTGAAAGAAACAATTGTTATATAATGAGACTTCCCCTGAAATGCATGCAATACCAACCAACATGTTTTGCATTCACTTTCCACTTCGAAAATAATTTCGCAAACAAACGTGAGCGGAGCAAGAGATTTGTAGCGACCCAACTTACCTAAACGGTTTCTCATTGTGTTAATATGTCAATTTTCAAGTAGAACAAAAACAATTCAACTTTCGTCTGTGGGGCTTCCCCGTAGGGTGATTCCACATTGTTCCAACCTGATCCCGCCAGGGCTTTTTGTTTGGCTTATTGCCCTCGGGGGCCGAGCCGATAGGGATAAAACGCTACGTTGTTCGCAAACAACATTCAATCACCGACGTAGGGGCAGGGGAAAAGGGGGGCCAAAAAGCCGCGAGAAAAAACCCTTAACGAATATATTTGCGGTGAACCTCCCACCTCGCTACAAATCATGATGACGGCTCACCCTTCAAACTTCTCTCCGTCCATTCCTTCCCCCACCACTGTCGAACCGCCGCCACCCGAATTCTCGTCCAGGTTCTTACACAAAACACGAGAAACTTGTTTCTCCAAGAAACCACTGACTTTTGACAGGTTCTCCCGTTTTCGTCGGGTAACTTTCTTTAAATTTTATCCCATCTCTCCGCAAACCACTATTTATTATCTGCTTGTGGGATGTTCACGAAAACATCGTAGAGATGAAAGGGTAACCTATTGCGGCAATTTCGCTTCAATTCTTTAAAATCCACGTTTTCATCTTCATATTGGATTATGAATGAACTTGAATGTGGAAGGGATAACAATCAAAGAACACAATAACAATCCTATCACCAACACTAATTATTATACCTACTCAACAAACAAGACTATAACATCAACTCAAAGCGTAGTCCCTGACTACAATAAAGTCAGTCCCTGCTGTGGATGTCAGTCCCGGCCATCCTCGGATTATAATATCGTCGGGTCAGAGGTAAAAGTGAACAACTAACATTTGACAAATTTTTCAGGAGAGCCATCTGAAGTTTGGTAATTTTTGAAATCAGTCCACCACTGTGTTTTATTACATTTCCTCGTCTAACATGTTTTTCATTTGTTAATACTATCATTTGTTCATAGGAGGTGACATGATTTCGAATAATAATCTTAAATTGAAGTTATTCCATAAAGTAAAGAGAAATTGGACTTGTTCATTTTTACCTGAATGAAATGAACCCTTGAGCATGTTTTTATTCTGGTAAAAATGAACAACTCCCACTTGTACATTTTCATTTGAATAAATAATTGGCAAATTCACATTCAGTTTATAGTAAAAACGAACTAATGACATGAGTTCGTTTTTACCTGAACAAAATTAATCCTTGTTCAATATTTTATTCTGGCAAAAATTGATAACTCCCACTTGTAAATTTTTAATTGAACGAATACTTTCCCCGTGCATATACGTAAACATGTACACATGACACTTGATAACTTTTACCAGACTGTGGAGTTGTTTTTTCCATAACTTTCATTCAGCTAAATCCGTATAAATGTCATTTGTTCACTGAAAACGTTACATGTTGTACAGGTGAAAGTTATTTGCGATTTTTTATCGAATTTATGAAATATTTCATTATTTTAACTTATCTGGACGACAGATAACGTTCCCTGGCACCAGAATAACCAAAAAAGTCATTTTCCGAAAAAATGTTACTTGTTCACTTTTACCTCTGACCCGACGATAATATCTATTATATTATAATAGATGAGTGATAACAGTGAGATTGTCAGCCAAGCTGAAACTCTCCTATCAAGTACATAATAAATAAAAAATTTAATTTTTTATTTATTATGTACTTGATAAGACAGTTTTAGCTTGGCTGACAATCTCATTTCACACTACACATAATAGAGAAGTTGTATAAATTTTTCTGGGTTACATTAGGAACATTTTGAAATCTGGAAAAATCTACTTCAAATTCGACGTTTTCGTGAGAATCTACTTCATATTTATAACGTCTCAATGAAACTTCAATAAAATAACTCTCTTGTTATCAACGAATCGTGAGTAGTAAAAGCTACAAATTATTGAAAATGACTAGATTTTCAGGAATGAACATTTAAAATAACTATAGGGCAATACAGAAAATATCATGAATATTATATCTGAGATTCTTCAACACAGGTATGAACAAAACACTTCAACATCTGAAACAAAGACATTTTTACGTAAACTGAAACGAATAAAATCACTTGCGTAAACTGAAAGCTGAATTTCTACTTGCAAATCACTGTTTAGAGAAGATCGTCTTCCCTACTAGTATCGCTTATTGCCTAGGGATGATCAAACAGAATAACCTGAGGGTACCTGCGGGTACCTACAGTACCGCTTTCACTTGAAATGTCCGAAAAAAACCAATAGGAGTGAAAGAAAAATTGGCGCGTTCGGGTATGAGTGGTCAGGTAGTTGATGGAAAGATACCTAGAAACGATGTGTATTACAGAATTACTGGAATTTTTAGAGAGTAGTGGCATGGAGTGCCGCCCCGCAGGTGCCCTATGGTTGACTACGTTAATTTAATTTAACTACCGTAAAACCGTCAAACTTTACCCCACCAGGGGTAACTTTACTCCAAAAAGTGAGAATCTTCAATTGTGACGTAAGCGTGGTAGAACTTAGATAAAAGTTAGCTATTGTGTTTTCGTTATACTCCACATCCCAGAGAATCGATGCGGCTTGCGATGGCGCCTTTATCCATGTTATCAGCTGTTATCAGTCATAGTTTCCTGTTCAGCTGTTTTTGTCCTGTTTCTCATGCTCCAAAATTTCTTCCATATCAGGTGTTTGGAGTGGATTTACCAGGCAAGTCCTCATCATATCACTTTCAATATCTTATTTTGAACAAAATACACTAATCAAATTCTCAAAAAAGTGTTTTCTTAGTTATGCCTTTGTTTACCAAAAATTTGATGGTAACTTTACTCCAAAAACCGGGTATCTTTACTCCACTATAAAGTTTGGGATAAAGGTAGCCTCACTCATATTTTTCTTATTTAATCTCGAAGAATATTTGAGTTTTATCATTTTCGCAGTGTTGAATGTAAGGTTTCTAGTGTATCTCATGTCAGAAGTTAGAGATGGGGAGAAGAAATGAGAAAAAGCTTGGTACGCGCCCCTACCGAAACTTTACAACTGAACACCTGCATTATGATATGAACATAAACGTGCTTTGGTCTCATAAGTTGTGATTTACCATATTATTTACTCGAGGGTTAACTTTGAAATTTACCATTGCAATTCATTTGAAAGTTATCGAATTTGAAACAGACTTTTTCTGTGATTTTGTTAAGTCATTCGTTTATCGTTTATTGTCCTTTAATATTTCTTTACTTGTAGGAAGTTTTGCTCTTAATCAAAGCAAAACTACATAAGTCTGTCTATACTGGAAGACTGAAATTGTGATCTCTTAACCAGAAATATTCCATTTCAAGCAAATTTGTTGAAATAAATGATCATTGGAATTTATATTTTTCTTAGGTATAACTTGTATTTTTCAAGCTAGAAAGTTCAATATTTCAGAATATATTTTATAATAATATTATAAATACTTGATATTATCAAGTATTTCTGGGGTAATGAATTCAATCCCGACTAGTATCATTGCACCACCGCCCGTTTCTGTAGCGATAATCGTGAGTTTTTCAGAGTGGAGTAAAGATAGACGCACTCGTAGGTAACGTTACTCCAACATTTAAACAATTAAATAGGGGGGTTACAATTATCTGATCAATGAGCTCGACCACTCAAAATGTTCAGGAAGCCCTGAAGATCGATTCACTTATTAAAAAAAATCAATGTAACCCATTTCGAGTGGGAGAAATTGTATTTGGAAATGTTTTGGAGTAAATCTTGGAGTAAAGTTTGACGGTTTTACGGTACATTAATTGTACTGGATAACAAACTTTCACGAGCAACATGAAATATGTTCAATTTTTTATCTAAATCAGAAATTTGAGTTGGGTTTCATGCCTAAAAATTCGCAATATTTCATGACGCATTGTAATATTGTGAAAATACAATATACATATTCATGTCACAATGTATCAGCATGAAGCGTTGATATAATTTACCAATTTCTCACACCTCTTTTTTGGCACTTTTTCCCCCACATTGTTTATAGATACTCATCGTGATATTGTCGTTATATACTTCCAAGCAAGCTAGGAGGAATATATCATGCACACTTGAAATTGCTTTAGTGTTCACAGCCGTCTCTCTTGTTCAACGTTCAACAGTGCTGGAAAAAATATCGCTTGAATGTTAAACAGCCTCACCCTCAAGTCATTCACCACTTTCGGAGTCTGTCCCACATAGCAAAGACCCCCTTCTTGTACCGAGCGCTTCTCTCATCTATTTTAAATTGGCTGAACAAAGACAGATTTGTTTTAGGTGCAATCTCAAGAAAACCTCCCTTTCATTGTTCATGTAGTTCGAAGTTCCCGTCCACCCTTTGAAAAAATAACTTCCTCACAAAGGAACTCCGTGGTTTATTAACTTTTCTATAGGTTGAATTTAGGGTTACACTGGTGGTCAATCTACAATTCTAGGATAGTATGTTTGTATTTATTTGTTTCTCGGTGGTGAGTTCATTTCTCTATCTAATCGCTCTATGGAATACCTGGTGTTTCAACTGACACCTTTACATCTACGGTTTGGTTTCATGAAATGTAGCTAGGTAATTTTAGAAGAATTAAGAATAATATTCCCAATAGTAAACAAAAGACTTAAAGTTAAAACCGTCCAGAGAATGAAAAACTCACCACACTCAATCAATTTGACATGACACTGACTTCCATTCCGATGAGGACACTATCTTTGCATTCCAAAAGGAACATTCAACAGACTTTCCGATAATTATTTCGAACAAATAGTTGATCGAACTTCGAAAGCTTCATTAAATTAATTTAAAACCGGTCCCTTCATCAGGACATAGTAATTGTCAACATGATCATGTTTCTGTACTTCCTCCAATCGAATTGACGTTGTTTCCTACGAACCTCCCGCCCCTCCACTAAAAATTTGTTGATTTACATTTCAAAGTAGTACGTACAACCCGAAAATGTAATAAAAATTCTGCCTTCCGTACGCGGCACGTTCCTTAGTTCCCATGGACCGATTTTGATGAAATTTGGTATATATGGGGTCCATTTGGGGTCTAGTTGTGCCGCGAAGCTTTTGGTTGAAGGGTTGAAAATACGATCATCGTTCAAAATACGACACGTATTTTTACAATAAAATACGACACGTACCTAATCATTGTACAAAATACGATCGTTGTTCGTTTTGTACTCAGCTTTGCGTCCTTAGCAACTAGTAATCAAATTTCCTATCTTCATTCACCCACAACTCTTCATTTCTTCGAATCGAGTGTGAAACGTTTATTTCTTCCAAATAAACTTGATTGTGAAGTAGGTATGTAGTAGATAGGTATTACCTATGGTTGGTACCAACGTAGTGACAATGGCAAAGCCGCGTTCTTTGCAGACGAGTGATCTACATGTAAATAATAAACCTTTGTGTGATAATTCGCAGCGTTTTAGTTTATGATTTAGGCTCTTAGGCTTAAAGGGAGCCTCTAGGTACAATCCAGTCAAAATTATTTGATAATATCACGTTACCTCTCTCTCAATTTAGTAGACTAGGGAAAAATCATTTATCCGTTTTCTCGATTATTCCTCCCCAATCATGTATCACACTGTTTGCTTAGTGGTTTTTAATTATTGTGCGACACTTTCTGAAGTAACAAATACTCCCCTCATGTTCTCAAACACATTATCAACAACATTATCATTATTATCTCCTGGATCATTAGCAGGGATCTCTACGTGAGATAAAAAGATCACTGTTACCTTATTTATTTCAACATTAGCGGACCTTACTTATTTCAATGCACCACAACCGTCCGCTAAAGGTGAAATAAATAATTATTATTTTGAGTGAAAATGATAATTATCATTTTGAGTGAATATGAAAGGTATTGAATTACGCATAAAAAATAAGAAATAAATAATTGTATCGATTACCTCGGATTTTTTTCGTTTTTTTTTTTTTTGTATTGTTAATACTGTCGGTTGCGATTTTTTTCGAATTTCCACACATTTAGAGTTTTATGACGATACCCACGGTCCCGTGAGTAATTCACGTAAACTTCATTCAATTATGCTTCCACGTCTGCTTTCACGAGACTTGGCATGCGATCGCCCGCCGAAATTATAGTTGACCAATCTGATGATCATAATTTTTTCACCGATAACCATCATCTCCCAGTTCGTTCATTTTCTCTCGGGAATTTTCCCGACCTCGACACGCCATTTTCTCAACAGTGTTTCTCCCCTGCTGTGCTACTTCCTTTACAACAGGTGACCATGTTCGTTGATCATTGCATGATCATTCCAGTTTAATGGTACCACTCAGCAGGGACTTCCTGTAGTGGAGTGAATATTTTGCTTACCAGACTACCAATGAAGAGGAATCATTCTTTTCACTCTCCGGAAATGAAAATTTCGAAATCATAAATTCCATTCCCATCTCACGTTTTGGACCTTCTTGAACAATTTTGGTTTGTGTGGCTGGCAATTCTTTCAATGGGCAAATTATGAGAAATGATAGTCGTTTTCTATTTAATTTTCAGAGAATGTGGAAATTGAGACGTAGATAGTCCCAGTGAATTTCATTAAAGCCGGATGTGTTTATGTATGGTAGACCATCATAACTTTCAGGTACAGTGGTTGTGCAAGTTGGGTAGTCAATGGATTCATCTAAATACCATTTCCTTCGAAATTTTTGTACTAAATAATGCAATTGTAAAAGTGCATATGCAAACGTGAAACTCTTTCATACATTTCTGATGCTTTGACACCAAAGGTAGGTACTATCGTACATTTCCAGAAACGTCGTGTGCTCACAAACTCAAGTAGCGAATACGTCCAGAATTCGGGGTTAATCGAATTTTGGCTCTATGAACATCATGAAGTTACCCCTCCATGCCGAAGAATTTGAGTATCTTGAATCTCAGTAAGGGTGCCAAGCGTCGGTACAGTCAGAAGGGATATAGGTACTAGTTTTCTACTGGCGGTGCTCTTGGCCTACGGCCCTCGAAATACCGCCTGGACGATTTACTATCTCCACATCGCCGCCTCTAAGTTATTTTTGACGCGATATGTACGGTGGCCACATTTATTTGCTTTATGAAGTTAAAATATGGAATAAAATCCTTAAATTAAAAGTTCTCAACACAGACAACGACTTCCACACTATATTACGTAAACGTAATACTAAGTATATTTAATCTAATCGTTTACGGAATTGTTGTCCAATACGTAGGATTTAATTTGATTAACCTTGATTCTATGGCTCTTTTTCCACCATAAAGCGACTAAATTTTTATCTGAAAGTCAATTTTCAACTACCTTCCGAATCGGAGTGAATTTGGTGGGGTGAAAAATCGATATCTAGAAAACCATGGACAACCTGATTTTAGTCCGATGGTGATGAAACTCTTAGAGATTTATTTAGGTCCTAACCCGGATAAATCCTCGAAATTGAAAAACGATTCCGTGAAGTTTAGGGCCAGACAAGGAATTTACCGCCAGTCAACGGAACTATCATAGGTACTAACCGAATTTCATCAATTTTCGTTTATTATTTCCAAAAATGAACCTTTGGAATTGACCAAGAAAAAAAATTTTTACCCCCCCCCCCCCCCTCCTCAAAATTTGTTGGATTACGTTTTAAGGTACGTATACTCCGAAAGCTGAATACAAATTTTTCCGTCCGTCCGCCGTACGCACTTTCCTTAGTTCCCATGGACCGATTTTGATGAAATTCGGTATAATAATATTATACCGATAATATATAATAATATTATACCGAATTTGATGAAATTCGGTATAATAATATTATACCGATAATATATAATAATATTATACCGAATTTCATCAAAATCGGTCCATGGGAACTAAGGAAAGTGCGTACGGCGGACGGACGGAAAAATTTGTATATTATACCATTATTATTTGGTATATTACACCAAAAATATTATGGCTTTCAAATGGGGTCTAGTTGTGCCCCGAAGCTTTGGTTAATGTCGGTCACTTCTAAGGGATGAAAAATAGGATCAAATTTTTTCCAATCAATAATTTCTTGAATGTTACGAGGTCTTTATCGTAAAAAGTTAATCCGGATTGAACTACTAACAACCTTCCATTTCTTCTTTTCAAGATGTAATTTTCATCAGAATGATTGTTCAACGTCTTCTCGCGTCACTCGCCCAACAAAATCTCCTTGTGTGTATCTGTCAAGATTTTGGTAACATGTACATGAATGAAACCTCACAAATGGTCGATTCTACATCTTCTCTGCTAGTTTTTCTAGGCGAATAAAGACGTTTGCAATAACATTCTTCCTCTGATGAAGCAATAGTTGGGTTATTCCTAGCAATATCACGTCGCTAGTGGTAAGGGTCTATCGCTGCAATATCCTTCACATTTCTCGAGGCTATTTGCGATCGAATGACTTGACGTTTTCTCTATATTGAGGAACGGATGCACAGCTTGACTCCCAATGACCCACTTTCGTCTCTTCTAGCTAGTTTACCGTTATATATACAAAAGATACCTTAGTTCATGCATACCTTACGTATTTACTCCTCTTCTATAACTACTTCATTGAACACGGATCATTGGATATTGATAGAAATATTATAGTTAGAATAGAAAATGATAGAATAATTCAGACATTTGATGGAAATTGTTGCGCATGTGTTCTAGTTTCAATTCAATTCGACTCCGCGCTCCTGTGAATATCCGTAATTTGGCCTACATAACTTGACATCAGTGGAATTTTTTTTCTTCTAATATGGAAAAGAGTATCCTGCAGATTTCAGCCAAGTTGAATGAACCGGAGAATGGGCGATTGGGTATGTGTTGGATGAGTGGTACTGTCTGTAGGAGTCAATCAATGAAGTAAAGGAGGTATTTCTCACTTTTTTTTCAACATTCCAGTGCCACTATCGATATGATTATCAGTGAAGTCCGATACCCAACCAATTTAGATTGTTCATCCTCACGTCTTCAAGGTGTGAGTAGGTAATGCTAAAAAAAATATTGAAGCTGCAGAATGATCCACAGCTAATATTCTCCTGAAAGCGTTGATGAAATAATGAAAGAGCAGCAAAAATAAATATAATTTCAACCGTTCCTAAGAGTTAAAACAATAATATTGAAGAAGCCACTGGTTGTCATCTTCTCAAACTGGATGAACATTGAGGAATAACAGTTCTTTTATTCAGCACTGAGAGATGATTCACTGTACCTACCCAGTTTATTTAATTTGACGTTTAATTAACTGAGTGCCATCGAGATATAATGTTGATAGTAACTTCCTAAAATTATTAAGCATGTATCTCGGAAGAGCCAGTTTTCAAATAACAATTAGCTGTCGTCCAAGTCCTATGTATTTATACAGTGGTTTTAAAAAGTTGTGCATTAGGTTCGTAACTGAAAAATGAGAATAGGTCCCATCCCTAATTCAACTGATACATCCTTACAAAACATAAGTCATCAATTCAATTGTGAACGTAAATGAGTGTTAACTTTGGTAACAAACAGCTGTATAAGAACTTGATATTGTTTATTATAACGCGCATTCCATGGGACTGTTGACGGATCCAGCCTATTAGTGGTAAAACATAAGTTATTCAACGTTTCTAATGCATAGAATGGTTATCAGAGAACAGAGGAAACAGAAAGGTTTGTAGGCAACATGTATATTCGACCCAATATCGGGTTCCCCCAATGTTTAGTTTCGGGTTCCCACAATGTTTAGTTATGATACTTCCTCACTACAAGAAACATAATCAATTACTGAAAACTGTTTTATGGGGTAGGGTGATAACTCTATTTTTTTTAATATCTTACTGGATGGTTTTATACATATCATAACTTACTTTTAACCAAAGGGAATTCATGCAGACAATACTAACTTGATTCATAAGCACACTAACTTGATTCTATTCCACTCTCTTCAAGTTATGTTGTTATGTATTGATTAGTAATGTATGAACGTTTTTTGAGCATCACCCCCCCTCCTTCCACTCTTTGAAGCCAAAATTCGAAATTCCGGTGACTTAGTACACTACTAGACAGTGTTCCGCATTGAACAAAAAAGATCCACGAAAATTGGTTGAGAACTAGGGGCTGGGGGGACGACACAAGATTTTGTCACACACACAGAGACATACACCTATGTTTCTTTTTACGCGGATTTGGATTCATAATGGTCTAAAACTAATTAGTATGTTTTTTTTCTGTGGAGTGTTGTCCAACTTTACCCCAGATCAGTGGCAAAATGACGCCCAAGTCTTACTGTAGAACGTCCTAAAAAGACGACCTAGTGTCAGGTAGGATGACGTGGGTGAAAGAAAGGAGTCTGGAAGTCGACGGCTATAGACTGATCGGATGGGAAAGACTCATGAAGAAGGCCAATTTCCACAACTATATGGATGAATTACAATCAAACTTGACTTTTTCTGCCCTTGACTGGCGCCTCCTCTTTCAATAAACGCCATACACTTCATTTTGGGGTGTTGAAACGTCTTGAATCTTGAAACTTGTCTGGTTTTTAGGACGTCCCACAGTAAGACTTGGGCGTCCTTATGCGATCGATCTGGGGTAAAGTTGGACAGCACTCAACAGAAAAAAAAAAAATAAAATAACCACACAGTAGACCAATCTGAATACAATTCCGCGAAAAATCCATAGGTGTATGTCTGTGTGTGTGTATATCGGTGTGTGTGTAGGTGTGTGTGTGTGTGTGTGTGTGACAAAATCTTGTGTCGTCTGCACAGGCCTTAGTTCTCAACCGATTTTTCTTTTTTTTTCGACGAGGAAAACTATCTAGTTGTGCACTACATTGCCGGAATTTCAAATTTTGCCTTTTAAATGGGGGAAAGGGGGGTTAATGCTTAAAAAATGTGCGTTTGCGGGGGTAATCTTGCAAACTCTGCCCAGGCCTCAATTTCCTACCGATTTGCGTGTTTCTTTTTTTTTGACTCAAATAACTTCGGAGTTGTACATGATTTCACCAGAGTACCAAAATTTGCAAGATAAGGGGGTGAGTGGGGGGATAATATTCATAAAATATCCGATTTTTCAATATTTCGGTTCCTTTATAGCTTTCTAATTGTACCCAAGCTTTGAAATTGAGGAACAATTCTCATTATACCTCCAGATTTTCATGAATTATTCTGTGTACCACCATATAACTAATAGTGGTGCCACCATGGTGCCGGGACACCATAAACCGCATATTTCGTGTTTTTTTTTTTTTTTTTTTGTGTTTCACCTTGAATACGGATGTGAACCTCCACGGACTGCCTACTAAAACTAATAGATGAAAGTTCAAAGTTACGACGTATTTCCGCTTTTGTGAGGGGGGGGGGGGGGGGTTCGCATGTCGGGTATCGCAGATCATGGATTTTAAAATGTTCTTCAGATTCGAGGCTCCCATGCCGCTAGAAATGTTATGGTCGATATAGGTGAGGGGGGGGGGGGTTCACTATTTCTTGCCTAAAGTAATCAATAAATTACATCGAGTGTAACAGTTTTATCACTTACCAACAAGTTAAAATGATCTAATGCTTATCCAATAGGACGTACCCGGGAATGCGTGCATTTAAATCGCGCTTTTTACAGAAGAGTACTCATATTATGTGCTGAGCATAAGTACTTATGGTAGGTTTGCTTGAGGA
Organism: Apolygus lucorum; assembly: GCA_009739505.2. Taxonomy (NCBI): domain Eukaryota; kingdom Metazoa; phylum Arthropoda; class Insecta; order Hemiptera; family Miridae; genus Apolygus; species Apolygus lucorum. The sequence continues at coordinate 4,509,969 of CM019169.2, forward strand.
AGTGTCTTTCCCCCGAGGATTCCGCCACTTGCCTGGATGTAAGAGAAGCATTGAATGTACCAGAACGATGGATGGCTTGGGGAGGGCAAAAGAGGTATTGAGAAGAGAAAAGGGTTGCACGTTGAGCGGAGAGGGGAGACCTCGATATTGCCTCCCATTTCTCTCGGTCCCCCACTAATGTTTGGAGATTTGTCTCTCTACCACCTTTCGCCGGAGTCCGCGATATACTTCTTAAACGTAAGTAGATGGTACCACGCGATGCCTGGTCCATTCCTTCCATACTTCTCGGCCTTTCTATACATATATCCTACCCTGCATTCGCCTTTTTTTTCCATATTCCATTCCAACCTAACAGGACCGCCCGCAATTCACCGGCCATCACGTTTGGTTTATGTCCTCCGATTCGCATTATTTGTGGCTTTCCATCGCTTCCCGCGGCGCAGCAGCGGTGAATCGTTGGCTTTTTATTTACAATATCGCCGTTATTTATCTGTCGTTTGAACCGGTAAACGAGTTTTCTGGGGAGTTCTATTTTCTATTCCAACAAGAGTTTTCATTATGGAATGCCTTCATGGGATGCTAAGTCCATCACTTAAACATTGGAGGGTGCGCCTAATTTTTAAAAAAAATTTTAATCGAAAGTAGATTTCATTCTGAAAATTTGACACCAGCCGTTCTTCGTTTGGCTGAGCAGATCTTCTTCTATGATTTTTCAAAGTTTCGAATGTTTATGACGTCACGCGCCCCTCCTTCCTGGGCGGACCCCCAGTCCACTGTGACGTCATGAACATTCGAAACTTTGAAATATCATAGAATAAGGTCTTCTCACGCTAGAAGGTCGCGGTTGGTGTCAAAATTCTCAGAATGAGGTCTAGTTTAGATTAAAAATAACAATAAACACGCACACCCCTTTGTAGATACCTACTCATGGAAGTCTATAAACTTTTTACTTTTTTCACTACTTTTTAGGTATTACTTTGATTTTTAAGGATGAAATTTTTACTTGGTCGGTGGTTTTATTGGTGGTATTTTCAGGCTCGTTCGTCTTCGTCAAGTAGGTAGGCATTTTTTTCCTACCGAAGGATGCTGACCTGGGAATCAATTGGTGAAAAAAGTTTAAGTAATTGGTGGCTCTCCTGTTTTCCATATTGCCGTCTTTATTTTGTATCAATACCTACCTAATTTCTGAATATTGTATTATTTTGTTTTTTGTCTCAATACCTGGTACCTAATTTCTGAATATTGTATTTTTTTAAATATTTTTTGTTGTAATTCATGCTAATTTATATAGGACTAGCTGAAAAGCCTTCTAAAATCAGGCAATAAAATTGTAGATATGTAAAAAAATTGATGTCGCGTCCTGGAATCGAACTCGGGACCCCCACGTTCGGGCAACATACGTACGTACGTATGTACGGTTGGCGTTTTATGTGTATAGATTCCCAGTTGTGTCAGCTCCGTCAGACAGCCTTACGCTAAGCCTATCTTTGCTTTCGGTTTTTATCTTTCTTTTTTTTAGTAAAGTGATTTTCACTTTTCTTCTTCTCTAATTACCTAATACCTCTGTCAAGACCACTGAAAATGACAGGAATGTCAGTGTAATTATGTCCCTCGTTAATCCAAGAGCGCTCCTATTTTCTTCATACTCATCCTATGGGAGTAGTTGGTATAATCTTGAGCATAAATACGCTCAATTTGAAAATTCTTAAGACAAACTTTTTTCCACTAACTACAAGACAATCAAATCTGGCCGAGCAGGTAGGTATACAGAGGGGTCACTTTGATGCCAATCATGAGAGAAAGAACGACTAGAGAGCCTGGTAAAGTAGCCGACATCAAGATCGATAGGGTTTTGGAAAAGGGATATTTTCATGACCTCGCGTTATTAACGGTAACGGTATACGTCCCGCGAATGAAGGTCGTATCTATGAAAGTAGCAAGGGCAAATATCGGAAATATGATGCTGCAAAGGAAGATCCCCATGGTTCCATTCCATCTTAAATCATCTCATGTGAAGATATTCTTTATGAGAAGTTTCAGACATTCGCTATGCGGCTGATCGATTCACTGACAGATAAGTGGGAGCTATGGAACTTCGATCCATAGCATCGGGGTTTGTCAGGGAAAATCTAATTAGCTACCCTAAGAGTGGTCTCCCATAGTTTCCGAGAACTGCTCCCGAGTCTACCGAGATAGCGGAACAATAGGGCATGTTTTTTTGTTTTTTTTTTTGAAATTTTTAATCTAAAGTGAGAAATTTTGACACCAGCCGTTCTATTTTTGGATGAGTAGATCTTTTTCTGTGATTTTTCCAAGTTTCGAATGCTTATGACGCCACGCACCACTCCCACTATGACGTCATAAACATTCGAAACTTTGAAAAATCGTAGAAAAAGATCTTCTCACGCTAGAATGTCGCGGTTGGTGTCAAAATTCACAGAATTAGGTCTAGTTTAGATTAAACATATCAATAAACTTTTTTTTGACCAATGTTTAACGCACACCCCGTTGTAAGGTACTTATCACGTTTCAAGGTTGAGATAGAATGTTCTTCAAAAACAAAACTTCCTCTAGCATTTTAAGTTTTAGGCCTTTTTAAGCCTGAACAATTTTGGTTCCATGTCTGTTTGTCTGTGCGTCTGAATGTCTATCTTATATGTCATGTAATCCTTTCAACGCGCAAAACTGTATGAAGTTACCTATTGGTCAAATTCGATGAAATTTTCAGGAATTGTCAGGGTTACCGAGTGAATGGTCCATTATGCGGGAAGTACTTGGAGAATAATGTTTTAAGATTAGCTACTATGCATACAACCTGGTTATGGATACGAGGAAGCTTTATGCTACACCCACTTGGTAGACGTTTTTGGTCAGACATTGCTCTCTGCGGCCATAAATTACGTTTTTCAGGATGATGAGGGAGGGGCATTGGCACTGAAGACGGAGCTTCACTATTTTATTGATAGGTTATTGATAGCAGAGTAGAGAACAATTTTTTTTTCTATATTTTTTATTGCACCAAGTATAACTTGCATTGTTTCAAGTATTCCAGCACATTGTTCTGGAATCTAAGTAGAGAACAATTAGCGGGGTCATTACTATTTCAGTTTACGTGCATGAAACAACACACTCGTGTAAGTACGAGTGGGCCAGAGTAATCCGCGTGTAACTTGCTTTTACGAAATAATGAGTGAAATACTATCAAACGAGGATTTGTGCAACTGGGAGGACCAACAAAGTTCAAGAACTTCGGAAAGGTGGAGCCCGTGATGTATAGAAACTATTTAGTTCTGTGAGTTTCCGCAGACCCAAGTGAGATGGTGTGGCAATGTTGAGGTCGAATTCTGTTGGGTGCAGAGAACTCGACGAGGGGCCTGGAATTTGTTGTGAGATGAGAGGTGGAGGGGGAAAAGATAAAAGAAAATGCTGCGGAGTCGCAAGTGGTCGCAAATTGATTCCCGGCCACCTTCCCAAAGGGTCGAGGGCTTGGGCTTCGTAAATGGTGGGTGTAGAGGATTTCGGCAGAAGGGGTTCTGGAACTCCACGCGAATCTACAGTAATAACTCAGACAGACCTAATCCTCCCTTGACCCGCCCCCATGAAGGTCGTTCTGAGAAGGAAAAAAATTGCCACGGTTCTGCTCAAGGAAAAAAAAAATCGTATTTCACTCATTCCTTTCGTAGGATGAAAGAACGTACCTCTGTCCTTTCCGATACGTGTGTCCCGATAATATTATCAGGCGGAGGGTTCATTTCGGTTGACCGAGCTCGGAAAATGGAGCGTGTCTTCGGTGCTCATCCGAAAAATAACAGAAGGGCTAACATGTGTCTAAAATACTCTCACATTTCCTATTTTTATCAAGAACAGAAATTCGGATAATCTTTATTACATTGAACTCTCCACATCTGGTGTTTTTTTACCTTCACATTTTTATATTAATAATACAAGTCGCACAATGTTTCCTTCCGAATTCCGTCTACTTTCGCTGTGCAAGACTTCTCGATCTAAAACTAAGTGGATCACCACTAATTTGCCCGCAGGTTGGCGGGATATTTCAGAGTTTTGGAGTGGGGTTGGTGCAAGAGGGGGATGTCGGTTGATCCACGTTTGTCCTGAGGTGAAGTGCCGAAGGTAATTGCAATATTGAGATATGAAGTGATACAGCAACAAAATAACCTGTTACAGAGTGGATCGTTAGTTCAAAACTGAGCTATTATGTGATGGCGCTAGATTTATCTTCGAGAAACCTGATACATTTCCGTACACGAGAGGAATATGTAACTTACATTTTTCCCAATTGTTGGTTCATTGGTAAATGATCTTGCTGTAAGGAGGGGTAAACCCTCCTGGAATCTGATTAGAGGGACCTTTGAGATAACCCCCTCAAAATTCCAACTTGGTTGAATTACCCAGGAAGTGGGTATCTTAAAAAGAAGAAAGCAAAAACTTTAAACAACTCTCCTGAAAATTTGGGTTTTTTGGGATAACTCTCTATTTTTGACCGACTTCAACGCGCCGAAGGCGCGCGAAAGAGGAGGTACTCAATTCGGGTTGTCGTGGGACGACGATTTTTTTTTTTTTTTTTTTTTTTTTTTTTGTATGTCCGAGTCGCTTGCATTTCTTTATTCTGGTACCAATCTGTCTGGTTCTTTTTGAAATTTGTTCTACAAGTATCCGTGGTGGTCCCGTTTCAAACAGATTTCATTTTGCTTTGTTAGAAGTATCGAAAATTTGTGAATGAAGTTGAAAAACGTGGGTCCCGTTTTCGGGAATATCGGTCCGCATTCACTCTTCTTGCCCTGTGACTTCCGACTGAGTCGATGGAGGACCATTTGTGTATAGTCGAATTAAAGGTCTGATTGTAAGCTTTAAAATGATATACTATATTAGGGGGGTTCCGATAACTAAAAGGTGCTGCGGTGATGAGAAAGGGGGAAATTATACTGGGTTATTCGCTCAGAACCTGCATGAGCCATATCAAACGTGTTTATCAATGCTCGAGTATGTGAGTTTTCCTACCAAATATGAAGGATAATCATTATGATTAAGTACTACTGTGATAGTACTGTTAGTTAGGTATTCTACCGTGTGGGTGTAGCACATAGCTCTCTCAACACAAATAACACGATTGGGTAGGTAGTAACAGTGTAGGGGATCGTCAGATCTGCATAGTGCCGTACCAAATATTAGGGATATAATTGTACAGTTAGGTGATGAGAGGGTATACTACCAAGTGGGTGTAGCACATAGCTTCCTCCTCATCCATGATATAGTTGGGTAGGCAATAGTATAGGAGATTGCCATAATTGCATAGTGTCGTACCAAATATGAAGTATATAGTACAACTCGGTAATGAGAGGGTATTCCACCAAGTGGGTGTAGCACATAGCTTCCTCGTCATCCATAATATAGTTGGGTAGGTTATGGTATAGGAGATCTTCAGAAGTACATTGTGCTGTACCAAATATGAGGTATATAGTACAACTCGGTAATGAGAGGGTATTCCACCAAGTGGGTGTAGCACATAGCTTCCTCCTCATCCATAATATAGTTGGGTAGGTAATGGTATAGGATATCGTCAGAACTGCATAGTGCTGTACCAAATATTAGAAATGAAATAGTACAGTTAGGTGATGAGAGGGTATTCTACCAAGTGGGTGTAGCACATAGCTTCCTCCTCATCCATAATATAGTTGGGTAGGTAATGGTATAGGATATCGTCAGAACTGCATAGTGCTGTACCAAATATTAGAAATGAAATAGTACAGTTAGGTGATGAGAGGGTATTCTACCAAGTGGGTGTAGCACATAGCTTCTTCCTCATCCATAATATAGTTGGGTAGGTAATGGTATAGGAGATCGTCAGAACTGCATAGTGCCGTACCAAATAATAGAAATAAAATAGTACAGTTAGGTGATGAGAGGGTATTCTACCAAGTGGGTGTAGCACATAGCTTCCTCCTCATCCATGATATAGTTGGGTAGGCAATAGTATAGGAGATTGCCATAATTGCATAGTGCCGTACCAAATATGAAGTATATAGTACAACTCGGTAATGAGAGGGTATTCCACCAAGTGGGTGTAGCACATAGCTTCCTCGTCATCCATAATACAGTTGGGTAGGTTATGGTATAGGAGATCTTCAGAAGTACATTGTGCTGTACCAAATATGAGGTATATAGTACAACTCGGTAATGAGAGGGTATTCCACCAAGTGGGTGTAGCACATAGCTTCCTCGTCATCCATAATATAGTTGGGTAGGCAATAGTATAGGATATCGTCAGAACTGCATAGTGCTGTACCAAGTATTAGAAATGAAATAGTACAGTTAGGTGATGAGAGGGTATTCTACCAAGTGGGTGTAGCACATAGCTTCCTCGTCATCCATAATATAGTTGGGTAGGTTATGGTATAGGAGATCTTCAGAAGTACATTGTGCTGTACCAAATATGAGGTATATAGTACAACTTGGTGATGAGAGGGTATTCTACCAAGTGGGTGTAGCACATAGCTTCCTCGTCATCAATAATACAGTTGGGTAGGCAATAGTATAGGAGACTGCCATAACTGCGTAGTGCCATTCCAAATATGAGGTATATAGTACAACTCGGTGATGAGAGGGTATTCTACCAAGTGGGTGTAGCACATAGCTTCCTCGTCATCCATAATATAGTTGGGTAGGTAATGGTATAGGAGATCTTCAGAAGTACATTGTGCTGTACCAAATATGAGTTATATAGTACAGTTAGGTGATGAGGGGGTATTCTACCAAGTGGGTGCAGCACATAGCTTCCTCGTCATCCATAATACAGTTGGGTAGGCAATAGTATAGGAGATTGCCATAACTGCGTAGTGCCATTCCAAATATGAGGTATATAGTACAACTCGGTGATGAGAGGGTATTCTACCAAGTGGGTGTAGCACATAGCTTCCTCGTCATCCATAATATAGTTGGGTAGGTAATGGTATAGGAGATCTTCAGAAGTACATTGTGCTGTACCAAATATGAGGTATATAGTACAGATAGGTGATGAGAGGGTATTCTACCAGGTGGGTGTAGCACATAGCTTCCTCATCATCCATACTATAGTTGGGTAGGTAATGGTATAGGAGATCTTCAGAAGTACATTGTGCTGTACCAAATATGAGGTATATAGTACAGTTAGGTGATGAGAGGGTATTCTACCAAGTGGGTGTAGCACATCGCTTCTTCGTCATTCATAAATAGTAGGGTAGGTAATGGTATAGGAGATCATCAGAACTGAATAGTGACGTACCAAATATGAGGTATAGGTGATAGTATTGGTGATAGTATAGGTGATATAGTATAGGTGATATAGTATAGTATAGGAAATATAGCTATAGGTGATATAGTATAGGTGATAGTGCAGTTAGGTGATAAAGGGTTTTCTATCATGTCATGGTTGAGTTGTTGAATTGTGTTGTCAGAACTACCAAGTACCTACGATATAAGAGGGAAGTCGAACAGTTAAGGGATATGAGAGTAGATGGCTAAGAAGGAAAGTGACCCCAATACCTCCTGAAACTGATCCATAAACGGAAACTCATCTACACGTATGGAAATTGATCCGGATTACAAAATGTCGTCCACCCTATGGCTTCTAGTTCACCTTACTGAAATGATGCACAGTATTGAAGTAGATCTACATTGCGAAAACTGATCGAAAAACTGCGGGTAAATTAATTTCTGATTCAAATTGAGGACCACTAAAAAGTGAAAAATAAAAAATAATATAAAATGGAAAAATAATAAAATAAAAACCGTTTTAACAAAAAAATGGACCGACCTCAAAAATGATGTCCGTGAACACCAAAAAGGAAAAAATAATAAACTTAGCGAAAACACACTGATGTATTAGGTTGTTGGATATAAATATCTTGTCAACAGATGGTATGTTGGAATACCAAATATAATTTGTAATGTGATTCACACTCATTGTCACACTCATATCCTCCATCATACGATAGCAGTGACGTACTACCCAATAGTTTTGGAACACTTATCTCTACTCGTATTCATGTTTTGTAATACTCACCAGATCATGTGAGTATTACTTAATAACCACAGTGTATCCAGATAGGTAGGTAGGTACGCATTGAAGTCGCCGCCGTGCCCACCTGTAGACACAAATGTCTCCTAGATGTTCTACTTACCAACATTTTATTCGTTTTCGGAAATATAGGTACATACCTCCCATACCACAGACATGCTTCCACACCGAGTATGAACGTATATATCTTTTTGTCTAAAATTGTGGACGGTTTTGAACGTTAATTAGGTAACAACGATTCCGAAGGTATGTTGCTACAATAGAATATATCCACCAATAAAATAAACAGTCTCATGTAATAATAGAGTCTCAAATTACTCGTCACAACCATTCCTAGGGAGGTTCACACTTACTATCATACTCATATGGCAGCAGAGACGTACTAGGTACCTGATAGTTTGGGGAGCACATTGTAACTCAATGGTAGGTACTTACTCTTGTAATGCTAACCAGATCATCGAGTAAGGAAGGTGATTAGTTTGTGTCTATAGGTGGGCACGGCGGCGACTTCAATGCGTACTTACCTACCTATCTGGATACACTGTGGTTATTAAGTAATACTCACATGATCTGGTGAGTATTACAAAACATGAATACGAGTAGAGATAAGTGTTCCAAAACTATTGGGTAGTACGTCACTGCTATCGTATGATGGAGGATATGAGTGTGACAATGAGTGTGAATCACATTACAAATTATATTTGGTATTCCAACATACCATCTGTTGACAAGATATTTATATCCAACAACCTAATACATCAGTGTGTTTTCGCTAAGTTTATTATTTTTTCCTTTTTGGTGTTCACGGACATCATTTTTGAGGTCGGTCCATTTTTTTGTTAAAACGGTTTTTATTTTTCTAGGCTAACGAACATGATGTGGATTTCATCAAGGCATTCAACATTCATTATTTTCAAAACCCGTCAATTTGTTATCAAGTCCAGTTGTTCGTGGGAAAAGGAATTAATGTTTTTCTAAACTTTCCCTCGTATCACCAACTAATCCAAAAGTGGTGAATTTAGCTCTAATATTATTTTACTTACTACAACGAAACCTACTGTTGGGAAACTACCAAGATAAAAAGTTCCTTGGTAACATCATCCATGTCGTATTGTTTTTAGAAGATCTAGTATTCTGGAGACCCAACTTTGTTTTTATGCTGCACCAATAAGACATCCCCACCCCCCAACCTATCAGCAGTTTAGAGGGAGCAGTAGATGCAGTACTCTCATAGGAACCGTCACATTATAATTATGCTTAGCAACTAATGTAACTCAGATTCATGCTTCGGACCATGTTTGAACAAAATCAACTGTAACTTTCTCAGATTGTTACCTAATAATTGAGAGTAAGAAATAATTTATTTCCCACGACTCAGTAACTTGAGCACGAGATACCTACGTCAACAGATTTGCAAGTGATTGCGGAATGGGCGCCATGCTCTTGTCACATCTTTCAGAAAACTCGATGGATGAGAGAGCCCACTCTCGACACAACGTGCTCGGAAGTTATGTCATTGTTCTCACACTCTACCACCACATGCTCATGCTACATCCCACTCTCTACGTGGCAATTAAATAACAATTACCCCCACTCCTCGGGCCATCCTCCTCGATTAATGGCGCTAGGGTTCTCCCCTTCCTCCATCACTTAGTCTAACTCCCTGACCCCTGTCTCTAACGCTGTTACAATATTATTGATGGCATATCGCTACCCCATACGCCAACGTTCCTTCTGTGTCATCGACAATTATTACATTTTGAACACTATATCAATTCTAAAAAATATGTCTTGGACAATTAGGTATGCAATTTTCTGAAGTGTATACTAATTTATAGTAGCTATATTGGATTATAATAATTGTGTGAAATATACAGGGTGTCCGCAAAAGATACGGCCAAACTTCAGGAGTAAATTCTACAAGGTATTTCCTACAAAAAAATATCTCCCAGCAATTTTCTTTTAACCCCTTGTTTTTTCCATTTTTTTTTTTTTTTCAATTTAAAGATTTCTTTCGTATTTTAAACCTTGTCTCATTAAAATTATTATAGCTCCGCTTTTTACGTGAAAATTCAAATCTAATTTCACCGTTGAAAAGAACAATAATTTCCCATCAGATGAGTTACTACACACATTTTTAACGTCGCATCTAGTTAGATTTTTTCTGGTCCAAACTTAAAACTTTACAACGAAATTCTCAGGAGATTTCCACCCATTTCCTGTGGAGGAAATTCGATGCGGTTTTCAAAAAAAAAAAACATCCTTATAATTTCAGATTTCTAACGGTTTAGTAAAAAAATACTTTAAAATCGAATTTGGGGGAGAAATTTGTGTTTAAATGCGAAAAAACATGGATTTTTTTTTCAACGAAATCGACGCTTCGACGGGAGGATTCGAGGGCGGGTGGAGGGTAGGATGAGCGGTGGCGGAGGGGACCGAAACCGGGGACGTCAAACCATCGATTACGTTGAAAAAAATTCCCGTTTTTTCGCGTTCAAACACGAATTTCTCTCCTAATTTCGAATGTATAATATTTTTTGATTATACCGTTGGAAACCTGAGATTTCAAAGATGTTTTTGCTGAAAACCTCATCAATTTGTCTCTACAGAAATTGGGTGGAAATCTGAGAATTTCGTGAAAAAAATTGTAAAGATTTAAGTTTGGACCAGGAAAAATCTCTAACTAGATGAAAGGTTCAAAATGAGTGTTGTAACTCATCTGATTCGAAATTTAATGTTATTTTCAACAGTGTAATTAGATTTCAATTTCCACGTAAAATAAGGGAGCTATAATAATTTAAGTGAGACAAGATTCAACATACGAAAAAATCTTTAAATTGAAATACTTGATAAAACCAGAGGTTAAAAGAAAATTGTTACCAAATATTTTTGTTGGAAATACCTTGTAGAATCGAACCCTGAAGTTCGGTGCTACCTTTCTCGGACACACTATATATCAAGCTGGTGAAAATGTATAGAATAAATGGTAATTTTAATGGTGTAGAATAAATTAACAATACTTGTGACAGTAGTGACATTTGGTAGTTATGTACAAAGTCAATGGAATTGAATAATAATTACGAAAAAATTCGAAAAGTGAAGAATGCAACATATTTTCCGTCCATCTGCCGTAGTATAGATATGACTGAAGGGTTGGACTTACCTTCAATCAGAAAGACGAGTTTTAATTCCGAAGATTGTTCACTTACTGAAATACGCTTGTAACCGTGATATTCGATCTTGGATTATACCCGTAAAGAATAAGCGTTATATACCTACTGTAAAACTCATTAAATACCTACGAAATATCCGTTTCAATTTCAGCTGAACCATTTCTTTGATTTCAGTTAGCCGGTTAGAACCGGTGTTCAACTATTCTTGAAGTTGAATTTCTGGAAGTTGATTTTCCACAGCCATAGACACTATAGTTTAAACAAACTAAAAATGCAGTGAACAACACAAAATTGAGTATGCAGTTTTGGTTGATCAAGAGATGATTGATGATTTTTCGAGAATCCTCTGCGAATTTCAGGCTGAACGAATAGTACTTTTCATGCTGAGTGTTGATATTTTCATAACACCAGCATAATATTTTCGTTCGATAAAATCTCCTGTTATGGTAGGTTCGTTAATACCGCGTTTTCCTACACCACTCCTGATGAGAGTTGTCTGAAAATCTTTCCTAAAAGCCTCATCTTTCAACTAATTACGGCAACAGTGGTGACTGGAGGAGTCGTTTAAAAAAAAAAAGTTCGTTAACTTGAAAGTATTGTCTTAATTTCAGAAGACCGGAGGGGCGAGCGAGAGAGACAAAACGTTAGAAAGGATGATTAAGGTAAGGGCAGGTTTCAGAGATTAAAGTGAGAAGAGAGTGGGCGCTTCAGGGAGGCTCTGACTCGAGGGGTGGGCAAGGCAATGGAAAACGGAGGTTGGCTCTACCACCCTCGGCACGCAAGGTTCAAGAGGGTGACAGCCCTTTACACAACCGCCGCCTTGAAATATCCCCTTACCCACCTTTTATTATACTTTTCTTCGGAGTTTTTACTTTTTTACCCTCAACTTTTCATTTTACGAAATCGGAGGTCTTCATCTTTATTCAGAAAGATTAATTAGAACCTGAGATTTCCCCTAAATCGACGCATGTCAGGGGAAAGAGCTGTGGTGGTCAAAATGGTGCTGAGTGGTCAAAATTGAGTTTTGCACATCGTTTTTTTTCTCGTTTTCTTCATCCTCTCAAGATTGATAATTATTCAGTTTGAAAACATACAAATAAGAGAGTATTTAGGGAAAAACTCGGAAAACCAACGGCACTCGAAATGTACCACACTGATTGGGAAAAGGGCCAATCCACCACTATGGGATAGGTATCGATTTTTTATTATTTAGAATAACTTTAAACCTATTGGGTCAACAATAACCTGAAAACTCTCGGTAAAATTGCATGAAATCACTCGGGAAGGCCTCCACATGAAATTGCTATTTACCAACATTTTGTATTTTGCCTTGTTCTTTTCCCTACGAGCCTCGATATTATCACATTCATTGTTAATGGGAAATGTTACCAAATGTGTTCCTTACAATCTATTATACTCTATACTCTTATACAATCTATATAATATACTAATATACAATATACAATTATACTCTTATACGATCTATCAACCCTCACAATCGTACTCAGCCAGTGGGTCTACTTCTTTGCAGCAGTAGGAGTCAGGTTTCCCATCAAAGTGGCCTGTTTGAGAAAATTGTCCATCAATATTTGATTATTAGCGCGAATAAAATATTGTATTTTTGCTACAAATTACATCATAATATGATGTAATTTGTAGCAAAAATACAAAATTTTATTCGCGCTAATAATCAAATATTGATGGACAACTTTCTCAAATAGGCCATTTTGACGGGAAACCTGACTTACTTACCTTACTTCTTCAAATTTCAGATTCTACTAGAGAAAACCTAATTGTGATCACAACTGTATATTATACAGTTATGATCACAATTAGGTTTTCTTTAGTAGAATCTGATATTTGAAGAAGTAAACAAATGGTTATATCGCAACAGTCACATGGGACTTGGTGTTTTCCAGGATAATAGTGATCACACATAATCCTGCTTGTTCGTCACAAATTACATGAACTGATTCTAGTATTTCCCCAATGGTTTGGTTTCGTTCAATATCGGTACTTCAATTGAAGTAAAATGAAGAATAATGAGATTAAACTTTAAAGAACCGATAAAAAAAAAACTTCCAAAAGAATTAGAAAAAAATCTCAAGGAAAGGAGGGTAGAGGTTGTCGGGAGCAGAGCTGAGCTAATTAACCAGGTAGAGGCGAATTGGTGAGCCTTCCATCTTCTCAAGCCTATCGGGCCGAGAAAAGTTTTCTCCTATAATTCGCTTCTCAGAGTAAATTACATAAAAAAAAATCATAACCTTATACTTCTCCCTCTAACTAATAGAGTAATGCGTTGTGATATTCTTGGTTGGTTTTTGTCTTTCTATCGATCCCATAATACGTCAGGTATGATACTGGCAATCAAACCTTTTTGACTTCAATCGAAAGTCGAACAGGATCAAATGAGAGACAGAATAGTTTAAATGAAACTAACTACGGTTTGATTCAAAGTAATTGAGTTTTAATTCAAAGTGAAAGAAGGTTTAACTAAAAGGTGAAATACTATACCAAAGAATACGAAAATTCACTCATACGATCATACTGGAACTTTTTTAGCTTGTTTAAGTTCAAATAATGTTTTTCTGTATAATTCTTTAGACAAATTTTTAAATGCTCTGGTTCATGTCCAATTACTATTTTTTGATACTATTCTTATTAAAAATGAATAAAATAAAATAAAAATAAATGTAACGTTGAAAAAGCCCAGGAATTACGAATAAAATACGAATAAAGTCACTCGCGATGAGATTGTGGAAAACCATTTTAATAAAAACGGAGTTGAGTAGATTGTTGTCTATTTCCACGAAAAATAATGAGTTACAAGTTAAATCGATTTCGTCGGTTAGGTCATCATCAGTACCAAACAATAACGTTATTGTTTGTTCCTGATGATGACCTAACCGTCGACATCGATTTAACTTGTAACTCATTATTTTCGTGGAAATAGACAACATTCTACTGAACTCCGTTTTTACCCCAGTAATTGATTTATAATGCCTGAATACTGATATCCACGAAGACAATAATTGTCAGTTTTAATTATTAAAACAAATTTTTATCTAATTTTTTTTAGAGCAATTGCAATAATTCCATATTTTACGAAAACTCGATAATTTAAAAAAATTATGAAATTAATTTTAATTTACCTCATTTGTGCAGTGGATTTTTGCCCAAATTTTTTAAATAAAAATAAATGTAACTTTGAAAAAGCTTTAAAACCCCAGGAATTGATTTATAATGCCTGAATACGGCAATCCACGAAGATAATAATTGTCTGTTTTAATTATTAAAACAAATTTTTTTTTAAATTTTTTTCTAGAGCAATTGCAATAATTACATTTTTTACGAAAACTCGATAATTAAAAAAATCGTGAAATTAATTTACCTCATTTGTGCAGTGGATTTTTGCGTATATCTCACACTGATAAATTTGTCAAGACATCTACAAATAATAATACATTCATGTACATTGGTAGACCTGCCAAGGATTCATGTCGATTCTGGAGCACTGGCATTTATTGGCTAGGGGATCATTGGGTATTATACCCAGTGATCTATAATAGATCACTCCTCTGCAAAGAAAACAGCTTTGCCATTGTCACTACCTACCAACCATATTTTCTCTCCACAATCAAGTTTATTTTCAAGAACTACACGCTTCAACGATCGCATTTTGGTCAGATAAAATTATACGAAAATATGCCTCTTTTACGAGTCACTCTTGTGTTTCTGATTAATCTCAAGACCAAAGACAGCGATGTTATTGCTAGCAGGTAGGTAATAATGGAAAAGCCGCGTTCTTTCCCAATGGCTAATCTGTACAATGAAATAATAAACCATTATGTAATAATTTTCGGCGTTTTGATGTTTAAGAGTTAAGTTGTAAGATATCTGTGTTTGAATATGTCGCTAGTGAATTTGAGATATTCTGAGTCCGAGATTAGTGCTGTTTCACCTCCTCCTGGGCTTATACGTATAGTCCCAGCTCTAACTCTAGTCACTTTCCTGAGTAATATTTGTTGTGGTTCGATAATAAGGAAAGGAAGTTTAACGAGCGCTGTGACGGCATTGTGAAAATGGTATATTGAACGGGGATTCCCATAATATGTAGTAGGTGAACTCAACAGATAATTTGATATGAGATAAATATGGGATATGGGATAAATATGTGTTGATGACCCACTGATAGCCTGCAAAAGATCTGCGAGTGCTGTGTATACTTGGTAAATTAGCACGCCACCATGCTTTGCCGAACCAGTCCAATTTTGAGACACGGAGCACATTCTAGGGCAGGGCAAATTCCGAACACATTATTTCATCTTCATCCTACTTACTGTTACAGAATTACACAAGAATTACACAACCTAAATTTTCCTTTAGTAGCCCGATATTTTTGAAGGTGTGAATGATGGAGGTATCCCACCGATCCCATCTGGTCAGGCTCAAAAACCGTTTCGACAGCTTCGGAAAAAGCGAGTGACCGATTGTTGGCCGTTTCCACGGGGCCATTAGCTTCGTCTGCCCGTCCGAACTTCTTCGCTCTCTCTCACTCTCTCTCTCTCTCCAACTCTATTCACCCAACATTAAAACAAATCTTTCCTGCCGGGTTTTTTGTGCCCCTCTCTTTCCTCAATACGAAAACTTACGTTAACCGAAACAGAAAAAAAACTTTGGCACTTTCACGTTTCAAACTTGCTAACAAACTGAGCTGAAAAAAATATAAAAAAAAGTCCTGCCGTTACAGAGGAAGGTAGAGGAGTTTTTTTGTGCTCCCTTGTTTTGCGATACAATCTATCTCTTGGACTCATCCAAAAGGAAAATACTAAACGACCTAAATGTCTTTCTCCTTTAACTTTCCAACATCCCTAGTCAATGGGTGATTGCACTTGAACATAGTGGCTCCTACTTCCTTTTATTTCTATTCAAAAGTGTTGAAAAAAATAGCAGGTTATGTTCTCGGAACAGATTTTCTATTCATGGCATGTAGGGCTTCCACGGGCTGAAGAAATAGTCTTCAGTAATTTTGTATCTCTTTTTCAACCATTAAAATTATTATTTACCTAGGTGTGTAATTTTCACATCTAATAAATTCGTCCTTTTGCAATAAATGGAATCGTCTTTTTCAAAATGAATAGGCACGTCCTTCGTAAAGAGGAAGACATTTTGGCGGCAATTAGATTGAATAATGGATGCAGAGATATGTTTCCTCGATGAACATTTCAACACTGAGTCGAATTGAACACAATTCAGGCTCCTACATTCATTAGTATTGGTGACATGCTCTAGCTGATGTACCTAATAGGTATCAACGAACCAACTTTATGACGTGTCTAAATTGATAAATTTGGGAAAAATGCGATGGATTCTTATAGAATTTCCAACCCTGAGTCGAACTGAACACAATTCAGGCTCCTACATTCATTAGTATTGGAGACATGCTCTAGCTGATGTACCTAAATAGGTAACAATGAACCAACTTTATGACGTGTCTAAATTGATAAATTTGGGAAAAATGCGATGGATTCTTATAGAATTTCCAACCCTGAGTCGAACTGAACACAATTCAGGCTCCTACATTCATTAGTATTGGAGACATGCTCTAGCTGATGTACCTAATAGGTACATTGGTTTGCAAATGTAGATGATCTTTGTACATGTAGAAAAAACATACAAAATTGTTCACGATAAATTTATAACAGAAATGTATTATGAGTTAGCAAAGAAATTCATGCTGTCATGTAGGTACTTGGTTTTGTACCTAAACGCTGCATAAAGCCTAACCCATTACAAAGTTGGGGATCACAGTTGGTTTATGGGGATGATCGCGGATATACGCTCTACTACAAGACTGATAGACTCCATAATCCATCCAGACTGACAAATAATCAATACACAATATTGTCTTTATGATGCCTACCGTAATTCACAGCTTTTTTGAATGGCTTACTAATTAGTTTTCTGCATGAAATTGTTAATTTTCGAAATCATTCAGAGAACTAAATTACGTTTTTATTTAGGTCATTACAAAATGACATCTACAGGCGCTAGTTTCTCTACTTTTACCCTCAAGGTGCGGTCAGTATCAGATTGTCCTTGTGGGTTCGGGTGTTTTGGATATTTTTTCCTATTTCGCCAAGGCTAAGTGTAGCAGCTCCTGAACCTACTTACTTAACCATGGACTTGCAATGGAGTTTTGTATAGCATCCATGAACAAGAGATTAGTACGGATAACTGAAGTTGTTGTCAACCTGAAACCTACCAAATCGAGTGGGTTGTTCATTGTTTCGATACCGTTTAGGTACGTGAATTCTCGATTTTTAGTATTAAACTAATTTGTTCATTGGAGCCGGTTTTCGGTTTGTGATTACGGAAGATCCGAAAAATATGAGCGGCGTCGACTAGATGATGCGGTTAGTCCGGGACAGGTTGACGCTGCCAAATCAAGATCGTATATCTATCTTGAAAGCTACCGAGCGGAGATCGCACAGGAGTTGGAAATGGTATGGAGATGATTCCTGCGCGGAGGAATAGTGAGAAGTGACATGGCGTCATTTATAGGCAAATGTGATAGGGAAAAAGTGTTGGGGGTGGGAAAAAAAGAAGGGGAAGGAGGTTTTAGGTAGGGCGGTATGGTCTGTTCATGTGTCCTGCATATTTCCACACAACTCTCCCAACTACCTCCCTCTATCCCCCGTTCTATCCACATCACTGAGGGATTCACATTGGTTCGCTCTGGCCGACTCCATCACCGAGATACCAGAGAAGCCTTGGGTCATTATCATACAAATTGGTAGACAGAAAAGGGTCGCCGTTTGTCATGGTGGTATCAATAATACGCACCCAACAATCGACCCTTGGAAAGAAGAAAGAGTCTTCAGAATAAGTTTCGAGAGAGAGCAACGGAATAAAGTGGGGGAAAGGAAACAAACAAGAGTACCCATCCATTCAAGTAGAAAGTTGTTCGATCCATCACGAATTTAGATAGACAATTTCATTCTACTCAAGTTAGTATTAGTGACTCACAATTTTTATGTGAGTTGCGTTATTGTTTGTGGGGATTTTAGTTTGTGTTATCAATTGATACATTTTGTGTCACTAATTGGCTGATTGGATTTTTTCGGTTTTAAACATCTGCTTTGTTCATTGAGAACTAAAATGATGATTTTCCGTGAATACAATTGGATGTTGATCCCAATTTTCCTCTATTAAAAATGCAATTGATCCTGAGGCATAATTCTGCGAGTTGCGGGGATAGTACACTATGTAGCCCGATGTTTCAATTATGTTTGATTATAACTCCATGATTATTTAATTTAACTTTTTACAGTACAATAGGTACCTTCAAATCCCGTTCTTATTGCTTGTCAGACTGACCTACGAAATTTTTCACTAATGAGTCAATTTAAGCCATATGGGGATGTTCAACAATTAATTTTTCTTAACCCCGCCTGGTACTCCCCAAGAAGCTCCTCACCCTTTGCTTGGAGCCTTTCCTTGATCGCGATGGACAGTACTTTATAAGCCACATCCAGTAGGGATATCCCACGGTAGTTGCTGCAAGCGGTCTTGTCCCCTTTCTTATGTAATGGAACTACTATTGCCAGGCTCCACTCAACATTAATTTTTCTTATACAATTTTGACTCGGATTATGTCATTTCAAAAGTTTGACCAAGAAAGATATATCATGATTATAAATGTTGATGAGGAAAGATCGGATCGGAAAGTAATTTTGGAGACAATTTGTCCCGACCCATCAACTTGTATTACTTACATATTTTGTAATACTCATATGTAGGTATGAATGATCCAATGTCCTTTTTATCACTGTTCAACGGAGAGTCCTAATTTTTCATTATTAATCCATTACCTAGTGTCCAATTCTGTTCCATTCTGGAACGGTTTCAAACTGGCGTTTTTATCGCCCCGAAAAAGTTTGGCAAAATGTGATGGTCAGGGCTCTTATATAGGGTGTAACACGAGTGGTTCACGACCTTTCTCCCACGTGTTCTACAACTAATTTCCAACAAAAAGTGCCTCGTGATATTTTTCAGTATCCCCACTCAAAATGCCTTTTTTTCACTTTGAAAATTTTTTTCCGTGTTTTTGATCTTTGCTCAACAAATCTGCCATAACTCTCCTATTGCAAGAGTTAGCTCACATCTAAAAAATCCATTGTAAAGAGCGTTGAATCTGCAATCTGTTTGATGCCCAACAATATGTTTTTAAGTCAAGTTGAGATGTGAAAACGACGTATGAAATGCAAAACTCGTCAAAATCTTGAAATCGCTTGTTTTTTCAGTCGCCTGGTAACCACATCAATTCTTGACGCAGAATTGTGAAAATTCCCTAATAAATGTACCAAAATCTCAGCCTTCCAACGGTGTAGTCAAAAAATATTTTACAATCTAGTTTGATAGAGAAATTTCTCTTTGAATGCGGAAAAAGTGAATTTTTTTCAACGAAATTGAGAGTGAAAAAAAAAGAAATTTTAAGTGGGGATACTAAAAAATGTCACGAGGTGCTTTATGTCGGAAATTAGTTGTAGAACACGTAGGAGAAAAGTCGTGAACCACTCTTGTTACACCCTGATATACGTGCTATTCATTCGTACTTCCTCTGTAACGGAAAAAAGTTGTCAAACGTCTGATCTTGTTCAAACCTAGAAAGTTGGTCCCTAGAACGTGCCTTTTGTAACAGGCAGCCACATCCACTTGCGAACAAAATTCCCTTATCTCTTCCGAAAAACGATTATTTACATCATATGTCTAAGTAGTAATAGTAAATTAATGAAATTCATGGAAATAATCTCACGATCGAAATTTGAGGAGTGTATTTGGATGTAAATCATCGCCGGGATTAAAATAAGTTATTATGGCGTTGTTTACTTTACCAATGAATATTTGCGCACTGATGCTCGAAAAGTTCGTTCATTCACTGATCTTTTGTTCAAAAACGTTATTTACTTTCAACTGTTACACGGCACTAAGAGCTGCCTCAGTCTTGAGTAAAGTTTACTCAGAACTGCCTAGATTGTCGGCCCGCAGTAGGTGACTCGGATTTGAACGGGTTCCAACCCGAGTTGTTTGCTCCGTTAAAAAGTCTCTTCCCCCTTCAACTGCTCTCCCTCATTTTCTCCCAGTTTCCATAAAATATTGAAATTTCAACTGGACCGGAACGAAGGGCTGGGGGACGGCAAAAGGTTGTAAAAGAGCGGTCTATAATTCTTGGAGAACAGCGGCAAATATTGACAGCCCCCTCGGTACCGTATAGTGACCGAGAAACCGCTTGAATAAACATTAACTCTCCTTTAGTTTCTTACCTCCCTCTTCAGCGCTCCTTTTTACACTGTCCTTTCCTTCCTTCGTGCTAAAAGAAATTCGCCGACTGCGCTGTATAAAACTTGAAAACTGAAGGCGACAACAATGATTCTAACGTGCTTCCCTCTGTCCTTCCTGTTATTAAATTGAACAATGGACTTTGCCCAACTTTTGTTGTCTTCGAATGCAGCTTTCCATAAGCTCTAACGAAGTTAAACTCAACTTTTGTGTAGGGAAACAAATTGATTCCGAAAGTTAAAATGAGAATAAGTTTAGTTCTTACCTGAAGAAAAAACCAAGTTGGTAATAATACTTTGTTTTTTATTTTTGCCGTGAATGTATGACCGTAATTAACAGGCACTAGGTAGGTACAGTTAGTTTTCCACTCTTTTGATTCTGATGGAACATGCATATAATTACTGAAGATGAAGTTTCACCAAGCTATTCATATCTAAGCATTGTTTGTAAACGTTAAATTGGCTTTTCGTTGAATCAGATTAGAGAAGACTAAGTTACCTATCGAGATAGCATGAAACTCTCGGTCCTATTTGTATCTTTTCGCTCTACTTCCCAAGTCTTTGCTTCCGATTTTCTGATATTTTTTGTTGTTATTTAAATACAAGATGTCAGTGGCTAGATCATAATATATTTTTTCAAAATATTTACTTACTCACGTGATAGTTCTTTGACACATCAGTAATGTTTATTTTCTGTTTCAGGTATGTTTGTTCAGGAATAGTCAACTAACTTTCCAAAAGATCCGGGAGCAAGGGCTTGTTTCTCATCTAGGTAAATTTACATGATTCAATTTATTTATACTTATTTATTTATCTGACTTCATAAAATTGTATGAATCAACTGGAATTTATTAATAACAAAGATATGAAGTTTGATTCCTATTCGTGTTTACTTCGAGTGAGAGATGAAATAATTATTATATAATTATTTATATTATAATTATATTATAATAGTACGAGTAATATGATTATTAGTATTATATTATATTATAATAGTACGAGTATTATGATGTGTAATTTCTAGTCGCGTGGCGAACTGAAGATAAAGTATGGATATTTCCCAGAGAGAAGTATTTCGCAGTGTGAAGCGGAAGACGGGATAGCTAACATTACACGAATATTCCACATTGTTCCATAATATGGAACTATATGGAACTGTAATAAGTACATTATACTTCCTGTTCACACGAAACTTATTTTCAGCAACCGACTAAACATGTAGATTTAATTGTTTAGGCAGTGTAAACATACAATGAAAATATGATGATTGAACAATAATACCGTCCACTCTCAGTCTAGTTCGTACGTGTTCATCTTAAAGCATTATAATGAACAAAAATAATAATAATTTCTTGTATAGGTAAATTTCTGACTTATTATTGAACAGTAGTTCAGATAGATTTCTGATTACAAAATTGGATCTACATGCCTATGTTGATCGCTGATGATTTGACAAACTGCAGCGAAATTCTCAAGTCAATTCCATCTTTTAAATTTTTACTACGTGTATGACGTTTGGCTCCAACAGATCGTATTGTGAAATATGAAAAATTCAGTGTGTTTTACAGGAGACAAGGAGACCCGAAACCGAAGTTTTCTTCTTAGGACCCAATATTTTAGATTTTGCAGGTCCCGAATAAAATTTATTATCTGCACAAGTTCAAAGCTTATCAATCATCGGTATTAAGGGCATAAGAGTAGTATCCCAATTGTGAATCAAGGCACAAACCCAATGGTAGTTGGCTGTCATTGTGGCAGGACTGTAGTATCTAAGTGTTATAAGTGTTAAGTTGGCTAGTTACAGAAGAAGTCTCTAGATGCGAGAGGATATTAAACAGCATATATGTATAGGATTAGAGATTATCAAATAGCGTCCATCCTACAGTCCAATCATGTATTGTTTAGTAATTTACCTATTACTGTAATGTATTGTAGATATCAATTTATTTACCGGGATGGAGCGATTTTGCAAAGATCCTACCCTACCACACGGGCCAAGCCTAACGTCGGGTAGGAAATCTTAGCAAATCGCATCGCATCATGAATTTATCTTCTCGTAACAGTCTACAAATAAACAAAAATAGTATTTAGACATCACTCAAGGTAGAGATGATAAATAAGTTAGGTTAGGATCGATTACCTCAGTCCGTTTTTCGTTCATTTCAATTCAAAAGTGACCTTATTTTTTAAATGTTGAGTGGAAGGATTGACCATCATTCATTATACTTTCCAATTGATCCTCTACGGTCATTAGCCTTGGCCATGCGGTATTATTTAGGCTATATTGAAAACTTCTACTTGCTGATCGACTAACCAGTTGAGCTGAGCAAACAGGAACAAGGCTGCCTGAAAATGAGAGAAAAAAACGAAATCACAAGAGATGCCCGGGAGAAACGGAAATAATAAAAATAAAAAATACCGGGTGGGGGCCAGAGAAAAGAACTGCTGGGTAATGAGGTCTTGTTCATCTAAGGGGAAAACCTTCAACGAAAGAAGGTGAAGCTTTCTATTCTTAGCTTTTTCTTCCGAGTTTTTCTTCGAGACTGAAGGGAATGGGGAGCTGAATTGTGCTGCGAATTCTGCTTTACTCGAAAATACGGTACTTTTCTGGAAACCACAGGGTCATTTTAACCAGCACCAAACCACTTCAGTTTGAGAAGGTTTTTCCGTTTCCCATCATAATACTTATACAACTGATAAACTGGGCGAAGCTATCGAAAATTCAGTTTTGGTTTTTCTGAAATGATTATGGCTTATGGGCCACTCAAATATTCTCCTTGAAAAATAATGGTAGAAATGGTAGGAATTCATCCTTAATCAATGAGAAATCTCAGTGAAAGGTATTAAATTTATGGTTTGAAAAGGCTTACTTTCTTGAATTTTTATCTCCATCACCCAACAGCAGTAAGCGTTTGCCTAACATCATTCCACTGATCGCCTAAATCGTTTTTACTTACGTTAGTGACCGTTATTATGTGACCATTATGTTCCTGTGCTGGTTATACAGGGTGTTTACACATAGAATGGGCACACCTTCAGGATTCAGGTTCTACAAGGTATTTTCACCAAAAAATGTCTCGTAGCAATGTTTTCTTAACCCACTCAAAATGCCTTTTTTCCCACTTCGAGGTTTTTCTTCACGTTTTCGACCTTACGTCATTAAAACAGTCATAACTCCTGTTATTTACCAAGTAAATTAAAATTTGAGGATTGTTGAAAAGAACTTTACATTTCCAAGCCATTTAGTGTAAAACCAAAATCTTTTTAGCAATAAACCATTTTTCGAAAATCAAGTCAAAAAGCAAACATTTTTTTTGGATTTGTTTTTTTCTTTTCGAAGTTGTCAATATGAACGCCCGCTCATTTCGATGGCGCTTTTCAGAGAGAAAAACAAAGAAAAACATGCTAAAATAGTCAGCTTTCTAACGGTCTATCAATTTTTCCCTTTAAAATTCAAATTGGAATAGTAAAATAAGTTTGAATTAAAAAAACCTGAGTGTTACTAGAAAATCGAGTGTTTTACGCTGTATATGGTCACCCTCCATCAAAAAATCATTTGACAAGTTTGGTACCTATCATTTCCTATGTAATTTCCTACACTGAACCCAATGGTGGTACTTCCTAATAATTCTGACCGCTCGAAAGTGGATTTTTCGAGGAAAACCTTCATTTTTTGACATTAATATACGCATTATTCATGGATATGGGCGTGAGCATGAAGTAACAACATTTTATTCAATAAAAACATCAACTTTCTTGCGGATTGATTTTTAGATTGAGTAGAAAGGTGTTACTTACTGTTAATGTTTCAACCTACGAAAAATGTAGGTTTTATTTCCATTGGATTCAACGTAAAAAATTACATAGGATAACAAACTCTTTTGTAGTACAACTATTTTCTATCAAAACTCACGTTTTCTTCCGTTCAAACTTGATTTAGGTATTCTTCTAATTTTAGTAAAAAAAAAAAAATGATAGACCGTTAGACATTTTTTTTGAAGAGAGCCTATTGAAATGAACGGGCGTTCAATGTGGAAACATCAAAAAGAAAAACCAAATTTTGGAGAAAAAAAATTGCTTTTTGACTTGATTTTCAAAAAATGGGTTATCGCTTTCAGATTTTGGTTTACTCTAAATGGCTTGGAATGTAACGTTCTTTCCAATATTATCCTCAAATTTGTTGAGTTGTGACAGTTTTAATGACGTAAGGTCGAAAACTTGAAAAAAACTTCGAAAAAGGCATTTTGAGTAGGATAGGAAAAATTGCTTAGAGAATTTTTTTGTTGGAAATACCTCGAAGAATCGAATTCTGAAGTTATGCCCATCTTAAGTGAAGACACCGTATACAATAGAATACACGAAAAGTCGAATTTCCGCGTGAACCTGATTTTCCTTCGGAACCCGATTGTGTGGTTTCAACGACAGAGAATCAGCTTAGTAAACAACAGACAGAGAATCAGCTTAGTAAACCTTTTGATTCATTGAGCAACTGTTTGGCGTTATGGGTCAGTATCATAAGTTTGCAGACAACGGAAATACGCCATTGCAACAGTAGAAACTCGTGAACGTTCACTCCTCACAGTACAGTACATGTCATTCTGTAGAACATGAATCGTATGTGTAGTACCTTCATAAAACCCACATATGTGTAGGCACTTATTATTACTAGTTCTTGAGTATGTAGCTCGAAGTGTCAAAACTATCGCTTTTAGCTGATACAGATTCCATTTTCCTCATTGCTCGGCTTTCTGTTCCCAAGATAAATTACAAAAATTTGTCACCAAATGTTCTTCGTTCCATACAAAAGTAACTGAATAATTTATGCGGGTTTCTTTACTTTGTTGATAGGATCACGTTTACAGGCTTGAGACGGTAGACAAGAGAGAGACATTCGAGAAACCCTTACTTTCCATAGGTTGCCAGAGACTTTTGTATTGAGAATGTGGAATCTGATTTTGTTCTACAACTTGTACCTACTTAACATGCCCTTTTCTCAACCAACCACCTGCAGGGTAAAATGTATGCCTATCATTGAGTTCTTCAAGTAGAAGAACCTTCAAGAGGTAATAGTATTATCCCGTCGCATCTAAGTTACTGTACCTTAAAATGAGACGTCGACCAAAGTTAGAGATCGTATCAACTCATAACATCGCATAATTTTACCTAATATCTTAAAAGCTCGAGACGTGGTTAATTATGTTCCATAACTTGGATGAGTGAAATCCTCCCCTTTGCTCGCGAGTTGTTCGCCAAGCTTATTTTATTAAAGGGCAAAGGGCCCGCGCGAACTACCTCTGACATTGACGGGAAGTCTCGCTTTTATTTTTGATTCAACGGAACCGTGGGTACAACCTGTCTGGTGCTACCCAACTACCATTTGATGGAATTCGGAACATAACTTATCAAACAGCTCAGGAGATGAGAACGGTTAATCGGCCTTACCAATTTACTAATTTACTTTCTCACTGCAATGGAGGAGTGGAACTTGGCAAGTTTTCGATTTGTCTTTGATATTTTGGTAAGTATTGCTTTTTTACACGACAATATATTATATTTTTACTCACCAACTCCATTTTTTTTATAACGGCTCGTAATCAGTTAGGTAATACAGGATTATTATTTTTGTGACAAAAAGTAACGATTTGATTGGGGGATGCCCAAACGGCCTAGTATGTGAAACAAGCCTGGTGAAGAGTGCGTAGTGTGAATGAAAAAGAATGGATGGATGAGATTGCCATGAAGATGTATGAAGGGGATGAGTGAGCTGAAAAGATCTAAATGTCCAACTTCTATTCTATATCTATGATGGTTCAATGACAATAAACAGGTACATCCCCAAACACTCAATAAGACATTGAATTCTTTTTTTTCTATATTCAGTGGTTCATTCTATATTCATAATCTCATTCTGAATGATGAATAACCTAAAAAAAGTCCGCTCATGAGCGAATTTTCAAAAAAACTATCAGTTAAAGCTATGGTTAATAAAAAAATGTTGTTGGCAATAATTTCGTTTATTGAGCTGACAAGAGGTGCCTACCTCTTCTTATGAAATAGATTTAAAATAGGTCTAAATGTAAAAAAAATAAGAGTCCGAAATAGCTAGCTTTCAAATTAATCTTATTGGAAAATATTAATTTGGCGTGACGCAAGATATTTTGAGATGATAGCAATTGTACTTATATTAGAAGTTTCGTTCAAAATCCGAATATTCCGTGTATTACTATGTTAGTGATGGTAGTATCCATAATGTACCTACCCTAAAACAATTCTTTGAAATTGTGACCCCTTGGGTTGTCCAATATTCTTGGCCTTCGAGCTCACCTTCTATATAAAGGTATGGGGAATTCTATATTTGGAAGAACTTCAGGAATCGTTTTAAAATCTTCCAAAATCCATATGAGTGAAGAAAAATTCAACAATTCCACGCTAAAAATGATTTTCAAAATAATTATTATATACCTAACAGATTATAATTAATATAATCGCCATTTTTTAATTATTTTTTTTAGTTACCCATAGAATCTATGATAGAGAATATAATAGAATCTATGATATAGATTATATATGTAATATTGAATTTTAGTTAAAGTTTAAAGTACCTAGTTTAAAGTAGTTTAAAGTTAACTAGTTAAAGTAAATGCACCAGTCGTTGGAAAGTTAAGGAGTATCATCAAACTAATAATACTGTCACATTTCACAGGTGTTAGTTAACAATTAATCTAATTTTCCTCTCTACACGGTATCAACCAAACAAAATGGCGTGAAATTTAGTTCTATATGATTAAAATTAGAATCTTAATATCAATTTGGAAGTACGAAATCCCATTTTTTTTAAATTTGGATGGGCACTTGTCGTTAGACAATTATACCTAACCTTGGACAGTTAGGAATAAGTTACCCAGTTGTTGGACAGTCAATCGGATGACGTTTCTAGATGATCAATTTCAACGTTTTGTGGTGATAAAGTTCAGAACAGAATAGGTGTAATAAGAAATAATGCAATGAATAATAAGAATTGATTCGTTTATTGACACTAATTTTCCATTTGGACAATATCAATATTGACAGAACCATTTCAGAAAATTTTCAGTCTTGTGCATCATTTCACAATTGATTCTTAAGTCCAATATCTATTTTCTATTTTTAGTGACTTAGATAATATCTAAGTCACTAAAAATTTAAAATAGATATTAGACTTGAAAATCAATTGTGAAATGATTTAAACCTACAGTTTCTTCTAATGGTCGTAACATAATATGTAACATAATATTATTATGTTACGACCATTAGAAGGAACTGTAGGTTTATAAGTACGTGAAATAAAAATGGAGAGACCAATTACTTAAAATGTTCAGTCTCATGCAAGATTTCAAAAACAATCAAGTTACTTTAAACAAGTTCATTCTCGACTTTTTTGAACAGTCAGAAATAAAAACGAGCAACAAGCAACAAGTTTTTTTCTTTAAAGTCGTGATTTTCCTTGAGTACACCAACAAGTTTCGATAATTTCAACGTTCATTCTCAACTTTTTCAAACAATCGAAGTTGAAAACAAGCCTTTGAAGTGGTCATTTCCCTCGAGTAAACCAATAAGTTTCGATGATTTCAACGTTCATTCTCGACTTTTTCAAACAATCGATGTTGAAAACAAGCCTTTGAGGTGGTCATTTCCCTCGAGTAAACCAATTGTTTGGACCTCCCCATTTATTAGTTCTGTTTAATACAAACGTTTTAGTTCTCAACCAGTGTGTGGTTTATTCAGTTCTCATTCCCGAGGTAAACACCAACCAGTTTTGATGATTTCAACGTTCATTCTCAAATTATTCAAACAATCGAAGGTGAAAACAAGCATCAGAAGTGGCCATTTCTCACGAGTGAGCCAACAACGTTCAAAAAACTTCTACTTGAGTAAAGTAACTTTGCAATAAAGTAACACTGCAAACGCAAAAAATTTCACGTCTTCAGAAATTCTTCAAAAACCTTTAAAAAGTGCACATGGTTGACTAACGTTTTTAACTAGAATTGTGGCAAAAACAGGCCTCTCCACGTTTCATCTCGAAAATAAATTGGAATAGTTTACAACAAGGTTATAACCGTCACACCACGTGCACAGGAGGGTTCACTTTTCACTTGTATGGATAAAGAAAGTGAAAAACAAGGCTCATATCTTCAAAAAATGTAGAAATTCACAGGGTATCCAACGACTGGAACGTGCCTAATGACTGGTGAGTTTACCCTACTCGTTTTTCAAAAGTTTCGTTTTGCTTTTTTGGGCAGATAAATAAACTATGTTTGATTGGTACGTTCCACAGAATCGTAACTCAAAAAATGTATGTGTAGTTTAGATCTAAAAACATTTCATTTGAGATATTATTTAAAGTTAAATTAACTGTTGTCTCCAACCAGTTTTCCAACCAGACATACTCATATCTGTTTGTAATGGTATGTGTCAGCTTCAGCTATTTTTGAATCAAACCGCACCAACGGAGCTTGTCTCATCGAATCAACCGGTTGCACGCAGCATCTGCAATTCAGCCAACGAATCATTTCCTCTGTGTTGTGATACCCTGCAGGGTTCTCAATTGTCTTGCGTCTCTCCGTGTGGTGGCGAGTTCAGTAACAAATTCATTCATTTGCATGCAAATCTTGCATTCGTTGCATCCACTCTTGACACTTGATCCACTCTCCTGATGAGTTGTAATCCTTCTCCGAGAGTTGGAGTCGTTCTGAACTAGGAAGAAAACATGGATCAGTCTTCCTCGTAGGAATCAAAAGATAGGTTTGTACCCATTTTCACGAAAAGTCTTCCGAATCAATCGTGTATGACGTGCACATGAGCCTGCAAACATGTCAGTCTCTGTTCAGATGGTTCTTTGTATGATACATTAATACTTATTGAATACAATATCTACAACAATCAAGTTCTAGAAATCCAACCTGAATTTGTACTCAAGTTCTGGACTTGTAATCTCAAACGATTACCAAAAATAGTTACTTATTGTTGAGACTCGAAATATGACTATGTAAGAAAAGTAAATTTAAATAAATTATGCGAAGGGAACTTGAGACAACTATTACTTCGACCCCTGGACTGCAGGAAAAAGGGAGAATAATTCGGTTATGGAAACTTGGTTTTTACTAGCGGCATTTTCATCGATCATTTTCATTCATTCTTTATGAAAACTGACCCGACTAGAGTACCTGAGCGGAGTTTCGGTAACCTTTTCCACAGTTCGGAAGCACATATTCATTACGGACACTGATTAAGAAACTGGGGAGAGCCAATTTCAAAAACATAAAAACAATAAATCATTCAAAAATAATGAAATAAAAATCTTTTCAACAAATGCAACGGATGATGATGTCATGATCAAAACTGATGATGTCAACCCACTAAGAAGGAGAAAATAATAATTGGTGGGTGCTTATTGACATATACGTACTTTCGGATCGTCTAGGTACGTACATTTTCTTAGTAAATTCTACTTCATTCCTCGTATTTTGCCTTGACCTTCGCACTTCCCCACATCATGAAATTGATAGTCTGAAATGTGACGTCAGTGTAATTCAGAACACTAACATGCTTGATTTATTTAATACATTGTTATCCTTTCCTCTAAACAGTGGTATGTTTTTTTTATTTCACGCGATTATGTTAACGGTGGTATGGTGAAGTTAGTTACTTCAAAACGTTTTTATCAGTTATCTAGAATATTCCGATCAGTTTCTCAACTGTCTTGAAATATATACACAATAACAAGTTCCAAGATTCCAACAATTCCTAGGTAAATTCAAATTATTCTTACAAATCACACTAACGTAGAAGAGTAGTTGGTCATTCTGACGAACCTTTCCAGGTTACCCAATCATGTTGTGGATCACGAGAAGCTATCACTTGGAGGAATTCTTTTTCGTTACCGAGTTGTTTTGTTTGATTTTTCTCATATCTGTTTGCTAGTCCTGATGACCTCCAATCCGAATACCCACTCAATCATGTTATGACGAGGAAGTTACGCGCTACACCCTCTTGGTGTACACTCTCTCATCATCAAATTGTTCGATATTCCTCGTATTTTATTGAGTTCTTGGTAGTTCTGACGATTGCAATTCAAATTACCTACCCAATTATATTATGGACGACCAGGAAGCTCTATGCTGCTCTCACTCAAGCCTCAAACACATTTAATGAGGCTTATACAGGTTATGCGCTAATAACCCAAGGACATTCCATCCTTTAACCCCCCCCCCCCACCGACTCCAACCAACAACAACACCACAACCACCAAGAATCTCGCCATTGTTCACTTATCGGACTCCCCCCCCCCATGTATTGTCTCATTTTATTAACGCCTTTAATCAGGCCTTTAATTTTATTATACGCAAAATTAGTCACCAACGATTCAGACGAAAGTTACAGATGGAGTCATATTGAATATATATTGAAGGTATACTTTTTTTTCTTCCTACCCCGGCAGCATTATCCAGTTGGAACTACCTTACATACCATCCTATTTTGGTTTATTATTTTCAGTAATGAACCTTTGGATTCGACCAAGAAAGAAGAAGAACCCCCCCCCCCTCAGAAAGGGGTCAAAACTAGGGGTTGTAGCCCTAGTCAGAAGACGCCAGATACAAAGGTATTGAAAAAAAAATAGAATTGAATTTTTAGAGTCAATGAGACCACTCAGAGCTCTGTACCTACTGCAAACCTTTCGCTCCCTATGAGAATAACTTGAGGGTTAGACTTAGGATAAATCAGAAGCACGAGTGTCAATCGCAAAGAGCCCTAATCTCCTATCAAATTTTAGGTGACCAAAATGCTATCGGTTTTTTTATTTTTTATTTTTTTTATTTGAACTCAGTTAGGCGTCTTTAGAAACCACACAGACCTTAGATATGATTGAAGGGTCGGGAGTTACAAGATCAGTTAGGTGAATATCTGCGACCACGCTTTTCAACTGTTTTCACTCATTTTCTCATTCGTTATGATTCGAGTCAATGATTTTTAATAGCCCCATTTTAAAGTAGATCCCCAAAGACTATCAGGTCATCAATTTTTTTACCATTACTACATCATAATATTGATTTTTCGTCATGCTTTCGGGAATTGTAACACCACAACCATACTTAAGCACATCCTCTCAATTTATCTCCAAACCCAATCCAAGAACATCGGACTTGGTTACGATCCGAAGATTTTCCCAAACTTCGAGACCTCTTTCAGAATACATGGTTGATTATGTTCTTCTCCAACAAATATAGTGGGTACTGTTTATTTGATCACATCCTTATAAAATTAACCATAGAACTGCGGTTATTACATAGTTATTAAATATAAATTACTAGATGTATTGAATAATGTTGGAATAACAAACAGATTATTTAGAAATAATCCTTGTAAAATTGCTAGGATCTTTGTTTCGAATTTCCTATTTACGTTGGGGTCGATTCTGGTAATTAAACTGTAAACATTGCAATATCTTGGTGCTAAGAGAGATTTTTTGTGTTTGATACTGCAATATGTTCAGACCACTTGCATGATAATTCACCGATTGCCGTCAAAGTGTCAAGGACCAAAAACGGGTTAGTCGTAGGACACTATCGCTGGAATCCACTTCAACGGTTCGTAAAGCCACCTCAGTTGGTTTTCATTAGATCGATTGAATCTGTCCATTCAGCCGGACTAACGCTAACCAGTCTCGTTCATCGCTCGTCTGCAATCGTTAAGGTTGCTCTCGCATCAACGTATCCAAGCGGTAACACTGTCGATTCGTGGACAGGGTTTACCCTTACTGTAACGCTTGATCGAGCGATTTCGTTATCTCTGTAACGTTGTACACTTACCTTCGACATACATTGCTGGATACAAATGTATGTCAAGTTGAATAAAATATAATGTTATGGGTTGAGAATTCGGATAAATGGAAATTCTCTGGTTTAAATTATAGGACTAAAGATACCAAACGTCGCATGCATTTCACTTGGTACGTTGAAATGTTGTGAAATATGTCATAAGGCTACCTATTGCCCAGTTGATCGGAGAAGAGATTAGATTGGCATTCTTTTTGTACAGCCTCAGACAGCCAACCTGAAAAATGTCAGCTCTATGGGGCCACCAGGACTGAGTTTAGCTCTTCAAGCTGTATAGGGTGTAGCTCAATCTTTCACTCGAACAATGCAGTCTCAGACAGGCTCCCTGTGACAATACAATTTCAAGGGCTTCTAGAGACGATTTTTATTACGATCAGCTGATCAAAGAGGAGCTTATTGTGTAATACATACTAAGCAGTTCCGGATAGGCTCCCTGTGGAATTTCAGCTCCCTGTGACCAACAGGAGTGAATACTTCTGCATGAATACAAATATTCCCTCTCTCCTCTCCAACGGCCTAATGTTTTTCATTTTGTAATTTGCAGGATTTCCCCTCAACATAGATCCCGACGCGTCTAATTTTATCGCCGATATTGCCCTCCATTTATGTTCTATTCCCATAAGGTGGATGATTTCCACAAATTTCAGGTATATTTTCGACAAGACTTCCAGCCCTCCATTCAAATAGGTATTTGGGGAAAGATGTTGGAAGAACTTCAACGAAAACAAGTTGTGTTCGGAATTTTTCAGGTTCGGTTTTAAGGGGGTCTAGTCGGTCACCGTTCCTTCCTTCTTCCAGGTCAGTCTAATATTTTTCGAAAAGTCGCTCGAAGTTTCACAATTGCACATAAATTTGAAATTTTCATGGATTTTTGATATTTATTAGTGCATCTACCTAGGGAATTGAAGAACGAATAAAATTCCGCTGGAATGAACAAAATTGAACCATATTGGCGAGATAACAAAGGAAAAAACCGTTTATTCACCGACTAAGGTAAATTCTGACTCGGGTTCATGAAAATTCCCCAAGGAGTTTGATGAAGTACACTATATTTCTTGTTATTGGTTTGAAAAAATTTAGTTTCTCTATTGTACAGATTTATATTCAAAACGCTTAAATCAGCTTTGATACACAAGAAAACAGCGATTTCTAGCTGTTTCACTGATGAGGGAAGTAGTGTCAAGCCTCTCCAGAAGCTTTAAGTTGCGTTGTCTCGACTCGAATCATAAACCCTCATCCCTCACCTTTCATAGTTTGGTCCTACAAAATAAATTTGGTCTTTCTTACAAAACGTTGGATTCGTGGTAAATTAACAAGAGAGAAAGCAAGAGAACAGATGGCAAATAATGAAACGGACGAAATGCTGCACAGGACCTTAGTGAACTAAGGTCAAAATGTGTAGGTATTTTTTTAAAATAAAGTTGTCCATGGAAACCAGTAAAAATCCACAGAGGAGTTGAAGGCGGTACGATGAAGACCGCTCAGTTTGTGCTAATAAACTCCGCTAAAAGGCTCATCTTAATTCCGGTTTTTGTTCATGATTTACATTTCCCCTCATTAAAGGGAAGAGTAGCGAGGCGCACCGAATTTCTTCCGGCCGTAGCTCATAATGGCATGAATTTATGCAAGAGTGTTGCCAGTTCAAAGGGCTGAACACTGTTATGGGTCTAGAGTTTTGCGAGCGAGTATAACGAAGCTTTCATAGTGGAGCCTAATGTGAGCATAAAACATTCGTTATACTGGTGAATTTGTATGTAGTCAATATCCAGTTATTGGTGGTAAGTCCTATTGCTGGGGCTCTGTTTGATTATTTTTTCAAGCATTGGTGCTAACCGGTTTCTAACTTCTCATTTCGCTCTTTTTAGGTGATAACATTTCAGCAATTTTTCTTGAAGTAGGTATAATAAAATATGACAAGTGGTGTCGCTGTTGACGGACTTGCAGTTTTAATTCTGATTCATCATAATATGGACGTCTCAAATCTCCATAAATAATATTATTATAATATTTATTATAATATTATTATAAACTACACAAATCCCCCTTCCTTTTGTAATTCGTGAAGTAGTATTATTTTTAATGAGATTGTCAATATTTTAACATTCTCATGATATTCGACTCGTAAAGTTTCGGTTTGTACTGACAAAGAATAGAATGTTGGAAAGTCCGAACCTAGAAATTTTTGTCTTGTTTTTATAGTGAAGAGTTGAAAAACAGGATTATTCCGAGCTTCCCATCGTGCGGTGGTTATCATCAGGATCAAAACAGTAAGGTGAAGTCCTAGGTGACATCAATAATTCAAGAGATGAAACTCGACACCAACATGGAAGCCCCATGAAATGAAAACAGCGAAATCTTCTTGCACTTAAAGCTGAAAGTTTCTTTCTTCTCTCACAATTTCTACCTCCCTTTCCACCTTCCGTGGATTGGAGAATCAAAAAGTTGTCCCTGTTGAGTTGGTGGAGCAACCGGCCGAGTCGTGACAAGATAACAACAACTTAATTTCTGTTGTTGTTACACAATAAACTCATACTTTTCAAAACTAGGTTGAGTGTTATACTATCATTCCGATTGTTAGATTACACGTTAAATATTTTATTCACTCCTTGTTTGGAACTTTGTTATCATACCAATAGCTTTTATCAAGCAAGAAAGCAATGAATTTTTGTTCAATGGAGAGTTTTCAACTTTCAAGTAGATTAGGGGTCTAATGGAGAGCTTTTTGCAAAAATACAATGTAGTGGATCGGAAGTGGGAAAGAAAACAGTTGAAACTGAGAGAGAATCTTGACGATTTAGAGGAGAAATTTCATGATTTGCTTTGAATATTGTGTGAGAGGAGGAATATTCCACTAGGAGTCAATTCGAGCTTAGTTTCATTCATTTCTCTTCTTAACCCTCATTGTATGAACCAATAAAAACTAAATAGCTTTTTTCTCCAAAATAAAACGTATCTTGAAATTGAAAAAAAAATCACACTTTATTTTCTTTTATTTGTCAATTTTGTTTGTTTTATTAGGAACTCCACAGCTGTCCCAAACTATTACCAAATAACTCGATTTAAATTACAATTTAAACATTAATGGACAGAGCTGAATTTGTTGAACATTTTTTACAGTTATTAGAAGTGAAAAAATGAAGTTATGATACAATTTTGAAATCTTTTTCATCGGAAATGTTTGTTATAACTTTATTTTGAGACTTCCAATGGCCCACAAAAAATTCTGCTGTCCATTAATTTTGAAATTGCAATTTAATTTTGTTGCTCCGGTGACACTTTGGGACCGCTGTAGAGTCCCTGAGATGTTTTCGGTGACACTAGTGATACCATGGTTCAATTACGGTAGAGAAATTGTCACCGTTTGAAGTTCGTCAAATTGGCGGAAATTTTGAATCAGATAGTTGATGTCTGATTAAATCAATTCACATCCGAATACGAATTATGAACAATAGCTTGATGATTCATGATTATTGTACGATACGTCATGAAAATAATCTTGATGATAGAATTTCAAGGAGATGAGGGAATAAAATCTGCTCATACCCTGAAGTTAAGGGGTTGTGTGCATTTGGGATTTTCTCGCTGTAGACAGCTTGAATCCGGAGCTCGTGAATACGAAACAACTTATCGTTCCAAGTTACACAAAACAAACATTGCTAAGTTTCAGCTCTGTTGGCGTTCTTTGTTTGAATTACGGGGTTGGGAACGGGGAGTGTGTCGTGGGCGGTGTATACTCACGTTGTCACCTGTGAAAAATTATGATATAATTAATTGTTGGAGTTTAACGATGTCTCCATTCTTGTATAAGAAACTCAAAATAAATATGAGTCACAAAATATCGTTTTATATGATCTAAGTTCACAAAAATAAACAAATACGTTGAGAACGGAGTGAGTATTGACCAATTTCATCTCGCATTTTTTTTTTTTTTTTGATACTGTGGAAGTTATGGAATACCTACCTAAGTTATTCATAGTTATTTAGTGTAATTGTTTATCAGGATCATTCCCATTTCTTGCTAAACTATACATTACATAATTTTGATTACAATGGTAGAGCTCGATGCCACTCCTCCGAATGGATCAACGATTAATGGATTGCGGATAGTTCTTAGCGATGATCAGGAGCGTAAACATGGAACTTTCTGGAGTTTTCCCCTGTTTTTTGAAAATTCAAGGAGCTCGTCTAGTTTGTTTCTCAAGATTCTAGAATAGAAAACTTCCTGGCACTCCTATTAGAACTGTAAGTTGGGCCAATATTTTCAAACTCAATAGAATATGAGACCAGTTTGAATTTCACCATGAATGGTTGATACAATATCTATGCAATATACAATAGCTATTACTGATTGTTTCATTTGCTTTCTGAAGACAAAATCGCTTCTTTATTGCTTGTTTCAGCTGAGGAGTTTCACTTCAATTCAAATGACTTTCTATCACCTACATTTTCCAAATACCTGTTGACCCAACTTGTTATTCAATGTTGACAACTATTGAGGCAGTGCTGCTTAACTAAAACGAAGTTCG
This sequence comes from Apolygus lucorum, assembly GCA_009739505.2. Lineage (NCBI taxonomy): Eukaryota > Metazoa > Arthropoda > Insecta > Hemiptera > Miridae > Apolygus > Apolygus lucorum. The sequence continues at coordinate 4,546,956 of CM019169.2, forward strand.
TCAAATCACTGGCTTCAGTCAAGCGGTTCGAAAATTATCAATTGGACCAAAGGATTGCTTTTCCGAGCTTACGGCGCTTTTATCAAATTAATCGTCTTCCTATTTCTCAGAATTTTTGAAATTGTCCTAGAAGGAAGGTCGACCTTCTTGTTTACATGGTGATCCGGAGTCTCACTTGCCAACTCCTCCTTTCCTTAAGTAAGGGAGCAGGTTTTGTTCATCAGAAAAACGGAGTAGAAACGTAGCTTAATTGTTATGACATCAATGAACAAAATAACCTATTGGTTTGAAGTCCAAGAAAATCCGGTTTAACTTGAACAATCAACAAGCCAACAACTAATCCAAATGTTGATCTCTTGAATTCCATTTTTGCTGACCTTAAGTATGTACAGTAAATTCAGTATGAGCTCTGAGTTCACGTTCGTTAGGTGTGAATTTCCTTTAAAAAGAAACACATTTGATACGAACATCGAAATTCAAAAACTGATGTGTATTAGATATATTAGATAAAAGTGGCACTCCACAGCACGTATATCGTCCACTTTTTGTACAATTGAAATTGAACATTTTCTTCAACTCACATTCTATCACAATAAACTTATTTCCACGTGAGTTAAATCCTTGGAAGTATCTCGAAACTGCCAAGGGTGGAGAACGGTACGAGAATGTGGTGGTTGTAGGGCTGTAGAAGCCAATGATATGGAAGTCAGGGTAGATTATATCCTATTTATTGATGTTTATCTCGCTACGTGCTCTGAAATCGACATCACTGGCCGGAATGGGGACGGAAACTCAATTACAGTTGCTTTCTCCCGTATTTCTGTTGTTACCTTGACCCCGCCAGAATGCAATAAATGTATACCCAGCTGTCAGTAAAAAAAAAAGAAAAACAAATCGAGTTCGCGAATATCCTATAGGTACTATTATTTTACTTGATTTTTTGTTAACTTGTTGTTACGTACCCTCAAGAAGTATACTTCGCTTGAATACACTTTCTGGAAGACTATTCATACAAATGAATAGAAAATATTTTGATACCATACTTATCGTAGTATTTGAGAACTTAGGGCTGAGAATTTAGGGCGTACGAAATGTCCTAGTGATTTATGTTTTCGTTGACCCGCAGGGTCAATTACTCGATAGCATCTTGCGTTCGTGACCTCAGTGCAGTAAGTTAGGTCTATTAGCAAATCGCTCAATCTTCTACACGATACGCACTGTTCGCAGATGAATATCCCAAAATCTCACGGAAACCTCCCAGCCCATTGTGACTCGTGACTCTCGCTATATGGGATAAGATCTGTATCACTTGAAAGAAGATAACCGTTCGCTGTTACAACGTTTTCACAATAGTTAAACGAGTTCTTTTTGAAGGCCTGGGGCGTTAATTTTACGGCAGGACGGAATCTAAAGATGTTTGGGGGACGGTAAACGCTTTGTCAGAGATTGTTAATGCAGTTCTGTCCCCTATTAAGACGAGGTGCGAGAGTTGAAGGAAACGCCTCATTAAGGAGAATGGGATTAGGAGAGTGGGGGACTGAGAAAGTAGGGTTAGCTGAGCATTTGCATAATCCCGATACATAAACGATAAAGGCAAGATTCATGGTTTTTCCTTCTCTCTCTTTCAGTAATGCTCTACCATAACTGATTATTCTTGTGGGCAGAGGTTTTTTTTTGTATTCTATATAATTTATTTGATCTAAGTTTTCGTCTCAAATCAAGAATATGGGTTCTTATAGGGTATCAAAACTTCAGGGAGTGACAGGCTACATTCCCATGCAGGGACACCGAATGTTCACGAATTAAGTTCTATAATGTTCCTTATACAGGGTGTCCAAGTAACTACGCTCCCCCCACTTATTTTCTCAAATAGTGTAAGAAAAAAAATCGGATTAACGCTATTCTTCATAATTTTTTGCGTAGAATTCAAAAATGACAAATTTGCGCAGTGCGCAATCGCGCAACCATGCGCAATCATGATCAACTTTGTTTTTTCAAATGAGAACCCCCATTTTTTATTGCAGATTCGGATTTTACGTCAAATTTTATGAACATTTTATTTCGAAAACTTTTTTTTTTGGACGTGCGCAGCCCGCTCAGCAAGCGCTCAAAGATGCGCAACCCAGAGATTGCGCCATAGTTGAGATGAAGGTAAACCTCAAGTGCGGCACATCACATAACATTGTTTTTCCACGCTGAATCGCGTGGTGATGTCCCTTTCTTGATTTTATTTCATTTTACCGTATCTACAGCCGAAAAAGTCACTTTTTGAGGAGGAAATCATCGATTTTCCGTGGAATTTTTTCGGAGTATTGTTTTCTTCTCGAATTATTACTTTTTTGTGCAGGTAGACAATACAGTTTACATTAGGAGTTATTATTTATTAAGAGTTTATTTAAGAGTTCTTAATTTATTAAGAGTTTTATTAAGAGTTTTTTTTTGAGGAGGAAATCATCGACTTTCTTATGAAGGGTAATAAATCATCCTAATATAATGTAATAAAATTACATTTTTAAAATTGTAAAATAACGGGAAACTTCTACATAATTATCACAAAATTTTGCAAAATAATTTTCAGTCTTCTAAAAACATGATTGGATGAACAATGATTGAAACAATTAAGCGATAAACTCTTAATAAAACTCTTAATAAATTAAGAACTCTTAAATAAACTCATAATAAATAACAACTCTTAATGTAAACTGTATTGTCTACCTGCACAAAAAAGTAATAATTCGAGAAGAAAACAATACTCCGAAAAAATTCCACGGAAAATCGATGATTTCCTCCTCAAAAAGTGACTTTTTTGGCTGTAGATACGGTAAAATGAAATGAAACCAAGAAAGGGACATCACCACTCGATTCAGCGTAGAAAAACAGTGCTAATTGATGTGCCGCACTTGAGGTTTACCTTCATCTCAACTATGGCGCAATCTCTGGGTTGCGCATCTTTGAGCGCTTGCTGAGCGGGCTGCGCACGTCCAAAAAAAAAAGTTTTCGAAATAAAATGTTCATAAAATTTGACGTAAAATCCGAATCTGCAATAAAAAATGGGGGTTCTCATTTGAAAAAACAAAGTTGGTCATGATTGCGCATGGTTGCGCAATTGCGCACTGCGCAATTTTGTCATTTTTTAATTCTACGTAAAAATTTATGAAGAATAGCGTTAATCCGATTTTTTTTCTTACACTATTTGAGAAAATAAGTGGGGGGAGCGTAGTTACTTGGACACCCTGTATATTGATGCCCTCCAAAAATTTGCATTCACGCTGAAGGTTGATTCGAGTGAAATCTGGTAAAATAGTTAATCATAGATTATAAAAATATCAAACATTAAATAACAATTTGCGTTTTATAATCAGGATTTCAGTCTCTCAGTTGAGATTCTTCAGCAACCAAAAACCAAACTTTAGTTGCCACTGCAGTCTGTGAAGGCAGCCACATCTCTTGAATGGAAATGTTTTTATGGTAGGTAGGTAGTTTCCGCCAAACTGAACTTGATTGTTCACCTCGTGCAATAATAAGGTTGATAGGTAGGTACTACTTCATATTTATACCAGAAAAGCTTTGTAGAAAGATAGTTTGTTATAACGATTTCATTGATCGATGAGAAAGCCCTGTCATTAGCAGACGTGTGATCTACAGGTACATAAGCAGGATAACAACTTTTTTTAAGGAATAAATAACTTTTACATAATTATATATACATGTATAAATGTATTTTCTTGAACATTTCAATGAGCTTCCTTGTAATGATTCAATAAATATTAATTAAATGATCACCTCCAGGAATAATAACAATAATAATTTTTTTTTGTGTATTGGCTCTTGAGAGCGATGGCATTTTTTTCTCTGGAAAGTGAACATCATCATTTATCCACCGGAACAACCGTCACAACTGAGATTAGTCCCGTAATTCCGAGTTGGTGGGAAAAGAACGCACTTTAGATAACCCTGGATTATCTCATAATTCCAGTCAGTGTCGTTCCCATTGTCACATTAGGTAATTTAAATTCTCAACGATTCAATCTCATGCGACATTGTTAAAGTTTGAAGTTAGTTAGACGACTATCCAATTTAATTACAATAAATACCTAAGTTTCATTCAATAGACTGAAATAACATTTAGGGTTAAATAATTAAATTTATGATTGGGACAGTTACTTTTTGAGTCGCGACTCAAAGATCGCTCCGTAATAAGCAGATAGCTGTCCAGCACAGAGTACTGGAGACAAGTTGCTGTCCAGTAAGTACTAACTAGTAGTCCAGTAAGTAAGTAACTACTGTAAAATAAGATAATTTCCCTTACCCTCGTGGTTCAAATCACAAGATCTGAAAGGATATACATAGATCTATTAATTATTACCCCCCCCCCCCCCTACTTAGATAGAAGCCTCATTGCTGACGAGATGAAATAAACCCAATTTGTATCTATTTATGGGGCAGAGTTTGACGTTGATCAGATGTTGATGGTTTGTGGACTCACTCCTCTCGAGGGCCGCCATTGTGCTACGGATAGCATTTTTCTTTATGAACTAATAGACAATTATGTTGACTGCGCTAAGCTTCTTCATAAAATTTGTTTTCATGCCCCTCTGCATCGTACAAGAAATAGCATTCCATTCTATGTTTCTGCGACATTCACCAATTATCTCCTGAACAATCCTCTGCTCAGGGCACAGAGAATCTTGATCTAGATCACATAGTGAAGATAATGTGGACGTTTACGCCCAAACGTTGGGGAAATTCAGAAAGAAAATGTGTAACTGATATTACATAAATAATATTTGCACTAAGTAGCATTTTTTAAATGTTCATATAGAGCTGAATGTATCAATAATATTATGTGATTGGGATGCATGCCTCCATACATGAAATTATGGAGTGTAGGCGAAATGTTGAGAAATTGTGGGCGTCGGTGGTCTAGTGGACAGTGTACCCGACTGCGGTGATAGGATAAGAACCGTCTAGCGGGGATGCGAGTTCGAATCTGGTCGCCAGCAGAAAGTTTTCTGTCTATTAGACGATCGGCAATCTCTCGTTCCAACCCAGGGCGGTGATGTTTGGGAAGCCATGAGCGAAATCATCAGAACAAATTCTGATCTCCCCTTAAGGAGACAGCTGATGAAGTCCGTGACGCCAAGAATGGCAGTCGGACGAAAATTCAACCTGAAATGGTTGCTTACTTTTGCTTCCTCACTACCGAAGGTGGGGAAGCTTTGTATTCGTGAAAGAAGTGAAAAAAATGTCCTCCGAAATCAAAATTTCCACTTGCTTTTTACGTTTTAGAGCTTCCCGAACAATTTTGGTTCCGTGTCTGTCTGTCTGTCTGTCGGTCTGTCTGTCTGTCGGTCTGTCTGTGGTCAATCCTTGTCCCGGGCAAAACTATACTAACCTGAGGTCCGATTTTGATGAAATTTTCAGGGATTGTGCGGGTTAGGTCCTAGACGGTCCCCTATCAATTTCAGCACCTTCGGACCAATAGGAGCGAGTGCGCATGCGCAAACGTGAATTTCCTGGAACCTCGGTTTCTCGGTTTCTAATGAACCGATTTTGCTCAAATTTGGAGGTTAGTTAGGGACTAACTTCGATGAGACACCCTATAAGTTTCAATCAAATTGGTCAAGCAACAGCCGCTGCGCATGCGCGAACTTTAAATTTATTGTTACAACCAAAACTCCGCAACTATTCAACCAATTTCGATGAAATTTTCAGGGACTGTGTGGGTTAGGTCCTAGATGGTGGACCGCTAAATAAAATTCTACGTTGAAAACAAGTTGGGTGGGCAGTATAGCTTCCTCACCCATTGTAACATGGAAGTATAGAATCAGTTGGCGAAAAAATTATGATTCAAAGAGTTATTGAATACCAAAATATTGGCGATAATATGCGGGATAGGGTTGCAGGTATTAATGTTTATAATAGTGTTGTAAATAGTTGTGGTATATAAACCGCTGAAATAAAAGAACGAAAGAGTGTTGGTATAAAATAAAACTACGAAGTTATGACGATAATGATTATTATTATTCAATACTAAAACAATAATAGGTGTACGTATTAGGATTATGGGTAATATATACCACAACTATTTACAACACTATTATAAACATTAATACCTGCAACCCTATCCCGCATATTATCGCCAATATTTTGGTATTCAATAACTCTTTGAATCATAATTTTTTCGCCAACTGATTCTATACGTCCATGTTACAATGAGTGAGGAAGCTATACTGCCCACCCAACTTGGCAGACGTTTTTACTTACTTTACATGAAATTAAAAAAAAATGAAAATTCATCATCTCTCGTTCTTGGGTTGATTTCCATCAAGGAGAAGGTATTTCTTTCGAAACTTGTAGCTTACAGGGGTAAAGTATTTCGTCTATCACATTATTCTCTTTAAATTACTCAATTTTGTAGATCCCAAGAACGATATTGGTTCAAACCCTCCCAATGAAATCAACTCCAAAACTAGAGATTCTAGTTTAACCACTGATCGCAACATGACATGCGCGCAAATTCCATTCAAAGTCCTTGTAGTGCGAACTAAGGAGATGAAATCATAACGTACGTATGACTTATCGCAGTGTACCGCATGAGAGCTGTTGAAACGAGTTACCCTCGTATGTAAAGGTGAGTTGGTAAGCAAGGATTGTACCCTGTTTGGGTCGTATTTTAGCTCTGAACGCGAACGTGACAATAATAACAAACAATGAACACGACGGAAAAAAATGTGAGAAAAGGTGGATAATACGAGAGATGGGACGTGGAGGCATCACGGCATGAAAATACGAGGTCGACCGATGAAATGAAACGGTTGAGGAAGGGCAGGTGTTGTTTAGACGCACGTTCACAGTACGGTACGATGCTACCTGTATTAAAGTTCCACTCCCAGAGGGAAAAATTACGATACATTATTGAACATTAATCGTAGAAATGGCTTTTCTCACGTGTAGAGGAAGAGTGAGGTTTAACGGCCGTTCGGTTGACGGCGGTTTAAGGGTTGTTGAGAGTAGATGGTGAACCACGGATACTTGGGTAGAAAATGGAGGAGGCGACCAAGGCAGGCGTGGGGCTAGGGGTTCTATAGGGGTTTAGCTCTTGTTTCTGAGTCCCAGGGCTAATTCCCGCAGTTCCCTCCCCTGTAATTATTCAGAAAGCCGGAAGCGGTGGGGACTCCGTGACGCCCAGTAACTAGGGAGACCTATAGGAATTAAAATCCAAATGCCAGGTCCGGGTGAGGATGAACGGAATTAAAACTACCCGTCCTCACTCTGATGAGATATGGGGCTCGGGGTGGTGTCCCGCCCACAGCTAATTTCCAACGTAATATCACTGCCGTCCCAGTAACGCGATGATAGTTCAGATGAATTATACGAGCGTAACATGCTCTGAATATCTCTATTAGTCCGGAGGTTGTGAAAAATGAAGCAGACATGCATGCTAATTACAACCGTGGAGAGGTGATGTTCGCCAGTCAATTCTACTAACAATCAAAAAGGACAAGCCTCATTCGAAACGCTGCGAATTACCATGCACCAGTTTACTATTTTGGAATGTAGCTCTGAGTGATTTTAATAACATCGCCATCGTAGCTGTTGGTGTCATCATAACGTAATTTGATTCTTCGTTGCTACGGAAGCTCAATTAGAATGACCCGATCCAAAAACGCTGCGAATTATTTCACAAAGGTTTATAATTTTCCTGTATAGATCACTCATCTGCAAAGATCTCAGCTTTTCCATACTTACTATTTATTTATTTTTCTTTACCTGCCAACCTACTGTACCTACTACCTACGAGAGTTTTAGAGCTAGGACATTTTTGAAAATTTCAATACAAAGCTTCGCGGCAAAAATGGAAATTAAGAGTAGAAATTTTCACACCTTCACATTCAAGTTTATTTGGAAGAAATGAACGCTCCACTTTCGATTCGAAAAATAGCAACTAAGGAAGCAAAACTGGATACAACTCGAAAAAACGAACAGCGATCGCATTTCGGTCAGATAAATCTCGACGGAGGTTAGACCTTCTTGGTGATTCACACTCGTGATTCTGTTTTATCGAAGGGAAACCTTCAAGTTAGTTCTTATAGGGAGCGAACAGATTGTCCTACCGAGCTCCATGTGGTCTCTAAAAATTATAAAAATTCAACTATCTTAAATTGGTAAAAAACAATACCTTTATTTCGAGATTTTTCGAGCTAGGGCACTCTTGAAAATTTCAACTCTTACTTTTCACCCCTTGGAAGTGACTGACATCAACCAAAAGCTTCGCGGCAAAACTATACCCCAAATGGAGCCCATAATATGGGTATATTATGGTATATGGGTATATTATACCAAATTCCAACCAAATCGGTCCAGTGTTGCTAAGATAAGTGACGCTTACGGCGGACGGACGGGAAGTGTGTTATTCGATTTTCGGATACTTCGTGCTTTGAAACGTCAAATTTTGAGTGAGGGTTAAACAAATTTTTGTATTGCTCGATTTCAATGGTCCATAATTGAAAATAATAAACCAAAAAAATAGAATCAGATGATTATTGAGTAGGTACTCGGTCCAGTTTTGCTTCCGAGTCTACCAAGGTTGCGCAAGCTCTTTTTTCGCTTTTCAAGGTTGAAAAAGGAATGTTCTCCAAAATCAAAATTTCTCTCTGTCTCTGATTAAATCCCTATAACCGGCATTTAACTATAATTAGTATTTTTTCGATTTCAATGACACATTCAGGGATTATGCGGATCGGGTTGTGAATGGTCTCCTATGGAAATCGTCGCTCCCGGACTGGTGGTAGCTATTGCGTATGCGCATTGCGCAAACATGAATTTCCTTGTAACAGCCATAAATTATACATTTTCCATCAAATAATGTAATTATCTCTCTCTAATATAATTTGGAGAAACACGAGCACAAAAGAGGGAAGGACACATTATTTATATACTGGATCATACATTGATTTTCATAAGGAATCTGTGAAGTGTTTGATACATTTCAATGGTATTCAGTGAATTATAAACATTACGAGAGCAGACGGTTTGCTCGGACTGTTGGTTTGATAGTGATGGAATGAAAGAGAGACAAGTTAGCGGTTAATCAGCTCAAATCCTTCTGATTTCTTTGAAATAGGATCGTCATTCTTCCTGAGAAGTAACTATAACCTTGTTAGACGTCAGGTACAGAAAACAATGCTAGTAAGAATTCAGGCCTTTACTTGGTTTTTTTTTTTTTTTTTTGAAGTAGTTCAATATCTTGATCTTCAACAGTGAGGAAATATTATAAATAGTTGTAAAAACTGAAATTACTTAAGTAAAATTATACTAGTTTCGCTTGGTCGTTTGTCGTTGTTATTTGGTCCAGATGCCATTCGATATATCGAATGTGGAGAGCTAGTGAGAGGGAGGCCAAGACCACACCTTCACTTCCCAAGGAACTATATTTTTCTTTCATCAAAGGTGAAAGGGTTTTGACCGATCGGCCGTTTGAAAGGGTCCACTATTCCTCCGCAATATCCATCGAGAAACAAGTGATTGTTTTCAGGAGGGGGCCTCGAATCGAAAATGATTTCGTGTCCTTCCCGTCTCAGTTATATTTTATGCAATGGATTCGACCTCTTCCATCATTCATAGGATATTTCCCATTCATAACCCTTATCCTCTTTCGATTTCCCGGGACCCTTTAGGAATAATAGCTATTTATTCTTCGCGAGAGTCTCCAGCTCTTAATGCACCGAGGTTCCTAGATCCTCTACGAGTATTTTCTATTCCTGTACGGCGCACCTTGGATCAGAAATATCCAGCATCACACAGAAACATTGTGATTTTGTTTGTATACCCTATTTTACACTAGTGGGGTGTCACTTACCCGCTCGGTATACCGCCAAATAATCTCCTTCCTCTGTAATGAGTATGAAACTCATCTGTCCAATCTGAGAGGCTTCTTGAATCAGTCATGACCAGTTGAAGAAATCTTGTGCGTTGATAGTGAGTCTTGCTTGGAACACAGTCAAGCTGGAACCTGCTAAGCAGGAAAATAATTAAGACGTTACTCCAAGACAAAAGCCCACAGACACTCTGAACATAAATCTAGCGTGTTTTGATATCCGTCAAAGCCGCTTCTAATTCCTACCGTAAATAGAGCATCATCTTGAAGAAAACATAACATTAAAAACATAGCAAGTTCAAATATGTTACGTAGATATAAGGCGATATCTTTTACCAACTAACTACAAAGCACTGCAGGCCGATATGGCCCTTGGCTTCCCGAACTCCCTTCGGCCACCGGGTACGGTCACCCGCCCGAGTCCTCCACAATCCCACTACCCGGTAGTCCCTCAAGACATCATGAAGCCAGCGACTCCGAGGACGACCTCTTCGTCTTCTAGTTTCCATCCTAGCTCGCAGCATCATTCTCGGGCAGGCCTCCACCAGCATGCGGTCGACACGTCCCAGCCATTGGATGCGCCCAGCTTTGATGAATCGGACTATGTCTTCATGCTTTGATAATTCATCTATTTCAGCATTCTGCCTTGCTCTCTACCCTTGGCTCCCTCTGACCGATCTTTAGATCCTTCTTAAAATCCTTCTCTCAAATATCCGCAGTCTAGCCTCATCCTCAGCCTGCATGGTACAAGCCTCCGATCCATAACAAACCACAGGCCGCACCAGGGATATATGCAGCCTCATCTTCGTTGATCTGGAGATCACACGGCTCTATACGTGCAAATTCGTGCAAATCGGTATTCGATATAATTTACACATTTTAAAATTTCGTGGAAGACTTCTGATCTGTTTGGATGCAAAGATCATGCGTGAAAACCTTTCACTTCCAGGATCTACGATAATGTGCTTCCTCCTTATCATTATACCCATTGACCTATGTTATATCTAGTTATTTTCTGTACAATATTTTATAAAATACGAAAGAATACGTTAAATCATATTCTGTTGCATTAGAGCATCATACGGAATTGAGCACTCTTCGGCATAGCTAAATTTTATTTGATTGGTCTTTCGCATTAGAAAACGTCCACTGTTGTGTGATTTGATGGTGTACTTAATATTCATATGATTCAATCACTCATGAGTACCTACGTGTTCATCAATCATAAAAATGTCGAATAATTTTAGAATATATCTAACATCTGCTGGAAAAGAAATTGATAGTGTTATCAGAATACCGCTCACGAGCCAGTACTTTTATTTTGCTAAAATGTGATTCACGAATTCATCGGTCAGACCACATTCTCTCTCACCACCCGAACCCCTCTGATCATAAATCTCAATTATTTTTATATTTCCCCGTGTTTGTCATGTGTAGATGTCATTGCCACGGGGTCACGGTGGTTCTGAAAACTCTGATAACGTCCCTTTGCAAACCCGTTTCACACAAGGGTGACCAGTTTGGTTATTCGAAAAGCGGTATCCATAACATAAATCATAAGAAAATATGCACCACTATGCACCAATATACAGGAGGGCTAAAAGAACTACGAGCATACAAATGAAAGTCTTAACGGAATCATCATTTTTTTGGACATTTGTTGTCTTTATCTTTGGCTCATAAACTAAAAAATTCAATGCTTTTTGTAACCATTTAGGTTTATTATTTTCAATAATGAACCTTGGGAATCGAGCAAAAAAAAATGTAACCCCCCCTCAAAATTTGATGTTTTACATTTCAAGGTACGTAGAATCCGAAAATCGAATAAAAAATTTTCCGTCCGTCCACCGTACACTTTTCTTAGCAACACAGGACTGATTTGGTTCAAATTTGGTGTATGGGCTCCATTTGTGCCGCGAAGCTTTTGGTTCATGTCAGTCACTTCTAAGGCGTGAAAAGTGAGGGTTGAAATTTTAAAGTTTTTTTGTCACTAATTTTTAATTGTACTTATTGAAATTTTAAACATTTTTGAGACCACCCAGAGCTCTGTAGAACAAACCGTACGATCCCTACTAAGGTCCCCAACTCAAAGGTTTTCCTTCCATAAAAGAGAATCACGAGTGTGAATCACAAAAGAGGTCTAATCTCCGTACAATTTTTATCTGACTACAATGAGATAGCTGTTCATTTCTTCGATTTGTATTCAGTTTTGCTTTCTGAGCAACCAGTCATCAAATGTCCATATGAAACTCTCTATTTTTCGAATCGAGTGTAAAGCGTTTAGTTCTTTCTAGTAAACTTGGTTATGAAGGTGTGAAGGCAGTATGGTGAGGTAGGTAGTACCTTCCAATGGTTGGTAGGTAAAAAAAAACGCTGCAAATCATTGCCCAAAGGTTTATTAATTTCTGTATAGATCATCCTTCTGTATAGATCCCTCCCTGCCAACCATAGGTGCCAACTACCTACTAGGGCATTGGAAATTTCAACCCTCCATTCCCATTTGGTTGGTGGTTGGGATTGAAATTTTCAAAAATGCCCTAGTAGGTAATAGGTACCTATGGTTGGTAGGGAGGAATCTATCTGGCACTGAAGGATGATCTATACAGAAAATAATACCTAAACCTTAGAGCAATGATTTGGAGCGTTTTTTGTTTATGTGCCAAAGTAAAGACATAAAAAATGTCAAAAAAGCGTTACGGTTGGTGTCCTGATGATTTCCGCTAACAACCGAGTCGTTGTTAGGGAACTTCATATTCGTAATTCGTGTTCGTGGAAAAATCGTTCACCATTCGTTGGAAAGCCCTAAATGTATACATTAGTTATATACTGCCAAAACCACTGTAATTACGGAAGAAACTGACATATACCCCTGGGTTAAAATAAATATAAACAAAATTCTTGGTGAGCGTTTATTACACGTCAACAAACAATATTTACTTATTGAGAAAGCACACCATCGGACGATTGGGTCAAAATGCTACTTAGATAACTCACTCGGTTGTTTATCTTACTTAATTGTGGAAAACGGAGAATAAGATCAATCTTGAACATAGCTTCATATTAAATATGTATTTAAACTTCATGTATTTATACTTCATATTAAACTGTATTTTAATTTCAAAGTTGATTAAATTTTAATCAAATTTGAGATTAAAATACAGTTCAACGCCCGCATATCACAGGAATCGAAGTAGAATCGAGTAGAAACCCGGGCTTCTAGAAGAACCGAATCTATCAGACGTTCGTCTTACAACGGCTCAGTTCCGCCAACACAACAGCACGGAGAAGTGATATTCGTATTTTCTTAACACATATCTTTATAGGTAGGTAGCGAAGGTAGCGTGAAAAAGTTGGTAAAGACACAAAATGTCCTAGTGTGTCACAGACTCGTATGCAAGCGTTTATAATTTGAGGGTTTTCTTATAGCTTTGTTATCAGTCCAATTTGAAGTTTGAACTCTAACCAAAAGTTGCTGGCACAACTAATATCTATTTGATTTTCGGATTCTACTAGGTACTTTGAAGGTACATTGAAACGTAAACCTACAAATTTTGAGAGGGTTTTCTAAGCTCTTTTCCTTGTGTTGTCATCGGTCTTGATTATTCGTGCATTCTCCGTTTGCTGTAATCGTATAAAACCAATTGGTAGCCAATCAGGAAGCCAACTAATTTCAAGCGAGATTTTGACAGCGATGGCATCCAAGTGAGAATTACCCACTGCCTTCTTTAAATAGAGATTCGAGGACTTCTTACCGTACATAAACTGACGAATTTATTTCAGGTAAGGAGAGATTTTACGAAAGTGATCATGATATATATTTTATAGTGGAATATAAATACCATTAGGTAACACTTGTGGGAAGTAGTAAGTTGGTTTTTCGTTCGATATTCTTTTTCCTTCGTTTTCATTGTGATTCTGTATGTTTTCATTCCATTTGTGACTGCTGCAATTGAACACATTCAACCCCATCAGTAGATACTCTGCAATTTTTCAGCCTTCGTGGAAATTAAATGTAAAGGATTTTACACTCATAGTGGTAGGTACCCTATGCGATATAAATACAGACGTTAAACTGGTATACTAGGTAAATCAACTTGGTAGAATTCTCCTTCATGAAAAACGCCTACGCTACAGCACCTCAATTGATAACCAAGCACGGGCATCGGGCTCTGCAATGCAGTAAAAGGGCCCTTGATGATAAATAATTCCTGGCCCGTCATTAATCATTTCAGAAATTACCTCAATGAAGATAATGAATGCCTGAAGAGAAGCTCATTTTTTAAAAATGTATTCGAATGAAACGAAATATCTGAGGTGAAAAACTAACATTGATGAATAATGAAATATGGTTTCATAGTTTGCATGATGTTTTGCTGTTACAAAACTGACAGATTGAATAACCACTTTGACCCAATAACCTTAGATGTCTCAGATTATATATCATTAACCTATTACATTCCTTCTTCCTAAAAGTGAAAGTTGAATACAACAATTAGAAAGGTAGATACCTGCCTAATTCACCCTAAGTTGACACTACGGAAGCCAGGCGAACCCATTTAAAAATTCACTCCATACTATAATTACCAATATAGTGTAACAGACGAAACTTTTTCCTCACTAACAAACTGGTAATTGAAAATAGATCACACATTTAGGGTCAAAAAATCGAATTTAGAATTTTTTTATTACAACACATTATTTAGGAAATACAGTGAAACGAAAAAAATGTCAAAAAAACATCAAAGGGAAGTGGAGGAAAAATTACTGAACGTAGAGAAGCGCGCTTCGGAGGGCAGCTAGTGTAGCCCCACTCTGTATGAAGGATCGTCACCTTCTTCTTCTTCAGAAAAAATGCCATCGCAAACAATAATATAATTATTATTTATGTATTTAATACCACTGGCATCTTCACAATCCCTATGGCAACAGGTTTATTTTTGTTGATTTAGCTACTATTTAAAATCAATAATGAACCTTTTTCATCAATAAATTTTACGAATATTCTGTTTTATCAAATAAAAAATATTTCCTCTGTTCCTAGTAGGTACGCGGAACTCTGCCCAGTTCTCAAGGACCGATTCTGATTACTTTTGGTACAAAGGCTCAATTTGGGATCTACTTGTGCCCAGAAGCTTTTGGTTAATGTCAGTAACTTCTGAAGTGTAAAACGTTTGGAAACATTTTTTCGAAGCTAGAAAACTTTTTATATACAAAAGTTCTTTTTTTCATCAAATTACAATAAATTTAGGAATTAAATGACACCCAAAGAACATACTACCCAATTACCTAATTAATAGGTAACCTAATAATTACCTATTACCGAATTAATTAATAACCTAATTACCGAGTGTTCGTGACGTTTTTTGATCAAATTGAGATAGTGCTAGTAAGAACGTGATATGAGGATTTAGTTTTACTATTTAACTTTAACTATATGAGATAACATAGATAATGGTTGATTATCAAATTTTGGTCAGTTAGGCAAGAAAATGGTGTGGTCAGGAGTTCGGCTAGCGGTACCACGATATTCCTGCGCCGGTTCGCCTTAGGTTAGGATAATATAAATTCTATTCAGTGCCTGCCCGTAGACAGCTCATCAAGATTGAATTTACATTGGAGTTTTGATTTTACTGGTATGCATGCTTCGCTCAGTACCAGTCTGATACGGGTAAGACATTGAGTTGGGCCCATTGAGTTGAGGAACAATTTATGATGGTAGGTTGCGTTTAAATTAACCAATTTGGATTTGAAATTATTTAGATTGAATATGGCAAGGTTTTAGGGTGATAAGCAAAAGGCTCGTTTCATAAGAGTAATATGTCAAGACTTTCCACCAGACTGTGTCACGGGCCTTAGGAAGTACAGTATTTATAGGAGTCCCCCACTCCTGAGCTTGGGGATTCCCCAAGATTTGGGAATAATTCTCAAGGTTGGGGATTCCCCAGGGGAGGTAGTCTAGCTGGTGTAAGGTCTCTCACTTGATCTTCTGTTCGTTATCTTAGAATTATAATAGGTAAAAACTGAGTGGTTTCCCACAGTGCTCAATTCCTATAAACGAATTATACCACCAAAACTGTGATCATAAGATCTTGATAAAAAGACCAAAAGTGAGTGATCAAAAGTTGTTAATTGCGTGGTTATTGTGAAATTTATAATAACACATGGCTGCCCCAGCCCCTAAGGGCCCAACCACCTTCCTCACAACCTACCTCCGGTCTTTAGTATGTAGTTCTCACGTTGGTTGTCTCTTTTACTCTGAATTAGGCGATTGAAGAGTCAGATACACGAGTGTGAGTCGCCAGAAACGTTCGCTGTTGTGAGCCAAATTTCAACATAATATGACATTATCAAATGCGTTCTATTTTCGTTTCTTGGAATAGAATTTCATGCCACTCACTCGTGCTTCCCTAACAACCAAGAACACAAAATTGAATGGGTGGTGTTAATACCTCGGGATAGGGCGGCGAAATAACGGGGCAATACTGAACTTGATTGACACTATATTCCAAAATAATTATGCGATAAAGCATTAAACAGGAGTAGCATAGAGTAGACAGTATTAGACGGTCATAATATGATCGCCTAATACTGTCTACTCTTTGTCACTCCTGTTTAATGCTTTATCACATAATTATTTTGGAATATGGTGTCAGTCAAGTTCAGTATTGCCGGGATCTGATAATATCATTATATTATAATATATTATATTGAAGGTTTAGTGGTGACCTACAACGGTTTTAATTTAGTAATTTGTAAATCTGACTCCAATAATATATGCAAAATGGCCGGAAATATTTGAGAGAGAAAATATATTTTTGTAACGCAAATTTGAAAATTAGAAATGACAACTTTTTGAATCTTGAATCTTGAAACTTGACTTTTGACTGACTGACACTGACTAACAACGAAATTTCTTCAATTCAAAAACAGTAACCAAAAATCCAACAGGTGTAAAAACACAAAAATAAACTGTAGTAACCGCTACAGGAGTCCCCCTCCAGCAAAAACGACTTTTTTGCGACGGGCAGCAGGAGTAGCGGGCAGAGTTCTGTTGTCATCAGCACTTGAAGATATCTCCGAACTTTCACCCAAAGTAAATGCTGGCTTGAGGCGGTCGACCGATATGGCTGTGTCTTTGCCGTTGATGCGAACACGGAAAATCTTTTCACTGCGTTCCAGTACAAGGTATGGGCCATCGTATGGAGGTTGAAGCGGGCGTCGAACGGCGTCATGGCGTACAAATACATGGCTAGCAGTAGACAAATCTTTATGGACGAAGGTGTGCTTGGAACCATGACACGCTACTGGTACCGAGCGAAGCTGGTCCATGCTCTGAGCCAGGCGACCCACTAGGTTGGCTGGATCTTCTGGTTGTAGTGGAAGAGACTCTACAAATTGTCCAGGAAGCCTAAGAGTTGTTCCATATACAAATTCCGCAGCAGAATGCTGTAAATCCTCATTGACTGCTGATCGTAGCCCTAGTAGAATAACTGGAAGGATGTCTACCCAGTGTTCCGTAGCATGACACCGAATAGCTGCTTTGAGACTACGGTTCCATCTTTCCACCATACCATTCGAAGAAGGATGAAAAGAGGTGGTGTGGATTCGTCGAGCTCCCAAGATTCGCGTCAACTCTCGAAACATGGAAGACTCAAACTGTCGACCTTGGTCAGTGGTTATTCGCAGAGGCACGCCAAAACGACTGATCCAGCCCATGCAAAACGCTCTAGCGACAGATTCAGCTGTAATGTCGCTAACAGGAATGCATTCAGGCCATCGCGTGTAACGGTCGATGCATGTTACGCAGTAACGATAACCCTGACTAGGCGGAAGAGGTCCAACAATGTCCAAATGGACGTGAGAAAATCTTTCATCAGGTACCATGAAGGAACCTGGTGGACTAATGTTATGTTGATGTACCTTACTTTTCTGGCACTGGAGACACGCACGAACCCATGTGTTGCAGTCCTTGGCCATTGACGGCCACAAGAAACGTGCCTTGAGGAGCTTCAGGGTACCTCTCATGCCAGGATGTGCTAAACGATGAATGAGGTTGAATGCAGCTCGTCGAAAATTTGGCGTTATGTATGGACGAACCATGCCCGTTGAAGTGTCACAATATATGGGTACATCTGAATCAAACATGCATATTTTAGAGAATTGAAATGAATTATTTTTAGCAGCTATAATATCTTGGAGTTCTTCATCACTCTCCTGAGCAGTAGCCAATTTCTCCCAATCAATATTCAGGACAGACTCGACTTCTTCTATACGTGACAGAGCATCAGCGACCATGTTGTCTTTGCCAGAAATGTGTCGGATGTCTGTTGAAAACTGTCCAATAAAATCAAGGTAGCGTAACTGTCGAGGGCTAGCTTTATCCAATTTCTGTTTGAAAGCATGAATGAGTGGCTTATGGTCGGTTAGGATAGAGAATGTGCGCCCTTCGAGCATGTAACGAAAATGTTTTACGGCAGCATAAATAGCAAGGAGTTCACGATCATACGCGCTGTACTTTCGTGCTGCATCACTCAACTTTTTCGAGTAGAAACATAAAGGTTGACAGTGACCATCTACTAACTGCTCTACGACTGCCCCTATACCTGTGTCTGAGGCGTCAACTGTTAGCGAGATGGGTGCTTCTGGAACAGGATGAGCCAATAGGACAGCAGAACACAAACTGTCCTTACATGTTTGGAAGGCTCTTTGTAGATCTGGGGTCCACTCAATCACAGTTTTATCTTTCTTTTTATTCCCACTATGCATTTCGTGGAGAATAGCTTGAGCCTGTGCAGCTTTGGGAATAAATCTTCGGTAAAAATTCAACTTTCCGAGAAAACGACGAAGTTCTGCGACTGTCTTCGGAAGAAGAAAATTTTTTATCGCTTCAACTTTGTCAGGAAGTGGTTGTGTTCCGTTTTTGTCAACGAGATAACCAACAAATTTAACTTCAGACTGACCAAAAACGCTTTTTGTGGTGTTGATTATGACGCCATAGTCTCTGAACCTATCCAAAACTAAACGGATGTGCTCCAAATGCTCTTCTTCGTTTCGAGAAGCTACGAGACAATCATCCAGATAGGGATAGCAAAAATCCAAGCCCCTCAAAACTTCATGAATGAAGCGCTGAAATGTCTGAGCCGCGTTCCTCAGTCCAAAAGTCATGCAAGGGAATTCGAAAAGCCCAAATGGAGTTACTATGGCGGTTTTATCGATATCAGTTGGTTCCATGGGAATCTGATGGTATGCCCGGACCAAATCGATAGTACTGAAAATTGTACATCCAGCTAACTTATTGCACATATCCTGGATATTCGGCAGTGGATAACAGTCATGAACTGTTGCAGCATTCAACGCGTGAAAATCCCCGCACGGCCTCCATTCTCCATTCTTTTTTGGAACCATGTGCAAAGGACTTGACCAACTACTCTTTGAAGGACGACAGATACCTTGCTCCATCATATAAGCAAATTCCTTGCGCGCTATAGCCTCTTTTTCGGGTGTTAGGCGACGAGGTTTTGCAGAAATGGGTGGACCAACAGTGACAATATGGTGGGTTACTGAATGTTTTGGAGCGACCTTCCCGACAGCATTTGGATTGGTAATATCAGCATATTTGGACAGTAACTGTTGATATGGCGACTTCAACTCAGGAGAAACAGTGGAAACTGAGGAATGAGGCACATGACCAATTGTTGCTGAAGTATGTAAGGAAGTGAGACTGTCAACTAGCCTACGACCTTTCAAGTCCACAAGAAGTCCAAAGTTCTTCAAAAAATCAGCACCGATGATAGGTTTGTCTACATCAGCCACAATGAATGACCAACGAAATGGACGTCTGAGGCCAAAATCAATTTCGACGATCCTATCTCCATAAGTATGAATAGTGGATCCATTAGCAGCATATAAACGAAAATCGGAAATTGGAGGTTTGAGAACACGATTGCCAGGTGGGATAACCGAAATATCCGCTCCAGTGTCTATCAAGTAGCGACAACCTGTTTTCTTGTCAGATACGAATAGGCGACTGTTATACTGGACCGGAGCTTCTTCTACTGTCGCCTCTAACGCCGGTCCGGCTCGTTTTCCGAATGTGCTGTGATGTTGGATTTGTAAGAACAAGGCAAAATACATGTGAAAGCTTTTTCTCCGTACTTATTATGCCACTTACAAACACCATTTACATGAGACTTGAGTCTAGCTCCAGGTGACTTTGATCTACCCCTGGAATTGCACGTCCCTTGAGGTTGAGACCTAGATGAACGCTCAATATTGTCTAGCCTGCGTAATATTTCAACCATCTGATCTGACAATTGCTGAATACTGCTGTTTTCCTTAGATCTAGGATGGCTCGTACTAGCTTGTACTTCAGGAATGGGAATTTGGACAGTATTGACACCAGGCATGGGAGTAATCTCTAGAATTTTGTCAGCCATGGAAGCTAATTTGTTCAGTTCGTCATTACTGCAAGTTAGAATGGCTTGTGCCTGAGTCGGCAATCGTTGAAGCCATAAAGATTTTAAAATTGCGTCACTTACTCTACCGGCAGACAGGTCTCTCATTTCTCTTAGAAGTTGGCTTGGTCGTCTATCTCCTAGCTCCAGTTCACTCAATAACTTCCGTAGTTGTTTTTCTTCGGAGTCAGTGAATCGCTCTTCCAGTCTAGCGCGGAGCTCTGCGTACATGTTGGTTGCTGGAGGATTCAGGATCACATCGCTAACCTGGGAAAGTACATCACTGGAGATGGCGCCAACAAGAGTATGATATTTTGTTGAGTCACTGGTAATACCTGCATTGAAGAATTGGGATTCAATTTGGCGGAACCAGAGTCTGGGGTTTGCTTTCCAGAACGGTGGAATCTTGACTGCCACTCTCCCAACTTGAGGCGCGCCTTCAGCAGCAGGAGCATGATCAACAGGTGCCGGTGGTATCGAATTGTTATGAGCCATGATGCAAAATTTTGATCACGTCGGGGTCACCACTTGAAGGTTTAGTGGTGACCTACAACGGTTTTAATTTAGTAATTTATAAATCTGACTCCAATAGGTATATGCAAAATGGCCGGAAATATTTGAGAGAGAAAATATATTTTTGTAACGCAATTTGAAATTAGAACTGACAACTTTTTGAATCTTGAATCTTGAAACTTGACTTTTGACTGACTGACACTGACTAACAACGAAATTTCTTCAATTCAAAAACAGTAACCAAAAATCCAACAGGTGTAAAAACACAAAAATAAACTGTAGTAACCGCTACAGGAGTCCCCCTCCAGCAAAAACGACTTTTTTGCGACGGGCAGCAGGAGTAGCGGGCAGAGTTCTGTTGTCATCAGCACTTGAAGATATCTCCGAACTTTCACCCAAAGTAAATGCTGGCTTGAGGCGGTCGACCGATATGGCTGTGTCTTTGCCGTTGATGCGAACACGGAAAATCTTTTCACTGCGTTCCAGTACAAGGTATGGGCCATCGTATGGAGGTTGAAGCGGGCGTCGAACGGGGGTCACCACTTGAAGGTTTAGTGGTGACCTACAACGGTTTTAATTTAGTAATTTGTAAATCTGACTCCAATAATATATGCAAAATGGCCGGAAATATTTGAGAGAGAAAATATATTTTTGTAACGCAAATTTGAAAATTAGAAATGACAACTTTTTGAATCTTGAATCTTGAAACTTGACTTTTGACTGACTGACACTGACTAACAACGAAATTTCTTCAATTCAAAAACAGTAACCAAAAATCCAACAAATGTAAAAACACAAAAATAAACTGTAGTAACCGCTACAATATATATAATATATATTATAATATATCAGAGCTAGTAATGGAGGATAGTGGATTGGTTTCCTGGGATTGTGATTTTTACGCCACTCGGATAATGTACTTTCGGAATTAATGAACAAATCGACTGTACTTATGAACTTATTTTATTGTAACTTGAATTACTCTTATGGTTCTTAATTCCTGTATGCCTAGAACTTAATTTGCATCGATAAACAGGGAATGAACGGGGCGCTAACTCTGGCCTCTGTGGGAGGGCTTCAGAATTAACGGTGGGTGGGAGAAGCAAGCATTGGCTGTGAACGGGCGGGGAGTTCAAACAGGTGGAATTTTGAATTGTTTGTAGGAAAAATTTCTTTGTCAGAATCAACTTGATTGTTAACCTCGCGCAATACAATGGTTGGCAAGTACTATGAGTATCTATGAATGTACTATAAATGAGTGACCTTTACAGAAACATGATAAACCGTTGTATAATAATTCGTAGCGTTTTTAGAGCCGAATGAAATCACCCAGAGCTCAGTAGGGCGAAGCACTCGTTACCTATTATGGTAATTGATACAAGACCTGGTTGAATTAATCAATGAATGTTCACCTATTGCATGTTTATTGTGTGTTTGGGGCACAAGCTGGTCCTGAGCAAGCACCGATATGAGATCTTTAT
Organism: Apolygus lucorum; assembly: GCA_009739505.2. NCBI lineage: Eukaryota > Metazoa > Arthropoda > Insecta > Hemiptera > Miridae > Apolygus > Apolygus lucorum. Next base: position 4,569,284 of record CM019169.2, read on the forward strand.
TAACCCTCGAGCAGTCGCGTGTGCGGCTATTTGGCCGCATTTTTGAAAAAAATAGGCTGGTTTTTCTATATTCATACTATACCGCGCAATAGCCGATGTGTACCTTCAAGTTGCTGTTCAAGAAGCTAGACTGCGCTAGGCTAGGACTTCAAGAAGCGCGTAGGGTACCTCAGTTCAGTACCTAAGTTGAAGTCGTCCATCAACCGGCCACGTTCCTAATATTCTCTTTTGTGAAAAGTGTTGTAGTATGTGCACCATTTTCTAGTAAAGAACAAGTCATTTTTGTTTATAATGACTCTGAAATACGAGAGAAAATCAAGAGGCAAATATTGGCAGGAGATATTGGCTGTTTCATACAATATGTACCATAGGTACGAAAGAAGAACTTTCTAAATTTTGATGTTATTCTAGTTGACTTTATGGAATTTGTTGAGTAATAAATTTATCGTTTAATTGAAAATTGGTTTCTTAAGTGCACCCTGCGTATCATTTAGATAAAGAATATATGCGTATACGCGTTACACAACTGAAATTCGACTAAGTTACGAAGTGCGGCCAGTTTGCCGCCACGCGCTCAGTTATGTGTTTTTAAAACACGCGACTGCTCGAGGGTTAAGTGAAATTTCTACAGTTTCCTGATCTCTCTTTTGCGACCTAACTCGTCCTCATGTTCTTCAATCTCGGCTGAGAGGGAGAAAACAACTGATTATTCGGTGGTAACCATCCGGTTCTGACATGACAAACTCCAAGATCGTATTACACAGTCACTGCGTGAACGCATATTTTGTTGGATGTCGTAGATTTGGTAGTCCTTGAATACACGACAAACTAGTAGAGATTTCGGTCAATCCACAGGCGCTGGAGATATTCCGGTGAGCATGAAACGGATGAATAGGTGTTCATTTGGGAAGGTTCGAGAGTTCGTCCCCAAGTTATATGGAGTATCACCCTCCCTCCGTTCGCTGTATCGATGTTATCACGACCTCACGCAACTTCGATACTAACTTTCCCCACGAGGACCTCCGGATCCGTGCGGGGTTGGGAGTTCCGCCGCAGCGTAGTTAGCGGGAATGGAACCACGCATCCGTGAGCCGACCTACATATTGCCTTCATTCTGAAGATACGCAGGATTTGGGAATCAAGGCGAATTCAATGATTTTGAATATTATCGGAAACAACGTAAGTATGCATCGTCGAACAGATAAGGTTCGCACAATTTGATATACATAATTATTCCTTTGAAAATGTCCTCCTAATTATTCTATTACCATTAAATGGTAATAAAATAATTAGGAGGGCATTTTATATAGGATGTCATTTTAAGGACCAAAAAACTTCGGGAGTCGATTCTACAACTAATTTAAGTGAGAAAATGTCTCATAGCTATCTTGTATTAACCCCTTGTTTTCCCAAGTTTTAGATTATTTTCGTGTGTTAGACTTATATCTACTAAAATTACCGTTAACATGTGAAAATAAGAGCACCATAGAAAAAGGCGTCGAATTTCCCTTCTTCATAGTGATAAAAAAATTCCAATGGTTCATTATTTAAAATACTAAACTAAAATAATAAACTATTTTTGGGGACCTGAAGGTGAAAAATCAAGTCGTAGAGTAGGTAATTCTTGTCAATTTGGAAAAATATCCTATTTATTCTTCTTCTTGTTATGGTTTTTAGGACGTCCCACAGTAAGACGGGCGTCCTTATGCGATCGATCTGGGGTGAAGGAGACAACACTCGACAGAAAAAAAAGGTCTCTCTAAATGCTTGCATACGAGTCTGCAACACATTGGGACATTTTCATGACAACCACTACACAACAAGGTAGTGAAGTAAGGTTGTTAGTTCATGTACCCAAGCATCAAAGTAAGAAAACAGTTGATTGTTCTCTACGCAACACAGTGAGTCTGTTTTATTTATTGGTCGCGTGAGCAAGACTTGCTTAGTTTTCGTGACTATTTTTAAGTTTATGTGCCAAAGCCAGGACATGAAGATGTCCATAACCACACAGTAATCCGTTTTGGACCATTCTGAATTCAAATCCGCTAAAAAAAACCATAGGTGTTGTGAAGTGGGAGAAGCCCATAATTAATTATTACTTAATTAATTGGGGAAAGGGTAGAGTTCAGGAACAACTCAAAAATTGAGATTGACGAAAATTTTATATTTTGACAATCAAAATAGGTGGGAAAATATACCATTGAAAAAGGGACAATATTAATGATATAAATTAATCGAGGAAAAAGACCATCGGAAAGAGGAGGAGAAAATAATATGATTGAGCAAGAGAAGACTCACCAGAAAGGGGATCCAGGAAGGAAGTGATTGTCTCAGGTAAATGCGCCAACCGAGCCCCCTCTTCTCCCCAAAGGGGTAACTGCGGTGGGGAACCTCCGCGGAACAAAGTACCCCTCGGATATCAACAGATATCCGAGGTGAACTCCGATCCCTCGGGTGGTCGTCCACCACACACCCCCTCCGGGGGGAAAAAATTTGGAAAAATTTTTTTTAAATTGGGGGTATTGTGTTTTTACGTTTTGGGAATTCCTATGGGCGCTTAATTATTGACTTTTGGTTCTATTTGCAAATTTTGTTGAATTTCGGGAGAGATGAATTCAGAATTTGGGGTCTTAGGTGAGGGGTATGCTAGGGTCTTGTTTAGGGCAGCCTCATTTCTCGCTGCGGTGGGGATTGGTGATGCCATGAGCTACACGGTGTTGGTGTGCGTGTGGGGTACCTACACGGCCGTTGATGGCGTCGTGGGATGTGGGGGGGTTGTTCGCAACGTTAACGGGATTGGTAGGGATGGTGCTTTTTTTTTTTTTTTTTTTTTTTTTTTTTTTGAAAAAGAGAAGGAGAGAATTTTCAATCGAGTGACGTTACAACTTCAGAATTGATAATTATGGGGTAATTGCACCTAGGTGAGTTTTTTCTCTGTCTATTTCCTGTGGTCTTGTACATTTTTTTTTTTTTTTTTTTTTTTTTTAATTTTTTTTTAATTTTTTTTTTTTATTATTTTTTTTTTGAGATTTTAGGGTTTTAGAATTTTTTTCTTTTTTACCGGTTACCACGGCGATTATTGCCCCGCTGGTAGGGCGTAGGCCGTCTCCACCTTCCACGACGTACCGGCATCTGGGCCACCTCGACGAAGGCGTCCCCGAGGCGGAACCGCATCACTGTCTCCTGGGGTGCAGGTTGGATATTGGGTGGCAGGCTCACGGGGACCTCCATCAGTGGCTGCGGCTGTGGTGGTGTCGCCTGCAGCTGCAGTACCTGCTCCGTCAGGCGGCGCTGAGCTGCGAGGGATTCCTCCAGCAGCTGCAGTAGACGTCGGGTCTCTGCCGTGTTGTTGGCCGGCTCCTCGTCCAGCAAGGCGGCCTCCATCGCTGCGTCATGGGCTTCCGCAGCCGCTCGCTCTTCTATAATGATGGGATCCTCCGCTTGCTCGCCGTCTTGGTTGGGAATGGGTTCTTCTGGGTTGTTCATTTCGTTTTCTTCGATTCATGTATTATGTGAACAGAGAGAAAAAAAAATTGTTTTTCATTAGAATTTTATTTATGGTTCCATGTTTAATGGTGTGTTAGTAGGGGAAGAGGTAGGGGTATTATTGGGAAATTTTTTTAACTGACTTACATGTACTGTTTTTTTTATTGTGGGATTCGATTCACTTTGTATGTCATAAGTAACAGGCGAATTAATTTTCGTGATAATATAGGGGTCGCTATATTTGTGTGATAATTTGGCATTCACATAATCGATTCTTGAACTGATGATATACTGTTTCAATAATACACGATCTCCTAGTTTCAATGTAATTGGAGTATGTTTACTGTCATATACTTTCTTTTGACGAGTTGTCGCACGTAATAGGTTTGTATATGCATCCTGCCAAATTTGATCGAGGGGTCTACTGTCATTTTGGTCTGGCAGGTCCCACACTAACTGCAATGGGTTGGGTAGTTCCCGGCCGAAATGCAATTTGGCAGGCGTGTGATGTGTACTGTTTGTCTGCTGAGGTAATCTGCTAAAGAGTTCTGTTTCCCAGCTATGTGTTTAATCTCGAAGTCAAACTGTACAAGGCGGGCTATCCAACGGGTTATTCGTGGGGAAGCATGTTTCAACGATACGATGGTAGCAACTGCGATCGCATCTGTGTGTAGGATAAACCGCTGGTGTCCTATGTACTGTTCGAATTTTAATGCTGCATATAGACATGCCGCGAATTCGAGTTCATATGGGCTGTAACTCTGTTCGGCGGGCTGCAATATACGACCTATGTATGCTATTGGATGATGATGGCCATCTTCAATCTGTGTTAAAACCGCGCCGAGTGCCTTGGAGCTGGCGTCCGAGAAAATATGAAATTGTTTTTTAAAATCTGGCAAACTTAATATAGGTGGTGTTGCGATTCGTTGTTTTAGTATTTCAAACGACTCTTGACATTGTGATGTCCAAATAAATTTTGCATTTTTTTTACGTAATGCATGTAGTGGGGCTCCTATTGATGCTATATCAGGGATGAAATGTGAAAAAAAATTTATTGCTCCCATAAATTGTGCAATTTGCTTGGGATTGGTGGGGGGTGGAATATCAAGGATTGTTTTAATTCTGTCATTCCCAATTACCAACTCTGTCTAACTCTGTCAATTACTTCTGTCTGTGTGTGTGTGTGTGTGACAAAATCTTTTGTCATCTGCCCAGGCCTTAGTTCTCAACCGATTTTCCTGATTCTTTTTTTGTTCGACGCGGAAAACTATCTAGTTGTGCACTATGTCGCCGGAATTTCGAATTTCGCCTTTTAAAGGGGGGAAAGGGGGGTTAATGGTTAAAAAATGTGCGTTTTTGGGCATAATCTTGTGTCGTCTGCCCAGGTCTTAGTTCTCAACCAATACTATATAATATAGAATACGTGCGTATATTTGTTGTACCCAGAAATTCAGTAGCCGTGTGGGTAGGTACTCTATGAGTTCGTAGAGACGAGTAGAACGTGAATATGAACTCGTAACATCTTCAGTGCATACTCGGTGCATACAGTATGTTGGTATACTATACTGAAAATCGAAAAAACCAAGAATCGTGTAATAAAAAAACTTTCTAAAAGAAATCGCAACACCATTGTTCCTTTTCTCAACCATACGTTCAACTGAAAGATTTCTATCAAAATTCGCTCATTAATTCATTCTGTATGAATGGACTTTTTGTTTGTTACAATGAACATTTTGGCAAAAATGTATTGCAGCGAAAATGTTTTCGAAAAAGTCCATTCTAAAAAATTTGAGGCCATTGTAATGGCTCCATTTTCCTTGAAAATTGGATAACACTACTAATAATAGTATACTAGTAAAGTTAGAACTAAAATTAATGGATTTTACAATAGAAGGATTAACTTGGTATCTCTGCGGGAGAGAGAGAGAATGTAGACCTGCACAAGCTAAGCTTATAAGCCTGCATGGTCCTCCAGTATGTAAGGGACCCACGTTGTAAGTATGACTTATGTAATGTCTGACATATTATTTTCTTCGCATTTACCTATGTACAATTTTCTCTTTCGGAAATTAATAAATAAACATTCAATAAGATGTGTTGTGGGACCTCTTGAACACCGATGGTCGGTGAAGTTAATTTCCAACGCCCTGGTGTAGTACTACGTCTTGTTGTAGATGCAAATAGATTTAGATACCAATTTAGATTGTGCAAACGAGTTCCGCCGGATAACTAAACTTCTTCCCCCTCGTGTTTCTTACCGGCAAACCGATTGAACAAACTCTCAGCATTTGCATAATGTAGTTTGAACGAGCAGTCCACTGGCATGCTCATTTCAAATAGCTAAACGGCGGCGGATTTCCTCGGTGCTCGATCATATAAAAGTATAACGAGCTACCCAATGTTACGGTACGGTACGTTTTTTATTAGGTATTAGCAAATTTTTACCCCTTAGTATGTCTTCCCCCAATTATATAAGTTTAAGTTTAAAATAATTATTTTAAATAACATTTTTAATACGTCAAATTAGGTCACTAACATAGTATAATATTATATACGCCTATGTTGAAATATTGTAAACGATATTTTTGGTGTGTAACATAACCATACATGATTACTAGTGACCAATGACGCATGGGATCACATAATTGAGATTTATTGGAAACAATCCAGAGTCCCAATTACATCACCTGAGAATTTCAATGAAATCATGGAATTAATGCTATTTGAAGGATCCGATTTTTCCGCATACAAATATCTGCTATCGACTATTTGATTATTAGGGGAACATATTAAGTTCCAATTTCACAAAAGTTATGTTTATCAAGAGTCTGCGACTAACTCTTAGAACTTTGATCTTCTCAAGTTTCATCGTTTTCCAAGTTGGTATAAAACTATATCAAGCTACCAAATGCCCGTTACTGAAATTATACCCGGAGCTCTGTAGGACAAACCGTTCGCTCCCTACGAGAACTTAAGGGTTAGGCTTATCATAAATCGGAAACACGAATGTGAATCGCAAAACAGGCCTAATCTCCGTTGAAATTGTCTATGTAGTAGATTGGTAGCACCTACGGTTGGTACGTAGTGACAATGCCAAACCGTGATCTTTGCAGACGAGTAATCTATATAGAAATAATAAACCTTTGTGTAATAATTTGCAGTGTTTTTTATTTAGTAGTCACTCATTGATCAACCCCTTCGTCTTTTGGTTCTGGGTGTTAGATCGATTCGGATGAATCAGGGGGTACAATCCAGTAGTATGCTAGCAAATTATAGATAAGTACCTCATGTCGTGATGAATGGAATAGAACGAAGCTCATCTATCTCGACGTGAGACAAGCTGCCGAGCATGTGGTGTTGGGAGCTCATTAGACGTCGAATGGTATACCTAGCTGTAATTGACTCGATGACAGCATGAATAGTAGTTTCCGTTAGTTTGGTTGGAGATAAGTCTCGGGCATATATTATACGAAGTTAGAACAAGAACAATAATCACCTGACACAAATTATAGATATCTAAAAGAATAAGGTATAGTACGAAGCCAACTCAAGCCAATATAATCTTAGAAGTACATAGGTTTCATGAATGATAGTGGCTTACCATGACATACATTGTATATTAACGAGCCTAAGAAAAATTCTTCGTATGGAAATGAGTTAAAAATCTTTTACAAACATTTGATTTAATAAGAAACCTTCACATCTGATCAGAATCTGACCATCATGTATCTTGAGTTCAGTTACAGAGGGCGCGTGCTGATCGATATATATTTCGATATACCTCAAGAATATTTTCATGAGAAGTTAGGTGTACTTTCCTGTTAATCAGGATACTAGGTATCGGATTCCCATTGCGCAACCTGATACGGTATTATTTTGATTGAACAAGTCTACATGCAAGTGTGATCACGCCCTCGGTGGGAACTATATAGGGATAGGTAAATTACTTCAGAATGAGACACGGCGTCCCCCGGTGGGTAGTTTCCAAATGTCGTTTTTGTCAGTTCCACCAGCCTATCTTCTACATAAAGGTCTCTAAATTCATTAGAACAGCCTCCTTACTGCTCCATTGTAGAAAAAATCCAGTTGAATTTTAATTCGGCTCTTACTGCCCTTGAGGAACTGCCTCGTTTCTTTTGCTCACTCTAACAATTTTGCTTCTGAGTGTTACGGGTAAGACGGATCAAATCGAGATCAATCGAGTGAAACTTGCGCAAGCTGAACGTCAACTGGAGAGGAATAGAAGCATCGCAAGAAGGATGAGGTTCAAAATAACGTAGGCAGGAATGGGGCAAAATGCCGTCTGGGTATTGAAGTAAAAAACTCGGCTTGAAGATCCCTCGGTCCACCTCCTATTCCAGGTTAGAATCCCACCCCTTATTCCATTATTTTGGTTAGCTTCTTGGTTATACCTACATCCCTGCATGAAGTACTTCCTTCCGTGCATGCCAACTCATCATAATGCTCTATGGATATTTACGGAAAATACTCAGACACAACAACAAATGCTGCAAATTATTACCCAATGGTTTATTATTTTACTGCATAGATCACGTAACTTGCGTAGAACTGGGCATTTATATTAGCACTTTCTACTAGCAATAATATCCGAGTGCTGTGAGTGCCTTCATTAAGATATTAGGTTCCTGGCTGTTATAGATGTGCAACTGAGTATAACATGGAACTCTATTCGATGGAACGAACCGGTTCGGTCGACCGACCAATCTCCGACCATCGCCAATCGAAGAATTTGAACAGGTGACATTAGAACGCATAAATAGACCCAGTGAAGAACATAATGCCCATTCGTGTTTCTGAGTTATTGTAATTCCAACACTTAAGTCCTCATGGAAAGCGAATGGTTTGTCCTATAGAGCTCTGGGTGGGCTCATTTCATTTTAACAATTTAATTCTTATTTAAAATGGCGAAAAAAACCTTATTATCGAGAGTTTCGAGCTGATCCGTTTTTAAAATTACAACCACTCTTTTTCGAAGTGAGAAATGACTGACACTAACCAAAAGCTTCAAGGCACAACTAGACTCCAAATAGAGCCCATATACCAAAAACGCTGCAAATTATTACACAATGGTTTATTATTTTTCTTTCAAAGATCACTCGTCTACAAAATCACCAACCATCCAATATGAAGGGGAAAAAAAAAATCAAAATCACCAACCATCGATCGCATTTCGGTCAGCTCTAATTTGAACGGAGATTAGGCCTCTTTTGTGATTCACACTCGTGTTTTGATTTATATATATATAGTTCAATATAAACCCTTAAATTTTTGTAGGGAGCGAACGGTTTGTCCTACAGAGCTCCGCGTGGTCTCAAAAAATTCTAAAAATTCTATAGAATCTTAAATTGAAGGAAAAACAATACCTTTATATCGAAATTTTTTGAGTTAGGGCGTTTTCAAAATTTCAAAATTGATTTTGGAACCCTTAGAAGTGACCTACATCAACCAAAAGCTTTGGGGCACAACTAGACCCCAAATGGAGCCTACTTACTAATTTCATCAAATCGGTCAATGCTAAGTGGCAAAAGTGCCGCGTACGGCGGACGGCGTACGGCGGACGGACGGCCAAATTTTTATTCGATTTTTTGGATTCCACGTCTTGAAATAAATTTTGAGGGGGTGTTTGAACTTTTTTTTCTTGGTCGATTCCAAAGGTTCATTATTGAAAATAATAAACCAAAAAGAAGAATACACCAGAAGAGAGTGTCATGAACGGAGGACGGGTGGATTTTTCAATTAGTATTCAATTTCGGATTATACGTAGGTACTTGAAATGTAAACCATCAATTCCTTGCTTGATTCATAATGTTCATTATTGGAAAAATATACCATATAAAAAAAATGTACCATTAACAGATTGATTAATTATTCACTGTTCAATGATGTCACTTTTCAATTCCCTCGGAGACTACCTGTTACTTTTGTTTACTTTGGATTAGTAAATCTTGTCTCAAGTGGACAAGAACCTCTCGAGGTGTCTTCTCACCTCGCAATGACTCTCTCTACTCTGTTAGCTTTTTATCTAGATTGACAAAATTTGTCGTCCGTACGCCATGCTTTGCCCAAATTTTCCCAGTTCTTATCCACCAATTTTGATGAATTTTGGTAGGTATATCGTCTCCATTTGTGGTCCAGTTGTGCCCCGAAGCTTTTGGTTATTGTCGGTCACTCGTTGTTAAAACCACTGCAAACTAATAAACAACGGTGTATTATTTTCCTGTAAACATCACCCGTCTGCGGAAGATCTCATTTGATAAGCTGAAATTTGCCTCACTTCCGTCAGTGAACGTTCATAATATGAATATATCGCATATCATGCGATTCAGACTCGTGTTTCGGATTCATCATTCGTCCAACCTAGGTGTGACAGACAGAGTAGTCCTTTACAATGACCCAAATAACCCCTTCAAAGGACTAGGGGAACGTGGGAGGAGGTGAGCTTGGGTTCTCTCGAGCATGATGAGGGATATTATCAATTTCGAAATAATAGTTCATTTAACAATAGTTGATCAGCTGGGTGATTTCATTCGTTTTTAAGAACTGAAAACTATCCTCGATTGATGAAAAAAAGTCATGCTACATTCACCAGTTTGGTATTTACCTAATTATTCTCATTAAGTGATCGTCTTAGTCGACTTGGTACTGTCAAGAATGTCTCAAGAATTTATGAAATTTTAAAATAATAAAAACACAATTTTACAGAAATTTTGAAAGTTTCCGGGACAGGCGTTTTAAAAATATTTTTTCCCAAGTTTTGGCCCTTGGAAATTGCTCAACAACTACCTTCGTGTTAAAAATTAGAGAGGGAAACGATTTCTGTCTACTCTCAACTATCTTCCTTGTATATAGTTTGGAGACGACCGCCTGAAAAATTATGGATCAAAAATAGGACAGAAACCCCTTTTTGTCGACGGACGTAAACTGAATAATTCGACCTCATTTATCATCCAACTCCCTCCACTTTAAACTTGGGAGTGGGTAAATGGAAGACAGAGGAAAACATAAATTTGTCTGGTCAGGGTTGCTAGGAAAGAACTTTGTCTCTGTCTTCTCTGAACTCTCCCCCTCCTCCCCACACTAATGCCCGACGTTGACAAGGGAATTCAACCTACGAAGTAATCGTGTTGGTGAGTTAGAAATTCAAACTTTTTGAAGATAAAACTTGTAATCTGGGTAAATACGGACAACCATTATATCGCTGTTAATATACCGATTCTCCACACGGGAATGATTATACAAACATGCAAAGAATTGAAGGAAGTCTTTCAGTTTCAGAGGACTTTACAAGAGATTTTTCAAAAACGACTTTCAGAGAAAACTTTTCGGGAGATCCTTTCAAAATAACTTTTTGGAAGATCTTTTCAAAAGAACTTTCTGTTTCGGAGAGAACTCTTTCCCTCCAAAGAGAACTCTCAAAGAGAAGAGAACCTTCAGAACAGAAAAGAAGAAGCATCATACGGTTGGCTATTAAGTTGAGAAAAGATACCCTCAGCTACGAAAAAATCTCGAACTCAACCTGGCTAAAACAAATCTGTCTACCTACTTAGCATGTTTTTCCCATCACTAATCGTCGTTTTGTGGTTTGAAAATATTGGGGAGTGAACCAATTAACTGAATCATTGCTATTGGAAGGGCATGAGTTTTATGGTGAAGCCACCACCATAAAATATCCATATTGAAGTTTCTCCTCTCAAAACTCGTAGAAAGTTGAGACGATGAGACAGTAATACGCCTCTAAACCAGTGATTCGATAAGTTTGAGACTTGAATTAGTGAGTCTTGTCACTTCAACGAGATAAATTCCTTTCCATGGAATATATTGGACTCAAAGAGGGGGTTATCAGGTAGTTATGAAGACTATCCCCGGTGGTAGGTATAATAGGTATCACACATTGTGTATGCATCACGAATTCCATATATGTCGAGTAGCATTGAAGTTTATAATAGTTCCTTCCGTAGATACGTGTCGACAGGGAATAAATTATTCACGCTAACTATCAACCTGACAGCTTCCCTTCATACAACATCCGTTACCTAACCTACCTTCTGATAAATTTAACGTTGCGTCGTTCGCCTCTAGGAACTACTACTCCCCTCGTAGGAAATGTTGTTCCTCCGCCCCGCTGGTAAAACATGTCAGTCCTTCCTTATAATTTCCACATCTGAGCTACGAAGGAAGAAGAGAAACTCTAGGTAACTCATCTCCTCTCATAATGTCCCACGCGAATGTACTATGTAGGTTTGATAGCGGTGTAGCCGGGAACCCGAAGGTTGGAAACTTCCATTACGAGACAGGGTCGGCCTCGCTTTTGCCTCCTCTCCACCTAATTAGATGCTACCCTTAATGTGATTAAACGCTTTGTGTATGAAAAACGACGTTTTATGCTTCTCCGAGCAAAACGTCTCGAACGAGGGAAACTTTGAATTTATCAATTTTCTTAACTTGAAGATGAGAATTGAGGTGAGATGAATTCAAGGGCTTTCATTCTGTTTCAATAAAGACCTACTTCTCTGGGATTTCAACAACAATTTATCCATCAGCCATTTTGATGATAATTGATAAGTTGAATTACTTACTGTATTACTTATTAATTACTTGAATTACTTATTAATAAATAACATGATGTAATCATTTTTTCAGTTCAAAAGTATCAGCAAATATTAATTAAATATCTTTTAAATTGTAAAAACTGTGACATACCTGCTGGTAGTTATTGTTAGTATTGGTCCTTCATGTGATAGCCTGATGTATGTCCCAGTTTCCACATCCAACTGGAAGGGTCTTCGTGATTATTATTTTTTCATAAAACATGTAATATACCTAACAAAAACCGTAACTTATTTGATGTAAATAATTTTTTTAAAGTTATTTAGGTACCATTACGAACGACACATTACAATCGATTTACACTATTTACAAACCAATTACAACCAAATTGTGTTTCATGAATGGTAAACGTTTAATATTAGTTACCGCGTAGAACAAAAATGAACCTTAGCAATAACTCTCCCAAAGAAATCCCTATCGGAATATTGCGACCAAAGTATGCTTTAATACCCCAAAAATGGCAGGAGAGTGTTCGTGAGGAGGAAAAAACAAATGCAACGGGATCGTCAATATCCCTGGCTTTCCGATCTTTTAGACATTTCATAAGCCATTATGAACACGTACAGAAATATATTGATTCATCATTTCAACGAAAAGAAGGGGACTTGTTCCATAAGTTGTAAGAATTAATTTGATACTACGACGCCTTATTTGGTAGAGAGCGATGTCGTTATCTGGAGGCCCAAAACGAGTTGGACACCTTGTTAGGAAAAATATTCGGAGTTTGTTTGTTCGTCTCCAACTCTACCACGAACCAAGTTATGTCGCAGTTTGTCGAGTCAGTGGTATTGGACTGATGGGGAGGGCAAGGCGAAGAAGTGGAATTTTCACGTTCTTTCCACTCTGGAAACAAGGTTGAAAAAAAAAATGGCTGGTGTAAAACAGCCCCTCCCATCTTTCCTCCCTCAGAAGTTTTCATTATTCCCTGGAGATAGAACCGTAGGTCCGATCTCCTGAGGATTTAAAGCCATTTTCTTGAAAGCTTTTTCTGGAGAGAGGGAAGTAGTTATCCCACTCCACCACCTTTCTTTCCGAAGCCTACCTCGGTCACGACTGTTGAATACAGTCGGAGAGATGTGAATGTTTGGGACCACGATTAGAGCAATCAGTTTGCAGATCCTTGTAGGTATCTGTGGTGAGCTCTTACTATTTCATTGTTGAAAAAATTTGTTAGTAGCTTTATCCAGCTTGGATACTAACTTAAACCCATAAAAGAAAGGAGACATGTGGATTCATTAAAGATCCTGCAAAACGTCCATTGAGACCATCAGTGAATGTAATAATAATCTGTCTCTTGTCAATACAGTTTCGAAAAGCACGGCTTCCTAATTTGAGCGGAGACTTGCAACTTGAAAGATTAGGACTTGTGAGATGCAGGTCGAATCCAACCAGAGTAGGTTTTTAATAATACCTGGAATTTTCAATGGCATATCTGTAGCTCCAAATTCTTATCCAAGTTTTAGGTGATTTGGCAATTTTAAGCACGGCTAAATATTTATTTTTTGGAAAGCACCTGTCCAATTCGGTCACGCTAGTATATTAAGAGTCCTCCATGACCTCAAGAAGCAATCCAAAGCCTGTTTTTGTGAAAGAAGTCCATTATTTGAAGTTTCCACCATCATACTAGACAAATTTTAATGAATTGTGCCAAATCCATCTCAACTCCGATCAAATATTTATAAGTGGATGTCGGCAACCTCGTACACACGAGTTTAGTGATCAAACAATGCTCGATCACTTCTAAAACGACTCTGAATATTGGCGAATTCAAAGAAAAATTAAATTTGTATTTTCTTCGGCATTCTGTTAGTTATTTCAGCTGTTCTTTTCTTGATCAAATAGGCAACAGGTCTTTGTCAGCCACTAATTCTTCTTTCAACAATTTTTCCTGCGAAGGAGCTCTTTTCATTCCATTATCATAAGGAGCTTTCTCGACTCACCCTCCTCTTTCATCACCGGAGAGATCCAACTGGATCTAATTTTCCTTCTCCCTCTCATTATTGTCCTATTCCAGACAGCTTGGAAGAAGCGTAATTGTATTTCTTGATGATTATGATCCTTCATCAAGATTCTATAAAAAGTAGAATTCTATCATAGTTTCCATGATGAAAGTGCACGACAGTTTCCAATGTAGATAGAACTGAAATTTACTTTTCCGCAAACTTGTCAAATTTTAGGTTCGTATTTATTGGCTCAGTATGTTCGAATAGAGCTCGACTAAAGATACTGTCTTACATTGTGTGTTTCTGCACATAATTAAGACTGTAATTTCGTCTATCCAAGTTTATTTTCGTTTTAAAGAAACATAGCGGGGGTCAGAAGCGTTGATACAATCGTTCGACTGAAAAGAACGAAAAGCTTATTTCAATAGTGTATACTATTACAATCATAATTAGCAGTAGAGATTAAAGTTAAGTAGGTAGTATACAATTATGTTATATGAGATTAATACATACATTACAGGTTTTTGGCTATGGTGGACGGCCACTTAGTTTGAATTTCAAAAACGCTGCAAATTATTACAATATGGTTTACTATTTTTTCTATATAGATCAATCGTCTGCAAATCCACCAACCATACAACATGCAGAAAAACATCGATCGCATTTCGGTCAGCTATAATTTGAACGGAGATTATGCCTCTTTTCCGATTCACAGTCGTGTTTCTGATTTATCGTACGTCCAAACTTTAAATTCTCGTAGTGAGCGAACGGTTTGTCCTACAGGTCTCCGCGTGGTCTCAAAAAATTCTAAAAATTCTATAAAATCTTAAATTGAAGGAAAAACAATACCTCTATATCAAAATTTTTTGAGTCAGGGCGTTTTCAAAATTTAAAATTTTTTTTTTGAACCCTTGGAAGTGACCTACATCAACCCAAAATCTTCCGGGCACTACTACGAGTAGATCCGAAATGGAGCCTACGGCGTACGGCGGACGGCGGATGGATGGTCAAATTTTTATTCGATTTTTGGATTCAAAATACCTTGAAACGTAACCATCAAATTTTGAGGGGGTGTTACACAATTTTTTTTCTTGGTCGATTCCAAAGGTTCATTATTGAAAATAATAAACCAAAATAGATAGCGTTTTTCCAGTTTTCCCCTCCAAACGCTATGACCACATTTTCAGTTTGAAAACCCGAATGTCCTCAGAATTAAAGAATGAAGGAAGTGTAATTGTAGTCATTTGAAAACTTTCTACACGAATAATTTTGACCAATTCATTTAGTCAAGTAAATTATTTCAATCGAAACAAAAATTTTGGACTCTAAGTTCATGCAAGTCAATATTTACCAAGTCTGATCGTGGTGAACATGGTCACTATTCAAGTAAAAAAAATATATATCATTCAGTTTTCTTCTTTTGTATTTCCCCCAATTTCTTCCATGAACGGGTGAAAAACACAAGAACAAATCTTGTGCTGTTAGATTATGTTCGTGTTTCCAAAAGTACTCGTAATTTCCAAAAGTACTCGTACTGTATGGGTAATCACGGGAAGGCAGTTACCGTATAAATAATTCGACGATTTAAGCGCGCTACATTCGACAGAATACATATTGAGATCGAACGATTGTCGTCAAAAATGGGAGAATCATGCTCGGTAAAATGTTTATGTTGTTGACGAGGACACTTTTGCCGCCAAGAGTTCCGAGAAACTCTTCCTTTGATACTTCCCTTTTCAAGTTGGTACAGAGCAGCCCGCTCCCTCAAGAATTACTCCTGTAGGACCCCGCCTTTTTTCCCTCTTCCGGAGGGCACACTTTGAGGCAACTTTTCCCATTGTAGTAGACAAGTTATTGAAAGTCGCTGTAGGCAGCATACAGAGTAGAACGACCGGCTGTGGGGGTGAGGTTTACGTTAACTGCTATTTCCAAGTGCGTTGGCCAAATAAACGTGCTTTCCACCTCTATCGTTCGAGAGACACAATTCTTTTTTCGTAGCCTCGTTGGAAAATTTTCAAGATCTACCCCGTACTCCATTCAATGAAGGAGTACAATACATTTGTGCAGGAGCTTTTCCGTAGTATCACTGGAGGATACTGTTATTCACCGTTGTATTTTCATTTTGTCATTGATTTTTTTCATACACATTTTTTCTTTGTCGTTTCACCACGTTCGATTTCCAATCAATTAACAACGAGATCGATTCACCTACTCTGTAACTGATTTATTCTATTTTCGTTTTGTTGCAGGTACTTATGAGTGAGATATTAAATATAGCAGTGCAGCAAGGTAATGTGGTAAAATACATTTTGTCTAGTCACAAACTTGTTAGCACTAAATAAAAGTGTATAAGTAATACTTATATACTCTTCATATTCAATCATAGATCCTATATTTTACCATCAGATATATACTTATTGTTTCACAAAATTTTACTTAGAACGTTGAAATCAATTCTAAAAAAAATTGAAAATAAATTATATAGGACAAGTTTATGATCGACTTGCAGTTTGGTGTTTCAAAATTTAAGCTTGAAGAATTTGACGAGTGGCTTTGGTGAGGTGTCTTCATGAATTTAGTATCCTAGTCAAATGTAGTTGTGGGGCATTGTATAATGATTAGCATTCACTAGCAATCAGGGTGTTAGGAATAAGCACAATACCGAGCATCAGATTCTTGAGAACTTTACATAATGTGGACGGCAGTTCACGGTATGAGAGCCGATTCGCAAACATGCATGATTCAACAATAGGGGACACTCATTTGAGTCTTCTAAGTGGAACATTGGAGACTGACTGCTTTAAAGAGGGCACCTCAATACTCATGTCTGATCCCTGAAAACGGGATGTAGACTGAGATCTCGTAACCATATGTCGAGACAAACGATTGGTGTGAACTTAGTTCAAGGCTCTTGCATTTTGATACAGTTTCAGATCAATGATAGCACACCGCTTCATCATCAAGGATTCGAATCAAATAACATTGCATCCAGAGGCTATTTTAGGTAGCTTCAGTGTCAGATTGACGATGCCTATCTCATCTACCTAAAATCATCTGCAAACAAGACGAGGTCTTGAGTTGTGAGCGAATTGAGTGAGATATAAGTTCGCTCCCCATGAGACTTGAGGGGGTCTCAGTCGGTCGCCGTTCATTCTTCGCTCCGGGTCAGTATTTAGCGAAATAAAAGGGGCAAACTTAAACAATTGTACATAAATCTCAAATTTTAATAAGTTTTATAAATTCATTAGTGCACGGCCCTAGGGAATTGAAAAAGTGAAATATTGCCGCTGGAATCATCAAAATCGAAGAATAATATTGCCTTGTCAACAATATGTCATGTGTTCATTAGAATCATTGTGCGTTCGTTCACTTTCCGTCGAAGTTGGATCGGTATTTGGTTAGAATGAATAGAAGATTGATTCCCGTGATGAAGGACTGAGAGGAAAATAACCTATCAACATCAGGTGCTAATTATGAATGATTGAACGGTGTAGCAAAAATGAACTATCGCAGTTAATTATCTTCTTTCGGTCATTTGGTCGTTGGTTGAATATCAATCAAACGGTGATAATTATGTCGCACCTCCTCCAATTCAAAACGGTCCTCTAGAGATGGAACAATCAAATTATTTGTACGATGGTTGGTGGGTAATTGGATTTATTCTACTGGAAACCAGTTCCTTGAAAATCTTGCTATGCATTCATGATCATTTGTATAATAAGCTAGTATGCTTATTATAGTATGCGCCACTCGCTTCGTTCGCTCTTTCGAATGAATTTTCTCATAGTTATACCAGTTACTAGGAATTGCGGACACACTGAGTGACTGAAAGACTGGCACATTGGTTCAGGAAGATCGAATATTAACCTTTTAGATGGGTGGCAATTATTATGTGGCACGTGGGTGGCAATTATGAATTTGGAGGTGTTTTTTTCTTGAAAAATGATAACAATGCATCCTATATCCTGGTAGACTCGGAAGTAATAAAAAACAGAATCATGGCCAGGAAGAGTGGAATTTTTAACTCATCGTAAACTGGGTTTTCACCGCCTCTGCGACTGTACTGTGATTGAGAACCTTGAAGTGACTAAACAGCGGACTCGGAAATTTGCGAACGAAAGTTTTCAAAAAATGGATATTAACGCCTTTTTGCTTATTATAATTATTAAGACTCCCCTTTCTTCATTCTATGAGCTGGTAGGGGTAAAATTAAAGTGATCGAGGGTGTAAGAGACTCGGTTAATGAAGCCTGAAAAAAGCTCAATCAAAGAGGCTTTTCCGAGAGAACAGCAAGCAGAGATGGGGGACCGGGATGAAAGGGAAATCGATACTAAAATAAATTGTCACTTAAACTCTTTCATCGTGAAAGGGTATGACAGGGACTTACAGTGAAAGTGGCTGTGTGTTTGGGATGGATTGAAAGTTTGCTGTTTACTGGAGAGAAACAGGAAGTCGTTGCTGGCAGACTACCTGTGATGTCGTTTTCATAACAGAATAATCAAAGCTCTTGAGACAGCTTCTCATTCAAGTAAATAATTTTGTACAAAGACATCCTCAAAGGCCTCAAAATTCAAATTAATGTTGTTCCAGTACTATATAATATTTATCAAATACGAGTGTGACGTATATATCACGGCAGACAGCATATTATGCTGCCTGGATATTATCAGTCTAGCAAAATTGTTACGTTTCGCGAAGATGGAGACCAGGAATGGGATTCAAATTTTTGTATTTTGGTTTATTATTTTCAATAATGAACCCCCCCCCCCCTCAAAATTTGTTGGTTTACGTTTCAAGGTAGGTACGTAGAATCCAAAAATCGAATAACAATTTGGCCGTCCGTCCGCCGTCCGCTGTTCGCGGCACTTTCCTCAGATAACATTGACCGATTTTGATGAAATTTGGTACGTGGGCTCCATTTGGGGTATAGTTGTCCCCGAAGCTTTTGGTTGATGTAGGTCCCTTCTAAGGGTTGGAATTTTGAAAATGCCCTAACTCAAGAAATGTTGATATAAAGGTATTGTTTTCCCATCAATTTAATAGTATTGAATTTTTAGAGACCGCGCGGAGCCCTGTAGGATGAACCGTTTGCTCCCTACGAGAACTCAAGGGTTGGACATACGATAACTCTGAAAGACATGTGTGAATCGCAAAAGAGTCATAATCTCCGTTAAAATGTTTGCTGACCGAAATGCGACCGATGTTTTCTTCATGTTGGTTGGCTGGTAACAATGGCATAGCCGTGTTCTTTGCAGACAAGTGATATATATAGAACAATAAACCTATGTGTAATAATTTGCAGCATTTTAGAACAAAAATCACTTGATCGCGTTCAGAACTCCAATACTCAGAAGCATCATAATTAACCAGAATAACAACTACATCACTCGATGACAACGAACACAAACATTATACCTACCAATTGGAATATAAATCAGGTCGTGAATTATTTCAGCGGTATTTATCATTTTTATATATTGCTAGGCTGTGACATCTTCAGTTGTTCAGTTCTGAAAAAGAACACTAACTGTTAATTTATCAATAGTTATGACATTTTAGCAAGTACGTTCACGAGAAAGGTTGAGATATAATCATACACATTGTAAGATGAAAAGACTCCAAACATAATTATTTACATTTTCATAGAGAAACAAACTGAACTTACTGCCAATGAACTTTTAGAATCCTACCAACATGACTTATTAGGAATGAAAAATAAAACAGTCGTACGAATTTTCAAATGGATAATTGGCAACTTGAATGTAGAAGAGCTCACTTAAATCGAAAGTCTGTCAAAACCACGATATTATGTCTTTTGGATTCCCTAACTACGGACTGGTTTTTAATTCGGCCGTTTGGACAAGGGTCATCGGAAGTTTAACATTTTGTTCAAATGTTTCAGTGTGGTTTGAACCTGGACAGGCTACTAAAACATACATCCAGGAAAAACTATTTTACGATCAATATCAATCAATTACGTGTTCATCTATTTAACCAATATGAAACGGCTAGGATACGTTCTTCAAACGCCACTCATCAAAATTTCTCTACCTGTACCTACAACATCATGAAATAAGATTCGTGCTGAGAAAGGTTTTTCTAATGGAATAATCCTCAAGGGAAATTATGAGAGGATTTTTTCTCTCTTTATATTTGTTCTCGAACGTCAGCCTATTCCCGCTACGACGTGATTGAGGTTTATGTTATTTGATATCCAAGCATGGTCAAAATTATTATACTCATTTCATTTAATTGACTATTATTCATATTTACATTACTTCACTTTATTAGCCGACAACGTACTTGCTGAATGAGTTGTTCATTTTTATTAATCATGAATGTTTATCCGAATTAACTAATACGGTGAACACTAGCTAACGAATGGCATTATGATTAGTCCTTTCAGGACCAAAAATATAGTTAAGTATTTATTTAGGATCTCTCAGAAACAGAATTTACTGAAACAGAGGAGCACAACGTTCTTGATTGGGTGCACAACATCACAAGAGAAACTTTTGAACTCGCTTCGATTGTTTGTTGGTTTTCAGGTTTGTGGAGCGAATCTAGAAGGATGAGGGTTGAAGCCACAAACCACACGTGAACGATGGGTTGCACCAACTAACATCACTGCTAATTACATTACGATCTAACCGGTGCTTCCGCCATTCAACCAACTGATTTTAGAGTTGAATAATGACATCAGGACTTCACTTTGATTCTTATAGTGTTTTAAAAAGCTTAATTGTGAATAAATGGAAGTAAATTAGCAAGAAGAATACTCTTGTTACAAAGATTCGAACACAAAGGCTGAAAGTTGAAACTATCTGGATTTTTGCTAACATTTTAATCAGCTAAATAGCTGTAAATAATGATAATGGTTATAACAAAGAAGTAGGATACTACATATATCACTTCTCATACCGATTGGACAGTGAGATGGAGATTTAGAATGAATGAGACAAAGTAAGTGCATGTTGATTTCACGAATAAAAGGATCAACGATGTGGCAGCATTCTCGATAACAAGGTGATACCGTATGCCAATGAAGCTAAATATCTTGGAATGACGCTGTATGCTAAATTAAGGTGGAAAATGTACTGGCTGATGGGCCGATGGTCACAACTCTCTGTCCACAATAAGCTCATACTGTACAATCAAGTCTTGAAGCCTGTCTGGACTCACGGTGCACAACTGTGGGGGTGCACGGCCCAGACCAATCGAGACATAATTCAGAGCTTCCAGAATAATGTACTGCGATGCTGCGTGGATGGATACAGATACTTCAGAAATGACAGACTCTAACAACGAGCTGAAGATTGAATCTCTCTATGAGGTCATTCGCAGCCAAGCCATGAATCAGCTTTTGAGGCTCCAAGATCATGTAAATGAGGATGTCCTCCAGCTTCTCAAGACAGATGATCTGCTTAGAAGACTTGAGAAAACCAAGCCACACGATCTAATCCACTTAGTGTGACGATCATGAAGTGTAGTTTTCTTAACGTACACTATACATATTGTACGTTAAGAAAACTAAACATACTTCACTTAGTAAATACATGCATCGGAAAAATGTTGCTTAGAAGTTGTAACTTGGTGCAGTAAAACGAGTCAATAAAAAAAATCTCCTCAAGCTGTCATTAATATTTTCCCACTACGAGATCCTTGTACTTCAATGGAAACTTAACTATTCTCCCGCCTCTTATGGTAGTGCCTGTGTCCATAATTAAAGGCGTTGAACTCGAGTGATTACTTGAACAAGAAAGTGTCTCTTCATCCTGAGTGTCCATGATGTGTCCCTTCAGCAAAAGTGATCACGTCTCTCTTTAATTCCTCCCTGGAGAGCACTGCATTGAATATCTGCTCAAGTCCTGGGGGAACAATTATGTCACATCGGCTCCACATTTGATGAGGCTGACGTTATCGAATGGATAGTTCTTGTCCTTTTCGTGGAGATTGCATCGTGGTGATGATGAAGCAGGTATTGGAGGGTTGAATACCAACTTGAAAAACACCATGCACTGAAGTAACCTCCATTGTTACAAACCGCCTTCAAGATCAGAGACCTAAGTCTTCCAGTGCCTCAATACTGATAAATATTTGGAACAACTAACAAAAATTAGTGTTTTGGCAGCTGAAAACGCAAGCATTTATGACAGTATGTAGCAAATACTCTAGGGCAGATTTGATTATGATTCGGAGGAGCTCAATCCAGTTAGCCAGTTCATTTGAAAATATTCATAGATTTGGACTCATCATTGCGTACGAGGATGGAAGAAACCTATGCTTGGACAGAAAGTCAGATGTTGAGAACACCTTGATTCTCTGAATACTTCTGTGTCGGATCACATGGAAAAATAAGTCCCTAACAAAGCCATCTCGCATACCGTTGTTTGAGCACTCCACTGTGAATCCCAATCCATCCATTAGGGACGGCCAGTAGTGATTTGATCCATTACTGGGGGAACTGGGAGCGAGCAGAACAAAATAAGAGGGGACTCGTCTGGTAGGTCAGGATCGATTCGTTTGTTCTGAAGAGGGAGGAGGCTTGTCAGAGATGAAGGTGGTGCCATTAGTAGGTGTGAGACTAGGCGATTAGTGGAACTACAGGTCCCGATCGCACCTCCCACCTGCGGTCGTCCCCACGGAAGTTTCGCTTATAGGATAGAAGGGCTTGTGCCGCCTCTTTGTTCACTCCCCGCACCGTCATGTTTGAACTTTAACAATCCCGTAAATAATGGAGCTGAACGGGATTGGAACGGAGAGGAATCTCCTGAAGATCTTGCTCATTCCAAGAATTGAAGTGAGATTATTTCACCGAGACCTGAAGAGCAGCTATCCAAGTGATACCTATCTACCTATATCTGTTTCATAATGCAAACATAATTATTGTAAGCACAATGGATGTAGAGGATAATCAAGCATAGCCATTCAAACGAGGAGTATAGCCTCAACAAATAACTCATTAGGAATTTCATCAATATTAAGGAAACCATAAGCTACAATTACCTACATCAGCTTATTTTTTCCTTTCTGTAAGGAACACAGTTCATCCATTGGTGAATTTTATACAGGCGTTAACGAGGTCTCAGTCAGTCACCGTTCGTTCCTCGTTCTGGGTTAGTATTTCCCTTAATCATAGAGGCAAAAACTTTTGAAATTTTCAAGGATTTTAGAAATTCATCAGTGCATGGCATTAGGGTATTGAAAAACTGAGAGAGTGCCGCTGAAATCGACAAAATTGATCTATAATTGGCAGAGAAAAATGAGAAAACCCGTTTATTCCGTTTTGATGGAAATTTCATCAAACGGAACAAAGATAATATTTAATATTAGCCCAGTAAGTAGGTTTGACGGTTTTTAGGATACCTACATAATAATCACAGTCATGTTCATTCTGGCAGAAAGGAGAATAGAATTGTGTGTGGGAATGAGTTTTTTCAAAAAGAACGACTATACAGTTGTTATTCAAATGTATTTTCACAATCTAGTCGCGAGTGACTTCATTATTTTTCGGTCACGACGAATGTACACATTTCTGGTCTCCAAATCACAAACTTTCAACTATTTTGACATTTTATGTCTTTATTTCGGCACATAAACGTAAAAACGTCTCGACAATCGCTCATGAAAAAACGTCAAGAAAATTGCTCACGAAAACTTTTAATGATATCCACTTACAACCAAGTCGTTGCTACGGAACTTTATCTTCGTCATTCGTGTTCATAAAAACTCGGCGCTTTGCGCCTCGGCGGGGGGCTCCGCCCCCCTGCACCCCCCGGTTTATTTCTTTTTCCATACTCTGTATGAAATCATAGGAACACAGAATGTGTTTTTGCGATGCTAGTCATCCGTTAAATAAAAAACAACAATAATAAATGTGGAGTCTTTGGCAATAATAAAATAAATAATTGTTGGACATTTAATTTGGTCTAAGACCCTATAAATGTTATATAAATAAATATGTAACTACAAGAAAAATACTATATAAATTGAGAGCTTTCCAACGAATGGTGAACAATTTCTGTGCAATGAACACTGCGGGAGTTCTATTTCCTTACCAACGGCTTGGTTGCACGTGAAAATCATTATAAAAGGCACGTAACGGTTTTTTCTGTCGCTTTTGCGTGACGATTTTAACACAGAATGTGTTTTTTGCGATGACCTATCGAAAAAAAATCGTCACGAAAAAGCGACAGAAAAAACCGTTACGTGCCTTTTATAATGATTTTCACGTGCAACCAAGCCGTTGGTAAGGAAATAGAACTCCCGCAGTGTTCATTTTAACACAGAATGTGTTTTTGCGATGACCTATCGAAACAAAAATCGTCACGAAAAAGCGACAGAAAAAACCGTTACGTGCCTTTTATAATGATTTTCACGTGCAACCAAGCCGTTGGTAAGGAAATAGAACTCCCGCAGTCTTCATGCACCAGAAATTGTTCACCATTCGTTGGAAAGCTCTCAATTTATATAGTATTTTTCTTGTAGTTACATATTTATTATATAACATTTATAGGGTTTTAGACCAAATTAAATGTCTAACAATTATTTATTATATTATTGCCAAAGACTCCACATTTATTATTGTTGTTTTTTATTAACGGATGACTAGCATCGCAAAAACACATTCTGTGTTCCTATGATTTCATACAGAGTATGGAAAAAAGAAATAAACCGGGGGGTGCAGGGGGGCGGAGCCCTCCGCCGAGGCGCAAAGCGCCGAGTTTTTTCGGTAGGTCATCGCAAAAACACATTCTGTGTTAATATCGTTCACCATCCGTTGGAAAGCCTTCAATCTATGCATAAATTATACTACCAAACCGCAATAACTATGGGAGAAACTGAAATATACCATTGATTTGAATTTGCAGTAAGAGTTTGTTACACGTCAACAAACAATTATTGAGGAAGCATATTAGTATCATAGGTAGGTAGCGAAGGTATAGGTACTAGTATAGTATAGGTAGGTAATACTTGAGATATTCTACAGGTGAAGACGTTATCTGTAGCTGTTTTGGTTTTCAATTTTGTAAATTTTGCTGGCGTATTTTTATGTTGTTTCAAATTATCTTCTTTCTTTGAAACTGGTCGCTGGTGGAACCAAATCATTGGATACCAAATTAATTATGTTTAACGTTTTATACGTTGACGTTATCAACAACTAAAACAACATATTCACATACAACACAACATGATATTCACGGTTTATAAACAGGAGATCACTTGAATAGTCGAATACGACCCAGAAAACATCTTGAAGAAGCTGCAAAATAATACCTTTACATCCTTTCGAAATTTCTTTTTCCCTTGGAAAGTCGTTTCGGGTTCTAATCCCAGCTTTTACACTCAGAACCCGCTTCGTCATTCAGTTTTATTTATAACTTTACGACCTCACGAGCAGGTCACGGAAATGTAACAAAACAGACTTGGCGAATTCCCTCCCATCGCGCCAACCGGTAGGCCCTCTCTAACATCTCTCCTCTCTCGATCCGGACAAATTTCCCGCAGTTAGCAGAAGCGGCCGGAGCTACGTAAATACAAATAAATGGGACGATAAAAGCAGGGCAGGTCGAAGCCTCTGGGAAAGGGCCCAAATAAATTTTACTTTCCTTAAAGGGCGAGAAGGGTGTGGGATGGGAGGCACCCTCTGCGGTAATCGATGTGCCACTACACCCGCCATTTACACCTACATTGCCTGGGGATCAACATTGTGTTGTTCGATCGTATCAGAGGGAAACCGAAGGGAGCTTTGATACTTTTACTTCCGCTCTAGCAGTCAACGCGTTCGGGAGAGCGGTTGATAGTAATCGGAAGCTATAATCGCGTTTGAGCGCCTCCGATACTAAAGAGACTAAGTAATTCGCAGAAAGTATCAAATACTTTTTGTCGAGAGAATCGATTGATTCCTCCATTATAAAAAAGTACTTACGCTGCTCAAATTACAAAGGAGTTCAATACTGTCAGTCGTATACGCGTCCATAATATTTATCTGCCAAAAGCGTCAATGATTTTTGCCCGTTACAATTCGTTTTCATGGTTGTCAACTTTAATACGACAAATGCAGCTGGTTCTCATACCAGAAGCGTAATAATTGAGTAGAAAACGTTCGCACCAGCGCACGAGTCGGCATAAGACTTTCTCATAAGTGAAGAGGTATTTGGTGGAAAAAAAGAAGAAAAAAAAAACGTTCACACGCCAATCTACTCGATTACTGCAAATGACATAGAATTTAGATGAAACTGTAAAAGTTTTGCCTGTTACAAAGAACTCAAGTTTGCACATGAGCAGTGGCTATTATCGGATTTCATAGGGGCCATCTACACCCCAACCTGCATAATCCCTGAATATTTCATCAAAATCGGATGGAAAATGTAGAAGTTATGGCCGTTACAAGGACTTCTCGTTTGCGCATGCGCTGTCGATACTATCGGTCCGAAAGCGATGATTTCCAAAATAGACTATCTACACTCTAATCCCCACAATCCCTGAAAATTTCATAGAAATTTGACAATAACTTTGTATAGTTTGCCCGTTACAATGATTTCATGAGAGACAGATACAAAGACAGAAAGACACGGAATTAAAGTTGTTCAGGAAGGCATACAACGCATAACCCGAGTGGAAGTTTTGATTTTTTAGAACTTATTGTTCACCCATGAAAATTTACAACAATGCTACGATCACCTTTGTAGACTATGCACCTTGGTACATGAGGAACGATGATATTCATCGAGAATTGAGGATGGAAACAGTCCACGAAATCATGACAAGGTACTCAACACGGAATGACCTGAGAATGCTCTAGATAGAACAATTCTCCGTTTTTGGAGAGCCCTAATTTATTTGGCCTCCTGCTGACACCTGTAGTGAGATGGCCAAAGACAATGGATCGATCAATATCCTACAAAATGGTTCGCAACCCCTAGACAGACCCCATTACAGACGGAAGGTCGGGTGCGCGCAGGCGTGATGATTTCTAGATCGGGACTTGCTGCATGTCTATCACTCATAGACCATGCTGAGAAGCAATTCAAGAGAGAGAAAATGCGGAAAAAAATCAATAAATACATGGATACATAGAATTTGATGGTGAAACAGTAAAATTACTGATTGCAGCATTATCTAGCAGTACGAAATAAAGAATTGCTCAATATCTTGTTGTTAGTTTCCTGAATTTACAACCGAGAACGCGATTGAGAATTCGTTGGCTAACTATGGTTAACCATAGCTTTGAGGATTCCATTAAAAATTCAGATCATTAACTGCATGAATGGACTTTTATTAAGGCAAACCATTCAGCTAAAACAAGCTCACGAACTTGAGTATTCCACAAATGGCTTATTTTTAAACGTACTGCAACTGAAGGCTTTTCTCGTTCAATTCCGTCGATAGATTTTACGAGAGTTCACTGAAACGGGATTTCTGATCATTAGGTTACGCATCCATTAGTGAAGGCATTAGTCTTTGGGGAAAGTTATAATCGAGCCCGCTAGGCGGCAGGAGGGGGAGAGCAAGTGACATCCGGAATTGACTCGCGAACCGGGCAAGTTGGGAGCACCGTAGCTTACTTACATATTCACCATGTGTAGGAAAATCAATGACTCTCCAGCCAACTTCCCCCGACCAGAATTAAGGTGCCAGGCCGTGTTCCTCCTTTCACAGACCTCAGAACATACGGAAAGGCTTGATGAATAGATTTCCTGAACTGGTTATAGAACGGTGGGTTCGATTCCGCACACGATTTCACTAACGGGCGGCTTGTGATTTGGTTATGTTGTTAAGCATTAGCTGAGGAAGGTAAGCATTGGGTTTCCCACCAGAGTTAACGACCTGCTTAGCAATTCCTCAAACTTTGCAGTATTAGGGCGAGTCTTGCAGAAGATCTTGGGAGCGGAACGTCTAACAAACGGAATAGCTATGTGCCAACCAGCCGACCGAGCCACCCTGATATAGCTTATGACGCATTCAGATAGTTCAGCTATTTATGATTACCGAGTTCTACTGCTTTGACTTCGCTCAGACAGAGTTGGCATCGCTCGAGTACAGTAACTGTCATTTTCACCCCGCCCTTACCATTAATATCAAGACTCATCTGCATGCGCTTTCCCTCGGCCCCCCTCGCCGGCTTCATCCCGTCGGTTTTTCGGCTTCCAGCGCCCAACAACCCAGAACACGCCGAGGCCATCAGCTAAACACGCTATTCCTGCTATTGATTGACAATAAATAACACAAACAGACGCGGACTCGGAAGTAAATTACCCGAAACTGAGCGATCGTTAGTGAGTCTGAAAAAGGCTATGGTGGCATCCTTTACTGTCTATATTTGTTTTGTTTGCACAAACTCCCGTACTCAAACAAAAAGTTTCAAATTGGTTGGCAAACAAATATTTAACATTTTATGATCGAAGGATACAAATATACAAGGTGTTAACACATTTAGTTAAGGGCCTTCAAAGCGCCTATTTTACTACTAATTTCCAATTAAGCATTCCTCGTTATTAGCTAATGTTCAAGGAAAATGAAACTATTGCAATGGACTCAGAATTTTCAGCATCCTCTTTCGAAATTGTATTTCACTGAAATCTCTTTTTGGACATTCTAAAACGATTCCTAAAGTTTTTCCAAAAATTATGTGTATACTATATTACATTGAATTCAATAATCTGTAGGACGCGTTCTTTGGAGGCTTCGGACCGCGGGTCGTGGGTTCGAGTGTCCCCGCCGAGGCATGTTTTCGAGCGTTCAATGCTCACCTCTCCCCTCCTCCTCGTCGAAACCCGACAAGGGGAAACCATGAGCGAAATCATCAGAACCAGTCGGACAAAAATCAAACCCAAAATGATGGTTTGCTTCACTTACTTCACTGTACATACAGACAACTTCGTTAGCCAAGGATTTTGGTTTAAAGGGATCCAAATTTCTAAAAATCGGTCAAAAATTTGTTTTTCTGTTTTTTATGATATAACCATCATATTCGTAGTAATGTACAAGTAATGGTACCTATATTCGGATTCAGTACACAATTTGTGATTTAGGTACAAATAGATTCAATTTCAGAATTTCGGATTCGATTTTATGGTTGTACCTACATCAGCAATTTTGTGCGATGAATAGTGTTTCTGATGTATATTAAGTACAACCCTCAAGTCCTTATAGAGATCGAGCTATTTGTCCTTCAGAGCTCTGGGTGGTCTCATTCTTTGCTAAACATCCAATGCCATTTGGAATCGGTAGAAAATTAGTACGTTTATATCGGGAGTTTTCGAGGTAGGGCACTTTGATAATAACAACCCCTATCTTTCATCCCTTAGAAATAAATATCACTCTACCAGAAGCTTTGCGGCCCCAAATGGATACCATATTCCAAATTTCATCAAAAACCGTGCATGGTAATAAAGGAACAGTGGACGGAAGGATTTTTTTTTCAATTCAATTTCAGTATTTTACGTGTTGAATATGGTATTTTCTTGCTTGATTCCGAAGGTTCATTATTGAAAATAATGAACCAAAATTCGTCCCTCCGCCTTGAATTGACCGAGAAATTCATGGAAAATATCGAAGATTTGTCACAATTTCCATTTTGCAGAGCTTCTATCAGTAAAATTTGTTTATCTACCTTTATTACATCATGCTTCCAAATGAACCACCCATGAGGATTAGTACATGTTCTGCGATGAGAAATAAACAATTGATTCAGGACCTCACTTTGATTCAATGACAGCGACAATGGGATTATCTCGTCTTTTTAAAAGAGAATGGGTACCGGTATTCTAGTTTCAACACGTATACGTTCTGACGATTTTCCTCTCCGAGAGGAAAATCCTCGCAAGTGAGAGAAAATGGAATAATAATCAAACGAACGACGTCACTAAATTTAATCTATAAAAAAAAGGTTCCGCCTCGAAAGCCGTGGCGGACGCGATAACGATCTTGGGACTCGAAGTTGGCAGAGACGGGTCCTGGAGGGTGAAACTTGTAAAAAAGGTACAAAAACAACTTTTTCCTCAAACAGTGTACAAAAACACTCTACCGCTCGCCCACGTCGCACAGTATATATTTACATACACCTATTCACTCCGCACAAAGTACCCAACGTAGATTTGCATAATAATGAGTATCCTCAGCCCTCTCGCCTACGGGGTTTTCCTCTCTTGATTGTATAACACGCTTACAAATATTGGGTCGTCGAGCCGTTCTTCCTCTTCAGCCGTCATTTCTCGTCCCCTTTTCGAGCGCTTACCACTATTTTCTGCCTCTTTATGTAGCCCCATGCGACACTCCGTACCGTCACGGTGATATTTAGGGTGAGCAAAATGGGGATATTTCTGTTATCAAGGTGAGTCAACTCGAAATACTTGACTATCAATTACAGGTGAGACCTGAAATTGTGAATCCTCTTCAGCCAAAATTAGGAATTTATTTTATGACTAAGTAAATAATTTAAAACCACCAATGAGGAGGTATCTCAGTTCTTTGTGTCACGACAATGTTGTAACTAGTTTTCCCTTATTTTGGATGTGTAACGTTGCGACCTCTGAAGTGCACAGACGGAAATGTCTTTTCAATGTGGGGCACAGACGAGGAAGAGGATTATGAAAGTTGATTCAAGGATGATTTTATAATAAATTTAGGTCTCCGTAGAATGTCTTCATCCTTTCTCGCCTTACACATTTGAGTTGATGTAAGTAAGTGTAGATTACTTCTTCAATAATCAAAAATAGGACTCGACAATGTGATGACCGCTCAGATATAAAATTTATATCTAATATTTTAATATTTAATACTGTAAAATATTTTAATATTTAACTTAAAATATTTTAATATTTTCTAATATTTTAATATTTAATATTGTAAGAAATCCAAGAACGCTGCAAATTATTACACAAAGATTTTTCATGTTTCTTTATAGATCTGCGAAGAACACGGCTTTGCCATTGTCATCATCTACCTTCATAGATACTATTTACCTATCGCATACCTACTTAACAATCAAGTTTACTTGGAAGAAATAAACGCTTCACCCTCAGTTCGAAGAAACAGGGAGTTTAGGTTGCTCTAATTATTAGACCATTGAGTTCTCTTAGGGAGCGAACGGTTTGTCCTACAGAGCTGTGGGTGGTAGCGAAAAATTCTAAAAATTGAATTCTATTCAAGAATGATAAAAAAACGATACCTCAACGTGCACAAATATCTCCCTGCTTTTAGGCGCCTTTACTCTTACTGTTACACCAGAAATACTCTTTCTAATCTTCATGGACCAATCCAGGAACGTTGGAGTTTAGGGGAGAGGCCCACATATCATTAGTGCAACCAGAACCCCTCTGGATCCCCCACTTTGAAGCAACTTCTTCGGCATGCTGATCATAACGGCACTTTGCATCAGCAGCCACTTTCCTCATGGTCTGATCCATACATTCAGGACCCACTCCAGTAATCAAATGTGCTGGCACTGTGGGTTCACGTCCAAACATCAACATTGCTGGAGAGAACCCATTTGACTTATTGGCAGAAGCATGGTAGGTAAGTTAAAAGAGCAAGAGGATGTCCTTGGCCCTAGTCACGCTGGTGGTCCTCAACCATTTTGGAAAACATTTCACTAATTGGATCGTTCAACTAATCTATTGCTTCCGGCCCGAATGTTTCGGGGTGTAGAAGCGTCGTTCGAGCCAATAATAATCATGACCTCTTGGAAGACATTAGACTCAAAGTTTCTGTCTTGAAGTGTTTGCACCTCCAAGGAGATTCCCAATTTGGAATTCTTATTGTCTAGAAACCAACCTGGTGCCACTTTATACACCAACGTAAGACTACAAAATTATAGCAGTGATTAGTAAATTCTCTTAATACAAAACCTGGATAATAAGCCTTTGGAATCCGATCAATAAACAAAAATTTTAAACCCCCCTCAAAATTTGTTGTTTTACGTTTTGAGGTACGTAGAATCCGAAAATCTAATTTTTAAAAAGAATTTCCGTCCGTCCGCCGTACGCGGCACTTTTCATAGCAACACTGGACCGATTTGGTTCAAATTTGGTATATGGGCTCCACTTGGGGTCTAGTTGTGCCGCGAAGCTTTTGTTTGATGTAAATCACTTTTAAGGGGTGAAAATTGAAGGTTGAAATTTTCAAGAGTGGCCTAGCTTGAAAACTCTCGAAATAAAGGTATCGTTTTTTCACCAATATTAAACAGTATTGAATTTTTAAAAATTTTTGAGACCACCCGGAGCTTTGCAGGACAATCTGTTAGCTCCCTACGAGTACTTAAGTGTTTTCTTTCGATAAAACAGAATCACGAGTGAGAATCACAAAAGGGGTCTAATCTCCGTTCGAATTTTATCCGACTAAAACGCGATCGCTGTTCATTTCTTCGATTTGTATTCAGTTTTGCTTTCTGAGCAACCAGTACTTAGTCAAAATTCCATATGAAGCTGTCTATTTTTCGAATCGAGTGTGAAGCGTTTAGTTCTTTCTAATAAACTTGATTGTGAAGGTGTGAAGGCATTATGGTGAGGTAGGTAAAAATAGGTAAAAAAATGTTGGTTGGTAAAAAAAGAAAAATCAAAAAACGCTGCAAATCATTGTCCAAAGGTTTATTATTTTCTGTGTAGATCACCCTTCTGTATAGATCCCTCCCTACCAACCATAGGTGCCTACTACGTACTTGGGCATTTTTGAAAATTTCAACCTTCATTATTATTTGATTGGTGGTTTGGTTTGAAATTTTCAAAAATGCCCTAGTAGGTAGTAGGTACCTACGGTTGGTAGGGAGGGATCTATACAGAATGGTGATCTACCTATACAGAAAATAATAAACCTTTGGGCAATGATTTGCTCATTTTTCTTGGATAATTCTTCTCCAAGCTTTCAAATGTCAAGCAACGCAGAAATAACAATGTAGTAATTCCCCACGAATAATGGGCTACAACTTCTAAGTAAGAGTTTTCTGAATATTTATGAACCGACAATTTTTCAACTTTCACTTTTTCGCGTTATAAAGGAGAGTAAGATAACACGTTAGAATTGTTCATTGTGTTGGAAACTCTTTGAAGTGAAATTCTAGAAGGAAACCCGCGAACTTAGTTTCACTAACGGCGCCATGGGGAGTGCTGTATCTGACGGAAGTGGCAAGACGGTAAAGCGATCTAGGGGCAGCGGTACCCTTAGGTTTTGCCAATGAGTTGAGGCAACTCCTTTTGCAAAGCCCTACTCACCAGGGTGGAGTCCTACAGCACAATTAGCTCTCCACAAATGAGCACTTAACCTCCAAGTTAGGACTTCGAGGAGCTGTGTTTTAGCCCTTAAGAGCTTCATTTTCTCTTCCTTTTACTTTCCCTACTCTCTATGTCAAGAGCGAGTGCTCCGTCGTACGATATTAATCCTTCCGGTACAAGGAGACCTTTATTCACCGAAACATGAAAATGATTCCATGAAAATTACTTCATTCAATAGGTGTATGAGCTCTCCTTTATTCTCGACTGCAGCACGATACGCATCATCACCCTGGAATCATCCAACCTTCTAAGAACTGGTAGACTCAAAAATTTTCAGCGTCTACCTACGTTTCCACACTCTGATTGGTAATTTTATTGTTTACATTATGTCTAGAATAAGGTTTGCAGAAAGACAACCCATTTTTCTTGTGTTAGTAAATTATTTTATTTGTAAACTCGTGGTCAATTGTTACCTACCTACTACCTGTTATTTTTGGAAAATCGTATTTCTATTCTTAAATTGGATTTTGGTGGATGATCTTCAGTATTGCCTCCCCTTTGCTATTTCTTTGCTGATGTTACAGTGGTTGATTTGATCATTTATCCTCAACTATTTTGATCAAGGCGTCCGACATTGAAGAGGTGAAGTCAGGACAAGAGAATGAAGGAAATTAGTTGCTTTACCCTCAAATCTAATTGCTCAACTTGATGATCAGAGGGGGAGATTAATTTATAGCCGACGAAAACGACAAGGGAGTGGTTCTCTAACTTAGGGTGAGATAAGAGGAGCTGGCCTCGAGATACCGAAGTTACTTCAAGAACACTCTGGGTGGTGAACCTGCTCGGATCCACCCAAGTGTGGCTACTTTCTAACAAAAAAGTAGTTTCTAATGCAAAAATTCACTCAGTATCATGAACGTAACATTGACTAGATGGGAGAAAAAAACACTTTATTGAACTTTGTAGAAGGAATAAAGGTGGACAAGAACTCCAGTAGCTGTCGAAACGTAATGGATTTGCCGAAAGTGACTAGGATGTTCAAATGATATCTTTGATTCGAGTAGCATTTTCTCTCAGTTAGTGAGATTTATTTGAGCATGAACTCAAACCTGATAATAACTGAAAAAATTATTGAACCTTCCTACCAAAATAGCAAAAAATAAACCAAAATTATGTATTTTTCTTGTTTTATTGTTGTCTTGTGCACTCATGGGTTCCGTTCATCGTATAGACTAAGAAATTATTAATCCCCAAAGTCATTCATTTTATCGTAATTTGGGTGGAAATACTACCAACCGAGCAAGTAGGAGTTTCCACGCTTTGTTAGAAAAAGCTTAGCTTTAGAACCTCACTGATGAAACAGAAAGAGCTATTCCTGGCGAATTATACGTGTTAAGGAATTCAATGGAATAGGATCCTGTAAAGTTGGAAATCTATCCAACTTGAAATATTAATAAAATCAAAACGATGCAGATGGTTACACAAATGTTAATCATTTTTATGTATGTATCAATCTCCTGCAAAGAACACAGATTTGCCACTACCTACCAACCATAATATGGTTTTGGCTTCAAATATTATTTTGGCTTCACAATCAAGTTTATCTTGAAGAAATAAACGTTTCACACTAAATTGGTAAAAGTAGGGAGTTGTGGATGTGTTCACTTTGAAATTGGATTAATTCTTTTACGATTTACATCCTGATTTATCGTAAGACCAGCGCTCAAGTTCTCATAGGGAGCGAACGGTTGGTCCCACAGAGCTCACAATTCAATAACATTTAAATTGAAGAAAAAACAATACCTTTATATTGAAAGTTTTCCAGCTAGGGCGTTTTGACGATTTACCTTATTTTTCAACTCTCAGATGTGACTGACGTCAACCAGAAGCTTCGGGACACAACTAGACACCAAATAGACCCCATATAATAAATTTCATCAAAATCGGTCCATGGGAGCTAAGGAAAATGTCACGTACGGAGGCGGACGGACGGCCAAATTTTTATTCGATTTTTTAACCTACTTACCTTGAAACGCAAACCAAGAAATTTCAGGGGGAACACAGCATCGAGCTAACTGATAAACATGTAGAAAATATGGAGAAGGAGGGCGCCTACTACTACCTACTAGTTCTAATTAAACACATTAAAACCATAACATTCCTTTGGGATCACATCATTTTGGGACCACACTAATAATGATGCATTCAGACTTTGGGACCACATCTTGCTTAGCAGCTGATAAAAGAATCGAAAATAATGGAGCTCCAACTGTTTACTACTTTTCATTAAACACATTGAAACCATAACAACATGAATACTTATCTATATAATAATTATTTCACGAGTAGATTTGACTATTCACCACCCCTTGATTCTGAAATTAGTGGGAAGTTAAACTTCCCATTTAACTCGGTGGACACATTTTTATGCAAATTAGTTTAATTCGTCAAGTTTGAGATTGAAAAAATTTACAAATGAGTCAACCTTCACTTTTTACCAGAATCAATTGACAGGATCTAAATAACTTTAGTGGAAGGAGCAACTTTATTTGAAAAACAGCATCATAATGATCATTCAAAGTGAAAATTTTGGAATTGAAAAATAAGTGCCAGTCTACTAGGAAGGTTCTCGTTTCTTTTCGAGCGCAAACTGGTGAATTCAAACTTATCGATCAGAAAAATTATTACCGGCACAAAAAGTATTGTTTTACTAAATAGTTATTGATAAAACGGTATCAGTTTCATTATTCTAGCCAAGATAGAATGGAGCAGCACACTGCAACGCCTTTTCAACAATTAAAACTTACTGTTAACACTACATTATCTATACCATAGGAGTGCTGTTCATCAACTATTCAATGCAAAACTAGATTCTTCTCCCCAGCAGGCTTTTCACACGGAGAACATGGTTTTCGCACTTCTTGCTGACCACGGAAGATATTATGTTTTAATAATTTCCCGAAGGAAAATAGGACCACCTAACTGCAAACACTGGGAAAATCAACGATTAAAATAAAAACTTAACTCAACCAATATTTTCTTAACAATGTAAAGTACGAGAGTAAGTAAGTCGATAAATACATTTGTATGCTCATACGTATGCTCATTACCCACCACAGGCTGTTGCCCACACGGAGCGATAATTTCCATAATTTTATACGACTAGTCACAAGCGTTTATGTTATTTAGTTATTAGTTATTATAGCACACTTTATATATTATATAAAACAGAGCATCACATAATAGAAGTGTATTATTATGCCAATCGATTGTATATATTATTTTCTTATTGGTTTATTATTTTCAATACTAAGACTTTGGAATCGAGCAAGAAAAAAAATACCCCCCCTCCCTCTTATTTTGATGTTTTACGTTTCAAGGTACGTAGAATCCGAAAATCGAATAAAAAATTTTGCGTCCGTCAGCCGTACGTGGCACTTTTCTTAGCAACACTGGACCGATTTGGTTCTAATTTGGTATGTAGGCTCCATTTAGGGTCTAGTTGTGCCGCAAAGCTTTTGGTTGATGTCAGTCACTTCTAAGGTGAAAATTGAGGGTTAAAATTTTCAAGAGTGCCCTAGCTCCAAAACTCTCGAAATAAAGGCATCGTTTTCTCACCTATTTTAAACAGTATTGCATTTTTAAAAATTTTCGAGACCACCCGGAGCTCTGCAGGACAATCCGTTCGCTCCCTACGAGTACTAAAGGGTTTTCCTTCGATAAAACAGAACAGTGCGAATCACAAAAAAAGTCTAACCTCTGTTCAAATTTTATGTGACTAAAATGCGATCGCAGTTCATTTCTTCTATTTGTATTCAGTTTTGCTTTCTGAGCAACCAGTAATCAAATTTCCATATGAAGCTCGCTATTTTTCGAATCGAGTGTGAAGCGTTTAGTTCTTTCGAATAAACTTTATTGTGAAGGTGTGAAGGCAGTATGGTACGGTAGGTAGGTAAAAAAATTTGGTAGGTAAAAAAAACTGCAAATCATTGCCCAAAGGTTTATTATTTTCTGTATAGATCAACTTTCTGTATAGATCCCTCCATACCAACCTTAGGTACCTACTACCTACTAGTGCATTTTTGAGAATTTCTACTCTTCATTTCCATTTGGTTGGCGGTTGGGGTTGCAATTCTCAAAAATGCCCTAGTAAGTAGTAGGTACCTATGGTTGGTAGGGAGGGATCTATACGAAAGGGTGATCTATACATAAAATAATAAACCTTTGGGCAATGATTTTCAGCGTTTTTTTTAAATGGAAATGAATATAATTTCGAAAAAAAGTTTCGATCCATATTATTTGGTATGGTATTGCAAGGCCATAACCATGAAGATGATGAATATTTTTCAAATAATAAAATCTATTATTCAGTACAAACGGCAAATAACCATTCAACTATCAAACCTTCATATTTAGTATGAAGGTTTAATAGTTGAATGGTTGTTTGCCGATTGTACTGAATTGTTCTCCGATGTTGATATATTCGAAATGAGGTTCTTCTGTTGCTGACAAGTGCACAGCAAAACTGACTCGTATCGTGAAGGTTGTTTATTGAATCTGTCACATCCAGGCATGCTATCATTCAACAGGAGTAATCTGATTTCAATGGCATTACAGAAATGATAAATAACATTATTATTATTATGTGTTATAATAATTGTATTGTCTTATAAACAATGCTTGCTTATCAGAATCACAAGTTCTAGTGAAATTGAATCGAATCTGAATTTTGAATGCTTATCGGAATTCAAGTTCTAGCGAAGCACTTGAAAGCTACGTAGGCAAAATTTGATAACAATAACCTATTTCGGATGGAAATCAGATCGATATATATTTTTATTGCTTATAATAATAATCCTTTGTAATCGAGGGAGAAGAATAAGTATCCTCCATCACCTTCCCCCCACCTCCTCTGTCGAAGTTCCATTGTTTATGAACAATCTCCGTCCGTTCGACGTACGCCGTACACGGCACAGGACAAACTCTGTTCGCTTGGGCCAATTTTGATGAAATTTGGGATACTCGATCCGTCTGGTGTCTAGTTGAGCCCCAAAGGTTTTGGTTATTGTCAGTGACTTCTAAGGAAAACGAAGGAACGTGTAAGGAATTCGTGGGGGAAAACATTTTCAAAACGCCTTAGCAAGAATACTTTCAATGGTCAGACATTTTTTTTCATTAACCCTTACAGTGGCAAGAACTGAACCAAGTAGTTTTAAAAAATGCTGTTCATGGAAATTCAATTCTAGGCCTCGAATGACTCCAGAAAAACACCTAGATCAATAATATGATTGAATTTACCAAATTTACAGCCAATTTTAATTTGATAACTCCATTGACACCCTGCGCAATGCCCGCAAGCAACAATGTTTAAGCTAGGTGTCTCCAGTGACACCTTATACAATGCTCGCTCGGCGCCGCATGTTAGTTGGGTGTCTCCTGGAGCACCTTGCCCACTCCCCACGGATATGATTTGCTAATTTTCATCAGGTTTGGTACCTCACATGACACGATGCTCGACGCGTGGTATGACATCGTTGATAGCTTTTTCATGAAATAATTAATAATAATTATGTAAGGATGGCAAAAATGCTTAGGCGTAACCTGTAGCACCTTACTCCCTAAGGTTTAGTGAACACTCAGCCACAATTGAAAAATGAAATCGAACATCTCTCCTCAGTACAAAAATAGTGAATGAAGGGAAATAACTTATAAACCACGAAAACAATAATTGTTTTGATAATGGATGACAATGGATGATAATGGATGATAATGGATGATAATGGATGACAATGGATGATAATGGATGACAATAAGCACTGACAATTATTGTCAGTGCTCATTGTCATCCATTTTACTGTTTCTTAATTTTACTTACTTTACTGTTTCTTACTGCTTCTTACTCTCTCTACAGATAGAAAATTACTTAAGGGGGTTCATGAGTCAAAATCGAAAAATTTTCAACTTTTTTGTTTTTATTTTTATAAAATTCTGCAGGTCTTTCCAGACATTTTGGTATACAACAACATTTAATTTGAGCAGTGGAAAACGGAGATATGAGTTTTCAAAGATTGAGGAGCCAAACGCTGTTTCCGGAGGATGGCTGTTCTCCGCTCCAGGAGCTGCACTGCTCGTAGTTTCTTAGTTTCCGTAACTACCTACCGTTCTTTCGGTGTTCATAATTTCTTATAGAAATAGAATTCCTACACCATGCCACCAGCACTGGTCATTGTACCTATCTAAAAACAGAAAAACTACTAAGGTAGGAGCCATCTTGCAAAAGGTAAAGAAAGTATGAAGCATCAAGTTATTCTTATACGAAACCGGAGAGAAAGCTGGGTGAAAATAGAGTTCAAATAATGCTATTGTTACGTATTTCCTTTAACTCATACTCATGCTAGTAAACTCAACGATAAGTAATAAGTTTTGTTTGAGACAAGTACCAAACAAACAAACAAAGCCGGGAAGATATACGGAGAACGGGAGAAGCGAAAACTAAGCACAGGCACAAGAGATGTATTTTTCTTATCGGTAAGCGATATGACGAACCGAAACTTTACCGGTGATAACACTTACTGATAAGAATCATGGGTAAGGAATAATCAGACCTCATTTTCAATGTCTTCAACATGAAATGATTCGCAATTGGATCGAATACCTCAAAAAACGGGAACCTTTCACAAATCGCGGTGTTTCTCCAAACCGAAAAACCCCTGTTTTTCATCACTTAGGTACCTGTTTCTCGGCAACCAAAAGAGCTGGCAACTTGATTTTTTTTTTATGTTGTCAAGGGGTCTTTATTACATTCACTGAACAAGTTTGGACGAAAAACTCCAAACAGAAACATGTAGGCAGGCAATATAGCTTCCTCACTCATTGTAACATGGACGTATAGAATCAGTTGGCGAAAAAATTATGATTCAAAGAGTTATTGAATACCAAAATATTGGCGATAATATGCGGGATAGGGTTGCAGGTATTAATGTTAATAAAAGTGTTGTAAATAGTTGTGGTATATAAACCACTGAAATAAAAGAACGAAAGAGTGTAGGTATAAAATAAAACTACGAAGTTATGACGATAATGATTATTATTATTCAATACTAAAACTATAATAGGTGTACGTATTAGGATTATGGGTATTAATTTGTTATATACTCGTAATTTGAGTTTTGTTTAAAATTAAACGTAGAATTTTATTATTTTATTCAGCGGTCCACCGTCTAGGACCTAACCCACACAATCCCTGAAAATTTCATCGAAATTGGTTGAATATTGCGGAGTTTTGGTTGTAACAATAAATTTAAAGTTCGCGCATGCGCAGCGGCTATTGCTTGACCAATCTGATTGAAACTTATAGGGTGTCTCTTAGAAGTTAGTCCCTAACTAACCTCCGAATTTGAGCAAAATCGGTTCATTAGAAACCGAGGTTCCAGGAAATTCACGTTTGCGCATGCGCACTCGCTCCTATTGGTCCGAAGGTGCTGAAATTGATAGAGGACCGTCTAGGACCTAACCCGCACAATCCCTGAAAATTTCATCAAAATCGGACCACAGGTTAGTATAGTTTTGCCCGGGACAAGGATTGACCACAGACAGACCGACAGACACGGAACCAAAATTGTTCGGGAATTTCTAAAACGCAAAAAGCAAGTGGAAATTTTGATTTTGGAGGACATTTTTTTTTTTTTTTTCACTTCTTTCACGAATACAAAGCTTCCCTACCTTTGGTAGTGAGGAAGCAAAATCATAAACATAAAAAACACGAAAAATTTGTTTTGCTATATTGCTTTTAGGCAAAATAATATTTGCACAACAGAGTTGAAACTCACTCAGTGGTTATATGAAGAGTGGACAAAGAATTTAACAAAAATTTATGAAGATATCATGAATATATCCAGAGAAACAGGTACATGAAAAAGTGTTAAATTAGAACCGACTCATGAACCCCCTTAAGAAGGTCTTACAAGCAGTCATACGTGTCTCAATATTATCTCTACGGAGAAATCGGTATGTAACTACTTCAAAAATCACAGTTTGTTTCTTTCTCATCAAAAATAAACTAGAATAAAGTATTGAACTTTACATACATACATTTCATATTTACTTCGAAATTTCACCTAGTTGGAAGTCAGAACAACATTTGCCCTTCCCTGGTAGATGTAACAGTATACTTATTCAAAAAATCTCAAAATCGGATGTTATACTTTCTATAATCGGATGTTATACTTTCTACCTGGTTATGAAAACAACCCAGGTTTAGAGTTGGAAGACCTAAATAATCATTTTTTCTTCAGAGATTCTCTAAAATCAAGCCAAAGTTTTGAAGCTTCATCTTCCGCACCGAATCTGGTTGGAAGCAAAATTTACTCAAATAGAGTATTAAAACCTTTGTATAAATCTTCAAATTAGAATTATTAAGAAATGCTTGCATACGAGTCTGCAACACATTGGGACATTTTAATGTCAACCACTACACAACAAGGTAGTGAAATAAGAAAACAGTTGATTGTTCTCTACGCAACATAGTGAGTCTATTTTGTTCATTGGTCGCGTGAGCAAGTTTTTTCCGTGACGATTTTTCAGTTTATGAGCCAAAGCAAAGACATGAAAATGTCAAAAAAGGTTCATTATTGAAAATAATAAACCAAAATTGAAAAACAGAAAAGTTACTACATGTCCAAAGCAATTGGGAAAATTACATCAATACTTATATAGTATTGACATGTGTATCGACTTTCATTTGAAGGAAATTAAGTGAGTATCGACAAAAATTGAAGAAAAAACTCAATATTTATGTATGTACTCTATGTCCTAAATGTCACTCAA
The DNA here is from genome assembly GCA_009739505.2 of Apolygus lucorum. NCBI lineage: Eukaryota > Metazoa > Arthropoda > Insecta > Hemiptera > Miridae > Apolygus > Apolygus lucorum. The sequence continues at coordinate 4,611,378 of CM019169.2, forward strand.
AAAATAAGTAAAAAAAAAAAATCGGAATCAGCAATTGTGGGACCAAACTGAAAAAATATTCCTCTCTTGTGCGGAACTGTAAGATAAAGATACATGAAGTCAATAAAAACCTAATATTTATGACAGACGAAAAAAATCAGAAAATAGGTTGTACCTACCCACCTGAGTACCTAGTTGTACCTTGGCCTAAGTACTGATCTCCAACGCCAGTTTTTGGATTTGTTTTTCACTTTGACTGCTCATTTTCGTCGAAAATCTGCTAAAAGTATTGAAAAAATGAAAACTCAAGGGAGGGAGGACGTAGGGCAGGGTGTACTTTATGATACCTTTACAGAGTTTTCATTTAGAGATGGGTCTGGCAAGGTGTAGATGGCGACACCATGATGAAGAAATTACATTGATGAGCATTGGGCAAGGTGTCACTGGAGGCACCTCCACTTTTTCGTGATTTTATACACTTATGTATGGAAAAACAATTAATGTTTGTTTTGAAGCATTTTACTCCTTACCTAGATGTTAGCAATGGATATTTTCTTATACGATTTTCATGAAATTGGAAATATTGTGTGGAATTGTCGTTGAACTTTCCGGCATGGTGAGACGTTGCAAAACAGGTTCTTCCCCTCGAGGTGGCGAACTTCTGAGGGAGGTTTCTCAGGGTTTGTTGGTTATATCTTCTTCTTTTGGCCTTTTTCCACTTCCACACCTGATAGATATTGTCCGCTGAAAGTGCCAAATGAGGTAGCGGCCTTGCCACTCTAATGGCAAATTAGGAAAAGTTATGGTTTTTAAAAACTTTCACACCACTCAGAGCTCTGTGGGATTACCCGTTCTTTCTCTAAGAGGATGATTGATTATCTAATTAGTTAAATAAAATTACTGAGGTGTTTTCATTAATTTAGGATAGTATGCGAGGTATAGAAACGAATGAAACCATTGCAAGCTCAGGACGATGAGCCATGGTTGAATGAGAGTTGATCTTGAAATTATTTGAGATCGAACGTGACCTGCCTTGGAGCTTCTCGACCGAGAATCCCTAAGTAATTATCGTGAAATTTATCAATATACAACACCCACGTTTTGGGATCCATTTGATCCCACGCAGAACGTAACTCACTCTTACCTACCCCAGATAATTGAATCTATTATGCTAATAAGCTCCAACTTATTACAACCATCACCAGGAGAAACGTCATACCGCGCTTTTGTTACCTGCTTTCGGAGTGCTTTAGAAGAGGGCTAATGGGCTAAATTTCAAAGAAACATTCTACCTACTTAATGTCCGAACGATTAATTGGCACTAAATAAGAAGTGAATGGACCCTCATCCTGTGTCAAACGCTTGCTTCGCTCGTGTGGGTTCTTTGTGTCTAACTTTATTCGTAACCATTATATTATGATAGTCTACTGGTGAACCGTTCACTCAACAGTTTACTCATCGTTTACTGACAGCCTTGTTTGCTGTGATGGAAGTGGTTGAACATCTAGTACAGCCTACGTAAAAGTTATATCTCGGAAAATGCTCGTAAATTTTGGCCCTCCAGCAATATAATCGGTGTAAACATTCAGTGATGTTTGGACGATAGATAAACCCAAAGCCATTGGATTTTAAATTCAATCATACGAAATTCATTTAATATTAGCGTGCTCAATTTACGCTAATATAATGTAAAGAATTTCCTTACTAATATTTTGATTCTAACAGAAGAAATTTATAACATAACTGATTTGGGGCTGCAATAACTGAACCAGTTCTTCAATAGTAGTTGTTGGAGTCCAACGTTGCAGATGCGACCGTCAACTAATTCAGAAGTCCAACATTTCTTCTCTACTCGAATATTTTTCAACTCAATCCAATCACTAATCCTTATCAACACTAAAAACTTGTCTTTCAGAAGCATCCAAAATAATATTCCATCAACTCCGGCAACTTTTTCCGAACTCACTTGAGAGTGGATGATTTATTAGGGGCGGGGAAACTGTATACCACAAAGCTGAACTTACTCGGCGATGTGAGGTCGGTTTATGGGAATAATCTTCGCTTTCGACGGAGGATTTACACGTCCTGGGCTTGGGTATCTATTGCCTACATGCCGGCCGAGTCGGGTGAGTTCATAAATATTGCACAACTTTCTGCGTTCTCGGGCGGGGTTAATCGTCGATACGAACCTGATGGAGGTTACCTGGCCGTTGAACGTAACGTATCGTATTCCGAACTAATGCAAAATAAAATCGAGCATCGGGTGACGGAAGAATTATTATTTGAGATACCTCTTCGTAATTTCTCCAATATCTACCAAGTATCGACTAGCTTTCTACCAAATTTCTTTTGATTTCTTGTGCATCATCATCTTCAATAGCTGATTACATATTTTGAGTAGTACATTGACGGCAGGTTGGTATGTTGTGGTATATTCTTTTAACCCCTCAATTCTCAAAAAACTCCCTCTTATCCGTGCAGCATGAGTGGATGAGCGCATTATCGTAACAAATCCTTTGAAAACAAAACTCTACTCGTAATTAGTAAACCATAATTATACCTTATACACAGGGCATGATTTTAATATTTCTGTAGCCCATAATATTCAAGTTCTACTCGTCTCCACGAACCCACAACTTCCACGAAGTTTCCACAAGGCTACTGCATTTTTGTTTTCTCTATAGATTCATTTCAGTTCAAGTCCTTTATACATTACATTAATGTATAATATAATTATAAATTGTTTATTTATATTTACAAATTGTTGACAATATTTTATTCCTAAAATCTTGACTCTATCAGAAATCACGTTATGATTCCGAATATAGCTTAGCGTTAACGGAATTTCATAGAGTCGAAATTTGAGGAAATAGATACTGCAACCGTAATTAATGGTAATATCGTGACATATTGCTAAATCTCCTTTGGAGGGGGAAAAATGGATCATGGATCATCATCATGTGTCCATTGTTTTTATGAATAAAAAGATTTTTTTCTGAAAAAAAAAAACTCTCTGTAACTCTGAGTATAAAAATTTTGTTTACTGGTATCGCGTTGCATTTTTTGTGACAAAATAAAAGTATCGGGTAAAATTTCTTGACCCCCCCAGCCAACCATGTAGAAAATACATTTTTTGGCCGTTTTTTCTATCGCTGTACAAGTAGGTGAGTGAATAGTGGGGCTGTAAGGTCTTCAAGAGAATGCAAATTAGTTCGTTTGTCTCTTTGTGGTGATAATTATTTGAAATAGTCAAACACGCAATAGCTTTGAGGTCTTATCTGTGAAGTGTTTTGGTTTGAGGGTGCTAACCAAGTCGCGAACTACTGTGAACTGATTTCATCGAAAGATTTCTTTAGAGTCTCCTCAACAACACTCCCACTCTTCAGTCAAAACTTTATGGTAGTACAATAACCTCTCGTATCATGTTTTCGCTTTCACTAAATAAGAACGCCATTAATTAACAATAACAAACAAAAAGTCATTGGAGTATACAATAATCAAGAAAGGGATCAAACAGTTTCATAATTTAACGAGTTTGAGCGCTCATCCTAAGGCAGCTTTCAAATCTTTTTTTTTTTTTTTTACTATCGCTTAGAGAAGTCCCGAATTCCTAGCTAATAGGCTCGTATTTCTGTTTGTTGCGAGTATTATTTCGCACAAACTTGAAAGTTTTGCTAAATTGTCGTTCAAGTTGTCGTCCGGAGGCATTTGAATTTTGGAAAAACTTTGGGACCCATTTTAGAATGTTCCGAAATTGGATTCAGTGGAAAAAAAAAATCAGAAATAATTAAATGTTGTATGCATTTTTGAGCCTCCAATACAACTTTCAAGGTTGTTTTGATAATTTAAATTTGTTTATTTTTTTTTCAAGCTAAATATCCAATTTTACTCCTCATCACTTACGTGGTGTGTAAGCACAGCGCAAGAGACAGTTGCACATTATCAAGAGTTGGTTTATACAAGGTACGAAAGTATGTGTATTTATGCATAAACTCGTAATGAAAACTAGTTCAATCTCTAAAATGTAGCATGGAGGACGAAGTTCATCTGATGGCAATCAGTTGGTATCTATTATAGCATTCCAAAGCTTGTTTTTCTTGTGAGTTACTAACCAATAGTAAATAAATATTAGGGGAACAATCAACAATTTTACAAATAGGTACCTATATATTAACATTATTCAAAAATATTGAAACCGACGGATAGAAACGTAAAAATCGATTAATCAATGTGCTTAATTACATCAATTGCTTTTTGTGACCTCGAAAGATTATTCGAGGCTTAGTCAATTAATTAACCGAAGTACTAGGAGTATATAATGGAAGTCCCATGTAAAGCTTAGCTATGATAAGGGGTTCCGAGTAGTTGCGTGAGCAGAACTGACCTCCCTTGAATTCATAATGTGTAGGACTTGACCAGAAATAGAACAAGAAATGTTTATGAGTTCAAATGTGAATGATGCGAACACCCGATGACCTTAAGATTCTTTCACTCCGGTTTGTCGCGTTTATTATTCATCTTCCCATTCTTTGGGCTAGTGGAATAAGGTAACAATTACTTCATTGGATTGGGATGCCACTTTTTCCCTTCAACTCAGAATATTACAGACTTTCATAAACATAAACAGTTCTAATTCACGTCATTCCATAACGACAAATTTTATTTCGAAATTTTAATGAAGATCAACATTAATTGTTTTCATAATTGGTTTTTAACAGAAATGTCCCGTAAAAAAACATAGATAGGTAAGTAACTAAGTATGGCTTTTTGGAGCCACCCAATATTTGTATCGTTGTTTTGATGGATATAGAATAGAGGAACAACAGTTTAATTTAAACTATCTTGCTAACAAAAGAGTTATTACCAGTGTGAGCCCCATGTTCCAAAAACTTAGGTGTGACCTTCTACGGTTAACTCCAAAAATGAACTTTCGAACTTATTGAGGAAATAATTATTCAACGCTGGAATAAGTGACGCACTTTTATGGGAACGCTGAAAAGTGGCAGAGCCGACTTATTCTTGAAACTTCCCTAATTTACTGTTGATAACATAGGTACCCGAGTACCAAATTATTAAAACAATTGAAAATTTCAATTTTGGAGTGCCCGAAAATTTTGACGTTCTGCGGGGGTATAGCTTCCTTACCAAGTAGTGCTCAGCGTGCCATATAATGCACGGCTTAAGAGTCGACTTCAGACGCCTAGATCCGGTAGAAAAGTGAACTTTGGACTTTCTACATCTATATCGTTTTGCTTCAAAATCTACCAAGGTAGTGGAAACATTGTTTTTACTTTTAATGATAATTTAATCATAATTTCCACTCGCATTTTACGTTTTAGGCATTCCTGAACAATTGCGTTTCCGTGTCTGTCAGTCTGTATGTGTGTCTATCTGCCTGTGTGTCATGAAATCCTTGTAACGGGCAAAACTATCCGATCTTATCGTCGGATTTCTATTCACATTTCAGTGATTGTACAGATTGAGGTGTAGATGGTCCCCTATGAAAACTATCGCCCCCGGACTGAATGTAGCCACTGTGCATGCGCAAACGTGAATTCTGTGTAACAACCATAACTCATAAATTTTCCTTCAAATTCCGATGCAATTTTCAGGGATTATTGGCTTGGCGTATTGATGGTCCCTATAAAAATCATCGCCCCCAAATTGATAGTAGGCTCTGCGCATGCGCAAACGTAAAATCGTTTTAGCAACCATAAGTACTTCTTTTTTACCCGGATTTGATGACATTTTCTGGGATGGTTTAGATTGGCTGTAGATGGTCCAACGACAATCTGGCGAAGAATACTAGGAAGCTATTTGCTCACTCGAAAGTTTTTTTTTTTTTATGCATGCCGTCAATTTATTTACTTCTATCTCGATAAAGTTTTTTTTTTCTCGAGCGCTATGCATAATTTTACCTTCCATAAATTAATACCATATCCACATTTCTTCCATTCAATGCAGTCAAAAAGGGTTTTATTGTGAAGGAAAATAACATGCCTTAATTTGTTCACTTTTAGGTAACCCCATTCAACAGTTTTTGTGGTTTTTACTACAGTTTGATGAATTTGAACACATGAACGTGTAACGTAAACAAGTGCTCAGCGTGCCATATATGGCATGGCTATTTTTGACAATTTGAAAAGGAGTCAAAATATGATTTTGCTGTTCATTTATTCGTAATGATGCCATAAACTAAAAACGTCTGCCAAGTGGGTGTGGCACATAGCTTCCTCGTATCCATAACCCGATTATATAGATGATCCGATGCATAGTAGTTAATCTCAAAACACCAATCTCTAAGTACCTTTCACTACCCTCATAGAGGACCATCTACACGCTATTCTGTACAATCCTAGAAAATTTCTTAGAAAAGTGTTATGGCTGTTACAAGGATTTTAAGTTTGCGCATGTGCAATGGCTACTATCGGTTCGAAGGTGATGATTTTCATAGGGGATCATTCAAATACCTACTGATTTGTAATATCCCTGAGAATTTCATTGAAATCGGATGAAAAATGTTGAAGTTATGGCTGTTACAAGGAATTCACGTTAGCGCATGCGCAGTCGCTTCTATCAGTCCGGGGATAATGATTTTCATAGGAGACCGTCTGCACACCAACCCGCACAATTCCCGAAAATTTCATAGAAATCGGACAATAACTTCGTATAGTTATGCCCGTTACAAGGAATTCATGACAGACACACAGACAGACAGACACGGAACCAGCATTGTTCATAAAGGTCTAAAACGTAAAACGCGAGTGTAAATTTTTATTTTGGAGAACTTTCTTTTTTAATCCTTGAAAAGTGAAAACAAAGCTTCCGCTACCTTGGTAGACTCAGAGGCAAAATAAGGTTTATTTGAATTTTTTTGGAAAATTTAGAATGAAAAACACTATTGGGTTAAATTTGATAGTTAGTGCGAAAATTAATTGAATTTCTATGGTGAAATTAGATACCTAACATCAAAAAAAAAAAATTTATGGTGATTTGGGAATGAATTAATATTTTTTCGTGTGGCAACGATTTCTTTTGATCCTAAGGTTTCTTGAATTCCTTTGATCTTGTCTTGAAGCTTTGTTTGACAGTATAAAACTCAGTGAATTCGAAACTGTTTATTCCAATACCCTAGTAATGTAACATGAATTAGACAAGATAAAGTCTTTGAAATTCAGGAGGTTTATATACAATTTTATATTATAGTTATATGTGCATAACATATTAACAGGTGGAGAGAACAAATCTTGGAAAAAATGCATTGTTAGTCAATGACGATGTTTGGTTGATACATAATCTTGCGATATTCCAAGAGGTGATTCAATACCCACTTTGCTATTAGATGTGGTTTGAGAAGTGGTTTGTTATAACTATTATAATTCATACCGCGATTAGCCCGCAGTGGTCTGCGAGAATGGGAAGTGGTAAACCACATTCTACACAGGCATGGCTGAACCGACTGAAATTGACCGCATCTATGGCACTCCACCCCTGCCCGTGTAACCGACAATCATAAAGTTGTCTGACGCGCTTTAGATGGTACGCATTGCTGAATTCCTTGAGCTGAGGAATGCACTTAGAGTATTCTCAGTCTTTGTGGATAGTATTGAACGACGCTGGTGATGTTGTACGAGAAGTACGAGGAAGCATGACGTAAGCAGAGTCACATAGGTGAAAAAAAAAAAAAAATGTGTAGGTATATTGGAGATCTTTGGGACCATCAGACTGTCTATTGAAGATGAAACATCGCTTCTTATGGTTCAGTCATCGTATACTACCGGAATTCTTGTACGTTATAGTGTACTCCGATAGGTTGACTCATGGAATTGCTCACATCTTACAACTTGAACAAAATGGATGATCATCGATCCATGAGCAGAAAATGTGACTCAATTCGAACAATAGTTTTCTAACTGGCGTTATCAGGATATCAGGACTCGTACTTTTCCAAATCACAATACACAGTTGATGATAGAAATGTTGGTTTTCAGCCACTCAAACACCACTTGAATCTACACTACCAACTCAGAACTAAGTACTACTATTAGTACTATTCAAACTAACTAGGGAGGTACTACTCAACAGCTACTACCCAAAATCCACTCAAAGCTAATTTCCATACTAGACTTTTTTATTACTTACAAGGTGAGCAAGTTCGATGTGTACTCATAAGAGAAGAGAGAACTCCTCCGATATATCCTATTTCCTGGAAGTTCCGGTCTTGCCACTTTTTCGTACCTATTAAATTGATAAGTCTCATTCTCCAAAAAACCTTATGAATAACTATCAATGAATCTATCTTATTCATTCGGAAATCGAAATTTTCGCCAATACCAATTTGGTTGAGTTTATTTGGCTTTTATCTCCGGACTGTCTTGATGAAGAGATTTCAAGGTATATTCTAGTCAATATCCACACACCACCAAAATGCTTTCCGGGCGTCCGTTATAATACGAGTCGTAAAATTCTCATTCATCAAGTTTTTTCGCTATGTACCTATTTTGCGGATAAATCTAAGAAGTACTTAGATGAGTCACTCTCATGAGTGAAGAGGTACTCAGGTACTTCTTGAATATCTCACAATCCCGATGAATTATTTGTGAATAGTGTTTGTGAATAATTATGAATTGTTGATGAAAGTATTTTATTATGATTGATTCCTATCGCCTGTTATTACACAATTATTATATCAAATAATTATTATTTAATTATTACCTATATTATTATATCAAATAGATCATCATTCTGATTTCTCGGACACACAGACAATTTTACGGAGGTTTTTTCGTTAAGAAATCCGCGTCCCCGTCTGTGTTCCTTCGTGTGAGATTGTGTGGTATATCGGATACCTAGAAACAAAGATTTATTGATGACAACATCGCCGCCCAGGATGACGATAAACACCTTCTGAGTTGCATTGGTTCGATCCTAGATAATAACATTGAAAATCCGAGGGTCTGGGAGTGTCCCCCATATTTCATTATACTAAAAGTATATTCATAAAAATTAATACCACTGGCGGCTAGACACCCCCAACGACAACGTTTTTTACGATTGATTTTTAGCTGGAACTTCTGTACGTTGAGTATAATATACAATTTATTATATTTCCATCTGCTTGATTCGCATCCAACGTGTTGGATTCGGTGAGAAACGGCTCCTAAGTAACTTTTATATCACTACTACAATGTAAATTGAACAAACAAATCGGAGCTTAGTTCTTCAGTGACTTAGATAATTCCTCCCTCACGGTTCTGTAATGAATGGAAATTTCTCTAGCATATACTGGCTTTCCCTTATTTCGTGAAAGCGCCGAGCTTTGAGTCAATTTCGTGGATAATTGCTCGGGTTGGAGGATGGGAATAGCAAGCGTAAGACTTGGGAGGTTTCAAGCTCTATATATATATTCCACAGTATCAACTTACCCCGCGAGTAATGTTCGCTTTGTGGGTGTGAGGTTGTGTTTCGTAATAACCAACTTTGTAGGGAAGATCTCCCAAACGAGGAATCTTAAAGGAGCCAAACAATGTCTGTCGAATGCTCGATTACCACAAAGGTTGTTGTCTCCTTACACCTATCCGTATGAGAATGAGATCCTCTTTCACATTCAGCACCCGGAGCGTTGGCATTACAGAGATTGTTGCTCCACATCTTCAAAATGTTCGGGTATCGTCTGACACAGGCATCGAATGATATAACATTGTGATTGTTATTTTATATCTAGCTACGAGTTGTGTGACACTCCCTCCCATTCACGGCTTGACTTACGCGGTAAATAATATAATCTAACACAATCATTCCTCGGATACATTAGCACACATAAAACTCATTGTCTCCACGTTTACTGTTCTTTGTGAGTATCCAGATCTCATCACTGTCAATATTCACCTAATTCGGTGGATTTAGGCAGTTATCCGCCTCTTTCGCAAGGCAGAACCGTCACCCTCTTGAATAAAGGATTCTGAACTCAGAATCGATTTTCACCCGCACGTTTGCACTGGAAGTGTTTTTTGTTTTGTTTATGAGAACCAACAAGAGAGTGGCTCATTGTGCGCAGTGAATATAGGTGTGCAGTTTTGTTTAAGTTTTAAACAGCACGGCGGTGTTTTTTTTCTTTTTGAGAATTCTTGCATCGCGCTCATTGCCTTTTTCAATGAGAAATTCTTTCTTGGTGTCAGAATCATGTTACACCTGTATGTTTTTTAGACAAGTAAACGAAACCTGCCTCGAACGGATAGTTTGCCACCATTCCATCCGAAACAATCAACATTTTGTTGCTTTATGCTGAGTACTACTGGCATGGAATGAGAACTACGAGTTAAACATCACTGAAGACCAAAATACTGCGATAAATTCATTGAAATTTTTCCAACTAGTAAGGTCATTTCACCAGCCATACGTAAAAGACTCCAAATGATCGGAACATCGCCACACCTGGTTTGGAACTATTTGACTTCAAACTAGGCGACAAAAATATAAAGCAATGATTAGATGAAGTAATTAATTCAATATTATCACCTAGACTCATTTCAAGCGTATAGAGATATAGCAAGCTCAATTCATTCCTGTTAACAGCATTTACATTTGATAGTAAGATGAAATTTATTTAAGATAACCGACAAAATATTAATACCAGTGAAATTTATGTGACTTAGAATTTAGAGAAGATAAAGTACCTATGTTATAACTTCGTAATTTTCAGCGGAATTTGTACTTGTTATGAAGTTGAAAGTGAGCGTTTTGCTAAGATATTGGTCTACAACACGGGCTAAGCCTAATGTATGATAATAAATCTAAGCAAAACGCATCATTTCGGTTTTTGAATGTTTTCACTGTTGAACTGTTCGAACAGTTTTTTATCTACCATATAAATAAAATATCTATACGGGGTGACTACACGTATGATGGACATTACTTCAGGGTTCGATTCCACAAGGTATTTCTAACAAAAAATGTCCATTAGCAATTTTCTTTTAACCCACTCAAAATTCCTTTTTTTCATTCCGAAGTTTTTTTTCTCGCGTTTTTGACCTGGCACTGATATGGTCATAACTCCCTTATTCCTCAAGCAAATTCATATCTGACTACACCGGTCGAAAGAGCGTTAAATTCCCAAGCTACCTAGTGCAAAACTAAAATCTTTCAGGAATAAAATAGTTTCAAAAACTCAAGCCATAAAGCAAACTTTGATAATGTTTCGAAACTTGACTTACTTTGACCAAAGTTTTTACTCGGAGTCCCTGCCCACTTCAATGAGCACTCTTCAGAAAAACATATTGTTTATTAATCCATGCATTCCAGGGGACGTCCCATTGGATAAGCATTAGATCAGTTCAACCACTTGTTAAGTGATAAAACTGTTTCACTCGATGTAATTTATTTATTACTTTAGGCAAGAAATACTGACCCCCCCCCCCCACCATTATCCACCTTAACATTTCTAGCGGCATGGGAGCCTCGAATCTGAAGAGCATTTTAAAATCCATGATCTGCGATACCCAACATGCGAATTCGAGTTCACCCCCCCCCCCCCACACCACCTCCCAACGCCATCAATGGTGCCAGTCAGGCACCAAAGCGGAAATACGTCGTAACATTGAACTTTCATCTGTTAGTTTTGGTAGGCAGTCCGTCGAAGTTCACATCCGTATTCAAGGTGAAACACACAAAAAAAACATGAAATAAGCGGTTTATGGCATCATGGCACCATGTCCTGACACCATGGTGGCACCACTATTAGTTCCATGGTGGTAGAGAGAATAATTCATGAAAATCCGGAGGTATAATGAGAATTTTTCCTCAATTTCAAAGCTTGGGTACAATTAGTAAGCAGTAAAGGAACCGAAATATTGAAAAATCTGATATTTTGTGAATATTATTCCCCACTCACCCCCTCCCCTTGCGAATTTTGGTACTCTGGTAAAATCATGTACAACTCGGAAGTTATTTGAGTCAAACAAAAAAAGAAACACGCAAATCGGTTGGAAATTGAGGCCTGGGCAGAGTTTACAAGATTACGCACGCAAACGCACGTTTTTTAAGCATTAACCCCCCCTCTCCTCCCCTTAAAAGGCAAAATTCGAAATTCCGGCGACGTAGTGCACAACTAGATAGTTTTCCGCGACGAACAAAAAAAGAACCAGGAAAATCGGTTGAGAACTAAGGCCTGTGCAGAGTACACAAGATTTTGTCACACACACACACACACATATACACACACACACACACACAGACATACACCTATGGTTTTTTTCGCGGATTTGGATTCAGAATGGTCTAAAACGGATTACTGTATGGTTATTTTTTTTCTGTTGAGTGTTGTCCAACTTCACCCCAGATCGATCGCATAAGGACGCCCAAGTCTTACTGTGGGACGTCCTAAAAAGCATGCTCAAATCGTCAGCTGTCCAACGGTTTATCAAGTTTTAAAAAAATCAAACTGCAAGAGTCAATCAAGTTTGAATGCAAGGAAACGTGATTTTTACTAGAGAATCCAGTGTTTCACGCGGTGTCCGATCTCAGGATGACGTGACTATTTTCTTGTAATTTCCTATGTAATTTTTCACGCTGAATCCAATGGTGATATCTACGAGTATTTCTAACAGCTAAAAAGTGGATTTTTCAAAGAAACCCTTCGTTTTTCGTACATAATTATTCGTAATAATAATATAATAATAATAATAATAATATATATTATTATTCATAATAATATAATAATAATATAATAATATAATATAATATAATATTATATAATATAATATTATTATTATTCATATTATTATTCATAATTATTCCTTTATACTCAATAGAAGCATCAATAAGATAGAAACTCAATGTTTTTATTGAGTAGAAAGTCGTTACTTTAGGCTCACTACCATGACCACGAATAATGCGTATTTTATGTACGAAAAACGAAGGTTTTTTTTCGGAAAATCCACTTTCTAGCAGTCAGAATCGTTCTGTAGTATTACTATTGAATTCAGCGTAAAACATTACTTAGGAAATTATACCAAAATCGTCCAGCCATCTTGACCATAGATCGACTAAAACACTGGATTTTCTCTTAAAACACACGTTTTTTGCATTCAAACTTGATTTACTCTTCCAATTTGAATTTTAAAAAGAAAATTTGATAAACCGTTAGAAAGCTGACAATTTTAGTGAAAATTTAATATAAAAAGTCTCATATTTCGAAACCCATTTGAAGTTTGCTTTTTGACTAGATTTTTAGGAATGGTTTGTTGCTGAAAGATTTTGGTTTTACATTAGGTAGGTAGTTTGGAAATTCAACGCTCTTTCAAACAATGTCCTAAAATTTGAATTTACTTGGTAAATATTAGGAGTTATGACAGTTTTAATGACGTAGAGTCGAAAACGCGAAAAAAAGTTCAAACTGAAAACGCTGCAAATTATTACACGATGGTTTATTATTTTTTATTTTTCTATATAGATCACTCGTCTGCAAAGCCACCAACCATCCAATATGAAGAAAAACATCGATCGCATTTCGGTCAGCTTTAGTTGAACGGAGATTAGGCCTCTTTTGCGATTCACACACGTGTTTCTGATTTATCGTACGTCCAAACTTTAAATTGTTGTAGTGAGCGGACGGTTTGTCCTACAAAGCTCCGGGTGGTCTCAAAAAATTCTAAAAATTCTATAAATCTCAAATTGAAGGAAAAGCAGTACCTTTATATCAAAATTTTTTGAGTTAGGGCGTTTTCAAAATTTCAAAATTGATTTTGGAACCCTTAGAAGTGACCTACATCAACCAAAACCTTCGGGGCACAACTAGACCCCAAAAAAAGCCTATATACCAAATTTCATCAAAATCGGTCAATGCTAAGTGGCAAAAGTGCCGCGTACGGCGTACGGCGGACGGACGGCCAAATTTTTCTCGATTGTTGGATTCTGCGTACCTTGAAACGTAAACCATCAAATTTTGAGGGGGTGTTACATTTTTTTTCTTGGTCGATTCCAAAGGTTCATTATTGAAAATAATAAACCAAAAAAGGCATTTGAGTGAGTTAAGAAAAAATTGCTGCGAGACATTTTTTGTTGGAAATGCCTTGTGGAATTGAACACTGAACTTATGCCCATCTTAAGTATAGACACCCCGTATAATATAGTATCATCTATCAACTCATTACGACTCTTAACGGGAAAAAATCGCACTTTCAACAGCTCCGGTTATTATCATGCATCTTCAAAACATAAAAGTTACTCTGGATGTCATCAAATAAAGTATAAAAAAGTAACTTTTCCGTACCTACAGGAGAAGAACCTAAAGCTTGACTGTATAACAAGCTTAAGCTCGTAAAGAGAGGAGAGGTGAGGAGGTTTGTTGAAAACAGAACGTAATAAAGCCGTGACGTGAGCCTCTGCGCCCCCCCTCTCTTCGCCACTCCTGAGACTTTTAGGGAAACTGGAAGGAGGAACGAGACGTAGGGGAGGGAGGTTTAGGTCGAAACAACAAGAAACCACATTAAATTTTATAAGGGCCGTGGTCCTACTCACTGAGGCTTTAGGTACATTGGGATAGAAGGTGGGGCGAAAGCACGTATTATGGGCGAATGGGGTACAAGCTCAGTCTCTAGTAAAGGTAGAGAAAAGCGTCACGTGTTGGGGTATTTGCTTTCAAATCTTTTTACACTTATAGAAGAAGGCCCCGATGCCGCGTTCATGGAGTGCCTTTTGCCTGCCATATGTCCACCGCAAAGCCTACATTACGGTCCCCAGGCCCATAACTCACACCTTTTCTTTTCTCGCTTTGTTCCTGTCTGGGGAACTCAGCCATTCCGAAGAGCTCAGCCATGTTCTGATATTCAGGTTGGCTCACTTGCACCAAAGTTTTCCTTGGGTTGTGTTTCACACGGCATAGCCTTGCTGTTCGATTTTTCAGTTGATGGCTGATTATGGTGGATGGATTATGGATTAGTGTCTTATCTTTTGTCCGTTATTTATACAAAGTATTTATGCATAAGAAAAACTTCAATTGTTTGTACCTGATTCCATGCCACTGCAGATAGTTTTGTGGGATGGATTCGATACCTTTAAACTTCGTTCACTATGTTACCGAAAACTCCCAAAAATATGTGATAATATGCTGGTGAAAAATCACCATCATGATGATTTCATAGTAGTTCACATCGTGACTCTTCCATTTTATAGGAGAGGAGAGGGCAACAGGAGTTAGTTACTCTTTCCTTTGGGGTATACAAAAAATGTAAGAATGCAAAGAAAGTAGGAAATGTAGGAAATGTAAGAAATGCAAACACGGTAGAATGTCCAAAATATTTGGATATCATTACGTTAAATGTAATGATTAATGTATTGATGTATATTATATTATTTGAAATCAACGGGTTTGAAAATATCCCATTTTCAATCTTCCTATTTTAATAAGGTTAACTTCTTGAATTCAAACTTTGGAATTCAGCTTTTGATCTATAAGCTTTAGATTTGCAGAACTATTTTTTTACGTTCCTGTGGTACCAAGTAGTTGTGACCTCAAGGTGTCAGGACACCAGAAAACTGCTATAGCTGGATTTTCGGCACTTGTACATCGAATCAAAAGGTGATAATATCACCTTTTGATTCGATGTATAAGTGCCGAAAATTATCATGAAATTATCTTCCGATTAATCCGATTAATCTTCCGATGAAATTAAGTGCCGATATTATCTTCCATGAAATTATTACCTACTAAAGTCGCCAGATACAAGACTGAGGAAATCATTCACCGTGGTGTCAGATTGGCTCCAATTACAGGAGGAAGGAAAGAGTAAAACGATTCGAAATCATGTGTTGTGTTATAACTTTAAGCTAATTTATCCACAAATTAATAATGGTGTTTTATTGCTTAGATTTGGTAATTTGACTTTCTACTTCTCACTCGAAGAGTCGCTGTCTGGAACCCTTTACAAAACAATATACTTTCGTTTACGAGTTTCGTGCTCTTACTTCCATATCAGATAGGTTAACAGGGATACATACGTCTATATTACAAAAGTTATCGGTTTCGATAGTTTCCATACAAATTGAGATTTGCAACATTCAAGGTTGAGATATTCCTGGAGTATACAAATGAATATATATTTTAGCGAAATGCTCAAACATTGTTTCCCAACTCATCTCCGAGAGTCCTGCTCTTGAAATTTTAGTTCGCGGTTTCTCCCCTTTTCTCCTCATTTTTTTTTTTTTCAGTCTCCTCGCTTTCAGAGCATTTAATTTATGGTGGCAAAACGCTTCCAGAGTTTTTCCTTTGATCACGTCCGGATGAAAGCGAGGGAAGAGATCGATGAACGACTGATGATGGATACACGCATGAATGCTCCGATACACCGCATTTGACAACGTATATCGTGAAGAGTGTCGCGAAATGATGGGGTATTTGGAGGGGGGAGGTTACTCGTCTTGGAGGCTTTTCAATGGCGCAAAGAAGTAACGAGAGTTCTCGGTCGGATGTTGACGTAACGTAGTTGAATTAGAAATTACTAATTAGGGGGACAACGTTGTTACGTGATTTGTGTAACCTCGCTACATCCAACAAGGATTAAACTTATCGTAAACATTTGTGAGCCAGGTGATAAAAACTTACTGCAGAGTTGTTGAAAATTATCATCCAGATGAATTCCTGAGAAGTCAGAATACACAGGAAAATATCACTAAATGTTATTTACGAATGTGTTACAGCTTCGAAAAAGTCGTGAGTCTCCTGAGAACGAACGTTTAACGTGATATGGCTTGCTTCACAAGTCCCTCACTCATAAACAAGTTCCCTTCAAATAAAAAACGTCTGCCAAGTGGGTGTGGCACATAGCTTCCTCGTATCCATAACCCGATTAAATAGATGATCCGATGCATAGTAGTTGTTCTCAAAACACCAATCTCTAAGTAACTTGCACTATCCTCGTAGGGGACCATCTACACGCTAATCTGGACCATCCTAGAAAATTTCATCGAATTCGGATGAAAAATTAAGTGAGTAGATGTATGTGATTGGATCAAAAAAATACTTAGCCTCGGCTGGGATTCGAACCCACGACCCCTGGGGGACAGTTGAAGTTACGGCTGTTACAAGTAATTCACTTTTGCGCATGCGCAGTGGCTTCTATCAGTCCGGGGATGATGATTTTCATAGGACACTATCTACAACCTAATCCACATAATCCCTGAAAATTTCATCGAAATCGGGTGGAAAATGTGGAAGTTATGGCCGTTACAAGTAATTCACGTTTGCGCATGCGCAGTCGCTTCTATCAGTCCGGGGATGATGATTTTCATAGGGAACTATCCACAACCTAATCCACATAATCCCTGAGAATTTCATTGAAATCGGGTGGAAAATGTGGAAGTTATGGCCGTTACAAGGAAATTCACGTTTGCGCATGCGCAGTGGCTACTATCAGTACGAAGGTGATTATTTTCATAGGGGACCATTTAAATACTAGTCTGTAACATCCCTGAAAATTTCATTGAAATCGGATGGAAAATGTAGAAGTTATGGCCGTTACAAGGAATTCACGTTTGCGCATGCGCAGTCGCTTCTATCAGTTCGGTGATGATGATTTTCATAGGGGACCGTCTACACACCAACCCGCACAATCCCTGAAAATTTCATAGAAATCGGACAATAACTTCGTATAGTTATGCGCGTTACAAGGAATTCATGACAGACACACAGACACACAGACAGACAGACACACAGACAGACAGACAGACACGGAACCAAAATTGTTCAGAAAGGTCTGAAACGCAAAACGCGAGTGGTTATTTTGATTTTGGAGAACTTTTTTTTTCGTCCTTGAAAAGTGAAAACAAAGCTTCCGCTACCTTGGTAGACTCGGAAGCAACCAAGTCCACTGTCCACTTAATTTATCACACATATTTTTTACTGACGTGAGTATACTGTAAAACACCTAAAAATCAGAAATGTATCATACCTAATACGATCAACTCTTTTGGTGGTTTTCATTGGCCTGTGATGTTCGTTTATCGTGATACTTGGTGATCAACCGTGGGATACAATAATATATTATATTATTGTATCCCACGGTTGATCACCAAGTATCTGATACTTCGTTGTACAATTTATTAAATTGTAACTACCGGAGGCAGTATCCAGCATTCTCCCACCTCCAGGGAAATCTATCTTATTGTTAGAACAGTGGCATCATATTTTGTGTCGTTCTCACGACTAGCCGAGTCCCACGAGCCCATCATTACCCGGGGTGGCTTCCAGTATTTGGGCGCTAATCCGTTTCCCACGATTCCTGACTTTCATTCGTTCAGTTCATTAGCTTCGTTTAGCTTGATTCAGCACCAAACCTCTCAGACATGTTCTCCAAAAATGGTGCTCTACTGTCTGAAACACTATTAAAATTCCAATATATCTAATTAAACACTTTGCACAGCTTACGTGGATTTTACTTCTCTCACTGAATCAGCACCTAGTTGATAAGGAATTTCCATTTTGTAATTTATCCTCATCATCTATTTTTCTAAAAGCATCCCAGATGTTCTCTCTACAAAAGACTTCTAACCTGTTAAAGACTTCGATTTCAATTATATACTGTGGAATTATATCAACTGTGGTATGTATTTAGTAGTCAACCGTATTAGGTATCAATGTAACTTCTAGAGGCATCCTGTACATTATAAATAGTTTTAACCTTCATACCTACCCACCGTGAAAATTGAAACGCACTATAATTGGCGCAAAATCATGAAAGCGCGGTTATTTTTATGACGTAAGAATTTGGGTTCCTCAAGTAATTATTCGGAGGTCAAGAACGACAATCAACAGAAGAAAAAAAATGACCAAACACAAATCCAATTTAGATCGTCCTGAATCCAAAACTATTAATTATTAATTAAAAACCGTAGGTGTGTGTGACGACTAAATCTTTTGTACTTTGTCCAGGTCTCCAATTCTAACCGATTTGCAAAATTATTTTTTGTTCGACGTAGAAATATATCTAGTACACAACGTCGCTAGAATTTCGAATTTTTACTTTTAGGGGAGCGAAAGGGTGGGGGGAGGTAATGCTTTAAAAACGTGCGTTTTCGAGCATAACCACACTCAGTACTCTGCTCAGGCCTCAATTTCCAACCGATTTGGAAGATTCATCTTCAGTTCTACGTGGAAATCTATCTAGCTGTGCACTACGTCACCAGAATTTTGAATTTCGACGTATTTCCGCTTTGGTGCCAGACTGAGACCCTTTGATGAGAAGGGGGGAAGGGGGAGACTCGAATTCTCATGTCGGGTATCGTAGATCACAGATTTTGAAATGCTATTCAAATCCGAAGATTTACAGTTTTGGTGGCTAAGGGCGAGAAGGGGAGTCCACTATTTTTTATTCAAAATACTAACCAAATCACATTGACTGAAACAGCTTTGTGCAGTAGGAAGGTAAATGAAAATGTATGTTTATCGCTAAACAATTGTTATAATCGAACTAATCCTTATTCATAAGGACGTCCCATGGAATGCATGCATTGTTGAACAATTGAAAACATAGTTTGTAATTCATTTCTGTATTAGCTGAACGCCTACGTAGTAGCGTGAACAAATACGAGTGAACAGTTTTACCGGAGTGGGTTCTCCAAATTCCGAGCCAAGCCTATCATCATGGTCACAAATAGAGGTTAGACTACCGAGCAACATGTACCAACAACTTCCACGAGAAACTCAGAGCACTAATGAAAACAGTGGTTCGGACCATCGTCCTACCTTTGAAACCGACCAGTTTCTATTCAGAATGACCCCAATTCAAATCACCCTCTATTCATACGTACCTGACGAAGGGTCTTTATAGTCCTATGAAAGCTTCCCCCACCGTAGTTTGTTGGATCAACAAGTAGAATGGCCCTTGCTGTGTAAGGAAGTACTTTCAATGCCGCTTCCCTTTCCGATAAGCGACACGTCGCAATTCTTCATGACGGTTGGATGATAGCGGAAGCGTTTTCCACGTAAATTCTCCCCTCAACAGCTACCAGTACCTAGTCTACAAATGTACGTGAGTTATTCCTACATTCAGCTTATGGTTGTAACGCGTAAAGTAATATCTCCGATCTGATAAAACCATCAATGCACACAGTCTCACAAAGTGATTAGCAAGATTTCAGTACCAAAGAAAATTATCACTCATCAGTTTATTATTTTTTCATGTAGAAAAATATGCAACTTAAATCACTATTTCAAGATTCCAGTACCAAAGAAAATTATGACTCATCGGTTTATTATTTTTCATGTAGAAAAATATGCAACTTAAATCACTATTTCAGAATACTCCCCTAAATCAAGTTTCAGATGAGCACAAATATGTACATAATGAAAGAGATGCATTTTGGGTTGAATTAGGTGATGTTTAACCCTCTAACGCTACAGTGGACCTCGAGGACATGAATGCTACGGACGGGTTGGATTCAACCCAGCATACTTTTCTATAGGAAAACAAGTTTTTTATTAGTACCTAATATAAACAGCTTTATTTGCTCAAACAATTCGTAAACTAATGCTGAAGGTATTATAAACAATGAGGAATTTCACCATGTCGGAATTTCCTATTTTTGACCCCAAAATCGGATTCAGCACCTCTATAAACCCCATAAGGCAAACTCTCAGCCCGAACTTCCTAATTTACGAATAAACAAAACAGTGAAGAAAATACGAATGTTTAAAAAAACCGGGAAAATGACGTCATGCTGGAATAGTTCATTTATGGCCGCTTGAAGCGCTGAGATCGAGAAATCCATAGTCCCCAGATGCAAAATTTCATGAAAGAGTAAAGTTCGAAATCGAAAAACTGAAGAAAGAAATAGAAAAAGCGAGATGGGGAAAATTAGGTTTCCCCTGTTTTTGTTTGATAACTTTTCTCTTAGAAAACACGATTTCGTCGTCCCAATGGGCAACACTGAGAGGAGACGGCGATCCGAACAGCCCAATCAGCGAGCGTTCCCGCTGCACGTCCGTTTTCCCGGTTAGTTTTGAAATCAAAAATTTTGATTGTCTCCCAAAAATAACAGGAGACTTATTTTCCGAAATCAGCCCGATTTTCATCTATCCCACCCCATTAACTATTCAGGAAAAATTCAAACAGAAATCGGTGAAATTCCTCATTCACATAATTATATTATAGTAAGATCTTAGCAAAATGACTTCTTTTCATTGTGGAATACCTATAATAATACGTCAATTACTCGTGAGATAGGCGGTAGTCCCAAAAATAACCCAACAATTTTATTATTCAAAAGTTTTCCTCTTCATTTTTCCTAATGAATTTTGCAGTTGATAATTCTTGGACTAGGAGCATAGTGGTATAAACCTGGTATAAACAGACATAATAAATGTATCAATAACGTTTGGAATCACATTTCGATGTCAATAATATGATAAACAGTTTCATAGTTCCCTATATTTCCATTGACGAAGGAATGGAAAAAGTATAACTTCTTTGCTACTGTCGGGTTTAGGCCAACCCAGCCTCTGACTTGCGCAATAACTTCCCTCGGAAATACAGGTGACTTACCAAAACGATGAGGCCGCTTCCGCGCACTGCACTGTACTTACTGGTAGGGTACCTGTCCCTCCCCCAGAGAGAGAGAGAGTCGGGGGATTAGGATGGTTCTAACCAGCCCTCGGGTTGAATTTAACCCGGACCATAGCATTAGAGGGCTGATCGTAAGTATCCTCCTGGAATGTAGCTAGGGTCATCGCCTTCTTCAAAATAGAAGTAACCAAGCTACGTAACCTCGTTCATCTTCAGCTTCAAAGAAATCTTCAAGACTCCATATTACTATTCGAAATTGAGGAGGAAGAATAACACCTAACTAGAGAGAAATAAGAAAGTGGGAAAAATGAGAAGTCACCTAACGAAACCGAGTGGCGTTCTTAAGGGAGTAAGTAAAGTAAAAACCCATCTCGGGCTGACTTTTCGCCGCTGCCATTCCTGGCGTCGCGGACAAGCTTTTTGAAGTAAGATAAACATCGTTGATTTTATATCGATAGTTTACTGGTAAAACTTCTGATCAGGACTAAAATTCATATTCAGCAGATAATAACATTTCTTTGGTCTTAATTTTTATTTATTATATTCAATAATAGAGGACCATTAAAATCGAACAGAAAAAAAAGTAAGCCCCCGTTAAAATTTAATGGTTTACGTTTAAAAAAAACGCAGGATACAAAAATGGAATTGGAAAAAAAATCAGTATGCTGAACGAGGCACTATTCTTAGTTACCATGGACCAATTGGGGTCTATTTTGCCACGGAGCTTTTGGTTAATGTCAGTCACTTCTAAGGGGTGGAAATTATCAAGAGTGCTCTAGCTCGAAAACATTCGATGTATAGGTATCGTTTTTTACCAATTAGAAACAGCTAAATTTTCCAGAATCGATTGACACCACCCTGAGCTCTGTAAGACAAACCGTTCGATCCCTACGAGAACGTAAGGGTCGGACTTACGAAAAATCGGAATCGCGAGTGTGAATAACCAAAGAGGTCTGATCCCCGTTGAAATTAAACTAACCAAAATGCGATCGGTACTAAGTTTTGCATCCTTAGCAACCAGTAATCACATTTCCATATAAGGGTTACCCAACTCCCTATTTCTTAGAATCGAGTGTGAAGCGTCTACCTATTCCTTCCAAATAAACTTGATTATAGAAATGTGGAGGTAGTATTTTGTAGTAGATAAGTAGTTCCTACGGTGGAAATTTCGACTTGGGAGAACTTTTTTTTTCAACCTTGAAAAGTGAAAACTAAGCTTCCACTACCTTGGTAGACTCGGAAGCAAAATAGTGCCAATGGTATAGCTGTGATCTTTGCAGATGAGTGATCTATACAGAAAAATAATACACATTTGTGAAATGGTTGCATGTTTTCAAAATATAACTGTGACCAGCTAGTAAAAATAGGAGTCTTTAACTTCTAATAATTTTTCAGGTGACATACGGTGAATTAACCTATAATAAGTGTATCTGGGGACGTAGGGTGAAGTAATCATCGTTTATGTAACACTGGTCGTATTATGACGCTCGTGGGCGACCTACAACAGTACTTAACCCTTTGAGTACTACAGTACCTTGGCTTTTTTTAAAATTAAATTTAGTTTGCGATTCACAGAAGGGTCCTCGCTTTAAGACCCTCAGGGGAGACGGCAATATGGTATGAAAAAACGCTGCAAATTATTACACAACGGTTTATTATTTTGACATTTTATGTCTTTACTATGGCACATAAATGAACACGGCAATATGGTATGAAAAAACGCTGCATATTATTACACAACGGTTTATTATTTTGACATTTCATGTCTTTACTATGGCACATAAATGAAAAATCGTCACGCGGGGATCGTCACGCGGGGAGCGTTATGAGGGGAGCGATACGAGGGGAGCGTTACGCAGAAATTTCTGATGATTTTCACGTACAACCAATCGTTCCTAGGGAAAACTAACTTCCTCATTTTCCCCCCCACAAAAATCGTTCACCACTCATTGGAAAGCTCTAAATTTATTAAACATAAGACATAAAATGTCTCTCGTGGTTTTGTACTTGTACGAAAGCTGTATCCACCGTTTGTGTTTTCTTCACGAGTACGAAATGATTATTTTTTTATTTATTTTTTTTTTCTATAGATCACTCGTTTGCAAAGCCACCAACCATCCAACATGAAGAAAAACATCGATCGCATTTCGATCGATTAGGCCTCTCTTGCGATTCACACTCGTGTTTCTGATTAATCATACGTCCAAACTTTAAATTCTCGTAGTGAGCGAACGGTTTGTCCTACAGAGCTCCGGGTGGTCTCAAAAAATTTTAAAAATTCTATAGAATCTCAAATTAAAGAAAAAACAATACCTTTATATCAAAAATTTCTGAATTAGGGCGTTTTCAAAATTTCAAAATTGATTTTGGAACCCTTAGAAGTGACCTACATCAACCAAAAGCTTCAGGGCGCTACTAGACCCCAAATAGAGCCTACATACCAAATTTCATCAAAATCGATCAATGCTAAGTGGCAAAAGTGCCGCGTACAGCGGACGGACGGAAAAAATTTTTATTCGATTTTTGGATTCTACGTACCTTGAAGCGTAAACCATCAAATTTTGAGGGGGTATTAAAAATTTTTTCTTGGTCGATTCCAAAGGTTCATTATTGAAAACAATAAACCAAAAGTCATATAGGAATAAATGTTGGGCGAAACAAACAATTTTTTTGCAATCGATTGGAGTTGCGTATATAGTTATCGTTTTTATTGAATAAGTACCTAGGTAAGCACTATAATTAATAGTTATATCGTGTTGGTTGTTGTGGTAGAACCATCTTCCTTTCTGGAAATGTATTGCTTGATTGTTTTAGAGTAGATGCTTTTATTGGTCCATGATTCCGCGATACTCTGCCTCTTAGAAGTAGTATAGTTAGGGTTAAACCCCATCGTCATAAATATTTATATTAGACCAACATCATCATATACTTAATAGGTGATTTTAATCATCGTTATTCTTCACTTTTGTTTCTTATTATTTTTATAATGTTTTCCATTTTGTAGTATTAGGTTTATAGGTTTCACTTCAATTTTAAAATGTTTGTAATTGTGCCCAATTGAGGCTGATTGACAAATGGCAGCTCTAGATAAAAGTACTTTGTTGGAATGTGATAAAAAAATTTATCTTGGCATGTAAAAAACTTCATAATATTATTATATTATAATAGAAAACACTATATTAAAGATTAGCAAAATGAAGCTGGCAATAACTACAATTTACAACAGCTATCAACATGAACATTTATGACGATGGGAGTTAGGTAACCTAATTTATTAATAATAAATTAGGTTACCTAACTCCCATCGTCAGTATAATATACTACTTCAGAAACTGCAGAAACATGTATCAATAAAAGTATTTACTCGAGGAGTCTCTATTATGAAACAATTCTTTACAACATAGGATTACTTTGGAAAAACGACTATAGTTGGATGGGCAGTTTGGCTTTTCAATCTAAAATAACAGGCGTTGAAAACAACTTTCCTTTTTTAGATTTATTGATGGTTACGAAACAGTGTTTATGAAGAATTGGAATCCAGAAATCATCGTAGTACGAATAAAACCTTCTTTCTTCTCTCAGGTCGATAAAGAAACGAACAAGAGGAAATAACGCTCTCCCAACAACGACGAATCACTGTTGATAATTAACTAATAATATCCTTGAGAATCTCATCATCCTGAGTATATATTTTCTCATTGGGAATAAGTAATTTCTGCAAATAATAATGGATTCGAATTCGGAACTTCGGAAAAGAATGGGAAAAATACCTGGTTGTGTACACGAACTTTGGACAATGACGTTCATGAATTATTCATCTCTTTCGCTTCGGCTTTTCTTAATTTCGAAGAAGAAATCCTGAGAAACACGGTAACCATTATTCACTTCGCATAATAGGACGGATTTCCGATTCAACAAGAAGTCGCATTAAAGGAAGGGAATGAAGAAATGGGTAAAAATTACTGACAAAAGAGACCCTTCCATTTTCACCCTTCGTCATTCTCATGTAATCAAGGGTCTTGCAGCTTGGCGTGGTGTTATGGAATAATTTATTATTGTTATCATTTCTGAAGTAGGGATGGTGATATTACTGAAATAACGAAGTGAGTGAAATGATTTAGTACCTTTGGACTATTGCGCAAAACTTTAGTACTTACAATACTCTTGTTAAAACTCGTGAATAAATTTCATGAGTCTCCAGCTTGAATAAATTTCATTGGTACCACCATAATAATATCATAATACATGACGATATTTAACTCTTGAGTGTCAATACTACGTTGCCGCGACGGATACCATTTTTTAATTCACCATCCTACCTCATGGTTTCGCTGCGGAATCCTTGCAACTCGGGAGTGCTTTGTGGGTTTAGTAATCAATGAAGTTTCAGTGAAGACGGACGCACCCTACTTGTTATCAGCAAACGACACTCATTTATGTAAAACCTAGTGCGTCGAAATGACGTGTAATTGGCAATGAGGACTATGTCTCTGTACATCACTTTGATGCATATTAGTAATAAGTATTCAGTTGTCCTGCGTGAAATAAATCAAAAGAATGCCCCAAGATTCCGTACCAGTTGAACGGGCTAATGAATTCACAACGTGACTCTGCCAAGTTGATAAAGGCAACGTACAAGCAGGAAAGATACTTTTGAGTTAGGATGCTTCTAGACTAAATGAATATTGATAATTGAGATGAATTCTCTTGGCGGATGTAGTGAGTACGAAGGTTGGAAATCAACTAAAATATGAGAGATAAAGTACAGTTAGGTGATGAGAGGATATTCTACCAAGTGTGTGTGGCACGTAGCTTGCGCGTCATACATAACATAGTTGGGTAGGTAATGGTATAAGAGGTCTTCTTAACTGCATAGTGCCCTACCAAATATGAGAAATTTAGTACGAATAGGTGATGAGAGGGTATTCTACCGAGTGAGTGTAGCACATAGCCCCCTCATCAATTGTAATTATCATGGTTGGGGAGGGAATAGGATAGGTGATCGTCAGAATTGCATAGTGCCCTACCAAAATATGAGGGACATAGTGAAGTTAGGTGATGAGAGGGTATTCTACCAAGTGTCTGTAGCACATAGTTTCCTCGTCATCCATTACATAGTCGGGCGAGTAACGGAATAGTAGCTCGTCTGAACCGTAAAGAGCCTAAAAAATATGAGGGATATAGTACAGTTAGGTGATGATAGGGTATTTATTCTACCAACTGGGTGTAGCACATAGCTAGCTCATCAATCATCTTCATATTTGACAATGTTGTAGCATTACCTAATACGACTCAAACATTATTTTTCATTGAAATTTTTCAATTGACGTTACATTTAGATTCATTGTCCCTTGAACTTCTCTTTTAATTAGCTAGTACATATTTGTTTCGATCATGTACGTCAATTCGACGTAGTGCTAGTTGTAAAGGGGTAGAATCTTACTGTTGGCACCCTATACATACGTTATGTATGTATAGGAGGAAATTTATAACAGTCTAACAATTCCACAGCTTGAAGCTGTGATGGGCATCTCAGATGAATACTATGCTTGCTCCACTCACATCGTGTTGACACCGATTAGAGACTCCGTCTCGTTCTGAAGTCGGTCTAAAATCAGATAATACCTTCCTATGATTTTGCCCGTTACGAGACATCGCAAATACATAGTCGAACATACATACAGACACGAAACGAAAATTTTTCAGTAAGGATTGAAGGACTGAAGAACTGAAGAGTAAGAATGAAGAGAAGAGGACAAAATTCTGGATTTAGAGGACATATTTGTCTTTCTTCTCATTGAAATGTAAAAACAACGTTTCGTTACATTAGTAGACTCAGAGGCCAACATTTATGCGTTTGCTTACCAGTGGCTCGCTCGTGCAGACACAGGTTGCGCACAGAAACAGAGGGTTTGCGTCGACTAGTGAGGGCAGGTGGTTGATGCGTGGCATACAGAAATTTTAACTAAAAATATACCAGAATACCACCATCAATACACACATGGCAACAAGACTTTATGTGACCCTATTCACTTCTCCCAAGATTAGGAACGAGGGGATTTTATTCTGAGAAAGTCTTTGAATACTTTGAAATTCAGTGTCGTGTAATACAGACTAAAGGGGAGGGGAAGGAACTTTCGAACGTGGCTCGTTCTGTTCGGATGACTAATCAGCTCTGGATTAGGGTGTGTACGCCTGCATTCCTCCTACCTGCCTCTCACCGGGCATTGCCGCCCCAACTTCCCGACGACCCAATTCTCCCCTCCACTCGACTGACTCCCTCATTAATTATACTCTGGTTTAATTTACTCCCTCATTAATGAGAGGAGAGAACCTGCGAGGCCAATAGCTCACCCGCTACAATTAGGCCTTCAAGCAGTAGCGCTCTCTCGCGAATGGGTTGCGAACTATCGTTCACGCTACGATGGTGCCTTCAAACCGATAAACTGGAGACTAACGATGCTTCAGATTTTAAATTTCGTCGAAACGGTTATGATCATCTCGCAGCCCCCATATCCCTCTGATACCGTACATCATACAGTGTTGCCTCGATACGAACTTTCCAATCGTGTAGAACTCTTAACTCACAATATGTTTCCCAACTACGACCTTGTTTCGTACGAGGGGCTTGCGATAGAACAGGTTCCCCTATTAGGTTATATTTTGGCACCATGTAAAAGGGGGAAGTTGAAATTTTGATGATTATTGAGTTAGGGTTTGGTCACACTGAATTTTTCTTGACGCTTTCTTGTACCCTGGGTGTACGTAACTATTGTGTAAACAACCACGTCAACTAACGTACCTAAATTCGGAATCCGGGTTGTAATCCTATTTTAAATCCCAAAAGGAAAATTTCGAAAGGAAATTCACCCAGAACTGTTTTAATTTTACAGGGAAAACATTCATAGCATACGGGAAGTTCGCAAATGACGGATGAGTTTTTTGAACGGGCGCGAAAGAGTGCAAGATTCCGAGAAAAAAAAAATGTCACAATGTGTCCTAAAGCATGACAACAGTCGCCCACATTCAGCTCATCAAACTCAAGGGCTACTGCGAAAATTCAAATGGGATGTTTCCCACCCACCTTACTCCCCAGATCTCTCACCATCGGATTATCCACCTTTTTCCGCAGTTGAAGGGATTCCCGGGAGGAAAAAATTCAGGAATGATGAGGGGCGACCGTTAATGAGTATCTCCACAAAGTGGAACGCTTCTCTACGAGAGAGGCTTAAAAAACGTTTACCCTGCATGCAGAAATGTTTGGACCAAAATGGAGATTATAATAGAAAATCGTTCTTACGCTATATTAAAATAAAAAAAACTTTAAAAAAGGAATTTCCTAATTCTTATACCTTTTTTGTTAAAAACTCCTAAAGTGAAATCGGAGTACATATACCATGAGTATGGGAAACATAGTTCCAAACTGAGCTTAATAGGTGGGCAATAATTTCAGGTCATCAAATATGCAGCAACCGAAGTCACACGGTGTCGAAAACTTGAATTATCGGTAGGTACTATGAATGATTGATTATTCCACTAATCAACGTTATTTTAGGAGTCATTTCCGAATTCATACCAGAAAAAAAGTAATATTTATTTTTCATGGTCATTTCAAATTTGACGGTGCTTAAATGTTAAGTTGCAAGCTATTTATCGTTAAATGTCACTTAGTTTGACTTTCCATTCTACAGTCGAACTTCAGTTACTCCACCATCCCCCACAATGGTATGAAATTAATTTTAAATTCACCAGCAAGAATGGAATTCGTGTTTTGGGATCAGCCAACAGAGATGATGATTTGACAGGATTTTCCTGCATTGTGTCGTAGCTTCTTTTCATTCACGTAATTTTGATCAAGTAGGCAACGACCCGCAACACCGAGCGGCCTTGCGGGAAGCGAGTACCCTGTGCGCCGTCGAGTGTCTCGGCTGAGTTTCCAGACCCCGCTCCAGTAGCGACTTGCAATTATCACATTTTGATATCAAAGTCCCTCTTCACTGGAAGCATGGACTTCAAATCCGTAAAGCTGCCTGGGACAATCTGTTTTCTGTTGTTTTTAGTAGCTTATTTCAGTAATTAACATTCGGAAATTAGATCAATAATTTTGAGTGAGAAGGACTAAAATGAAGGAAATTTGGAGGAAAAGCAAATTTTTCTCATCAGAATTTCAAACTTAATGACATATTTGAATATTTTATCCTAATTAAATTGGAGAAAATTACAGATTATTTATTTGACCACTATCAATTTAATTCATTGATCAATTACAGTTGTATGGTACTACTATCAGGATATCTCGCTGCAGGACGAGCCGTCCTTGAATGTCTGTAAACCAAGTGCTATTTATTGATTTTGGTTTGTAATTGATTTGACTGTATGTATTATTTCTTCTCCCCTCTATTTATTCCTACAGTCCATCTATTCCGAGAAGAGCGCCTTTTCTGGTAGGAACAATATCTTTCTATCGCATTCCTCATTCAAATCAGGGTAAATCTTCCACTGTATATTGTGGATTGCAAGGAAGTGGGATGAGCAGAGACTAACGAGAGCTTTCATACTATAAACATGTCCAGAATGCTAAAGGTAAGAAAAGGTAATGTACTACAAAAGTAAAACGCCAGCCTTAGGGTGTGAGGTGTTTTTTCGTGTCTTGACTCATCAAACTATCGACCCTTCAAGCTAAATGATTCACACCTTTCTGATTAATCAGTTTCAATCGGGCCACATTAAAGTTACATTATTATCCCTACTAATATCCTAATGGAGAGGACACATTTGGCTATCCATTAATATCCGTCGAATTAGAGGAAAACTGATTGAGTGAATATCTACTTACATAAATGTTAAGTTGCGGTTGATTCATATTATCCGTTCATTCTTATTTCTCTACAGTTTAGAAAATTAGATCCAGATTGACAGACTCTATCTCAGAAATGAAGAAGGTTTATAGGGAGAGGCTTATAAAATATTACCACTTCTTAAAGTCGTGGGAGATGGATGAATGACCCTTTTGCACAATCAGAGTTCTAACTGAACAATGCCAGCTTCAACCTTGCTGAGGGGCAAATTGATGATAATTCACTGTCACTTAGTCTTAGCTAAGGGGTCGCCACACTTTGTTATGGATGTTGACGTGGGCGCTCTTTCAATCGACTAACTCCGAGTCTAGTAGTCTCATTATAATAGTAGCAGGGTGTCGACGAACGGATAATGAATGATGCGGTTTCCTTCAATTTGTCCCTATCCCATTATCACACTAGGAACAGTTAGTTATGATCATGATTGATGCTCGGAGGAGTAAAATAATAGTGGTAGGCTTACGAAGGTAGTCATAGGTATTCAGAACGCTATGGTTTATCGATAAATTTCTAATTTTATTGTACTTGGGAAAAATATGAAAACAAAAACATAAATAATCATTCGCTGCCTTCCTCAAGTGAATGGAGCAATAAATGAAAGGCGCGTGCGGGCAAGTTCTAATGCTCTCATCTTGAACAAGAAGCGAATATTCGAAAGAAACACCAGAGAGAAATAAAACCCTCAGAAGAGGCTCCCTACTTGGTTCAACCATCAATTTTTTAACTAAAAACAAAAAACTATGCATTCTATCCGAGTGTATTCTCATGAACAGAGATATTTGTATCAATAGTTGGATTTTCAAAGCTTAACAGTCTTATGGCTTTTATTTGAGGCAGCACCTTCATAAAGACGCTGAAAAATGATTTACGGCGGTCATTCCCGGACACATTGATGCAATGTTGCCTTTCATCAAATTGAGGAGTTTGATTCCAAAAGGTACTGAAGACCATTTTCATCGAAATTGAGTTAACACTTTCCCAGGGTGTCAGGGGCGAATGTTTTGGAACAAAAGATAGTAAAATATTCCCTTGAAAAACGAGGGTGAATATTCCGTTTAATTTCAAAAGGTGCTATATCAAGCACAATGCCGTTTTGTTCCTAAAAGTACTTTATCCACTTCGTTTGTTACCAAAAAGTACTATATCCACTTCGTTTGATTTCAAAAAGAACTTTATCCACCCCACTTGATTCCAAAAAGTACTAGATCCATTCCGTTTAATTCCAAAAGGTACTAAACGCCACGTTTTAGTTCAAAAAGTACTATATCCATAAATCTGATATTTCAAATCTCGTTCAACACTATTTTAAACTTTTAACTAATTTACCTTTTTTTCCAAAAATATTTATTACAATTTAGAGATGTATGAAAAAAATTACATCATTGGTTTATAACACGTTTTTTAGGTCGCTATTGTTTTTCGTGTTTTTCTCACGTTTTACCAAAATGGATATAGTACTATATGAAGGTACTTACCTTCTGGAATCATGCTCCTCAATAATTGAGGAGCTCTTTACAATTATTGTAAAGAGGAATTTTAGACGGATAGAATCATCATTCAATTCTAGATTGTCAATTAAGACGGAAAGAAAGTCGAGGGAAGGACTCATTTTATCTGGTGGATTCAAAATATTTGTTGTATACAATCTACCGAGTGCCAATAATTCTTCTCTTCAAACCACAAACGGCAGAGTGTTAGCCCCATTCTTTTGAATATGAAAGTGCCAAGAAAAATAAGCTACTGCTAAGGGAGACAACGTATCCCTCCGTTGGGTCGAATTAAAAGCGAAGAACAGATGATCCTGACAAAGCGCTATAGCTATTAATTAACTGGGCATGTCACCCTAATCCCTCCCTCAGGTTCCACCATTCGCAGTGCCCCTTGCGCACCCCTTCTCCTCGACTTCCCCCTCCACTCATCCTACGATTTCCCCACCCTTCTCACGCCATAACCAAGATTCATCTAAATCCCCCTATCCTCGGATCCATTCCGCTATACCCCTTCCAGTTGTGGAGTCCCTTTTGACTGGTTGGCATAATTAATATTTCTGCCCCGCGCTTCTAGCGCTACCAACGATTTTGTGAAGCATTAGGAAAGGGATAACCTTCCATGGCGTAGATTAATCACAGCCACCTGATGGGAGGCGTCACCCGTTTCTTTCAACTCTGAGGGGTCGTAAAGTATCTTTCAAAGCTCTGCAACATTGAGGTAGTATCAGGTCATGATCTATGATTTGGATGTAGAATTGATCCCATAACGAGAGTTAGCCGCACTAGTAACACATTTTAGTGTAAAACTTCCGAGCAAGAACTGAAAAGTGTTTTTATCAGATACATTATTAGTTAGGTTGACTAAAACGCTTCTAATTATTGGACAACGGACTATTATTCTACTGCATAGGTCACCTGTCTGTGTAGAACGCGGTTTTTCCATTAATACTACCTACCAGACAATGGGACAATAATATCGCTCTATGAAAATTGTGGGTGCCTTCATTACGAAATTTGATTCTTGGTTGCTAAGGACGCCGAACTGAGTACAACTCATGAAATTCTACCCAAGAACGAAAGACGATTGCTTGTGATCTGCTAAAATTTCAACGGATATAATCCAATATTTCCGTCGATGAACAGTCTTTGCTATTCACACTCGTGTTTTTGATTTATTGTAAGTCAACCTTAAGTTCCCAGAGAATTCGGAAGGTTTGTTTTACATAACTCTGGGTGGTCCCTTTCGATTATAATAATTCATAGTATTTTTTAAATAGGTGAAAACACATCAGTACCTCCAAATCAAGAGTTTTCGAGCTGGGACGTTTTGAAAATTACAACCCATATTTTTCACTTCCTATGTGTTATTGACACTAACCAAAAGTTCAGCAGCCCAACTAGACCCTGAATGGAGCCTATAATACATCAAATTTCACAAAAAATCGTTTCACAGTATTAATTTCTTAAAATTCGATTTTCGGATTCTACGAAGCTACCTCGAATCGTAAACCCCCATCGTGTATTTTAATGAGGGGGGAGGGGGGTTGTAACTTTTTTTTCTTGATCCATTGCAAAGGTATATTATTGAAAAATAATAAGCAAAAGTTAATATATTTATCGATTCTCGTCATCCACTCCCATAATCTTTCTATTCCATATGTCAGAACGAAAGAATATGTGTGATGCAAAACTAATTATATTTATGATCATCTTAATTTTATTGATTCGATCTTCTGATGCTGGCTTGTTCGTATATAAGTATCAAGAAGAGAGGAGTGGTAGGCTATAATTTGGGTTTCCTGATGGATCTAATGATTTTATAGTTTTTATATTTTTATTTTGTTTCCAAAACTTTATTGGGCATATGTGGTTGTTACATTTTGTAAAGTCTCTTTTCTTGGGCGTAGGGGAAATAATGTGCCTTGTGCGTATCGAAAATTTCCCTAAGATGGTACCTATGGGTTTCTTTTGTTCAAAAAAAAGACCAATTTATCGAGCGGCCGGCTGTTTTTTATTCTTCTTTAATATTAAATTTAAAAAAACAATAAATTGATACGAACATGGCAGGAATGCTCAACCAAGTTGAAATTACAAGAGAATACGAAAAGGACAAGTGGCCCACACTTACGTTTGGGGAGTTCACGAGAACTTGTGACCTCCAAAATGATTTAGTGCGCAAAAAGTCCTGAATCCAGCAGTTCCCTGGCGAGTCCAAGGTGGTGTCCTCTCTAAGTACAAGAAAAAAGGTAGGTAGGCGATAACAGAGTTTCTTTGTGGATGGCCCCAGTCCCGATATTTGAAAATAATTTTTAATCTAATAATTTTATTATTCAAGCAAGACATTTTTCACCACATCTTGATAATAAATGGGCCCATATTTTCAAAGACATGTTAAACCTAACATAGTATGTAAGCTGTTGAACACCTAGGTTTTTTGAGAGTAATAATAAAAATAAAATAATGTCCGACATTCTTTTAACTATAGGTAGGAAAGAAACAGTGAAGTTTATGGTAATTGAAGAAGGCATTCACTCAACAAGCTAAGGTAGCTAGAAAATGTTTCATCTGTCAATCCTATGTTCGCACCAAAATATCCATTCGCCAATATTAAGATGATCAAAATATTATCTCTTTTCTCTTCATTACACATTTTTAATTTCTTGTCACTTCGATGAATAACTATCCTTGGCTAATGATTTCATAATTAGTGCTTTCAATAAGATTGATAACACATGAGTGCGACACTTCTAACCACCTTGGATTGGCGAGCAAAGTGAGCGGACGAACTAGTATGTATAATTTGATAGAATGAGAAATTGCCAAACCAATTAAAGTTTACTCGAGTCCATTTAGGATAATATCCTATTCTATCACTAACAGGTGAATTTATAATGACTCCATCCAGACTCTCAAAAATTTAGTTGAGAGTATTAAGGAGATCTCAGAAGATCGTGTGGAAAGACTTCAGTTTCAATGAATACAAATTCTACGTGAATGTTTTTGATGACTACCGTCCTCTTTCAAATCCCAATTCACATTAATTCGAAGCTTCAAGTCACTTCCAACACCTGCCACGGTAAACCATCTGGGAGGGGCCTTTGGGAGTTTATATTTTTAATTATTCAAACAGAATCAAGTTTAACTCGGTCCTAGCGGTCGGGCTATATTCCTCACGCGTCTCTTACGCTGAATATTTCACGAGTTTCCTTCCTCGTTTTTCCCGCAGTACAGGCCAACCACAACCGTCAACCACTTCCGCCCTATACTTTACACTACCTTAGGCAGGCTGCATCTCCGGAACCTGCTCTCTTCTTTCCACTCATGTACCAACCTGTTATCTTTATTAGGCATCACAAAACTTTCCTAGTTAAAAATCAAAGGGAAATCCAGGGGTTCGCCATACGTAGATAGATAATGTTTTCAATTTTTCAATTTTTAAAAATATTCAACTGAGATAGAAGCATGTGGCAACTGTTTGGACCTTCATGAAGTATAATAATATTATGTAAATTGACAAGTACAAAGTAAAAATAAATTATTTGAACTGATAATGATTCTTCGATTTGTTCTTTCACTTTGTTCGTTTTTGATGGATATCCATGATGGGTGGGCATATGAAAGAGAAGCTTGGAAGAGGGACCACAG
Organism: Apolygus lucorum; assembly: GCA_009739505.2. Lineage (NCBI taxonomy): Eukaryota > Metazoa > Arthropoda > Insecta > Hemiptera > Miridae > Apolygus > Apolygus lucorum. The sequence goes on from CM019169.2 coordinate 4,646,907, forward strand.
AAGACGGTACATAGGAGAGGGTGCATGGAAGTGTGCACTTGCAGCACTCCGAGTCAACACTGCAACCTTGTAATGGCGCAAAACGTGGTGAAGAGAAAAAAGCCCTCTCGAGCAGCTTGGTAAACAAACGTTGTGAGACCACCATTTGTATTATGATTGGCTCATGATCTAAAAATGTGGTGTTCGACGATTCGATTATAGATATATTTATTTACCTATCATTATGTACATTTCTATATACTCATACAAGGAGAGACATTCAGCTCAGCGAATAACGCCACACCAGCATTTGAAACCCTATCTTACTCATTACTCTCGTATTTTGAAAAATTGAAAAACCGAAGTATCAAAAATATTTTTTTGCCGTCCAATTTGTGTTTTATTTAAAAATGACATATTCCTTTGTACTCATATATATGGAGCGAGTTTCTTCAGAAAAGACGGTGACTTTTGAAATGACAAGACTACTAGAAACTACGGAATGTAGAGATGGACACAATTGTTTCATAAGACATAACTAAATATTATGTTCTTATTAATATGGAAAAGGTGCAGGACGAAATAACCATTGATGTCACCGATTACATTGCAGCATAGTCTGTAACCGCCGTCTTGTCTGTGACCCGGCTTGGATTCCTGGCTAATTATTGGAATTTATTCGGGAAGTGGAATGAAATGAAACATAAATGTGAAGAGAAAAGTGAAAGGAATATTTTTAGTGACCCCGAAAGTCCTTCACAATTGACCAATTACATTATTCATCAACACATTCTTCATTCTCTACCCGCTAAGAAGTTCGAAAGTTATGAAATCTCGACTGCCTAAAATTTACGTCACTCCTCAGAGAAACTTGGAAATACGTAGAAATGGAACAACGGGTTCAGGGAAGTACGAGAGCCCTTTGCTCTTGTTTGAATCATATTCTAACGATGAGAACCGTTTGGTGGAGAGGAAAGGCCGGAGCTATTAAACTGAAATTGAATTGTAGTGATAATAAAATTAGGGAGTCCCGAAGCACTTTCAACAATGAGCTCGAGGATAATGAGAGTCTAATGCCCAGGCCAAACTCCAAAAGAGAGGGTGGGCAGAAGTTCCACCGGCGGGGTTCGGTTGACGGGAAGAGTTAAGTTGCGGTGAAGGAGGTAACGGAGTGCCAAGACCCCTCGCTGGCCCAATTCAATGTGGACAAATAGCTGAATTTACTGCGGACTCTGAAATTACTTTGCAGCTAAGTTCGATTTATACCTCTAAATACGAAGATGGTTGGGGAAATCCTATTATAATACTGCCGGAGACAGCTCTTTGATGTCTTATCCACACCTTCCTTGAGGAAGTAAGTAGTCTGAGGGTATTTGTAGTCCACTAATTTTCAGATATTTGCACCATGATTCTGTCTAGTTGATCCATTGCGTGTTGTCTTTCTACATAACATCACTTTTAGCTAATTCTTAAGGCGAATGAAGCTATTGCAATGGCCTCAAAATAGTTAGAATGGACTTTCTCGAATTTTTTTTCTCACTGAAATCCGTTTTCAAACATTCTGAAACGAACCCTGGTTTTCAAAAAATTATATGTATATATATCATTAGTGTCACTCCGCAGGATAACTTGAGTAATAATTACTCATTCATTACTTATCTTACTTACTTATTTATTTATTACTCAGTAACATACAATTATTGTAAATCAAAAAGTTGTTAGTTTCCGCCAAAACGTTCGTAACAACGAACCAAAGGACGAATTCGTTAGCCGAAAATTTTGGACAACCCTAAGTGGTCTAAATTTCATAATTAGTCCAAAAAACAGGTTTTCCCCGGTTTTTGTGGTTATTACCTTCACAGTCATAGTAATATATGGTATATTCAGCACGAAATTTCTTATACTAATGCGTTTCTAAAAATGAAAATTGTCCAACAATCGAAAAAAGTATACCTATACTTTTATATATATATATTTATGTGTAATGCAAACGTGCTCATATTTGTGGTACCCAGAAATGCAGTAGCCGTGTGGGTACTATGTAAGTACCCACACCCCCTTTCGTATCCCTGTGCATACAGTATGTTGGTATGGTATACTCAAAAAACCAAGAATAGTGTAAGAAAAACGTTCTGAAAGAAATTGCAACACCATTGCTTCTTTTCTTGACCATACCTTCAACTGAAAGATTTCATTGGAAATTCGCTCATTCATGCTTCAAGAATGGACTTTTACGGTTCCACGCGGTTTTACAGAAAACCAAAGTTAGAAACTATCTTAGTTTTAAAATTAAAAGACTAAATTCCAGGTATGTTGACGTCAATCGCAATTTTTTACCATTCATGATTTAATACCATTCCCTTCTATGATTTTATAAATATGCTCGCATCGATGACGGCATTGCACCCTTATCGTATGTGCAGTCACTTCTCGGCCAGTGCCTGAAACTGCGTGAAAAAACCTCAGTAAAAACTACATTGATGTTGCATGAAATTTTCAGAGTTGTATCTTCTTCCAATGTCGGATATACCGGTTGTACCAGAAATAATTATCCAAACTTCAGGGACTGAACTTTTGTTATGTTACATGTTTTTGGATCCTCCATCCAATCCAACTTTTTCCGCTTTTTCGATCTTATTTCGTAAGAATGTTCGTAAATGTCACATATTACATATTGCAAAATCACATTTTTTAATACCAATGGAAAGAGCATACACCTCGGAGTGAGATTATCTGAAGGTTATTGTACCCAAGTCGTATAAACGAGAATAATAAATATGTGTGTAAGATAATTCGTTATCCATGATTGTAATTAAGATACTCTCTTTCTCGTATTTTCCTGGGGAGGGGGGCACGTAAGCGACCAAAATTCCAAAATTAGACCATCCAAATATGCCATCATTAATACTACATTCTCGTGGAGAACTCTGGAAATGTTGTTTTCAGGATTCTCCAAGAGACATTTCTAGTTAGTAATAAAGGTTTTTGAATCCAAACTAAATTATTTTTTCACGGAGTTCCATTATGGATGTTTATAGATGTAAATAATGATAGAAGATGCTGAAATGTTCGGCTGCTAGCTGATTTCAGAACTTTTGTTCAAAAGCGTTGGATGCTCACTGCACTGAACAGTAGGTAATTAGTTCATGTGCATCCTCATACGGTGAGAGTACGGGATCGCTATAATTGATCTGTCGTACTAATAGGGTCGTTCAAGTGTATCCTAAACTCATTAACGTATTAGCTCAATATTGGTGGGTAGTATAATGTCTCGGACTAATGGGCATGTAACGTTGAGAAACGGAGCCACTTATATGGTTATTGCATGACATCATCTCCATCTTATCTTGTGATAATATTTCATACAGTAATTCTCTACGGCATGAGATTTATTTAAAACAGTTTAAAAAATTTACATCGTAACATTTAAAACAAGCAGCACTGAGCCTTGAGTATGAATGTGAATGGAGCCAAAATGTTAAAATTCATATGAAATAAAACTCGTTGAACTTGGTGTGATGTCATCATAGAAACTATGTACAGAAATGTTAGACCGAAATCAATATTACAAACTGTTTCTGTCCTCAAAGGTCTCATAAATGAATTTACTCTGTTATTTCCGCACTTTACGCAGTCGTCATTTATTCTCATAACATTACTAACTCATGTAAAATTTTGATCAATTTTCCCTACAGGTGACATTAATTTTTATCATGACTTCACGATTATAATACCTATACGGTTATATTCCACAGCAAATGAAATGTTAATAGGTAGTAAGTGGTATTTTTTGATTTCACGAGGTCGAAGAAATCGGCAGGATTCAGCTTCTAGAAATTATCATCCAGACTTGGAAGTCAACAACTCATACATCACTGTTGTTTTCAATTTTCCTTTTTTTTCGTTTCCTTTTCCCTTATTTCTCCGCCTTCTCAAACCAACAAGCTCGTCATTTTTCTACTTGACAATCTATCATAACGTCCTATACCAACTACACCCCTGTCACTACCCCTGACATCATTGATTTTAAGATGGGCATTGGTTTTCCTATCCTTAGTTTTTCTCGCCATCGCTATATTTTTCGTGTTTGTACTCGTATGAGGTTTGCAAACCTATCAAATATTTCTTGAGATCGATTATTTAAATTTCCTAAAAAAATATGAGATGGATAATACATCTTTCTTAAGTACTTTCAAATACTCGAAATTATAAGCATCATTTCAATCACAAGAAAAGATAATAAATTATACATTTTCAAATCTCAGTTATGTGCAGACTGTAGAAGATAAATAAGATTTAGGTGCTCACATATTTTTCTGTAATTCACGCGTTCCAGGGGACGTCGGATTGTACCGACAAAACATGCACTCGTATTTACCTTTCTACTCCATCAAATAGTTTCATCCAATGTAATTTAGTTGGTCAATTAGGAAGTACCATATCATTTCCAGCAACATGTCCCATCTCACCACCAGCCATCATAACATTTATGGCGGCATGCGAGCCTCGAATTTAAGCATCATTTTAAAATCAATATCTACAATAGCCAACATCCGAATCCTAGTCCACCCTCCATCTCCCTCACCAACAGTGCCAGTCTGGCTCCACTGCGGTGATGAGATCACATATCTGTATTCAAGGTGAAACACCCAAAAACCCAAGTTAATACCCAAAAGCAAAAATAAAGTTGAATGTTTCAATTATTCCTCAGCAACGTTTGTCCGATGTTATCACGGTCTGTCTGTGGTTTTGTCTCAGGCAGATACATACAAAATTGTCGGCCGAATTTTATGGCTTTCTCCCAGATGACAGTTCCGTAATCGTTGGACCAATTATAACAGCTTGTTAGCAGCAGGCGCGATCTTAAATCTAGAAATAGTGATTTTGGATAGACTTCACTTGAATATCATGTTGAACGTCAGATTTCGGATGATTTAACAGGTTCATATTGTTCTGTATGAGAAATCTGTATTGCCCATTTAATGTAGCACATGTTTACTGTATAGCAACCTTGCATCATGAAGTACACGAAGTACTTCGCAGCTCAAATTTTGTTGCAAGAAACAAGTAGATTTTTGATTATTTTAGATCATTACTTGATTTTTATTGACATTTTCATGTCTTTGCTGTGGCACATAAACTGAAAAATCGTCACGAAAACTAAGCAAGTTTCTTGCTCACGCGACCAAAAAATAAATAAAATAGACTCACTGTGTTGCGTAGAGAACAATCAACTGTTTTCTTATTTTGATGATTGGGTACATGAACTAACAACCTTACTTCACTACCTTGTTGTGTAGTGGTTGACATGAAAATGTCCCAATGTGTTGCAGACTCGTATGCAAGCATTTAAAATTGAGTTTCTTCAAAAGACTACTTTCGAATCGAGTGTTTCAATATTTTTGTTTACTTTGATACTATCACAACAAATCATTAATATTCCTGAGTTGTATATTACATATTCACTATGGCCACTCTTTGTAATGTTAATCAACATGAAGATGGCTCATAATCACATTATAATAAATTCATGGTAGGTTTGAGGCTATGCGCATCCCCTGTCTTTTATTTCGTTCTAAGACTGATTCTCCAGCACGAAAACTAGTCTCATGTTGATATCATGATCATCAACACTGAATTCACAGCTCTCCTATAAATGTGTTTCCGTCAGCAATCACCGGGAGATCGTCTCAAAGAAAACCTCGAGAAAAGGCCCAATCTAGCAGTTTCCCTCCCCCTACAGCAAACGGAAGCAATTTTCTTGGAGAAAATCGTCTCAGCGGAGTCACCTGGGAAGTAGAAAACGCCTTCGACGAAAAACACTGTTGACGCCGCTCCAAGAAGCATCGTCCAATTACCTCTCGCTGATCTGACGATAATCAAAACCTCATTAGTCAGCCGATTTAGAGAAAAAAGGGGTAGGGAGAGGAAAGCTGCTAGAGCTGGGGGAATAATCTCGAGTGTCGCTGGCAATTAGAAGTGTTGAACCTTTTTACGTTAGAAGCTTAATTAAAACTAATTGTTGAGCAAATGGGTGGGGGAGAGCTTGACTAGAGTTTTGTGAGCTTGCGTTTTAGAGTCCGTGAAATGCTTACCTTATATGCATAGTCCCCACCAATTTCTACTTTCTTAACTACTTTCCTTTCATCATTCGATGGCAAGTTTTTGTTCCATACCCATGGGATAATAATTAAGACACTGATAATTGCTGAATGTTTCTATTATTATATTGGAATATGATTGGGTGTTCACATCGGTACACTAAAGCAAAATATCAGTAAGATTGTATTTTGGTGATGCACTTACAGATAATATTATCAATAACGTAATATCACCGTATACAAGCAGATTCGTTCATTGAAGTCCTTCTCGATCGTAATGTTCAAATACATGACAAAAACGCTGAAAATTGGTTCGCGAAGGTTTATTATTTTCTTGTATAGATCACTTGTCTGCAAAGATTTAAGCTTTGCCATTGTCACTATTTTTTTCTTAACCTACCAACTACAGGTACCTACAACCTACCTACTTCATGATTACCTTCACAATCAAGTTTATTTGGAAGAAATAAACGCTTCACACTCGATTAGAAGAAATAGGGAGTTTCATATCGGAAATTTGATTACTGGTTGCTAAGGAAGCAAAAACTGAATAAATTTTGAAAAACAAACAGCGATCGCATTTCGGTCCGAAAAAATTTGAAAGGAAATTAGACCTCTCATGCGAATCACAACACATTAGGGGTGTGTCGGTCCAGGTATTTCCCTGGAACGGTTCCTACGGTTACAGTGACAAAGATGTAACCGTTCCAAATTACCGGTACAGTTCCATTACCGATACAGGCGATCAAATCCCACTCACATGGCATGGATGAAGCAGGCAGTCAAATCCCTATCGTCCTTCTTCCATGCTTATGATCTCAACTTGCAATACAATAGCATCATTTTCCTTGACAATTCGCTAAAAGGAAGGAATTTGAACAAGTGTTACAAAAGAGGCAATTTATTATAAATAATAGTTACCAAACAATTCAAGGAAAGAATAATGACGTTGTAGTTTGAGAACTTAACATGACAATAATAAATTAATAAAACTGGAGACAACTTCCATGCTAACCAGCCCAGAAGATAACTTCCCGCTCAAAAGCCATTCCATGAACCATTCTCAGTCCATGGAAGTAGTAAGGGCGCTTCCAGGTACAACATGGAACAGAACTGAGAACAAGATCCGTGCTTACCGGTCCAGAGCCATTGAACCATTCTCTGTGATATCTTATCGGTCCGGTTACATCCTTACCGGTCCAGTTCCATCCTCACCAACCAGAATGATCAGATTGATGAGATGATTGATCAGATCATTCTGATTGGTGAGGATGGAACTGGACCGATAGAAAAGATTCTCTTCCCGGTCCAGAGCCATCTTAAGATATCTTATCAGTCCGTGGAACTGGACCGGTAAGGGTCGAGTTTTTGTCACTGCGTGGAACCGTTCCAACCTGATACTCGGTTCCACAGTCCCGGTACAGCTGTACCGACACACCTCTACAACACATAGTGATTCTATTTTATCAAAGGAAAAGCCTCAAGTTCTCGTAGGGAGCGAACGGACTAGGAAAAAGTGCTCAAAATTCAATGCTATCTTAAATTGATGAAAAAACAACTTTATTTCGAGAATTTTCGAACTAGGGCACTCTTGGAAATTTTAAATCTTAATTTTCACCCCTTAAAAGTTTCTGACGTCAACCAATCGCTTCACGGCACAACTAGACAAATGGAGCCCAAAATGCAACCTAATCGGTCCATGGTTGCTAAGAAACTAGCCGCGTACGACATACGGTGGACGGACGACGTCTTATTAACTTGTCGAATTATGATCAGCCATGAGGAATTTTATAATTAAGAAGCTCAATTTCACTGGAGGTAACTTTATATTTTGTGGAATGAACAAAAGATTTTAATAATCGAAAAAGGTAAAACCAAGCCACGCGCAAACTGTACAAGAAGAATGTTCTTATTCTTCTTCTTCTTTATGAACGGGTCTTCTTTGGGTCGGACACAGTGGGAACTTCATCGTGGATACCATGGCACCGTGCGGCCCTCCACAATGGATCCTATTCTGCGACACGGCCATCTTGATGGTCACCCGTCCCGGGTGAAGTACCTGTGAACAGAATAGGCACGCAGAGTATGGGTCATTCTCCCAGAAACCTAGAATCGCTGTCCAGAAGACTTTGTGTCTTTTGTGTTACATTTATGGTTCTACAAAAAAATGCATAAAAAACTAGATAGTGTGTTCTTTAATATCCATATCTAGTGGAAATGTAATAATAATTCAATATACTCTTAAAAAATCGTAGAATAGTGAATTTTTCATTCACTCACCTTGTCCAAACTGGAAGTTCCTACTTCAACTCTCACTACGTCGTTAATAGACACTGATTCAGCTGTTAAAAAAATCTTACATGATTCGATGATACCTCTAGATTCCAAATGGGACTGGTTCAGATTTTTAACTGAATCACTTTCACAGCAGTGATTGTTTTAAGTTGTGTCCGAGCTTCTTGATTCATTCACTCACCTCGGTATATTTTCTCCACTCGTCGCGGGAAGTGTGTTATTTTCGCGGAAAACCGAATTTTAGGCCGAATGCCTGTCTATCAGCTGATGTTTCGCTCTACGCAGAAACGCCAGCCCGTTACCTACAGACCTTCGATCGAGAAAGTGTTCAGCTGAACGTGCGCGTGATTAAATAGAGCTTCATTCACTCACCCTTATCAACAAGGTAAGCAATGTAGATTAATTTTTTCTGGCACCACGACTGGGTGCACCATGAGAAACTCTATATACACCACCCTTCTCTTTCTCGATAAAATCATGCCCAATCCAAGAAAAAAAAATTGACCATGTTTTCTTCATTAACTCACCTTTCATTCACTCACTATGCTGGTGGCCAGTGAATGAATACTGAAGCGTAGGAATGAACACTGTGGCTTCATTCAATAATAATTTATCTTTTTTTTTTAAATGTTCGATAATATTCAGTAGAAGGGTGGTGTTCTGTTGGCGATTTAAAATAGAGGATTTAATCCTGAACTGAATGTATTATTTTGAAGCATAAGCAGCTTTTTCGAGGAACATAACTAAATAAATAGGTAGGTACCTATACTGGATGTCCCAGAATCCAAACTTCAGGGATCGATTCTACAACTAATTTGCAACAACTTTTGTGCTATAACATTTTTCCGAATTCCCCATCAAATCCGACTTTTTTCACTTTATATGTTTCACAAAATGTTCACTTTGGCGTGATTTTTCACTTACTTACTTACTCAGCTCGCGTACAAATTTTTGATTATATTGAGAAGAAAGAAAATTTAACGCTCTTTCTGATGGTGTCCTCAAATTTGAATTTACGTTGTAACTTAAGGGAGTTATGGCCATTTTTATGATTCGAGGTCTAAAACTCGAAAAAAAAAATTAAAAAGTGAAAAAATGTCGATTTGATGGGGGTTTCGGAAAAAATGCTATAGCACAATGCTTGTTGCAAATTAGTTGTAAAATCGATCCCTGAAGTTTGGATCATTATTTGTGGGACACCCTGTATAATATACAGGGTATATAATATACCTATAATATACCTGTATAATATACCTATAATATTATTATAGGTAGCTAATATTCCTTTGGTCTTACACGATCTATTTTAATTTTGACAGGTTTCTTGGAGGTTTGGTTCGTCGCCACTTTCTATCATGGCTCCAAAAAGAAAGAAATCTAAAGACGAGTTGAAGTTAACCAAAAAGCTGAGAGACAAACTGGTATGTCCACACCACCTTATAAATGTATAATATTGGCTTGAATTGGTACACTTAACACCATACATAAATAATCGAATCCGTTTTTGTTAAACAGGAAATTGATCATCTTCCTTCTTCACCAAATCTAGCGAGGAAGGATCTCGAAGCAAATGGCTCCAGCGATGCTAATGGTACATGTGTTGAAGCACTGGGGTCTGAAGCTCGTCTCAGCTCCTTCGACTGCACTTCTTCAGTGAACGATCAGCCGTCACAGGCTGATGTCAACAATATTGCAACTACTTCTGATACTAAGAGGAACACATATTGCGTTGTGGGATTATGTCACAAATGTGGTGGCTGTGTTAATTCCAAAAGAGTTGGTGTTCGATGCGAAATATGCGAAAAAGTAGTTTATCACAAAACTTGTTTCTTTTCACCTGGAAAATGGAATTATGAGGAGCCAATTATAAGTTGCACCAGTTGTGACGCATTGGCAGAAACTTTGCATGAAATTAACTAATTAGTTTGGAAGAAATTTTAAACATATATTATTTTAAGTCATGTCCTAGACACATTTTATTCGTGCTGTGAAAATAAGTCATTTTATTTCTGTAACTGTAGAATAGGTACGTTGAGGGGGTTCTCCATGCCCATTGTTGAGGGATGACCATGTTATGTGCCAAAAACTACTCCTATTTTTTAGACTGATGAAAGTAATTTGAAAAGTTCCTAATTTGAAACTGATCACGTATTAAATACGTAATCTGATTTGAAGATTATCGTCTCGTAGGTTTTATGTTTATGGAAGTAAGCATGTTGGCAATGTGTACCTACATCTCAGTAATTTTTCCACAGGTTGTGTTTTGTTCATGTACCTACATTTTAAAACGAGTAAGACTGTTCTCACTAGTCTGGATGATCTTTACTTCAATATATTTTTTTTTTTACTGAATTTTTTTCAGCAATGTTTGAAAATGTCAATATTTCGAATGTTTAAAAAATGTTAGTATTTACTGCAAGAGTAGGAGGGTATTGTATACCTATACCTTGTCAAACTATTTGAACTTGATTGTGATATTTTAGTAAATACGGCGCAAAATAAAAGTGTTTTATGTTTCGTTATTACTAAAAACTTCATTCCCTCCCCATAATTCATTACCTCATCTGACAGCTTTCATTCATTCACTTGATTGTTCATTCACTCACATGCCTATTTTCTTAATTATTTTTTAAATCGCTAATTAGGTGGTCTTCAGAGTTGCTGGGTATCACAGTATGTTCGCTTTCAATAGAGGACAGCTTCCAATTTTTTGGGGCCACGTATTTGCACCTGGAAATTTTGAGATTCAAAAACTTCAAATTCTAGGTTTCTGGGAGAATGACCCGTATACTCCGTACACTTGGCCTACCCTGACCCTTAGAATGTTTAATTTCGGGTTTATCTATTCCTCCGACCAAACTGAAATCATGAAGAAAATTCAAAATTTCCACAATTCAATTTTGGACAACTAAAATAAATAGAAGGTTCCAAGTTGAACTAAATTTTGGGATTAGTTAATAAGTTCAGGAAAACAGGCTAACAAGGGTATTTCCTTCAAAATCAAAGTAACTTATTTCAAAACAAATTGACGTTTTTTTTTTAACAATTCATTTAGGTTTGGAGAAGTCAGAAACTTTTGCTTGAGTTTCTCACACACTTTCATTTATAGCTTCAACTTGTGCTCCCCTGCTTTTTTTTTTTTTTTTTTTAAATAATTATTTCTTTTATTTATTTATTCTTTTTTTTCAATATTTATATTTGCTAGGACTTTTGAGCTAGAGACTTTTCTTAATCCCTTTTCAAATTACTGGTGAGGCTTTTGACAAACCAGAGACTTCCACTTGAGCCTTTTCGTTAAATGTTAGTGATGGTTTCTGCTTGAACCAGAGACTTCTGCTGAGTCTCTAAATGTTAGTGATGGTTTCTGCTTGAACCAGAGACTTCTGCTGAGTCTCTTTCATAAATGTTAGTGATGGTTTCTGCTTGAACCAGAGACTTCTGCTGAGTCTCTTTCATAAATGTTAGTGATGGCTTCTGCTTGAGCCAGAGACCTCTGCCTGAGCCTCTTTCTACCATACTTCGGATTGCTTCTGCTTGAGCATGACTTCTGCCTGAGTCTCCGAAGCATTATTATTATGATCACCATAAAATCACGTTTTCGATTTCAACATTACTATCAATTATTTTGATATGTGTAGTTATTACTATTATTATTATTATTATTTTTGACATGGTTGGGATAAATTAAATTACGATATAGGTTTTGTGTTCCCTGATGTTGAGGCTTGATTTTCATCTTCTGATGAAGAGTCCTCACTATCGATTTCAGAAGGAGTGTAAAGAGAAGGCATTTTTCTTAATCTATCGTGAGCATACTTATAAGTTCGGTTGGAATTTGGGGATTTGAGCAAGTATCTATCACCCTCTAAAGCTTCAACTACTTGGAAAGGTCCTTTAAATTTTGGAGCAAGTTTAGTTTGATTTCGTTCATCATTTTCGATTAGAACAAAGTCTCCCACTGAAAATTTAGACAGGTTAGCTTTTGAAGAATCGAATCTTTTTTTGTCATAGGCAGCATTCTTGTTGATGTTTTGAATAGCTACATTCCCAGTTTCTTCTAGATCTATTGTAGTATCTCTTTCTTTATCAGAGTAGGTTACAAGACTCAAAGGCCTAGCGAATTTGCGCACGAATTTTGAAATGTTTTCAAACCAATAGTAATCATACACCTTCTCGAGCGTTTTCTCCCAACCAAGGTGCATAATGGATTCATGGATATTATTTATTACTGACCAGCGTAAGGCCCTAGGAATTATGGGAAGACACCTAGTGCTATTATTTTTTTGGATCTTACGATGAAGTACCCCAGCTCGCATTTCATATGTTTTGCTAACATGTTCATCAATATCATTGTTATTAAGTTTTACTGTTAGTCTGACTATCTCTTCATCACGCTGTTGCTCTACTTGTAACCAGTTAGTGGGGAGTTCAGTAGAATCAACTCGCTTGTGGTCAAGCTTTTGTTTTTGATGTTCCTCAAGAAGCTGTGGTGTATCATGAAGCCGAACTGGCAATGGGTTTCTAGATAGAAAGTCAACATGATTCATGGATTTTCCTTTCCTATAAACTATATCGAAGTCATATGCTTGAAGAAAAGCCCACCATCTATGGACTCTGGGAGACAGATCGATCTTACAACGGGATGCCTTGACTGAGTTACAGTCAGTCACCACAGTGAACTTTCTTCCTTGCAAGTATTGTTGAAAGTGTTTGACGGAATTAACCACCGCCATGGTTTCTAGTTCATAAGAATGATACCTAGATTCAGGAGGTGTTGTGCGCTTACTGAAGTAAGCAACAACATGCGGGCGACCCTCAACTTTATGTAATAAGATACCTCCATAGCCTTCAGAACTTGCATCAGTATGTAACTCTATGGGAAATAGAGGGTCGAAAATCATCAAAACTGGTTCATTAGTGAGCCGTTGGACAACAAGATCTCTAATTTCGTCATGCTGTGGGAGCCACTTGATTTTACCTTTGTTTCCTCCGGTAAGCTTGAATAAGGGAGCCATAATTTCAGAAAATTTGGGGATAAATTGCCGAAAATAAGAAGCAAGTCCAATGAACTGTCTGAGTTGAGTTACAGTAGAAGGAGGGGGCAACAAAGTTAAAGCTTCAATTTTTTTGATATTCGGGCGAATTTTTCCTGCAGAAATATCATAGCCTAAAAATTCAATTCTTTTAACAATGAATGCGCATTTTGAGAGTTTCAGAGTAAATCCAGCATTGGTTAGTACAGACAGTACAGTATGCAGTCTCTCCAATGCCTCTTCAATTGTTGAAGATATTATTGTGATGTCATCCATGTATGATACTGCATAGGTATGAGCTAACTCACCAAGAGCCTTCAAAATGGCGCGCTGATAAACAGATGGACCATTACGCAAACCAAATGGAACAGTTAAGTACTCCCACTGTCCAAATGGTGTCACAAAAGCTGTTCGTTCAACTGATTCAGGGTGGATAGGCAATTGGTTAAAACCACTGGCCATATCCAAGCAAGTGAAGAAATTAGCCCCTCCTAGTCTGGCTACTTGATCTGATATCAAGGGTAATGGAAATTTGTCTGGTACTGTATTGAGGTTAAGTTCACGAAAATCGACAACCATGCGATCTGAACCATTTTTCTTCTTAACTAAAAGCACAGGACTGGCAAATGGAGAACAACTTGGTCTTATGATACCAGCTGATTGGAGTTCGTCAACAATATTTCGGACTGTTTCAGTTTCAACTGGTCCTAAACGATATGGTCGTCTTTGAACAGTTCGAGATGGATCAATCAAGCGTATTTCCATCTCACCTGTAGTGACTCGTGATTTAGGGAGACCATTGGTGAAAGAGTTGGAGAACTTATCCAGGATTGCAAGGAGATGATGTTTTAGTTCCTCAGGAATATCAGTTTTGATGTCTTGAAATGATGGAAATTCATTTGGGCAAGGACTAGGATCAATGGTACACTCATCCACAGTCTTTATCTTTGGGGATTTTGCTAATACTATACTGTTGGAATTTAAATTTAAACTGAAACCGTTTGCCAAAATTTCCCTCCCTATCATTATGTCACTTCTTAAAAACTCTTGTGGTAGAACATGAAATAGGACTTCAAGCTCTAGATCATTGATGCTTACTTTGGAAAGGACCTGCAAGCTGCACTTAACTTGTGAATTACCAATTCCTGTCATTTTAACAAGATTGTCATATCTGATCCCTGAGAATTTATTAACAATATTTTGTTTCATTAGAGAACATTCAGAACCAGAATCAAAAGTAGAAGTAAATACCTTACCATCATGAGACAACACACCTGTTGGGTTAACTTGGCAGAAATCCACGCGTCTTTCCTGGATACCAGCAGCATCTTTCTGAGCAGGGGTTGTTCTGCAATTAACGGCCAAATGTCCATTTAATCCGCACTTGTAACAGGTGATGGGCTTCTTAGGAGGAACATAAGTGAAACGGCTTTGTGAACCTGCACCTGATGAACTTGATGGCTTGTGGTAGCAGTCATCTGATTTGTGATTTGTTCTGGCACACCAGCTGCATTTGGGCCAATTTCCTGTTGACATTTTCATCCTTTTGTTGTCAGTTGAGGTTGCTGAAGAGGAAGGTCGCTTTTTGAAAGAAATTGCTTTCATTTCTTTCAGAAATGAATCTCTTGAAGTGACCTCTGTAGTAAAGGCCATGCGATGAATTCTCCCATCAAATTGGGCCATGTGAGCAAGGACGGTTGAGATGGCAATCTGCTCAAGATTCAATTTCTGCCAACTAGTAGTTAGAGAGTTTAGTATGCGCCCTGCATACGCTGCATAACACTCACCATCCTTAGGTCTACTGTTGAGATGACTCAACAAGAGGGCAGCAGGAGACTCATCACAGTCGTATCTTGAGAGGAATAATTCTTCAAACTGTTTCCATTTGATGCCAGGGAAAGTGATCTGGGACAACCACCTAGAGGCACTACCCTTCAGGGTACGACTTAGTGCAAGAATAAGGCCAACACCAGCCAAAGGTTTTTCGTCCATACAGAGGTTGACTGTCGAACACCAAGCCCTTGGGTCACTGTCCGGTTTTTCAGGGTCAAATTCTGGCAGGAAGATTTTCTCAGATTGCGGTTGAAGAGCATATTGCATCATCATTTGCATCAAAGCACGCATCAAGTCTTGAGACATCCCTGGAACTGATGAAAGATCTTCCTCAGTACTTGGGGGCGATTTTCCTGGTCCCGATCCCACTTCTGATGTCGAATTATGATCAGCCATGAGGAATTTTATAAGAAGCTCAATTTCACTGGAGGTAACTTTATATTTTGTGGAATGAACAAAAGATTTTAATAATCGAAAAAGGTAAAACCAAGCCACGCGCAAACTGTACAAGAAGAATGTTCTTATTCTTCTTCTTCTTTATGAACGGGTCTTCTTTGGGTCGGACACAGTGGGAACTTCATCGTGGATACCATGGCACCGTGCGGCCCTCCACAATGGATCCTATTCTGCGACATATTAACTTAAGAACTCTATTAGAATGACTAAGGAATCATGACATTTGGTAATGAATTGGTTGAATCGATCAGAGCACCAATGAGTTTCCTAGCATATAATATGAAGTTCCCGGATAGGTTTATAGAGAACTTATAAATTGATATCTTTAGTTGAAAAATCAAACATTATAGATTGGAACTGGATCAAAATTAAATTATTTTCATTCAAGCTTTTCTTGCCCAATGACATCAGGGTGTCAACATGGAATCTTGAGGACATTGCAACATGAATTCGATAGATATAATTGATGTTCTTTCATTTTATTTTCCAAAATATAAGAATATAATATAAGAATAAGAATATAAGAAATTGAGTTTGACAATCGATGCCCGAAATTCTATGAAAATCCCATCATAAGATGACGTTTTAAGCTCTTTCGGGGCATCTTGCTGATCCAAATGACATGGAATTTATAGGTGTAGGATAGGGCCTTAGAGCCTACTCAGATACTCTGGCTTGAGTTAATTAGGACACAGAAATCGTAATTTAAAGTAATTGCTTAGCGAAAATTCTACTCAGAATACCAAAACAGGGAGACCCCTTTAATTTTTTCTTTTGCTGTTTTGAAGTCAAAAAGCCTTTTTCACAGTTTCTGGCATGAAAACAAAATCTTATTTAAATCTAATTCCTCCCTTGACGAGAAAACAATGGATCATGGACATGTCTAGGTATTATGTTCCCCATTAAGAGAGAAATTGGATCAAGGTGATGCTTGAAACGAACGTAGAAAGGTTTGGACAGAAAGAGGAAACAACAAAAGTGTCATAAATTACAAAAACACACCATTTATTAGATTAAGTACGAAAAATTCAAGTCACCGCCTGGAATCGAACCCAGGTCTCCCAGAGTAATGATTATTGCATTATAGCTACCGAATTTGTTTATCGGTCTTGCGTTACTATTTTTCAGGCTAAATAAAACGTTTCACCTTTTTTCACAGACCCCAAGCTAGAAGAAACGTCCTTGTCAAAAGCTCTCAAAAGCAAAATACGAGAACTCTTTAATTTTGAAAGACTAATTTATTTGACTTGTTGCGCGAAGCTCCTCACCTCTCCTTGAATGGAACCAAAGTTCTCCCTGATTCGTGAATATTAAAAGTGGAACAAGGTTATTAGTACAGGTGCGCTATTGAGCGCTTTTGATGAGAGGGAACTTCGCTTGACAAGCCCGATTGTACAGACAGCCGAGAGTCTACGGAGGCCGTATTTACCTACAGTAATACTGTTAATATTGTCATGTTTGAGAGGTGATGTCGCAGTAATACCTACCCATTGCGTTTTCTGGTATCTTATAACATTCAATAATGAGAATTTGAAACCGATAAAAAGACACATTTTCAGCATTTTGATAGTTTACATTCCATGGTACGTAGAATCCCAAAACTAAATAAATTTTTTCCCTTCCGTCAGCCGTATGCTGTTTGGCGTAATTGGAACTTCTCATGGACCGATTTTTATGAAATTCGGTTATTATCATTTACTACTAAGCGGTGGAAAATATGGGTTGAAATTTTCGAAAATCTCTAGTTCAAAAGTTTTTGCTATGAAGTTATTGCTTTTTCATTATGTGACAATAGTATTGAATTTTTAGAATTGAATGAGACCACCCAGAGCTGTGTGGGGCTAACCTTTCACCCCCCCCCCCCCCATTAGTCCTTATAAAGGTGGAACGAATAATTAAGCTGAACAATGAGTGAAGATCATAAATTAATGTTGACAGTCTGAAGTAGTCAAAATATCTTTTCAAGGCACTACTAATAGAATGACATATTTATATGTTATATTCAAATCACACAATCCCAGGAAATGTCATCGAAATCGGACAATGACTCCGCATAGTTTTCCCATTTACAAGGATTTTCATCCAGAGACACAGGTAGACAGACACGGAACCCTTATTTTCAGGCAAATCTAAAACTTAAAACGCGAATTTTGGTTTCAGAGAACAATTTTGTTCAACTTCAAAAAGTAAAAACAAAATGCTTCCGGTACTACGTAGGCTTGCAGTAATTAATTACTGGAATTATTCGAACAATTACATTAATACTATTTTATGATGTTGTATGTATACGTATGGTGTTCTGTATCGTGCACAGCTACAATATGTTCCCAATAAGGTATTCATTTCGTCATTTTTTATAAAGTGGGTACGAAAAGATTGAATCCAAATTTTATACCGAATATTTTTTGCTTCAATTCCTACGGTCAATGGTTTGTCCGTTCATTTGTTCGCAGCTCATAAATCTGATTAGGTATTACAGTGATTACGATTCTACCGGGCTCACGAGGTTTTTGAACTCCCGTTCGGGCGTAAACCAGCTCCCCCATTTGCTAAACGTATTGGAAACAATTGTTGCCATTGAACGGATCGGGGGATCGATTTCCGTGATCCTACACCGATCCAATTCTACACACAGCAAGCAGGGGAGTTTAATTTTAATGAGTATTTTATTGCCCGGACTGTTTTGAGCACTTAATTTTCATGATCTGTTGGCATTTATTTCATGATCCATCCAAATCATCTTGGAACTAAAATTTTTGAAATTGTGAAAGAAATTCATCATTTCTTTCACAGTCAGTCAACAGTCAACCTGTTAACAGTCAACCTTAAAGCACAAAGGTGCTCTGTCCAAAAAAGGAGTTATGAGAAAAATGAAAAAGAAGTTTTCACCAGTTCACATTTCCTAAAATCCCTTGTTATGCCCTAGTTTGTTGTTGTTGTTGTAGCTTGTTACATTAAACTCTTCAATTTCTTCAACAAATGTTCGAGCTATAATCGTCAGGTGGGGACGTCGGTGGTCTAGTGGACAGTGTACCCGACTGCGGTGATAAGATGAGAACCGGCTTAAGGGATGCGAGTTCGAATCTGGTCGCTAGCAGAAAGTTTTCTGTCTATTAGACGATCGGCAATCTCTCGTTTCAACCCAGGGCGGTGATGTTTGGGAAGCCATGAGCGAAATCATCAGAACAAATTCTGATCTCCCCTTAGGGAGACAGCTGATGACGTCCGCGACGCCAAGAATGGCAGTCGGAAGAAAATTCAACCTGAAATGGTTGCTTACTTACTTTACTTTACTTTACTTATAATCGTCAGGAAGGTCGATAATAGATTTGTTGAACTTGAATTTTTTCTGAAATTACAAAAAAATGGAAGATTGTGGACATAGCGCCTTTGTGCTTCAAGGTATCAGTATGGTCCCAACAACCTCATCTGGAACGAAATCAGCGTTCCGGCTTGAGACTCCATAGTTGAACGAAGGGAGACTAATCTACTGCGCCGCCAACCCACCCCCTCCCATCCACCAAACCCCTGAGCCTTATGCCGGAACGCTGATTTCGATGAAAGCATTCACGTTTTTCCGCAGCCAAACACGGATTTCATCCCTGAATTCGATTGTAAAAAATTACTTCCATTAGAAAAAAATCATTAGTCATCTTTCAGGGTTACGATGAGAAAAAAATCTAGTTGGAATACTAATGCTCTCAAGCTATTAAAAAAACTAAACATTTCCGAGATCTAATAAATTTTTATTTTTTAGGATGATGATTTTACATCTAAATTTATTCAAACAATTTTGGTCTGCGTAGGATACAATTTAACGTTCCTTCCAACGGTATAATCAATATTTAATGTTCCAAGTTATACAAAGAGAGTTACGGATGTTTTAGGGTCATAAGGTCGAAAGCACGAAAAACACCTTAGCAGAGATATAAAAGTTTGTAATACCTGATAAAAAAATTAATAGACACTTTTTGTATTACCTGAGTTGTAGAATCTAACTCTTGTCTGTTTGAGTTACGTAAGGTTAACACTATGTATAATACATTATTATGAGGTGTCTTAGCACAATATTTTCTCAATTGGAAGTAGACATTTTAATATCTTTATGTCTCAAGTTAAAATTACTTCTCAGTTTGATGGAGTAGCATTACAGTCAATCTCTCCCCGCCCTCATCAATACCCACGACCTTCCAGTTGTCGATAAAATGAGATTTCCCTCGATTATACCCGTATATATCACCGCCCTCTCTGCTAATATTGAATTTGAGGCGATCACTTCAAACTTTTAAAAAGTCATTTCCAAACGAGAAGTTCGTTCCGAAACAGGGTTCAGTGAATGGGGACTGGTAATGGTTGGGAAGATCGGGGGTAGCTCGCTGGTGAACGGCGGGTAGAGTGTATGGTTACACTGGTTAGCAATAAATTGCGCAACCCTTGCTCCCACTGCAACGCCCCTTCCTCTCTAAAATCCCCACCGCATACGCCCGCCATTGTGCCTGCTCTCGCATCTGAAAGTTATTTATGTTGCTCTTTTATTGAATCAGTGGAGGATGAGGGGACTACCGGCACAAAGGCCTCCTGCCCAACCACAAATCATATGATGATCCTTCAATAGCGACTTTTTTTTCCCCCGTATGAGATTTTTCTATCTAATAACGATTGGATGGCTCTCACTCATTCATGGAAGACTTTTCGTGAGGGAATGGAAAAAAGAGGGATAAACATTTGAATTCATATTAAACAGATTCATGATCAAAAGTGCGGGTAGTTAACAGCATCCTGAGAATGTCAACAGAATCTATATTACAATCCTTAAAGTCTGTAAGAGGAAACCAATCCACTCAATTTGGCAGACTTTTTGAAAGTATCCTGTAATACTAAATATTTAAATGTGACAATATCAAATAATCCTATCCACAAAGTATTTCAGTACTCACAAAAGACCATCATAGGTTCCGTCGATTGGCTCCAGGAATCAGGAACGTGTTTCAGAAAGAGAAATCAGTCATGCCGATGAATATACTGTCAATCACAATGCCTCGTTCCAAAATCGCTCGTCCCGTTAATCTGTAGGTGGCCAATGGGCGAAATGCATCGTCGGAACGAACGAGAGAATCGGTTTTCTGCTTGCCTTCCTTCCTATTCGGATGATTACGACCAGAAAATTCGTCGCTCAACTGATCTGATCGTTCACGATTGTCGGTCCCTGCAGCTCTGTCAACCTGCTTCACGTTAATACGGAATATCAGACCAGTCCGAACGCTTTAATGACGGTAATGTGAAGTGAAAATGTACGAGCACCTGGATGAACATCTTGGTAGCAGTGTTCGAAATGACATTCGTAGATTCAACTACTTTATAGATTCCAGGCAGATCCTCTAAAGGCTAAGAGACCCTTTCCCATAATAATTACAGGTAGATATTCTTTCGGGAATGCAAATTAAATATGACATTGGTGTAGTCAGTGTCGTGAACAGACAGATGGACAGTCACAATTTAATCAGTAAAACATTTTACCACTGGTTGTTGGAAGCCCTTAAAATTCTCCATAGGAACCAGTAAAGACTGAATTCGATCGTGAATCTTTTGTGAATGAATTGTGCTACTCGCACAATGAGATTGTGGAAGGAGGTTGAGCTATTCAATCCGAAAGCGGCCAGTTTCTATAAGGATGGCATGAACGTGGATGAGGTTGAAGGAAAATGAAATCTTCACAGAATGCAATCTACCCAAAGCCAAGGCTGTGTAGTTCCACGTGCAGGTATTGGAATGGTGTTGCAGGATTTATAGATCAATAAGTTATAGATTTATAGAGAAATGACGACCAAACCTTTGGGGAAAATCTCTTAAGGCTGGCGGTATTGGAAAAAGCGTTCGATTGAAGATCAAATTGACTTATAAGTGGATGGGATGAGGCAGACAAATAAAGAGGATATTGGAGTCGATAGAGGAGTAGGGGCTTGGAATTTCATAGAAACGATGAGAGAAAGGTGGAGACCGGAGAGTGGAGATTAAAATGGCTTTGCACGGTTTGAGTGATATTGGAGAAAATCGGTGGGTGGACCTTTCTCATCTATTGCGGACATCTCATTGTGATCAAGTGCTGTCATTGTGACGCTCAATCTATGTCTCGTCTATACGGTGATTGACAAGTTGGTGATCGACAAAATAATAATATGTAGTTCTAAAAAGTGTATTTCATTTAATAGATATCATGATTGTTAAATAATTTTGTAATAACAAGTATTTGTTTCTGAGCTCAATACTGGTCCAATATAAACATGAATAAGCGTGTATCGGAACAGTGTACGGATGCTTCAGATGTTTAAATGGGATAAGATATAATGTGATCATTCAATCACCAAATCTTGCTAAAGCCGTTACCGCTACTGGAAATGAATATCTCTAGTAAGAAAATATCGATTAAAAAGATAAATATTGAATCAGTTTTCCTTCGACGAAGACGGTGAGGTTCGAAGGATCTTTTAGATAAATATTGACCCAATTACTACCCTGTTAGTATCAAGCTCCATTTCGACTAGGAACGTTGACATCAATGAGACAAACTTTGAATTCGATATGGTAAAATGCCGAATTCAATTCGTAATAATACTACCACTAATAAAGTAATCCATTTTAAAAACCTACATAATTATTTTTACTCCGAACAAATAATCCTCTGATGTCCACCGAATACGATACAACAATATTCAAATGTGAATTTGAATTATAAACTAGATGAATCATGAATTGTTTGCGGTTTATTGATAAGTTAAATAGCTTCGTCATAAAAACAGAAGAATTGGCTTACCGCTCACTACATGAAGTGTGATCGCGTCAACAGTCATGCGCAAATCAAAGTTTGAGATATGGGAATGGTCATAGGAATTTTGATACGAAGGTGATAAGATGTTTTAATTTTCATGATCCATTCCGATCTAAAGAATCTGAACGAGCGAAGAAACATAAATCTACCATATTTTGATGTTGGAACCTTCACGTTGAGTTTCATTTGATTGATAACTCACTATTCTCATTGATTGCAAAAGATGGTGAAATACAGGAAATCTTTCCTATTTACGAACAAGTTTACTCAATTTAGGTCGATGAGTACAGCGTCAATTACCATGAAGGAACCCACGATCTATTATCGACTAAAACCACCCCCAGAACTTGCTGATCACAACGCAGCATTGGTAGGTACGAACCGCAAAACCATACAAACAAACACACTCGAGCTAATAATTATACTATACAAGGATAATCGATTGATGAAGAGAAAATAAATTATAGCGGGATATAAGTCCTTTGTCGAGATGGTTGACCCTAACGTGACCCTGCTTCTAACAAAAACGAATTTAATCCACCGACGTTATACAAATCTCGTTAATTCCTCTGAAACAACATGGCATTGTTTTGGTGGTTTAATTACCTTTCTGCCCCAACATAATTAGAGCAGGACGTAGCAATGCCTCCAGCTCTTCGTTCTTATCACATCCCACTTCACGTAAATTGTCAGTGAATTCAGAACTAGTCTGCTAATATTGTGATTACCGATTATTTATTTATTTGTAGGTTAATCTATTCGTTCTTAAATAGGTGAACCTGATGTTTAAAAATATTTAAACCCGATATGAAGAATCTGATGGTTTCAAAAGAATTCATGGATCAGGAACCATCAGGGACCAAAGCCGTTCAGAAACCTTTAAAACGCAAAATTCGAATTAAATTTAATAGTGGAGGAGTTGACTTTTTTGGTCCGCTGTTTACGATAACGACGTTTGTCAGGAAGCCTCTGTATTATTATTGGGTTTTAAACTTTCTCGAATCAATTTAAATCGAATTTGACCCACGATCTGCGGGGAGAGCTTTGATGTTTCATTCGGTTCTGTAGGTACAATAATTCGATGTTCGTCTAAGAGCCTATATGGACCGACTGAGTGGCTGTAGAGCTACTTTGCCTGTGTCGAATTCTCAAGCAACTTCAACATCTTCTTCGGTCGCCTAAAACCCGTTGTTATTTCCAGTACAACGTGGGTTGTATCTTGTCATTCAACAGCTGTGAACTTTAATATGCAACTTCGATCGATTTAACTTTTAAAGATCATTCTGGCATTGAAGGGTAGTATGAGAAAAGTAAAAGAAATGTCTACCACGCCTAGATGACACTGATGAATTAATTATTTTCGATCAAACAGGAGAACTTGGAATTTCAGGTAGCACAACTGCTAGTGGTCGAGTCGGAAAGGAAATATTATTCATGAAATCAACGATGGTTTATCGGTGCAGTTTATACTGAGCTCGACTTGCGGAGATCATATTTCGGTACGACCGCAAGATAAATTGAGGAGGTGTCGTGCTTGAAGAATGTTAGCGTGCTTTATACTGCATAGCTGCATATCTAGCATGTTAATGGTAAGTGCCGTTTACGTGCATAAAGGGAGTATTTGCGGGCTTGTCGGTTCATTTCCACGTGTCCTGAAGCCCATTTGCCGTGTGGGAGCACTGTTTGCAGCAGCTTCCACATTATTAAACAACTGAATTTCAAGGAATAGCACCAAAATAATTTATTCTCAGGTAATGGTCTGTTTTTCGAAGAGTAAAGATGATAAATAACATGAGTGTGGGCTTAAATACCTAGTGATTATATGTCACATTCACCTTACTATATTTTTAGGATTCGTTTCTTCGAAAGGGAATGTGATAATGAGAGAGTTCTCAAAGAGCGTTACTATTCATGTACCAAATAACACGAATGTAAATGGTGAATAACACTCTACGGTGAACAGAACAGAAATTGGTTTGTATCTCTCAGTTATTATTTGTCATCGTTTAATAATGATGGTGAGTTTTCCACCTACTAGTAATATGTGAGTGAGTTGTGTTTCATTCAGTAATGAAAGTGAATTCCCCTGTTTCTTGTGGCTGTTTTCAACCTTTTTCCACTTAGAATTATGGGGTAGACTCTCCTTGTTTCAAATCTTCCATTCGCGGGGGGGGGGGGGGAGGTGGTTACTCCAGGTTTGTATAATTTCTTCAACAACAATTTCGGAGTAACAAGGCACCAGATACTCTTGACTCTACTTTCATATTGTTCTCACGCTATGGAAAAAGGTTCCAGTGAATGTACGCGCGAAAGAGGGAGGGAAGGCCTTGCGTTTTCCTAATGACATTAATTTATTTCACACGATGAACGGCAAACCTGCAACCTCTACATGAAAATATTCCACCTAATGAAGACAGCTCCTATGAATTACCCTTTCCTACAAAATGAGTAGGTACACGTCACCACTTCATCAAACCCTAGAAACGTGACAGGAGTTTAATTATGACGAGTCTCCTATTACTTCCGTTTCATTTTCAAGATCGAAAAATTCCTCATTCAGGGTGTAAACACACCGAGGTACTGAAAAAAAGACTTATTACTGAAGAACATTAACTACTGATAAAGTAGAGTAAAGTGAGTAAGGAAACAATCATTTCTCCAAAGGGAGGATCAGAATTTGTTCTTATGATTTTGCTCATGGCTTCCCATTGCCTCACCGCTCTGGGTTTTGACGAGGGCTGGGGAGGGGGGGGGGCAGCGAACACGGCCACACTGGAACCTTCTAATGCTAACCAAATTTTTTTCCACCTTTCTTCTCAATTGTGTTTTTCTGATTCTCAAATTAACTTTTATTCAGACCTTCCTTAGCTCTATATACGAACTACTAGTATTTGGGAGCTGATATTGAAATAAGAGGATTTTTGAGGACTATGAGGTGATACGAAGCACGATGAAGTAAAGACCCCTTAAGAGTTAAGACCCCATAAGTCAAGAACTTACTATGTTGTCTTAAGGGGTCTTTACTTACAATACATCAAAAGCACAGGTGTGAATCGCAAAAGAGCGCTAATCTCCGATCAAATTTTAGCCGATCAAATAATGCGATAGCCGTTCGTTGAACTCAAGTATCACGTTGTACTGAGATGTGCGTCCTTAGCGACCAGTAATCAAATTATGTAGTGAAAGGACCCTCAAGCCCACATCTCTCGGATAGCGGAGTTATTTCTAGAAATTAGTTACAATGGAAAAGCAGTGTTCTATGCGGACAGATGGTCTGTACAGTAAAAAACAAACTATTTGATAATATATATATTTTTTTTTACATCAGATCAATTTCATCAGGTCAATTGTTATGAGAGTCAGCAAAGATGTGCATTGATGATCGATCAAACTACAGATCTCTCTCTTGATTGCGTCGTATCTCATCTATCCGTACCTAACTAAATCATCTGGAACATTAGCAAGGATAATGCGCTAAATGTAAAGCGAAGCTGAGTAAACAGCCGGTTAAACCTTGAGGATTACCGGCAAAGCACAAGTCACGGGATTTGCGGACCGAGTTAACTTAAGTGTACTTACGCCTAATATTTGCATGTCGAGCGAGCTCAGAGAGATATTGTCCTGAAATTACTTAGATGGTTTAGACCAGTGTAGTGTTGTGTGTACTGTTTCCATCAGACTCTCGACCCCAGGGTAGGTTGAGAACTGGTCGCTGTTCGTCCTTTCATCTATATACGTTTTACATTATTTACCATTACTCTCCATCGTCTAGTGTTCCACGGAACAAACACAATTAATACTCTTGCATATGAGAAGAAACAACATTATGGTTGATTAACTCAGTTGATGCCTTCTAATCCAACATACGTCTGAATCGGATGCTGTAAATACGTTAGTCGCTGATGAAAGTCACCATAATTGGTTTTCGTCAAGGCTGCGAAATCTTAAAAATAAATCAACTAACACATTTGTTACCCATGTTAAAACTTGAGTAGAATGATATATTTTGACCTAACATTAAACGTAAGTATATCAGCAATAACATCGTTAATCGAGAGTTGTGTTTTTCTAAACGAAATGAGGTTCTTGGTTACTAAGAAAGCCCAGCTGAGAGACATGAAACTCTATTTGAAGAATTAGTTACATCACGATATCATAATAAAAGAAACGGACGACGATCGCATTTGATGTGCTGAAATTTGAACGAATATCCATAATTCCGTCAGTGAACAGTCTTTTGCGATTTACACTCGTGTTTCTGAATTATTGTAAGTTCAATCTTTAGTTCATCATGGGGAGCGAGCGGTTTGCTCTACAGAGCTCTGAGTGGTCTCATTATATTCTAAAACGCTGCATATGATTGCCCAGAGGTTTACTACTTTTTGTATAGGTCACCCATATATAGGTATAGGTTCTGTATAGATCACTCCCTACCAACCACAGGTACCTACTATGGCATTTTTGAAAATTTTAACCCCAACCACCACCAAATGGAAATGAAGAATTGAAATTTTCAAAGATGCCTTAGTAGGTAGCAGGTACCTACGGTTGGTAGGGTGCGATCTATACAGAAGGGTGATCTACACAGAAAATAATAAACCTTTGAGCAATGATTTGCAGCGGGTTTTTTAACTATTTTTTTTACCTACCAACTTTTTTTTTACCAACCAACTTTTTTTTACCTACCAACAATTGGTTTTTTTACCTACCACACCATACTGCCTTCACACCTTCACAATCAAGTTTAAAAGAAAGTACTAAACGCTTCACACTCGATTCGAAAAATAGGGAGCTTCATATGAAAATTTGATTACTGGTTGCTCAGAAAGCAAAACTGAATTGAAATCGAAGAAACGAACCGCGATGCATTTTAGTCCGATAAAATTTGAGCGGAGATTAGACCTCTTTGGTGATTCACACTCGTGATTCTGTTTTGTCGAAGGAAAACCCTTAAGTACTCGTTTGTCCTGCAGAGCCCCGGGGGGTCTCAAAATTTTTGGAAATTCAATACTATTTGAAATTTGTAGAAAAAAGATACCTTTATTTCCAGAGTTTTCGAGCTAGGGCACTCTTGAAAATTTCAACCCTCAATTTTCACCCGTTAGAAGTGACTGACATCAACCAAAAGCAACTAGACCCCAAATGGAGCCCACATACCAAATTTGAACCAAATCGGTCCAGTGTTCCTAAGAAAAGTTCCGCGTACGGCAGACGGACGGAAAATTTTTTTATTCGATTTTCGGATTCTACTTACCTTGAAACGTAAAACATCGAATTTTGAGAGGGGGGGGGGGGGGGTTAAAATTTTTCTCTTGCTCGATTCCAAAGGCTTATTATTGAAAATAATAAACCAAAATTGAATTTCATTAGTGAAAAAACAATACCTTTTGTAACGATTGTTTTCGAGCTAAGACGTTTTGAAAATGACAACCCCTATTTTTCACCTCTTATAAAGTGACAGACAGATCCCAAAAACTTCGCGTCACGACTAGACCTGAAATGAAGCGCATGTAAAACATTTCATCAAAATCGGTCCATACCTACTAACTAAGATAAGTGCTGCGGACGGCGTACGGCTGACGAAATGACATTTTTTAGTGATTCATCTGCTAATTACATGGGAATATGATTAAACTATAGAGTGTTGTATTTTCAGTTGGTAGCAATGTAATTGATTTACAAGTTGAATATAACCTCCAGGCATGAACCATTTGTCAATACAACTGTACGGTTTAAATGAGTACATGGAGGAGTGAATAAATTTGAAACTTCCATACAGAGTTCACGCGTTGTTGGACGGGGTGTGGGGTACGAACACACAAATTTCGTTCCCAACTTGAACCACGAAATCCAATTAACACGGCTTCGGAAAGGATGAATGGTAGAAGAGGAGGGAAAGTGTGAGGGTAGGCGGCGCCTTGTAATTTCCCAAGCAGAAAGGGGATATCCGGTAACTTTTCATTTTGGATGAAAAACCTAAAAGGGTGCTTAGGTTGGTTTCCTTTTTTTCTTTACAAACTTTCCTGTTTGACAAAGATTGGCTATATCTACTAGGCACTTTGTTCAACGGGGGAAATCTTGAAAACTCTCAGTAGCTTACTATCATCTCGTTGAAGTTCACCCCGGAGCTAAAATGATAATATCACATATGAAAATAAAAAATATAATATGAAATATATTATATTTCTGTAAAAATGTCCAACCATTAAATATAAACTTTGATGATAGATTTCGGAAATATACATTGACACTAAAATTATATAGTATATATTTTAAAAATATAATTAGGTACTATAAAATTGACTAAAATGTAATATGTACGTCGTTGGCTACAGTGTGTCTACTGACTATGAATGATTGGCGGTTTTGAGCTGGAAAAGGAGTAGAAGTAACTCTGAAAGATCCCAGAGCACAAAATTCGCTAAACCGGAGATCGATTAAAGTAATCTTAAATGCATGAAAAACGACTCAAAAACGTATTCTGCGGTAATTTTAAAACTCAGAAATTAGTGGTGCATCTCTGAGTTGAGTTTGAGAAGTCATAGCATCAGCTGTATGACCGTAGAAGCTAACTTTTCTCATATCCATCCTATTATCATGCTAAGATATTTGGTACACACAGTATCTTGGAAGTCATTGGAATTTACTGTGGAGGGAAGGTTGAGATGACAAAAAATACGACCAACCTTACTTCAGTTCATCCTATGAGAGCTTTGAAATTCTGTAGTTTCATGAATATCTTCTTGGAAATTTCATCCTCCTGTGACCCCCCCCCCCCTATACCAATATATTTCACAAATAAAGCTCCGGTTTTGTGGTATTTCAACACGCCAATTGTCCAGTAGGAGCACTCCAGAAATACCAGTTCAAGACTTGTATGTATACTTTTAATCTAAGCTTTTCTGACCCGGTGGACACCCTCCATCTCAATCTTGTCTCTTCTTTCTTCACCACAGTAAATTCCAACCAAAAAGTCAATTTGATATTAAAAATTCTCCATTTTATAAATCAATGCTTTCTGAACACAGTCATAATTAGAGTAGGTAATTACACTTCTCTCTATAAATTTTTATAATATTCTTTACGAGTCTTGACTGGGTACCTATGAAACTGTTCTGTACAAGGACTTGAATCGTCTTCAATAAATTAATAAGCCACACGTATAAACGTTCCTCGAGAAACCCCCTTTCCACCTATCCTCGAATTCTGTCCTTAACGCTCCCCAGCAGGAAGGCGGATTATTCCCATTAGGGAATAATCTTGATTAGCTGATGGTCATTCGGTATAATCGATCGTTCGGTTATCGATAGCCAATCCATCATGCTGTGCCCCGTTCCGTCTTTATTGAATCATCCTGTTATCCCTTAGCTAATATTGTCTTACAATCAATAGCGCTGCGGCCCCGTGGGCCGTTAACGGACACCCTATTTTCGTGAAGGGGGCACCTGACTATTGATAACACTCGGTGACTTTTATCAACAAAAGAACATTCAATCTGGGGCCTGACAATTCAATTAAAAAGATCACAGCAACTGACCCAATCAATATGTATTTAGGGATGTGCATTTGCACATTCATAAATGTGCAAAATAATCGAAACTTTTCTCATAAAATTGTAAAATTTGCGGTTACATTTAAAGCAAAAAAATGTTTACGCTACATAATTTTTAAAAATCTAGAATTGGGAAATATAAATTATTTTCAGATTCATTTTTCGTTTTCTGCTTCTCATGAACTTCAGATTTACCTGATGGTTCCTGACAACATTCGGTCAGGAACGACAGCGCTTGATTCTGCAAGCCAGATTCATGTTGATGTGTAGTCATAAAGCATTTACGAATTGCTGAAACATTAATTTGTTCTTCCTCGTCTTACAAAAGAATGAACCTTGCGACCCCACATTTGGTAGACTTTATATTTGGTGTATGATTTTTTTTTTTTTTGATAGATGTAGCTGGGAAATCTTGATGACTCCCATTCTCAGTTATTACGAGTACCTTGGGTTGAAAAGTTGGTTCTCGGAGATGCCTAGTGCTATTAGTGGAGTCTTAGCCAGCACACCCATCCCATCGCATATCTCTGTGCCCGCGTCAGGGCGTATCTCGGTCGTAGTTTGTTTAGAATGGTAGAGGCCCGAGGGGGTAGACGACCTCGTTTATCAGAAGAGGGACGAGAAAAACTGGGAGCGGAGGGAAGGGAAATAGTCGGCGGTGTATAAAAATGTGTCACATCCGTTATAAAAACCGGCACCACCTTTTGCCTTTGGGGACCTTGTTCCGACTGTAATACACCCTCTTCCCTCTCATCGCATCCCCTTCCTTGATCTAAAACAACTCAAATTCACACATAATCAATTAGACAATTCTTTTGTATCCAAATTGATATCCTACTCCACCTTCTTTATCGAGATGGAATAACTTTACATTCGTGCAGCAGGTAAACAAAAATAAACCTCTTGTACTGAATTGTGGTATTGGTTTGTTGATTATTGTAATTGACTGATGGTTCGAGAGTTTAAAAAAAACTTATCGTGAATATATTATTGGAAAAGTTAATTCTTAAAAGTTCTTATTATAATCTTGGGTTCCCCCCGGTTTGCGAAGTGGGTTTGGCACATAGCTTCCTCGTATCCATAATCCGATTGTATAGATGATCCGATGCATAGTAGTTATTCTCAAAACATCTATCTCTAAGTGCACTCTATCTTGCACATTAACACCCCAACCCGCACAATCGCTGAAAATTGCATCGAAATCGGACGAGAATTATAGAAATCATAGCTGTGGGAACGATTTCACGTTTGCGCATGCGTAACACCTACTATCAGTCCAGGGGTAATGATCTGTATAGGGGATCCTCTACACGCCAACCTGCACAATCCCTGAAAATTTCATCGAAATCGGAAGAGTATTGTAGATGTTATGGCTGTGGTAAGGATTTCATGACAGACACACAGACAGACACGGAACGAAAATTGTTCAGGAAGGTCTAAAACGCGAGTGGAAATTTTAATTTTGGAGAACATTTTTTCAACTTTGAAAAGTGAAAACAAAGCTTTCGTTTTCATGGTAGTCTCGGAAGCAAAAATGGTCCAAAGCCAAAGCCATGCCGAATGATGAGGCAAAAACTAACTCTAGTTGAACATGTATTTTTGCGAAAAGGGATACTAGTTGAAGGCGTATGCACCAATCAAGGCCTGAACTTCAAATCTCAACTGTTTAGGAAGTGACCAGTGTGACCACCTTACTTGAAATGGGGAAGGAAAGGAGATCACTCGTGCATCCACAATCCGTAAGACTTGCGGAAAGATTTAATAGGACTATGACTAAGTTTAATTGCAACTTTTTTGAGTAGCCATCACAAGAGAGACTCCCGTTGTTTTGTCTTGCCATATCGGGCAATACAGATGCAACAACGGGGTTTTCACCAGCCCAGTTAGTCTTTGGACGGAGTTCAAGCTAACCTGATGCCCCATCCAAACCCCATGACGGGAAAACCACAGCAATTGTACCGTACACGCTGGAGCTGCGAGCTTCGGTGAAAAATATACGAAACTATCGTCCGCCTACGACTAAAAAGAAGAAAAAAATTTCCTTTGGCTTTACACTTTATTCTGTAATATCATAAACGTTGATACTACAGCTTAGGTAGGCTAATTTATGTACAAAATCACAAAAGGAATTTTTCGATGAAAATGTTATCAAATCCAAGTTGATTGTTGCTGAAAACTGAACCTGCAGATTCCTCCTAATTGAATGATTACAAATCAGAGAATGAAGTAAAGTCAGGAAATCCTTTCAGGGAAACCCGCTTTTCAGACATTATTCCAAATTTTTATGAAGTCAACCTACCCATCTGTAGCACTAAAGGGTGAATCAATATTGGTCGTGATCCAGTTAAAACGAATATGTTCCACATACACACAGCCATCATACAGTTTTTTTGTGTGCCTATTCCAGAATTTTCTGAGCAAAAACAGAATACTCAATCAGATTATGAAATCACTTTCTTGGTACCTCATTCAATTCGTCTATCTGGGAAAAACGGTTCAGCTTCAAAAGCCTGAAAAAAGTGCCAGGGGATGTGAACTTCCATTTCATTTTATCACTATCCGGACGAACTACGTTTATTAATTCCCTTGATACAAGTTTGCCACGTGTATGGGCTATGAAGTATCGTCACTGTTCATTTGCACTATTTCTCTCTCTTAACCCTTTTTCTTTTTTTCCTATTTTCCCTTATGGACGCGGTTTGATTATTGGATCTTCTTGAAAAGAGTTGAAACGTTTTTATTGATACAGTTTCTGCTTCTACTTAATACATCTTTAGAACTTCTCTCAATCGAGAAACTTTACTGAAATGAAAAAAACCACGGTTCAGATAAACATACTGTAGAAGTACGGCCTCCTTATTATAAGAAGCAGGGAACCAGTATATTTGTGGAGCAGTTTGAACATTTTTTACAAGTATTCTGTGTTCCGGAGAATTCTAAGCGTTACCAATCGATTTTTAGGACGTCCCACAGTAAGACTTGGGCGTCCTTATGCGATTAATCTGGGGTAAAGTTGGACAACACGCAACAGGGGGAAAAAAAATAGGTGCATGTCTGTGTGTGTGACAACATTCAGTTTTCAACCGATTTTCGTGTTTTTTTTTTTTTTTTTTTTTTTTTTTTTGTTCGACGCGGAAGAATATCTACTCGTAGTTGTGCTCTACGTCTCCAGAATTTCGAATTTTGCATTTTAAGGGATGGAGGGGGGGGGGTAACCTTGCGTCGGTCGCCCCTGCAGTGTTTACACCGCACTCGGAAAAAAAGCTTTCCCTTTGACCAAATTTCCGAAAATTCACCCAACCCCCCTCATGCTCCAGAAATGCTATGGTGGATATGATTTAGGGGCGGGAGAGACCACTATTTCCTGCATAAAATACCAAAAAACTTCTGCCAAGTGGGTGTGGCACATAGCTTCCTCGTATCCATAACCCGATTATATAGATGATCCGATGCATAGTAGTTAATCTCAAAACACCAATCTCTAAGTACCTTTCACTACGCTCATCTACACGCTAATCTGGACAATCCTAGAAAATTTCATCAAATTCGGACGAAAAATGTAAGTGCGGTAGTGATGGGAATCAAAAAATTTCATAGCCAGACTGGGAATCGAACCTGGAACTCCTAGGTGTGAGTCCAGTACTTTGCTTACTGTTCTACGAGGGGTTTGTAGATTGTCTTTGAGATCCTCACCTCAGACGCAACTGTTACGGCTGTTACAAGTATTTTACGATTGCGCATGCGCAGAGGCTACTGTAAATTTTAAGGCCTTGATTTTCATTGGGGACCATCTACAACCTAATCCGCGTAATCCCTGAAAATGTCATCGATATCGGGTAGAAATTGTGGAAGTTATGGCTGTTACAAGGAATTCACGTTCGCGCATGCGCAACGGCTACTATCAATCCGGGGGTGATGATTTTCATAGGGGACCATCTAAACACTAATCTGTAACATCCCTGAAAATTTCATTGAAATCGGATGGAAAATGTGGAAGTTACGGCCGTTACAAGAAAATTAACGTTTGCGCATGCGCAGTGACTACTATCAGTCCGAAGGTGATGATTTTCATAGGGAACCATTTAATCACTAATCTGTAACATCCCTGAAAATTTCATTGAAATCGGATGGAAAATATGGAAGTTATGGCTGTTACAAGGAATTCACGTTTGCGCATGCGCAGTCGCTTCTATCAGTCCGAGGGTGATGATTTTCATAGGGGACCGTCTACACACCAACCCGCACAATCCCTGAAAATTTCATCGAAATCGAACAATAACTTCGTATAGTTATGCGCGTTACAAGGAAATCATGACAGACACACAGACACACAGACAGACAGACACGGAACCAAAATTGTTCAGAAAGGTCTAAAACGCAAAACGCGAGTGAAAATTTTGATTTTGGAGAACTTTTTTTTTTCGTCCTTGAAAAGTGAAAACAAAGCTTGGTAGACTCGGAAGCAAAATTAGATCGAGTGAAGCAGTTACTTCAACGAAAATCGTTTGTATTGCAATACAGTTTCAAAACCAAGAGAAACTAGGTACCTCTTGGAGTAATACTATTTATGCGATTTTAAAAACTTTTGGTGGCAAACTACTAAAAGGGAGATACCAATAATGAAATATAACGTATTCAGATTAGTTCGTAGGTCCGTATTGAAGTCGCCGCCTTGTCCATTTGTAGACACTACCTTAGTTGTGTAGGTACTATTATTATTCTGTGTATAATGTGTATAATTGTTCATACAATTCTCCTATTCTTCTCACATACAAATACCGTTACGGCACATACAAATCACGAGTACATGCGACTTCAATGCAATGGAGAACATAAACATGTATTATATAGTAGTTAGTAATGTTTTCCTCTACTTAGTAATGGTATGTTGTTAATTTCGAGCAACTATGAGAATGATAGTGTTGCACTTTGCGACAAGATGAGATTGCCACAGCGATTTGGAAGCCAGTTAATGTAGGTAACAATAACAAGACAACACACTTCAAATAACTTCGAACTACTTCATATATAAACTACCTTCGGGTTGCGACGCTAAGGAAATTTCCTCAGGTCTCTGTCAAACTGCAGAGACGGTTGGAGAGAAAGATTCGTTACCAAGTCTACCGACTTCCATTAGGAGTTTTAAATCTTTGAGAGTTCCCCTCGAGCTAGGAAACCGGAAGTTCCGAGTCCTGACAGCTCTTCCCGTTCTAACTTTCGGGTTTTCCGACACCGGTAAAATAGTACATCCGCATTTTCATCTTTCCCCACTTATGGAACTTTGTCCACTCTGTGATGAAATTCCCCATAATCAACACCACATTCTAACTGGTGATTTCCTATAACTAAAATTCACGCTAAAAAGTTGATTTTGGTTTATTATTTTCAATAATGAACCTTTGGAATCGACCAAGAAAAAAAAAATTTTAACACCCCCTCAAAATTTGATGGTTTACGTTTCAAGGTACGTAGAATCCAAAAATCGAATAAAAATTTGGCCGTCCGTCCGCCGTACGCCGTACGCGGCACTTTTGCCACTTAGCATTGACCGATTTTGATGAAATTTGGTATGTAGGCTCCATTTGGGGTCTAGTTGTGCCCCGAAGCTTTTGGTTGATGTAGGTCAATCCTAAGGGTTCCAAAATCAATTTTGAAATTTTGAAAACGCCCTAACTCAAAAAATTTCGATATAAAGGTATTGTTTTTCCTTCAATTTAAGATTCTATGGAATTTTTAGAATTTTTTGAGACCACGCGGAGCTCTGTAGGACAAACCGTTCGCTCCCTACGAAAATTTAAGGGTTTATATTGAAATATATATATATATATATATATATAAATCAAAACACGAGTGTGAATCGCAAAAGAGGCCTAATCTCCGTTCAAATTAGAGCTGACCAAAATGCAATCAATAGTTGGTAATTTTTATTTTTTTATTTATTTTTTTTTTCTCTCTTTATATTGGATGGTTGGTGGCTTTGCAGACGAGTGATCTATATAAAAATAATAAACCATTGTGTAATAATTTGCAGCGTTTTTGACTTCTGATGCGATTCTGATGAAATTCTGTAAGTGGTGGCCAGAAACTTATGAGGGGTGGAAAGTGGTGATTGAAATATTTCAAACTCCGTGAAAGTGCGGTTTTTTCATTAATTAAAAAATAATACAATACTGTGTTTCGCACTACTTCGGCAGACTTTGTTTCTTTCTTTTATTCGAATTGGGTTAGCTAATTTTTTTCAATTCCTAGTTGAGCTTCCTGAGCAGTGAAAATCCAAATTTCGTTATAGCTATCCACCCACAACTTTCGGAGAGCCATGTTTTTAGAATCAAATAGTAATACTCAGAGATCATTTTCAGCGTTTTTTAGCTTAACAAGTTTGGTTCCTATTTGACAGTCGGTTCGAGTTTGCAAATCCTTGTAGCGGGCAAAAGTTGATTGAGCAAACATATTCTACGTAGAGGGCGCCACATTTGTATTGACCTAGAAATTAATATACTTGTTTTACACCATCATTTTGAAACTATATTTACAATTAGGGACAACTTCGATGTTGCCTCTTGTTTGAGTTCTTCCTCTCGCCAGGGGGAATTACGGTAGAGTGACTTGATTACAAGTGATACGGACTCTGATGGGTTGTCCGCTGGAGGAAGAGAGGAATTCTACCCCTAAAACGAATCTCGCGTTCGTATTTGAATAACTAATTTTAATCTTGATTGCGGGGACTTGTTTTTTAATCAATTCCCCAGAGCGAGCCCTTTCACCGCTCTCTTGAGTAATTTCATTGCAACTGTATACCTACTATGTACTCCGCAGCCCATCACCAACCAATTGCTCATAACGACGTACCGAGAAATACTGACGCCACTAGTCACAACTTTGATTGGAAAGGATCTCTTTCAATAGAATTCACGTGTGAGTTTATATTTGTATAATATAACTTGTATAATATAATTTGTATAATACAGTCACTATTTCCTCCTTAATTATAGTCTGATCCATTCGACTTCTGATTGAATCGCTGTCTGATCTAATGGCATCTGATAATATTTACATCTGATTCATTGGTATTTGATGGCCGGACCCATTCTTATTGTTATAATCTTTAGTGATTACCCAAATTTACAGTTTCTCAATTGTTACCCTTTCATTTCATGAAAATTTATTTTTGGAAGGTAAAATTATTTAGGTATATTATTTCCTTGCTTCTATGTTATGTCTTTTTTATTTTTTTCCCCCTTAGTTACCATCGATTTCAAATCCGGGTTCATAATATACATTATATTGTGGGCTCCCGCCCACTGGAACGCTTCTCCAGTAGGGTGGGGCCGGGTCATCGCCACCGACCCCCTTCGGCCTGACTCGTAGGTGACGTCAACAAGACCCAATCAGGAGGCGCCAAACAACACCTCGCGCGCCCTCCCCCCTCCGGCCGGAGAAGCGGCAAGAGCTTCTCCCCCACCATCACCGCCGCCCCGACTTTTGTCTTGTTTTCTTTTCAGCCAATATTCATTTTCAAATCAACCCCCCAACAACTCGTGCGATAGCTTGGGCTGTTGAGTTCATTAACCTAGTTGGTGAGCCCGACCACCCAAGCGCCTAGATCCTCTAGGACAAAACACTGAAGATATACCTGCGAGTTGATAGCAGAGGTGAACCTTTACCTTCACCACTGGTACCCAAGTTGCCAGGTATATCCGAAGTCAATCAACTTACAAACTGGTGGCAGCTAGCGGGATCTTTGTGTGAGTCAGCCTCACACGAACCCACAAATTAAATAGTAAGGTTTTGTATCGCCACGAGTTGTTTTCAAAATTTAGAGTCAAAAATTCAAAATTTAAATAAAGCGAAACACACGGTCTAACCAGGTATACTGTTAGGTAGGATGTGCATCCGTTTATTGTAATTATAGGAAAAGTGACGTAAACGCAGCCTCCTATCTCGATCGCCACGATCGCCACGATCGCCACGATCGCCACGATCGCCACGATCGCCACGAAAATTCTTCAAAATTCCAGTAGTAACCTGTTTTCTTCAATAAGACCGACAACAGACGCAGACAGATTTTTCACCCTAGTGGTAGTAGTTAAACTCCGACACATTCACCTACACTTCTTTCTAACAAACCGACAAAATGTCTTTAAATTTGTCGGGAGCAAGCGACCGAGGAGAAGGTACACACTCCTCCGTCGGTCCCGAAGCAGTAGAAGCCATGACACAAACGATGAGGGAGATGAATATACTCCTTCAGCGTTATAACACAGCCACACACGAGGGTGAACGCGGGGACTTACCGCGCTCAGTATTTTTAGAACTTGAACCATGGGACCCAGACGCTTCAGGCGCACTCAGTGTAGTTTCGTTCTTTGCAAATTTTGACCTAGTGACCGCGGGCTTAACCTCTCAACAACGTTATCGAATACTGCGCACAAAAACACGCGGGATCGCGAAGCAATTTTTGATTGACCGTGATGACGCCATGGACGTTGACAACGTCTACGAAATCGTCAGGGAGGACATGTTGCGGTGGTTCCAAAAAGAAAACCCCCAACATGCGGCCGCTTTACTATGGACAGTAAAACGCAACGCGACGGAGACGCTTCGGCAGTTCGCTGACCGCGTGAGAGGCTTGGCGCCCTGCGCTGTGATGGAAGAAGGAGCGCGTCTGCGACGCCACGAACGAAACGATTGGGTGGAGAAGAAGACGATGGACGCTTTCATCCGAGGCGTCGGGAAGAACATGAGTGCCCTCCTAATCACGAACCGACCGAGATGCATCCAAGACGCTCTAAGCAAAGCCGAAGAACTCGAGGAAACCCTCGATGACACGACCGACTTAGAAGAAAGATGGGATCTAGCGGCCGTCACGAATGATCGTCGGTGCTATAACTGCGGTAGCCACGATCACTTCGCCGCACGATGCCCACGCAAAGATGACAATACGCAGAAATACAACCGCCACAAAGAAGAAGATCACCGCCGGGACAAACAAAATGAGCCACGAAACGAGGAAAAACCGACTCCGCGCTATCCCTGCATGTTTTGCGCCGATCGAACACACTTTCCCGTGAACTGTCCCTTTAGTCCGCATAAAACAATTTTTTGCGATTTTTGTGGAATGAGAGAGCACTTGGAACAAGATTGCTACAAAAAGAAACGCCTACTCCCTGTATCGCAACCCTTGATGGCACCAGCACACACAATGGAAGTTGTACGCTACAAGAAACCCGTAGAAGAGAACCACATCCCCGCCGTGGAAGCCCCCATGTCACGCACAATGAAGATAACCGTTGGACTAGGCCCCGAAGATCGCGACATGATCGTTGATACCGGCGCCACGCTTTCGGTATTGTCTTCTCCCGTAAAAGGGATCAAACTGCTTCCGACGCGCACTGTCGCGTGGGGCGCGGACGGGATGCCGCTACACTTCGCGGGGGAACAACGCCTCGTCACGCGACTCGGTGGTTGCACTTTCGAACACACCTTCCTCGTGTTCGCGAGAAAAAGTGCCACACTCGATTTGCTAGGACTTGACGTATTGAGACGCGTACCAATTACCTTTACCACGGGTCCAACCATGAAATTTCACGCACTGGAGGAGAAAGCACGACCATATACTCCTGTCGACCTACTCGACGAGCCGTATAGCGTGGGGGTGGTGTTGCGACCGGATTGGCGGGAAAACGGGACGCTTGGAAGTCAACAACCACATTTTGACACAAGCGCACCCATCCCTAGTACCTTTTCGGGAGCAACAGCCACTTCCCAAGTTGACGAACAAGCGACGCCTGTTCGCCACGCGCGTACTGACGCCTCGAGTACGCCGACCACGCCCGACACAAACATCAGCGGAACCGGAAGCATGAAGTTTTGGAGTAGGAATTATGGTGGCGTCACCACGCCGATAGACGCACCCGTCAATCTGTACGACCACGCATCTCGCCACGAAACCCCGAATGAAAAACAGACGCCTAGAAACCCCGAAAGAGTCCTCGAAGAACCAAGAAGAGTACGTTTTGAGGACATGGTGACCGTTTATGGTGATGAAGAACCAGCCACGCAAGAACAAGCGACGCCCATTCGGTTCGACACAGGTTTCGAACAACCTGAAAATTTGTCGCTTGACCAATACATCGATGCCGCTGTCGAAAGGGCCATCCGAAAACTCGACGCGCCCGTCGCCACGATGATACGGAGCTTCAACGCCACGCCCGATCGACACGAAAACATGACCATCGCCACGCCGCAGCGACTCAACGATACCGTGATGGTTACACCACACCAACATGACAACACGGTGGTCGCCACGCCAAATCGCCACGTCGCCACGGTGGTCGCCACGCCCAAAAAAATGGATACAGATCTTGACACACTAATGATGTTGAAAGAAGAAAAGAAAACAGAAAATACACCCGACACACAAATCGAGAAAATCGTCACGCAGCGCCTCAAATCACTGATGCAAATTGAGGGGGCACACGCTGACCGAAGCCCGAAAAACGACAAAAATGTTCAAAACGATGAAAAAATGGGGTTAATTAACACCCTGCAAGATGACAAAGAAAATGAGGAATGGGAAGAGGTCCCCACTGACCAATGGGATCCGCCATTGCCCGAATTTGACACCGTTCTCAATGACAAGTTGAAACACCTGAACGAAACGGACGCAGAACCGACGAGGAATTTGTTGAATACATTCCGGGACTTATTCAAGCCACCTACGGGGGAGGGGTGCAATTTAAATGTATCCCATGAGATAATCCTTACTCAACCCACCGTTACTCAACAAAAACCTTATCCGGTTCCTCACGCCCTTAGAGAAGTTGTTGAGACGCAGCTTAAAGACATGCTCGAGTCCGGAGTAATTAGCCCGTCCACTAGTCCGTGGAGCGCGCCCGTCTTATTAGTCAAAAAGAAGACGCCGCCGGGGGAAAAGCAGCTTTGGCGTTTTTGTACCGACTTCCGTCAACTTAACAAAATCACCAAAGGAGACGCATACCCCCTTCCACGACTACAAGAAACACTCGCCATGCTCGGACAGTGCAAATGGTTCTCCACGATCGATCTTATAGCTGGGTATCATCAAATTCCGGTACATGCCGACTCAAAGGAAAGAACGGCCTTCTCTGTCCTTGGACGCCATTTCCAGTACGAAAAAATGCCCTTCGGGTTGAAGAACGCACCCGCCACGTTTCAACGCGCGATGAATGACGCGCTCGATGGCATTCTCGGAAACAACTGTCTCGTCTATCTCGACGATATAATTGTGTTTTCCGCCACGCGGGAAGAACATCTCGAGAAGCTCAACCAGGTTTTCACACGTCTGTCAGAAGCCCGATTACAAGTAAATATCGCTAAATGCGACTTTCTCAAGAACGAAGTGCGATTCTTAGGACACCGCATCACCACGGACGGAATTCTCACGGAACCGGAGAAAACAAGGGCCATTAAGGAGTTTCCGATACCTACCTCAATGGTGAAATTGCAATCCTTTTTGGGCCTCGCCAGTTTTTACCGGAGGTTCATTCCTAAATTCTCCGAGATCGTTGTTCCGTTGACCGAGCTGTTGAAGAAGACTAACCCCTTCGAGTGGACCGAGAGACAACAAAGAGCATTCGACGAACTCAAGGACAAACTGACCAGCGAACCCATCCTCGCTTACCCCGATCTGACGAAACCTTTTATCCTCGCAACCGATGCATCCGGCTTCGCCTTGGGAGCCGTCCTCTCACAAAATTTTGATGGGGAAGAGAGGCCCGTAGCTTATGCGAGTCGCAAGTTGAACCCGGCCGAAACCAGGTACTCGGTCACCGAACGAGAGCTTTTAGCGGTTGTGTGGGCGGTCCGACATTTCCAAGAATACCTGCTCGGACAAACGTTCGAACTTCAGACCGACCACATGGCTCTTACCGCCGCCATGCATCTTCGTGACCCGACTTCGCGCATCGGACGCTGGATATTACGCCTAGCGGAATATGACTTCATACCCCGATATAGACCAGGCACACAAATGGGACACGCCGACGGTTTAAGTAGAGGCGACGTTGCGATTGTAACCCTCGAATTTCCGCGAGAACTCATGATTGCCGCTCAAGACTTGGACAACTGGATTCAAGCCCTCGTTCTCGATAGAAAGCACGAGAATTTACGCAACACGAACGGCGTATGGGAAACACGCGTCCGTCAAGACGGAAAACACGAATGGGTACCACTAATTCCAACCTCGCTACGCGAATGGCTAATTGATCGCTGTCATAAGAACGAATGGGCAGGACACCCAGGAGCTGAAGTCACAGAGAAACTCGTCCGTAAGACTTGGAACGTGGCCCGGACTTGCGAAAGATGTTCGAGAAAATCTTCAACGTTGCGAAACCTGCTGCGCGACGAAATACACCATCCGGACTTCGGAATCCTATCCAAAGGCCGTTGCTCCCCGAACGTCCCGGACAGATCGTCGGCATAGATTTCGTCGGCCCCATCTCAAATGGACACACGACTAAGTATATACTCACCGCCGTGGATCATTTCACGAAATACGCGGAGGCGTATATTACCTCAGATTGCACGGCTGGAACCGTCGCCCGAAATCTTGCGAACAAATACATTCCGACACACGGTGTTCCCGAAAGGTTGGTCTCGGACCGTGGTACCGCGTTTACGGCCGGATCAACACGAGAATATGCAAAAATTGGGGTATAAGACAAATTTTTACCACAGCTTATCATCCAGAAAGTAACGGAGTCTGTGAAAGATTCCACCGGAACGCTAGCTAACATCTTAGCGAAAATATCCAAGAAGACGAAAGAATGGGAAAGTATGCTCCCCATTGCGCTTGCAGCATATCGCTCGACTCCGCACAAAAGCACGGGATTCAGTCCGAACTTTCTCACCTTCGGTCGTGAATTGCGAATGCCCAACGAAACACTGCAGAGCTTGAAACCCCGTGCCGATGAGACCACCACGATGAGAAATCTGAGGATCGCACGCGACGCCACCCACCAAAGCCTTCAAGAGGCGTGGCGGCGGCGTAGCGAAGCCATCAACTCACGACGAACTCTGAGGTCCTTCGAGGGAGGCGACGCCGTATATCTAAAGGACATGCAACCACCACCCGGAGTTGTGAAGAAATTTTGGAGTCCATGGAGTGGTCCATGGATA
Source organism: Apolygus lucorum (assembly GCA_009739505.2). Lineage (NCBI taxonomy): Eukaryota > Metazoa > Arthropoda > Insecta > Hemiptera > Miridae > Apolygus > Apolygus lucorum. The sequence goes on from CM019169.2 coordinate 4,690,140, forward strand.
GTACTGAAGAAACATTCCGATGTTACGTATGAAATTAGAGACTTACCGGATATTCGAAGACAAACTGTGCACATCAATCGCCTGAAACCCGCTTTCGTGTTGGGAGTACCAGACGAAACGTTCATTGATCCCAACGATTCCTCGTCAAACCCACGAGACGTTGCGACACCAGAACCCCTCGATACGACGATGACACCTGAAATAAACAAAGAAGATTGGTATGAAAGTTACGGTTGGTCGATACCGGCAGCCGTGGCGCCAGCACCTGTACCCACCACCAGCTCGAAAGAACACACGCCGAGGACACCTCGAGAAGAGGCGTCAACCCAACATAGCACTCCTTCGGAACTGGATCGTGACATGGACGCGGATCACAATTTCGATCGCTCCACTGAACGTGAAACGGAAAGAAGTAAAGTACTTCACGGGACTGACGACCCTCAAACGAGCCGTGCTGATCGCCACGAAACTCCACTCTGCCACACCACACATCATGACAAGTCCGCCGATCGCAACGCCGATCGCAACGCCGATCGCAACGCCACTCGCAACGCTGACCGCCACAAGGTGCGATGTACAGAAGAAGTCAATGAAGACGGAGAGCCAATTGAATCTTCCGATGAAGAGTTTGAAGAAGCGAAGGAAGACCCACCGGCTAAGAGACGTTGTGAAGAAGCGGAGGAGACTCCTAGTCGTTATCCATTTAGAACAAGGCACAAACCTGTTGACTATAGGCTACTCCACCTAGGGAAAAAGACACACTGACGAACTACTAGGGCACATACACATCACACTGACCGACCCTTCAGGTCCCATTACACTTGGACCCTTCAGGTCACCCCATTTCACTTGGACCCTTCAGGTCACCAAATTTAACTTGGACCCTTCAGGTCGCTACACTTCGCTTTGATCCTTCTGATCGCCTAACTCTTATGGCTGCACTGTCCTACTACGGCCGTGCCTGAAAAGTTGAAGTACCAAAGTAGAAATTCCTATTGAAGCAAGTCACTTTTCCTAGGCCAGGATGTCACATAGGATATTGTTTTGTTTGTTGTAGGATATGGCACATGAATCTATTAGTGAGCTAGAGCTCGATGGAGGTCCCGCTACGCCCGATCCCGCTGTTGTTCTCATGCGGAAGCGTTGCGAAGCAGAAAGAGAAAAGTTGAGCGACCAACCTGAAGGCTTCGTAGAGACACCGGAACCCATCGGCGACCCCTTCCCCACCCTCGAGACACTGGCCAATTACGTCCGGTTTACAATGTGCGGGGACACTCCCGTCGCCCGTCAAACCACCGGGCGCGCGGCTCTTCTAACCACGCTCGACGTCGCCATGTGGCTCCCAGCCTACCAACAAATCGCTCGGGAGAGAAATGCCCTTCTCCGAAGACAGGCACAATGGCTGGAGGATAGACGGACGTTAATAGTCGAACGGAATCAGGCCATAGCAGAGGCGAAGCGGGCCAAGGCACAGGTGGATGCAGAGCCACCTGCGGCACGGACGCAGACATCTGAGGCACCCTCACAGGCACTAGCAGAGGCACCTGCGACGAGGTCTGCAGGAGCTGTGGGGGAGTTGGCCCCTTCCCCAGCTCCATCGGTGATGGCACTCTCCGCATCCTCCAAATCCTACTCTCCGGACCTTCCTGACTGCGGCGTTCCCCTTCCTTCGTCGAGCCCTCCGCCACGAGCACCAAGCCGGACGGGCATCTTCGCCGACTCTGACTGGGATGAAGAGGTGGTAGGCCAAACGCCACCTGAGCCGCTGCCCACTCCAATCAGGGAACCCCAAATCCTACTGCAGGCAGGCAGCCCTTCCCCAGCAAGAACCGGGATCAAGATTAAGCTGACGCGCAAGAAGAAGCCGACATGCCCTGTCTGCACGAAGGCCGTACCGAAGCTCCTCAAGTTCCGCTGCCCTGCCTGCAAGGAGTTTTGGGAGCGGCTCAAGGCCTACCACAAAAAGGGTCAACCTCTCCCGACCTGCGCCAAAGACCACAGCAAGAAGAGAAACCCCACCCGATGCCGAGGCTGCCGTCGCCACGCCTACGAGCAGGCCATCAAGAAGGCGCGCCCCTCCGAACCCCTAGCCATCCCCAGTGTCGTCTTTGACGACCCTGGCTCCCGGGGGGACGGGGGGTGTGGGCTCCCGCCCACAGGAGTGCTACTCCAGTAGGGTGGGGCCGGGTCAACGCCACCGACCCCCTTCGGCCTGACTCGTAGGTGACGTCAACGTGGCCCAATCAGAAGGCGCCAACCAACATCTTGAGCGCCCTCCCCCCCCTCCGGCCGGAGAAGCGGCAAGAGCTTCTCCCCCACCATCACCGCCGCCCCCGCCAACACCACCTCGCGGGAGGAGGGGGGAGAGAAGACGGAGCCTCGGGTCAGGCCTGGACGACACTACTCCCTCCCCAACCTCTGATCAGTTAACTTTCCACCGAGAGCTCCGTGCCCGTGAGTCAGTATAACACCCCAGCCTTTCCCCAAGCCGCCACGCTGTACTACCTTGCTTTGGACATCAGCCGCCACGGATACCACTTCGCCACACAATATCGGAAGGATACCTACGGGCCCCAACGTGAGTGCACAAACTAATAATACATTTCATTCCATTGGCCAATGAACTAGGAGTGACGTGTAGTCATAAGAGTAAACTTAATAACATTAACAACATTTTCGCCACGAAGCTTATCTGAAATTGAACTTTAGCAGACTTTCTGATTGAACCATTGATTTTTCTGACCTTGCAATTGAACTTGATTACCAAATGATTAATGGATTGTAACGATATATTAGGAATCCATACTGAACAAAGTACTATTCGTTTACATTATAAACTTACCTTCATGCAAATCGCCACGAACTTTGAAGTTGTCTCTTAATTAATAAAAGTGCCATATATTTGTATTTTCGTTTACCTTTTGTCAGAGTATACCTGGTTACCAATTTAATAGTTGAGGTTAGTGCATCGCCACGCCTCGAGGTTTGGACAAGTCCCTTCAGGACCGCCACGTAAGCCCATCAGGCCGGAGCACCTTTGTGTATCCAAATTGCATTTAGCCCTTCAGGCTTTTAACTTTCAGCATAAATCGCCACGGGACGCTTCAGGTCGCCACGCTTTTTCACCACGCTTTTCGCCACGCATCTTTAATTCTAAATTCTTCACAGGTAAATACCTTTCTTTATAATTTATCTGTGTTTCGACTTTTGTCTTGTTTTCTTTTCAGCCAATATTCATTTTCAAATCAACCCCCCCCAACAACTCGTGCGATCACTTGGGCTGTCGAGTTCATTAACCTAGTTGGTGAGCCCGACCACCCAAGCGCCTAGATCCTCTAGGACAAAAAGACCGAAGATATACCTGCGAGTTGTTAGCAGAGGTGAACCTCTCCCTTCACCACTGGTACCCAAGTTGCCAGGTATATCCGAAGTCACCATACTTACACTGGTAAGTAAAAAAAGTTGGTAGGTAAATAAAATGTTGGTGGGTAAAAAACGCTGCAAATCATTGCTCAAAGGCTTCTTCACTCTTCAGATCACTGATCAGCTGAGTGAGCTCCAAAGCCATTTTTACTCCTATTGAATGGAAGTGCTCTTCCAGGCGTCTTCAGCATTCGAGAAGATCTTCTTCACTCTTCAGAACACTGATCAGCTGAGTGAGCTCCAAAACCATTTTTACTCCTATTGAATGGAAGTGCTCTTCCAGGCGTCTCCAGCATTCGAGGAGATCTTCTTCACTCTTCAGATCACTGATCAGCTGAGTGAGCTCCAAAACCATTTTTACTCCTATTGAATGGAAATGCTCTTCCAGGCGTCTCCAGCATTCGAGGAGATCTTCTTCACTCTTCAGATCACTGATCAGCTGAGTGAGCTCCAAAACCATTTTTACTCCTATTGAATGGAAGTGCTCTTCCAGGCGTCTCCAGCATTCGAGGAGATCTTCTTCACTCTTCAGATCACTGATCAGCTGAGTGAGCTCCGAAGCCATTTTCAATCCTATTGAACGCAGGAAGCTGAAATTTGAGAGGGGAGGTCAAGGGAGAATATAGATGGTGGTAGGTGCTATTGATGGAGAACCAGTGATCTATATAGAAGGGTGATCAATACAGAAAATAATAAACCTTTGAGCAATGATTTGCAGCGTTTATTATTGCCAAAGACTCCACATTTATTATTGTTGTTTTTTATTTAACGGATGACTAGCATCGCAAAAACACATTCTGTGTTCCTATGATTTCATACAGAGTATGGAAAAAGAAATATACCGGGGGGTGCAGGGGGGCGGAGCCCCCCGCCGAGGCGCATAGCGCCGAGTTTTTATTTCATTTTCGTATTCTACGTACCTTGAAACTTAAAACATCAAATTTTGAGGGGGGATTAAAAATGTTTTTTTCTTGCTCGATTCCAAAGGCTTGTTATTGAAAATAATAAACCAAAATGGGGGTCTCATTTGGAAAAACGAAGTTGGTGTGCGTTGCACAAGGCACACCGTGGTCATATTGAGATCCTTGAGAAAAATCATAGAGATTGAAAAAAAAATTTACCACTATCTGGACGATTTTAGCTGGAGGGGGGGGGGGGGGCAACTCGTGAGACACCCTGTAGACTGAAAATGGATGAACACGTTACGCCATATTACCTAAAATTGAAATGGATGACAATTATGGAAATATTAAAACTCGCCGATGCTCTACTGCTGTTTAAAATATTGAAATTTTCAACTCCTGCCTATCTCAGACATCAATTTACTACGATGAGTAATATTCATAAACACGATACGCAATATGCGGTGATATTCCATGTTCCACTCCACCCGCACAATTTCGCATAATAAATTATTTATAGTATGGAGCATTAGAACTTACAACGAAAATTTAGAATTATTCGACACTAAAATTACTACAAGCAGTTTCTAAATCCATTTCAAGGAACACTTATTTTCCCAATATTTCGACGCTGTCACGACAACATGTCGTATGAAGTTTGGAGCAACTTTTCAGGAGAGGCAAAAAACTTATTCAAACCGTTAATGTTCATTAAAACTTCAAGATTTTTCAATGTCTAGGCACTAGACAACCTTAATGATGTGGTTGAATATTTTTCAAGAGTAGAAATTCATCGAACGTTTGAATAACTATGATAGGACATGTTATCTGATATTTAGAGTTTCATAGGACATGTTGTGAGAACACTCAAACGAGCAAACATTTTAGATAATTTCACTTTGTTCATCGAAAAAAAAAAATCCTTAATTTTTCTTCGGTTTAAAACTAAATAAACGCTTGTAGGGGGAATGTTGACGCCATAAGAGCTACGCAAGAAAATAGTAAATAGGAAAGCTGTTGGGAAAATAAAGGTAACACCTAGAAAAATGACAAAAAAAAATCATTTTTATTAACAGGTCCAAAATAAATAAAGTTACCCATGGGTAACTAGGAACTACATCAGTCTTAACATTTTGTGGGTAAGGCACGAGTAATTGGAGCCTTCAGGCCGATCACATTTCTAAGCAGGAATGACTACATTAAAGTGCTTAAGTATTATAAATAATAATTATTCGAGAATTATTTTCGAATGAGAATTTTCGAAAAGAGCGATCACTAAAAGTAATCATTAGGTACTTAATTGTTGTCACATAATAATTTTAAAAAAGTACATTTTTTTAGTCTTCAAAAAAGAAGGTAACTTCCGTTTCCTTGAGACAAGTCAGGGGGTCTCTATCTTAATACTTATTGGTAGGTAGGTAACTTAGTTTTGACATGGATATGTCTTAGTTCTGGGGGTCATTCCAAAATTTTCGACGAATACAACGTTTTTTTTTCTGATGCTGTTGAACGCAGGAAGCTGAAATTTGAGGGGCAGGGTCAATCGATACATACTTCTATATATCATCAAAGTTGATGATCACTGATCAGCTGAGTGAGCTCCCAGGCCATTTCCTCTCCTGTTGAACGCAGGAACTAACTTCCTCATTTTCCACCCCTCAAAAATCGTTCACCACTCATTGGAAAGCTCTCAATTTATTAAACGTGGTACATGGTCCCTAATATGAATGTACCTGTACGGAAAGCTGAATTATGCGCATGTTTACTAACATATGATCGTGAGTAACAAATGAGATGTCAACATGATCGTGAGAGGAAAATAGGTATCGTCATCCAACAGATCCCTTTGAAGCGTTACGGAGGCAGGGTCAATAGAGAATGCTGGAGGCGCCTGAGTGGTCACTGATCAGCTGAGTGAGCTCCAAGGCCATTTTCTCTCCTGTTGAACGCAGGAAGCTGAAATTTGAGAGGCAGGGTCAATGGAGAATGCCGAAGGCGCCTGAGTGGTCATTGATTGAGTGAGCTCATCATTTAAATTGCCATCATAAGACATATCCATGTACAGATGTATCTGCATGCAGTGTAGATATTTTTTCTTAGTTTTGTTTTCCTTGAGATCCTCCTTCTTTTTTTCATTTCTCTCTGTTCTTTTTTGAAGTCTGACGCTTTCTGGCAAAAATGGCAAGCCCAAGTAAAAGGGGTGACAGTCTTGCGGAATCATCGGCATTAATGACTGGAGGTCTTGCCACTTATCGTACGGGATCGGGATTTTGTTGAGACGTTTTCGAGGGAAGCAAAACGGATTTTGGGGCTCCAAGAGTTGTAATGGTCTTCTTGGTAGTGGCCGAAGTTCATCGTCGAAATTGAATTTGTAATTGATCAGAGAATTTTCTCCGTCATACTCCAACCAGTGAACCTGGGTCAGGACCTTTTTTCTGTCGTACAACATGTCCTATCAATATTATTTTCTGAGTGGCAACAAATCCTATCAAGAAACAGGGTTATGCAACATGTCCTAGAAAGAAGGCCTAGCTTCACACGATCATTACCAACAACAACTGAAATGCTTCAACATGAAATACATCGCATTTTGAACTACGAATCTCCGGGTAACAAAACTATCTGTATGAGTGATGAAAAACCTCATAAATTAATGACAAACTCACCGTGATCAGAGGATACCGGAAGCCTGTCACATGTCTAAGCGAAAATGGTGCTTCATACGACATGTTGGCGACGATCTTTTGATACGCAGTGTTGCTTTTTTGCTATTTCAAGCCATTTCGGGGTTACCAACCGAAAAAATAAGGCCACCAATCGATTCCTCACGTCATTTTACAACACGTAGTGGTGTTATCTCAATATGCCCATATATGGTCATACGACATGTTGCGGCGACAGCGTCGATTTATGAAAAAGCATGGTAAGTACGAGTAATTAGAAAATTAACGATGTTGAAGTATTCATTAAATGAAAACAAAATGAAGGAGATTAAATATTATTTTGTATAACTTAATTATTGATACTAAGGAAACAGATTGATTAAGCCCAAATTACTGTAATAACCCTTGCAGGGTTCAGGTAAGATAGGGCCTTCCTAGGGGGAGGAGGAGAGAGTGGCGGACTAATAGGGGGTGCGCCTGATTTTAAAAAAAATTCTTAATCGAAAGTAGACCTCATCCTGAGAATTTTGTCACCAGCCGTTCTTTTTTTGGATGAATAGATCTTTTTCTTTGATTTTTCAAAGTTTCGAATGTTTATGACGTCACGCGCCTCTCCCGCCTGAGCAGGACCCCCCCCCCCCAGCTTACTGTGACGTCATAAACAGTCGAAACTTTGAAAAATCATAGAAAAAAGGTCTTCTCAAGCTAGAAGGTCGCGGTTGGTGACAAAATTCTCAGAATGGGGTCTAGTTTAGATTAAAAATAACAATAAAAAGTTTTTCCGACCCATGCGCACACCACATTCTTAAATATTGTAAAAAAATGTTGTTCCAGTGAATATTCAGAGGAAGATACTCCAAGTGACTTTACCAATGATCTTTTTTCCTGATTAGAACACACGGGATAAACCAAATTGCATGATAATTGACATCAACTTAATGATACAACTCATCCGTGGTCCACTGTATCAGAATGGAAAAGGCTCGTACAAAAGTAAAAATCGATGAAACCAATAAAGTTGAGTGTTCTCAGCTCGGTTGACCGGAGGAAGGATGAAAATTTCCTTTTCAAAGAGATGGAAAATTAGGATAATGGCCCAGAGTGCTGGTCGGAGTCCAATTAATAGCAAAAGGGCGTAAATGGTGGTAAAGACCCGCTGAGAAATGTGGTCGCCTTCCCGACGAGAGTTGAAGGAGGGGGATATAAATTTCCCACTCATTATAATAGCGCCAATCCGCCCCATTCCAAGAAAAGACTTTTGATACTCCGCTTCCATTATTTTTAGTCATTATCTCATTTTCCTGTCTTTCTTCGGCTTTGTTGTGGCAACGAAGGAAAATGACGGAAAAATGATGGAATGTATTTGAAAGTTGTCTCCGAATTTCTGAGCTGATTTAATGGGCTCTTGAGAGCATGTTATTTGATGTGAAATGGCTCCCTTCATGGGGTTGGGTTGAGTGGATTTTTTAATGATCAAAAAATCCAGTTTCTCAGATACTTCCATTTAGATATCAACATCAAATCAGTGGAAATCTGCTTTTCATTTGGAAAACAATGTTTGATGTTCTGACTCCAGGAATTTATGAGATTTTAACCAAGGCAAATCGACAATACTCCTACTATTAACGCTATTATTTATTGCATGAATTTATTTACGTCATTTTTATCTCCAAAATTTAAGAGTGCCTGTCACGTGCCGTCTCCTTTGTAAATTGAAAAGAGCCGACTACTATCAGAGGTTGATAAAGACAGACAGCTAATACGATGCTATTTCAACCTATGATAGTTGTAGCCAATTGCCAATTTGAAAGTTTGATGGAGACCAACACTAACTAGGGAACATAAAAATTTATAGTTCACTCAAATTTTCCCAAAGGAAGACTAGAAAAGAAAGGGAGAAGTATAGAGAACTCAGTTTTGTGATTTGAAGTATTCAGCCTCGGAGTAAGACCGAGAGGAGAGAGATGAATCTACTTATTAGCTAGAAATGGTAGAATTCAGCCCGTGTTGAGCCTTTCCGATCGAGGGCATGGAGAGGGAGGCCTGATCCCACTGTGGCTAGGGCCTTCCTCTTAGTGTGGAGCTACGAATTCTAATCCTTGATCCTCTAATGTTGGTGTTCTTGTTATTGACAAGGTGTGTGGTGAGGGGAGGATAAAGTGCGGTAGATCCTCAGTTTTCATGGTGTATAATTTTCATGTCGAGCCATCTTTCGCCCGTGAGCATCGTCAGGTAGAGATGGGCGATAGTCGAAAGTTACTATCGATTGATTTTTACTTTTTTGGTATTTGAAAATCTCAGCTTTTGGAGAGCTGTGATGATACTGAGACGAGCGGTGCACCCTCAACTCCTGGAATTCCATGTGAAATAACTCCTCAATTCATCGGTATTCACGAAGTTGAGGCTCGAGTCAGTATTTTATTACCTGTGTTGCGAGTAACCTCATTTCGAGAAATTGGATATTCACCATTTGTGCAAAGACACAAAATTCGTGGTATCTAATTTACCTCTTACCTTCTCTCTCCCTATCTCTTTTCTGGCAATATGTGGCTCAAGGAGCAATGCTAAACTGAAAATTATTTTTATACTTATATTTTGAATAAATTCGTTTTTGTTTGAAATCTTTGTGTAATCTTATGAATAGACCGAATTCTGCAAGTAATAGATAATTCAATTCAATTACATTAAATTATCCATCGGACATGTAGTTACGGAATAGGGAGAGCCACTATCGATAGTATCGATAGTTTTTAATCAATAATATCGACCTATCGATAGTGCTGAACTATCGACTGTCGCCCATCCTTATCGTCAGGACTCTTTCGTTACAGGTACATTGGTCGTAGACATATGGTAGGTTTTCATTTCATAAATTGGTCCATGAAGTGAAGGTACAGTAGGTAAATGCAAATTTTTTATTTTATTTTTTTATTTTTTATTTTTTAAGCTCGATAGTAGCTAGGTAGTGTACAATTACAGGTCTGGTTGACTTATATTGTTGAAACGTATTTTTATACAAGTAATAAGGTCTTTCACTAGGTCACAATCTTCGTAGTATTTACTATATAAGCTTGATGGGATGTAGGAATGGTAGGATACTGACAACCAGCTCCGGTATCATAGTTATATGGTGTATCTACTATGGTCCTGAGTTTAAATTTTTATAATATAAAAACACACTTACACACGTACATATTATGTACCTCGTAAGTAGAAGTGCTTATATGTGCTATTCTATTATGCAGTTATTTGCTGGTTTCTTGTGGGTTTTGTAATCAGTTTGGGAGGTATCCAACAATTTTTCAATAATGAAATGTTGTAGCAAATTTAGCGAGAATAAAGGGATGGTCACATGTTCGAGACATGGAACATGTGACCTACTCTTTATTCTCTCTAAATTAATAAACCAATATAAGAGTATATTTGAAAGCATCTCGGAGTTATGAGGACAGCGAGCCACCTCCATTGAATAATCGGTACATCCTGGCCAATGGAAGAGAAAAGTCCAGCATCCGGGAGAAAACAAATGGCTTATCGATAACCGTTGAAAATTGAAGCGAGTGAACCACGAGAAAGGAATATGACAGTTCGCCGCTTGTTAACGCCAAAAAGAATTCCTTTTTATTTGACAAATATAATAGAGAACCTGCATGTGCGTTTTTACGAGTCAATTTAATTAGAACTGAGTGCTTCACGTAAATTATGTCACCTTAATAGTTTACTACTACTTGGGTGATTACAAGGTTGAGTCGGTGTATTTCATCAAAAATTGAACAAATTTTGTTCTCAAAAATCAAAATTTCCTCTCTCGTTTCAAGTTTTGAACTTTCCTGAACAATTTTGGTTCCGTGTCTGAGTGTCTTTTTATCTGTCTGTCATGAAATCCTCGTAACGGGTTAAACCATAATATGGTTTAACACTTCATATAATACTTCATATTATGAAGTTTTTGTCCGTTTTTGATGAAATTTTTAGGGATTGTGCAGGTTGCCGTGTAGACGGTCCCTTCTGAGGGAACAGTGGGTCATTCAGAGATTGACGTTTTGAGGTTAGGTTATTGATTCGAGAAAGCTATGTGCCAGACACACTTGGCAGATGTTTTTGAGTTATTGCAGCAGTCGCTTAATTTTTCTGTTGGAAAATTCATTATTTTATCCTTTCAATACCAGTGAAACGTTATTCGAAAATGTTTTTGGTTTATTATTTTCAATAATAAGCCTTTGGAATCGAGCAAGAAAAAAAAAATTTTAACCCCCCCTCAAAATTTGATGTTTTACGTTTCAAGGTACGTAGAATACGAAAATCGAATAAAAAAATTTCCGTCCGTCCGCCGTACGCCGTACGCCGTACGCGGCACTTTTCTTAGTTACCATGGACCGATTTCGATGAAATTTGGTATATGGGCTCCATTTGGGGTCTAGTTGTGCCGCGAAGCTTTTGGTTGATGTAGGTCACTTCTAAGGGGTGGAAATTAAGGGTTGAAATTTTCAAGAGTGCCCTAGCTCGAAAACTCTCGAAATAAAGGTATCGTTTTTTCACTAATTTTAAATAGTACTGAATTTTTAAAAATTTTTGAGACCACCCGGAGCTCTGTAGGGCAAACCGTTCGGTCCCTACGAGTACTTGAAGGTTTTCCTTCGATAAAACAGAATCATGAGTGTGAATGGCAAAAGAGGTCTAATCTCCGTTGAAATTTTTTCTGACTAAAATGCGATCGCTGTTCATTTCTTCGATTTGTATACAGTTTTGCCTTCTGCGTAACCAGTAATCAAATTTCCATAATCAAAAGTCAATGGAGAATACTTGTTGTGTTCGGCGTGTTGGCGAGTGAAGGAGCTGACCTTCTCGCTGCGGCGTTTGTCGTTGCTTTAACACCTACTCAACCTAAGAGAGACTTTCCCTAGCCTAACATTCAGTACTGTCGCATCGGCGGGTCAGACCCATACCGGCATGCGGAGTACTGTGAAAATTAGGGCTAGCCCGACAACCCCGGCGTTTCAGAGAAACTCACCGGCGGGAAGGCGGGATATTTACTTGGTTGAGCCTACGACTTCGAAGTGATACCTTGATGAAGGAGAAGTTGGAGAGCGAAATGAACAAGACGAGTACTTGACTAGATTGGCATAAGGGATCATCCCTGAGTGAGCTTTTATACTCATGTGAACAGTTCGGGAGAAAGAGAGGTGGAAGGGTGACGTCATGTTGGCGGAACCCCCGTACCTCGTCTCCCCTAGCGGGTGCTGACTCACTCTGGGATCCTCCCGGTAGCTTCTTTATTTAAGAACTAATAACTGAATTTATGTGGGTCATAACATAGGTCCCCCTAGTTCTTAACATATAGAAGGTGTTAATTGTTGTAATATGACATGGATTGTGGAAAGAGTTACAATTGATTTTAAGTTACATGAATTGAATCTTGATGAAAATCTTCAATATGTCTTGCATGGAGAAAGTCCTCTTGTAATTTGCGTAGATCTTAATTTCGTTGATCCCGCCGTTAGTGGTCGTTATGACGATGGAGATCGTGGTGACGATTCCTGACGGTGGTCGTCGGCTGCGTGCATGGCGTGAGGCGCAGTGACGCCAAGTGGCCAGGCCGAAATGCATTCTCCTTCTGGAGAATGTTAGTGCAATGAATAAAAATTGCCCGGACCGAACTGAAGAGGATTTGGGTTTGGCGTCCGCACGACGGCGGTTGTTCGGCCCGGGACTTTGGAAGGAAATAGGGGAGGAGGAAAAGAAGGAAGTCAGGGCGTTGTCAATCATTCTGTTGTAGCGCTGAACGTAAATTTCCCCTATTTCCTTCATTGAATTGTTTTCAGCACACCGCGGCATATTTTCATCGCGGTGGCTTTTGTTAATCGTTTTTGGCGACTGCAGCGTATGTGCGTCGCGCTGTAGTTTTGCCGTTGAAGTAGGCAGGCGTGCAGGCCTTGTTGGCTTCCTTACGAACGGCGAGGTGTAGTCCGGCGGAATGTCTTTTTCTTTCGGCTTCATTTGTTTCTCCATGTTGGGTAGAGGAGTTTTGGGAATTTTTTCGGAGGTTTCCCGTTGAGGTGTGCTGAAGCGTTCTCTTTGGTGTACGAGTGTCGAGTGGTACCGATTCCTGTGTGTTCGAGGGTACCTCAGAATTAGGCGGAGTGGGGGTAGTACCGTGTGCTGGCCTACATCTGTTTAACGAAACGGTTATTTTTGCGCCGTCCATGTTGATGGTAGCCGTTTTTTCGTTTGTGTGAATGACGTCGTACGGCCCCGAGTACAATGGTTTTAAACCTTTCTTTAGTCCCTCTTCCCTCAGGTAGATTTTCGGCGTCGTGTGGAATGAGGTCGGGAAGGAGCGGTTTAATTTCTCGGGCTGGACGGTTGTAGGTCTTTCGTTAATTTCCGTAGGTGGAGGTTGAAAGATGTCGGCTGGTAGACGTAGGGGTGCGCGGAAGATTCTTTCGGCTGCGCTATACCCGTCGGAATATCGAATCGTTGTCCTTAAGCCGAGTAAAATGGTCGGTAGGTCCTTTGACCATGACGGAGATGTTGCGGCCGTGCGTAAAGCATTTTTTAGATCGCGATGCCACCTTTCGATTTTCCCGTTGGCTTCGGGATGATACGCCGTCGTCCGGATTCGCTGTATACCGAATTTTTTAAGAAATTCTGTAAATTCGGAACTCTCGAACTGTCTTCCTTGATCGGTAGTAAGAAGGAGAGGACAGCCGTATCGCGCGATCCAATTTTTGGTGATGTTGTCAATGACGGCTTTCGTAGTGATAGATCGAAGTGGTACACACTCGGGCCAACTGGTGTTTCGGTCGATCATGGTAAGAAGGTATTTGTAACCTTCTGATTGTTCTAGAGGACCTACGATGTCTACGTGTAAATGAGCTAGGGCCGGCGCAAATTCGAATTGTTGTGGTGTAGTTTTCGGATGCCGAAACTCTTTATATTTTGCGCAGCGTTCGCACGCTAGTACCCAATTGCGTAGGTCGGTATTCATCCTAGGCCAAAATGTTCTAGCTCGAATTATGTCACGAGTGGCTCTTATTCCTGGGTGGCTGAGAGCGTGGTAGTGTTCAAAAATTGCGCGGCGCAATTTGTTTGGAATGAACGGGCGAGGACATTCGCCTGATACGTCGCACCATAGTTTTGTGTTGCTGGATGGGACGGTTGTTTCTTCTAATCGTTTATTAGTGATTAGATTTCGGAATTCCGCTGATGTGTCGTTCCGTTGTTCTTGGGCAATGGAGGCGCCTGTCGGAAATGAAGTCAATTCGTTGAGTTCCGGATGAGATGGCCGTGAAAGGGCGTCGGCCACTACATTGGACGTTCCCGGAGTGAAGCGAATATCGGTCGTAAATTGACTTATAAATTCCATTTGACGTAGGCGTCGAGGTGAAGCTGTTTTCCTATCCTGATGCAGCGAGGTTGTTAAAGGTTTGTGGTCGGTGACAACATGAAATTCACGTCCCTCGATAAAGTCTCTGAAGTGCTTGATCCCTTCGAAAATAGCTAGTAACTCTCTGTCGAAGGTCGAGTACTTTATTTGAGCAGGCGTGAGCGTTTTCGAGAAGAATCCTAGTGGAGAGGATTTTCCGTTGACAGTTTGTTGTAGAACTGCTCCGATCCCGATTTCTGACGCATCTGTTGTGAGAGATAGGTGTCCAGTGGGTGCTGGATGAGCTAACATTGCCGCTTGTTGTAAATCGGTTTGCATTGTTGGAAAGCTTTTTTACGTTTCTCCGTCCATTCAATTGGTCTTTTGTCCTTCTTTTTTGAAGGTTGAGGGATGGCCTCGATTAGTGGCTGTTGATGGACGGCTGCATTTGGGATGTGACGGCGATAGAAATTAAGCATCCCTAAAAACCGTCTTAAATCCGTTACTGTTGTTGGAAGCGGAAATGTAGTAAGATTGTCCACTTTTTTCGGAAGTGGTTTTATTCCGTTTGCATTGACGAGGTGACCTAGACAGATTACCTCTTGTTTTGCCAGCACACACTTTTCTTTGTTGACTGTGAGTCCTTCGTTAGCGAAAATCGTTAGGACTTGTTGTACATGTTGCTGGTGTTCGACTGTCGATTTGGATGCAATTAGGATATCATCGAGGAAGCAGAATACGAAATCAAGACCCCTAAGGATCTGGTCCATATATCTTTGCCAGGACTGTGCCGCATTTTTGAGCCCGAAATTCATTTTTTTATATTCATAGAGGCCAAAAGGTGTTATAATTGCGGTTTTTGGTATATCTGCCGGGTTGACATCGATGTGATGGAATGCTCGTGAAATATCCAGAGTCGAAAACACTGTGCAGTCATGTAGGTGCGAGGAAAAGTCGCGTAAGTGCGGAACTGCGTATCGGTCGCCGACTGTTCGCTCATTTAATCTCCTATAGTCTCCGCAGAAGCGCCATGTACCATTTGGTTTAGGAACGGCGTGTAAGGGACTGGCCCACGGGGATTTAGATGGTCTAATAATTCCATCTTTGAGAAGTTTGTCAAAACTTTCCTTTGTTTGGCGGAGTTGTTCAGGGTGTAGTCGGCGACTTTTTGCTGTGACGGGCGGTCCTTTCGTCTCGATGAAGTGTTTTACTGACGAGAGAAGTGATGCTTTCCTTTGTGCCGGTTTATATTCAGCCAGCATTTTGGTAAAGGCCGGAGGGGTTGCCTCCGTTGAAACCCCGGTGTTGACCGTATTCACATAGCCTTTAATCGGGCGTTGTGCGTGAGGGTTGTAGAGGTGCCTGTTCTTGAGGTCGACATGTAGGCCGAAATAGCTCAAGAAATCTGCTCCGATGATCGGACGTTTCACATCGGCGACGATAAAGGCCCATTCGTACACTTCGTTCTCGAGTATGACTTTTGTTCGATATTGACCGTATGTTGATATTGCTGTGCCGTTTGCTGCGAAGAGAAGCTGGTCGTTGGTTTTCTTTTTCCATTTGAGCAAGGTGTTTGGTATAATGGAAATGCTAGCTCCGGTGTCGATAAGGAAGGGGATGTTGTTCTTCCTGCATTTTACGAAGAGTCGGTTGGAAACGTCTGTATAAGGGGTGCCCGCCTTGTAAACAGGCGGGCTTCCTAGTTTTCCGACCAGGACACTTTTTTAAAGGAGCAAGGTTGGTTGCATTTTAACGCCTTCTTTCGGAAGGTAAAATGATACCAACATAGACCACCTCGTCGTGCTGGCGATGTTGAGCGGCTGCGAGGACGTTGATCCGTTGGCCTTTGGTTGCGAGGTGGCGGTTTCTTCTCGACAACCTCTGTGTGAGGTTGTGGGTCTATTTGATGCAGTGATGCGGATCCCCGAATTTCATAGGCTGCGTCGGCGATAGGTGCGAGAAATTCGGCGTCCTTCGTCATCCATGGTGCGAGGATCGTTTGTACGTCAAGCGGTAGGGCTTTAATCCAGAAGGTCTTCGAGAGATCCTGTGGCATAAGGTCCCCCAGCTGGTGTCGTATTTTGCGTAGGAGCTGTGAAGGCTTCTGGTCCCCCAGGTGTTGTTGTTGGGTGAGGGCCGCGATCCGTTGATGACGAGAGGGCTCGAAGATTTCGATGAGCCTCGCCTTGAGGTCGTCGTAAGGCGTGACGAGTTGAGCCGCTGTGAGGTCTGCCGTTTGTACTGCGACGTCGTAGGGAAGCAGAGGGAGTGTCCGAGTGAATCTGGCCCGTTGTGTGTTGATATGCGCGCTGGTGTAGGCCGCATCGAGTTGCAGGAACCAGAGGCGAGGGTCCTCCCTGTAGAACGGCGGTAGTGTCAAGGGAATTGACACCTTGGCGGCTTCGGCGAAGTCAGGCATCGGTGGTGGATCGGGGATGCCGTTGTCGTCCATCTCTCTGCGTCGAATAGGTAGTTAAAAACGTGCGGGGTCACCACTGTTGTGTTCGGCGTGTTGGCGAGTGAAGGAGCTGACCTTCTCGCTGCGGCGTTTGTCGTTGCTTTAACACCTACTCAACCTAAGAGAGACTTTCCCTAGCCTAACATTCAGTACTGTCGCATCGGCGGGTCAGACCCATACCGGCATGCGGAGTACTGTGAAAATTAGGGCTAGCCCGACAACCCCGGCGTTTCAGAGAAACTCACCGGCGGGAAGGCGGGATATTTACTTGGTTGAGCCTACGACTTCGAAGTGATACCTTGATGAAGGAGAAGTTGGAGAGCGAAATGAACAAGACGAGTACTTGACTAGATTGGCATAAGGGATCATCCCTGAGTGAGCTTTTATACTCATGTGAACAGTTCGGGAGAAAGAGAGGTGGAAGGGTGACGTCATGTTGGCGGAACCCCCGTACCTCGTCTCCCCTAGCGGGTGCTGACTCACTCTGGGATCCTCCCGGTAGCTTCTTTATTTAAGAACTAATAACTGAATTTATGTGGGTCATAACAATACTGAAGGCGCCTGAGTGGTCACTGATCAGCTGAGTGAGCTCCAAGGCCATTTCCTCTCCTGTTGAACGCAGGAACCTGAAATTTGAGAGGGCTGGTCAATTGAGAATGCTGAAGGCGCCTGAGTGGTCACTGATCAGCTGAGTGAGCTCCAAGGTCATTTCCTCTCCTGTTGAACGCAGGAACCTGAAATTTGAGAGGGCGGGTCAAAGGAGAATGCTGAAGGCACCTGAGTGGTCACTGATCAGCTGAGTGAGCTCCAAGGCCATTTTCTCTCCTGTTGAACGCAGGAACCTGAAATTTGAGAGGGCGGGTCAAAGGAGAATGCTGATGGCGCCTGAGTGGTCACTGATCAGCTGAGTGAGCTCCAAGGCCATTTTCTCTCCTGTTGAACGCAGGAACCCTGAAATTTGAGAGGGCGGGTCAATAGAGAAAGCTGAAGGCGCCTGAGTGGTCACTGATCAGCTGAGTGAGCTCCAAGGCCATTTCCTCTCCTGTTGAACGCAGGAAGCTGAAATTTTAGAGGGCGGGTCAATGGAGAATGCTGAAGGTGCCTGAGTGGTCACTGATCAGCTGAGTGTGCTCCAAGGCCATTTCCTCTCCTGTTGAACGCAGGAAGCTGAAATTTGAGAGGGAAGGTCAAGGGAGAATGTTGAAGGCGCCTGAGTGGTCACTGATCAGCTGAGTGAGCTCCAAGGCCATTTCCTCTCCTGTTGAACGCAGGAACCTGAAATTTGAGAGGCAGGGTCAAAGGAGAATGCTGAAGGCGCCTGAGTGGTCACTGATCAGCTGAGTGAGCTCCAAGGCCATTTCCTCTCCTGTTGAACGCAGGAACCTGAAATTTGAGAGGGCGGGTCAATGGAGAATGCTGGAGGCGCATGAGTGGTCACTGATCAGCTGAGTGAGCTCCAAGGCCATTTTCTCTCCTGTTGAACGCAGGAAGCTGAAATTTTAGAGGGAAGGTCAAGGGAGAAGGTGGTGGTAGGTGCTATTGATGGAGAACCAGTGATCTATACAGAAGGGTGATCTGTACAGAAAATAATAAACCTTTGAGCAATGATTTGCAGCGTTTTGATAATTGACTATGGACCGTGGCTGGTTCCCCTTTACGTACAATTGCGTCATTGATACAAGGCAGATATGTGCTACACCCTCTCGAAAAATGTTCTTCTGATAGATCAGTTTATTAATTACTCCAGTGAAGTGAATTTTTATGTTATGAACTCCTTTGCTGTTAAATGGTATTTTGAACAAGGGGCGTTGAACGACTGGATGGTGTTAGCTGAAAAAGGGAATTCTCATTATCAAAGAGAACCACTATGTTATTGGAAATACACCTGCGTCATCAATGGCTGGTGGCTGTCATAATACTCCGAACTAAACACTGGAATTAATCACAATGATATTCCAATGTGATTCTCTTGGGACCGGTTTGACCGCAATCGGCGAAATGACCCCCGACGTCCCCAGAGTTGCCAATCTCTGATGCAATCTGAATTACATCAATTGTTTGGATTGATCAAATGTCCGCTGAGGCATTCAATTATTATTCATTGGCAAATACCTGGTCAATAACAATTGGATAAGATGTCAATCACCATCGGCGTTAGCTTCTCAAGGGGATTTACAAGGTCTATACATTTAGAAATAAACTCATTTCAAGATTTTCATTCATATTGAATTTGAAGTTTTATATACCTCGTCACCTTTAAAATAACAGATTTTGGTTTATTATTTTCAATAATGAACCTTTGGAATCGACCAAGAAAAATTGTTTTTAACACCCCCTCAAAATTTGTTGGTTTACGTTTCAAGGTACGTAGAATCCAAAAATCGAATGAAAATTTGGCCGTCCGTCCGCCGTACGCGGCACTTTCCCCACTTAGCATTGACCGATTTTGATG
Organism: Apolygus lucorum; assembly: GCA_009739505.2. NCBI lineage: Eukaryota > Metazoa > Arthropoda > Insecta > Hemiptera > Miridae > Apolygus > Apolygus lucorum. The sequence goes on from CM019169.2 coordinate 4,709,404, forward strand.
AAATTCGGTATGTACGATCTGTATCGTATGATCTATTTGGGGTCTAGTTGTGCTCCGAAGATTTTGGTTGATGTAGGTCACTTCTAAGGGTCGAAAAATGAATTTTGAAATTTTGAAAATGCCCTAACTCAAAACATTTTGATATAAAGGTATTGTTTTTCCATCAATTTAAGATAGTATAGAATTTTTTGAGACCATGGTTTGCGTACGATAAATCAGAAACACGAGTGTGAATCGCTAAACAGGCCTAATCTCCGTTCAAATTTTAGCTGACCGAAATGCGATCGATGTTTTCTTCATGTTGGATGGTTGGTGGGTTTGCAGAAGAGTGATCTATGTAGAAGAATAAGAAACCATTGTGTAATAATTTACAGCGTTTTTTTTTTTTACTCCGCTTAAAATGCACTTTTCTCACTAAAAATAAAGTTTAAAAAAAACAATTTTCGGTGTAATAAGGTATTTTTTTTTTAGCTATCAACCACTATTTACCCCCTTTTATTTCTGAAATAACCTAAAAATGGGTTACCGTTGAAAATTTGATGAAATGAGCGTATTTCTAGGCTTTTGAAGGTCTCTGAAGCAAACCGTGGTTTAAAAAAAAATCAACATTCACTTTTGTAAAAATCAGAAATCTACAGATTTTGGTTTATTATTTTCAATAATAAGCCTTTGGAATCGAGCAAGAAAAAAAAAATTTTAACCCCCCCTCAAAATTTGATGTTTTACGTTTCAAAGTACGTAGAATACGAAAATCGAATAAAAAAATTTCCGTCCGTCCGCCGTACGCCGTCCGCCGTACGCCGTACGCCGTACGCCGTACGCGGCACTTTTCTTAGCAACACTGGACCGATTTGGTTCAAATTTGGTATATGGGCTCCATTTGGGGTCTAGTTGTGCCGCGAAGCTTTTGGTTGATGTAGGTCACTTCTAAGGGGTGAAAATTAAGGGTTGAAATTTTCAAGAGTGCCCTAGCTCGAAAACTCTCGAAATAAAGGTATCGTTTTTTTCACCAATTTTAAATAGTATTGAATTTTTAAAAATTTTTGAGACCACCCGGAGCTCTGTAGGACAAACCGTTCGGTCCCTACGAGTACTTGAAGGTTTTCCTTCGATAAAACAGAATCATGAGTGTGAATCGCAAAAGAGGTCTAATCTCCATTCAAATTTTATCGGACTAAAATGCGATCGCTGTTCATTTCTTCAATTTGTTTACAGTTTTGCCTTCTGCGTAACCAGTAATCAAATTTTCATATTAAGCTTTCTTTTTTTCCAATCGAGTGTGAAGCGTTTAGTTCATTCTAATAAACTTGATTGTGAAGGTGTGAAGCCAGTATGGTGTGGTAGGTAGTACCTAGCTGGTAGGTAAAAAAAGTTGGTAGGTAAAAAAAATGTTGGTGGGTAAAAAACGCTGCAAATCATTGCTCAAAGGCTTCATCACTCTTCAGATCACTGATCAGCTGAGTGAGCTCGAAAGCCATTTTTACTCCTATTGAATGGAAGTGCTCTTCCAGGCGTCTCCAGCATTCGAGGAGATCTTCTTCACTCTTCAGATCACTGATCAGCTGAGTGAGCTCCGAAGCCATTTTCAATCCTATTGAATGGAAGTGCTCTTCCAGGCGTCTCCAGCATTCGAGGAGATCTTCTTCCCTCTTCAGATCACTGATCAGCTGAGTGAGCTCCAAAGCCATTTTTACTCCTATTGAATGCAAGTGCTCTTCCAGGCGTCTCCAGCATTCGAGGAGATCTTCTTCACTCTTTAGATCACTGATCAGCTGAGTGAGCTCCGAAACCATTTTTACTCCTATTGAATGGAAATGCTCTTCCAGGCGTCTCCAGCATTCGAGGATATCTTCTTCACTCTTCAGATCATTGATCAGCTGAGTGAGCTCCGAAGCCATTTTCAATCCGATTGAACGCAGGAAGCTGAAATTTGAGAGGGAAGGTCAAGGGAGAATACAGATGGTGGTAGGTGCTATTGATGGAGAACCAGTGATCTATACAGAAGGGTGATCTATACAGAAAATAATAAACCTTTGAGCAATGATTTGCAGCGTTTTAAGTTTGAGGTAGAAATACTATCGTAGTATAAGTTATTTTGAACTGGTGAAAAACTCATCATGGAGTATTATGGCTCATATGTTGCATTTAACGCTCTTTTCCATAATTTGAATTAATGAATGAATGAATGAAACGTGTATTATTTTCCTTCACTACAACTAACCTCTACACGAAAAAGCAGTTTGATTCAATTAAGTCGACAAACGGGTTAGCAATATTCTACCTGTTTACAATACAAGAGCTCTTACCTGAATAAATAAATCCTATTTTCACATAAACAATTATAATTGGACGTTTAGCATACAACAGCATATCTCAACCTTTTGGTATTTATATAATATAATTTATATTCTATAATAAATAAACGAGAATGATCAGTTCGAGCCACTCAATTATATCCAAATATAACATTATTTGCTAACATCATATCAAAATCACAACATACGAGTCAGTATTCAAATTCTAGTAGGAGCTCATGTCGATATTTCCATGCTCGTTTGCAATATCCCACCAATCTCCTCTGTAGGCTGCTGCCTGTCAATATACTAATGCATTCCCGCCTATCCATGATCCCCTTTCCTAACCAATACCTTCTTATCTCTGCCGTATCGTACAGCTTCCCAGGAAGTGAAGTACTGGCTGATACACAATGCGCATCTCCAATGCTCCTCTGTTATGAATAGCCATCACATCACTCCCAAGCTTTTGGTTTCCATGTATTTGGGTACGGCGTCAAGGGAAATTACTTCTTTGAAGTGCGAATGAAAACACGACTCATCCGCTCTATTCATCCAATCCTTCTTTGCTCTCTCAACCTCAATTTCAACCTTTATTTTTCAACCCTTAGAAGTGACCTACATCAACCAAAATCTTCGGGGCACAACTAGACCCCAAATGGAGCCTACACACCCAATTTCATTAAAATCGGTCAATGCCAAGTGGCAAAAGTGCCACGTACGGCCTACGGCGGACGGCGGACGGACGGCCAAATTTGTATTCGATTTTTGGATTCTACATACCTTGAAACGTAAACCATCAAATTTTGAGGGGGTGTTAAAAAAAAAATTTCTTGGTCGATTCCAAAGGTTCATTATTGAAAATCATAAACCAAAATGGAAACTATCAGTGAAGTGATCTAGCTACATGCGATTAAACACGAACATCGGCTTCATGGACACAAAAATCCCAAAGTCTTCCGTCTTCTAGACAACTTCAACTAGGACCAAACCCTTGGACCTAGTGATAAATTGAGACACACTGTCATGTTACCTGTACTTAAGAACAGCCACTAGGCCGTTGACTCTATAAACTGTTTGATTAAATTTTGAAAGTAAATTAACTAGATGGGCTCCTTATGTGCTCTGTTGTTATGTTATTGATAAATAAAAATACCTGTTATTGAAAAAAAAAAACTTGAGAGATATGAGATTGTCTACTGTAAATCGTAATTGTAGACATAATCGTAATTCGCAAACAACTTTTTCAATCATTTTTCTCCTTTGAAAGGCTCTCGAAAATTCTGAGATTTCATCAAAAATAAAAGAAGAGAAATATGAACCAATCATGAACACATTCCCTCCTCACCTGGCGGGTCACGTGCCAAAAATATGTTCCAAGTGACCTAACATATTGTTTCAAGGAAAAGTTAATCTTCTTGGAGGGCGGTACATCACCGAGTTGTAAGAAAGGCTCAAGCGTTAGACACACGCAAGAACACGTACGTTTCATTTTATCACACAAACGTGGTGTTCCTCCACTTTGCTTCTGATCCTGTCGTGAAATCTTTCGGCTCTCTTTCGGGAAAACAAATGGATTCATTCTAGATTATCTAAATCGTGTAGTACACGACGTGTACATTTCTCCTGTTTAATATTGACAATTCAAGTGAGGCAATAATCATTTATGGAGGAACTTCATTTCAATTTTTACAAATAAAATGAAATCAACCAAATAGAGTGGGAGGTATACCTTTGGCTTCCATACACAGAATATCATGACTTGTAGGTTTAGTTGGTGGAACAAATTTGGTTAAACAGATTATTAAAGAGTGCCAATGATAAATACAATTCCATTATCAAAACATTATTTTCACAATCCTGGTGATCAATTTTTCTAAAATTACAATTGATGAGTTGTTTCCAATGTTGATGACTTTCCGCATTTTCAAGTACATCTTGGCGCATTTTGATCAAGAGACTTTATTCATTTTCAAGTACATCTTGGCGCATTTTGATCGGGTGAACTATTGAAAAGTGGAGGTTGTTTGAGTTTACCGTTTTGTGACTGAGCAATTTAGTACTGTTCATTTTGTATGTTTTCTAGTTTATCGAGTTGTTGGTTGTTAAGGGATTTAATTCCTAAAGCTGAGTTATATTGATTCTGTTCTGAATTCTAAATGTTTAAAATTTATAGAGGTTAAAGGCACACGTCCTGTGCATTTTGAGTTTCAATTCGTGTATTAAAAACCGAAACCCCAGCTCATAGCCTTGTGCTTCAGCCGTATTATGCTTGTTGAATATCTTATTATTACATAGGTATAACTGTTTCTTCTGAATGAAGCATTTCATCAAACAATCATTAGGTCGGGAGAAATTGATGAGCCTGCACGACTGAGAGAAAGCAAGGAATATGAAAGGACGAAATTCAGACGACAAGTGGGGGCATAATTGATTGTGGCAGGAGACTTTATTCATTATTTAATAAATTTTTTTATTTATTTATTTTATTTATTTAGCAATCAAAAATACATTATAGATAAAAAGAAAAGGATGGAAAAACAATGTCCTATGAGATAGTCTTGGTAAGTACTAAATTGCCAAGGCCCTGGATTGGTCCCTGGGGTACTTCTGACTAAGATCGTCAAAGAAGACTTACTTAAGATGGCAACCAGGAACGGGTTAAGGGGGTCTCAGTCGTTAGCCGTTCGGTCCTCGTTGAGGGTTAGTATTTCCCTAAATTGTTGGAGCAAAATCTTTAAAAGTTTTAGCTAAATTTAAAATTTTCAAGGATTTTAGAAATTCATTAGTGCTTACCGCTGGAATCATCGAAATTGAACAATAATTTTCTGGGAAAAGTGGGAAAAACAAAACTGAATAAACGGTTTTTTCGATTTTTCTCCGGCAATTATTGTTCGATTTCGATGATTCAGTCGGTAGTCTTTCAGTTTTTCAATTCCCTAGGCCCATGTACTAATAAATTTCTAAAATCCATGAAAATTTCAAATTTAGCTACAACTTTTAACGGTTTTGCCCATACAATTTAGGGAAATACTAACCCGGGAACAAGGAACGAACGGCGACCGACTGTGACTCCTTCAGTGCTTCCGAATGAAGAAAATACCGCCGGTCAGAATGAGGAGAACCATCCCAGATATGCATATGTTTTGAGAGCACTTTGTATACTTGGCTGGCGAAATTGGATAGATATGGATGATTTGACTGGGAGTGATCATCTCTACATGATATTCCAGCTCCGTCTCAATAAACACATACTTAACGAGCTTTAAAAGTGTCCTATCGAATTTCAAAATGATTCCATCAAATGTGATCCTCTCCAAATATCAGTGTTCATGGAGTCATTCTGGCACGAAGTCAGCAGTTCATGGAGGCTTGCGTAGATAGTTTTATTGCATTTTTTTCAGAGCTATTAAGATTTCCTAGAAACGAACACGCATACTCTAAGTGCTGACAATAATAACCACAAATTCACTTTTGTGGATTGTAATATTTCTCTACATTGTTCACCATTTAAATCCAATAACAAAACAGGAACATAATTTATTGAAGGCTGAAATGATTTAGTATAATATTATGTAAAGGAACTTTCTCCTACCCCTTGAAGCTAACCTGGCGTATTATTGAACCATACACCCTCTGAGCCCTCCAAACTCCAATTATTGCGTTATTCAGAAATATAGCTTCCCGAAAAGGTGAGGTAAAATATGATAAATAACCGATGTATAATATTCGGAAAATTCACGACCGTTATAAACGTGTACGGCCAGTAGCTGTGTGCTTTTCTTGTCATAAATAATAATATATTTACCAGTGCCTTTCCGAAGGAGGAAATAAAGGAAAAAGGGAAATAACTCTTCTTCCCATGTCCCGAAGATATTATAATATTGGTATGTGTACATCATGTATAAAAATGTCACGTGTGGTTTGAAAGTGTACTATTACTTTCTGTTTTGCCTGCCTAGTGAAATATTACTTCATTTTCATAAACAAGTAAATTTACGGCTACGGCTGGAAAAGGGAAAGAAAAAACAGTACGGGAATTGAAGGATCTAATGAGATGAAATTATTCTTGAATCTTGTAATCTTAGTATTTTTAAAAAATTGACAAGCGAGGAACAGATTCTCAAGTACGATTGACACAAATTCAAAGATCATGTTTCAATGATGGAAGTTCTCACTATTTTTATTAGACCATGTTATTACTGACCAACCAACTTGCCGGAAACATTCATAGATCGTTTGATGAAATAACATTTTTATGCCATTTTTGTTTCATCATGAAGGAATCTCCTAATGTTATTGCATACTAAATTAGTGAAGTATGATTAATGTAATCGCTTACTCACTGGACCATAACCATATCGATAAGGTAAATAAATATAGACTTTGAAAAACATTTTTTATTTAGGTACTACTAAAATTAGTTGGACAAAGTTTTCAAAGTCATATCTTCATCATCAGGGTAAAGATTGATTATAAACTGGAAGAATATGGATGCAACTCTGGTAATAAGGCTTTTCGATGAGGTAGCGTTTCTGATGGCTCGGTGATCAATTGAATGCATTGTGCTGGGGTGGAAATTGGATCTTCTAAGATATCCGAGGGAACCGCTCGCACGGGTTATGTGGGATTCAAACCCTCTAAAACCTCACCTCCTTATCCCACATTGGATCTCAGCCTGGAACTGTTCAACACATTACTTCAGGCTGAGTCCTGGGAGTCTTCTTAGTTCTCTGCTAGGGGCCGGTCCATGCCTCTCCCGTTCTTGAAGGATTTTTTCGTTCATTGTTTTTTCCACATAATGAGCTCACACATGGTGAGCTCTCTCTCCTCTCTGGCAATACGGGATAGCTCTCCTTGGTCTCTTCTGTTGAACATTCTCCTTCTTTCTGTGGCCATGAGATGAATGGGGATCACTCCTGCAAGGACTAGTATGGTATAGTATATGTAAGCCTGTTACCAAGAGCCAAAACGCAAAGAACTAACCGTTGATATAGTTTTCTTGAAGCGTTACAGTCACGTTACTAGCCCTACTCTATGAACAGAACGTTACTACTTAAGCTCAATGCAGTTTGGGATTAGAGGTCGCTGAAATGATTACACCAAAATTACAGTAACGATATTAATGATTATCCAAAGGTATTAATTACGGCTGACAAAGGTATAGTACAATATAATCCAAAGGTACAATAAAACGGAGTACAGCGGGCGGACGGATATTTTCAAATTCTTCTTCGAATCAAATTTTGAGGGGGTTAAAATTTTTCGTTCTTTCTCGATTCCTACGGTTCATTATTGAAAATAATAAAGCTAAAACTGATGATTACTTTTCACGAACAAAATCTAGGGAGAGTTCGTCGAAGTATTAAGGTGAGCCCTACAAAGTTTCACTTCTGGAATAACTAAATAGAATGGCTGGCTTACGACATTACGCAGTGTCTCCAGGGGGTTACTTGGCATCTTCCTGTGAAGTTACTTCGTGTAACAATCTCTGTTGCTAACCTCTAAACATCAGTTCAAGAACAATTTAATAATATCAAAGTTTTTCGCAAAGTATCACTCCACTAGGTGCTTAAATTCGTGGCACAAATGTTGAATGAACAAAAATTAACTTCCCTCGACTGGGGATCGATCTCTTATCGTTCCCTCTAAACTACGTTTACAATTTTGAGTCGGAGATCGTTATTAAGAAATCGTTACTAAGTCGAAGCTCGAATAGACAGAAATGAGAAGAGGTAGCTGATCACAACATAAATGTTCACTAACCGTCCTACAATTATGGTTACTAGAGTGTTGGTAGTGCACCATTTACGCGTTACTGGGCATAATGTAAGTGGGCTTAGGATGGTACTGGTTTCACCATCAACTGTGGACTTGAAGAGCAACTCAACGACTGAGGTAGGTTATTAATAGGTTAGTATTTAGTAACAAAAGTCTTCGAAGTAGGGGTGGCACATAGCTTCCTCGTATCCATAACCCGATTGTATAGATGATCGGATGCAAAGTAGTGGATCTCAAAACATCTATCTCCAAGTACCTTCCACTACCCTCATAGGGGACCATCTACACGTCAACCCGCTCAATGTCTGAATATTGTTAGGAAAAGTATAAGTTATGGCTGTAACAAGGAAAAATACTTTTGCGCATGCGCAGCGGCTACTAACAGTCCGGGGGCGATGATTTTCATAGGGGACCTACACGTCAACCAGCAAAATCCCCGAAAATGTCAACGAAATCGGATGAGAATAATTATAGAAGTTTTGACTGTGGCAAGGATTTCATGACAGACATACAGACAGATACGGAACCAAAATTGTTCAGGAAGGTCTGAAACGTAAAACGCGAGTGGAAAGTTTGATTTTGAACAACTTTATAAAAATTATTTTCCAAAGGGATCAATTTCTGCTAGGAGTTATTACTTCGTATCTATAAGGTTAGTAGAATGTCGTTTCTTCATTAAAACTATTCTTCTGTCCAACTTGAGAATTGCACTAGGAATGTATCAGACGAAAGAAGTCAGGTACAAGAGAAATAGCCAAACTTAGATGAGACATTAACGAAATAATTCTCAAAAAGAAATTTTTGTTTCAGTACTTTCCTGATAACAATTTTAATTTTAACGAACTTTATATAAAATATTAACGAAGTATAAGGTTCATATATACCTGAAGAGTTTTTTGGGGCTAAACGATGTCTCGAAAAGGTGGTTATTTCATTACATCTTGGCTTTGACCCTTGAAGAGCCACCAATACGGCCATCAAATGGGAAGGTACTTGTTGCGCCTCATTGAAGGGTCAACCGGCCACTTTGATAGCACGTCGTTCCCCGAAGACTGGCTGAGTGGCTTTTAGACTTCAATTACTTAAGGGATATCCAATAAACCAGAGAGGAAGAAATGGATGCCCCAATACTCTCCCCGCGAGGGGACAATACTTCCGAAAAGCTAGACAAACACAACGTAATCAAACACCGTCTACCATGTTGATTTGGAAGAGTAGATTCACCACACGAACGACTCGCATTTATTCGGATATAAAGCGGCTGTCAAATTCACTTTCCCGAATTTCTCGCAATCACTGCCAGTGGTTAGCAAGAGATCCTTAACTAAATTTTAGCACTATACGATACTCCTGAACGAGTAGAATGATGAATAAGTTATCCTCATTGCCAACACAGCTGATCTGAATTCTTCCTGTACCAAATTTCAATATTCTAGGATAAACAGGAGAGTCGTTATTGTAACGTTTAGAGTTTCATCACTCGCCTCATCGAAACCTCCTAGCACTCCATTTCGTCAAACGAACCCAACCTACGTACCAAGTTTCACGAATATTTTTTCAAACAAAATAGCTGAACTGCCTCTCTTATGTGTATTGAAGTAACGGACAAGAAAATCTTGATTAGGGGTTTTCCAAACGTTCTTCTGTAGAACATTGCAAGGCCTTAAAGCGGTTCAGGATTATAATGCAGAACACAAACTGAACGTAATTTCTTACGAGCTCAACCAGCTCAGCCGCAAGTTAGGAACATCTGTGTACTGTACAGGCCCATCGATTCCGGCCTCCTTGCAGTAAAACCACATCTGCTGTGGCAAACCACGTTTAGTAAGTGATTCATTCAACATCATGGAGTTTTATATTACCTACTCAACAAGCTCATTCCCAAGTTTCCTCTCTTTTGACTCATAAGAATATGAGGCGATTCTAATATGACTAATTCCATGCTATGTAATTCTATGTTTCATGCCATGTACTCTATGTTCAAGAGTTAGGTATACTGTTCCATCAATTTGAAAGATTTTGAATAATTAGGTTCGATAATTTTTCCGTATACTACACTACATTGTTATCGTTAAAAGGCTCAAAATGGAACCCTGATCAATAATAAAAATAAAAATAAAAACGCTGTCAATTATTACACAAAGGTTTATTATTGTCCTATATAGATCACTAGTCCGCAAAGAACACGGCTTCGCCATTGTTACCACCAACCAATATGAAGAAAAACATCGATCGCATTTCGGTGGGCTAAAATTTGAACGGATATTTGGCCACTTTTGCGATTCACATGCGTGTTTCTGATTTATCGTAAGTCCAATCCTTAAGTTCTCGTAGGGAGCGAACTTTTTGTTCTACTGGGCTTCGCGTGGTCTCTAAAAATCCTAAAAATTCAATAGTATCTTAAATTGATGGAAAAACAATACAAAACAATAGTAGGGTTTTCAAAATTTCATACCTTATTTTTCAACCCTTAGAAGTGACCTACATCAACCAAAATCTTCGAAGGACAGCCGAATTTTTATTCGATTTTCGGATTCTAAGTTCCTTGAATCGTAAACCAACAAATTAATTTGTTAGGTAAATTTGCGGGGGGGGGGGTTAAAAATTTTTTTCTTCGTCGTTTCCAAAGGTCCATTATTGATAATAAAAACCAAAAGAACCAATCAATAAATTTTTATTTGTCATTTGTACATACAGTCTAAGCTTGCACATTCATGTAATACTAATATCTCATACATCATTTACAGTCAGAGCCAGACTTGGTGATTATGGCAATTGAACGATATCACAATTGGTTTAGAGATTGAACTGAACAATAGACCTGTCTGTAGTCTTGACGATAGCTTCCATATCGATTCTCCCGTTGAGGATCGTGCAACGTTTACATTTGATGCAGCAGTCCCAGTGCCTCTCCATGTAATATCTCCCTCTCAATTTATGTCCACAAACAATTAAAATAATTATAATTACGTATATATTGTCAATCCCGGCAATACTCTATTTAGTAGAGACAAATTATTACTCTAATGAACCTTTGGGGTCAACCTCATGTATACTGTTTAAACTCCCACTTTAATTCCCATTCTTATCTAGGTGTGAGCTTCGTTAGAATATGAATTAAAGATCATGATATCAAATTGAAAATTTAACTGTCGAAATCGATCAGAGAGTGAAAACTATCATGCATAATGTACAAGATTAAACACTAAGAACTTGATACCAGTAAGGGATTCTATCTGTAACATACAACTCTCGTGGAATCCAGTGAGAAATTTACAAAGTAAAGAAGGATTTTAGGTACTGCACAATTGTTTTGTAAAAGCTCAGTTTGCAATTGAAGTAAAATTTGATGAATTTGAAGAAAAAAACTGAATCAGTTTCCTTGCAACCAAAAGAAAAATTCAAGAAAAATTTCGTGAATGCCGCTATTGATAAAATTGTCAAAGGAAAACTTTTATCTCACTCTCAGCAATCAATTTAACGCATTTTACGTGTTTTCCCAGATTTTTATCCCCTTTCTAAAGGCTCCAGATTCGCTATTCTTTCCCATGGACTCAGGCCATTTAAAAAAAAATCGTGTACAATCTCACATTTTATGAATTGCAGACTTTCTGAAATCATGACGAATCACTCCATTCATCATTGGTAGCCCGGGGAAAGTTGTAAAATAATTATTGAACACAGTTGCTAAAGAAATGAAAAGTCGTTTCCAACCGTCTGCCAAAGGGTATGGCACATAGCTCCCTCGTATCCATAACCCTATTGTATATATGATCCGATACATAGTAGCTAATCTCAAAACAACAATCTCTAAGTAACTTGCACTACCCTCATAGGGGACCATCTACAATCCAACCCTCACAATACCTGAAAATTTAATCAAATTCGGTCGAGAAAGGTAGATGGTATGGCTGTTACAAGGGTTTTACTATCGATTCAAGGGCGATGGTTTTCATAGGAAACCATCAATATGTAAACCCCACATTCAATGAAAATGTCATCGAAATTGGAGTTTTCAAGGATTTTATGACAAACAGACACGAAAAACACGAAACCAAAATTGTTCAAAACGTAAATCGCGGATGGAAATTTTGATTTTGGATAATTTTTTTCAAACCTTGAAATGTAAAAACAATCGAAGCTTCCGCTACCTTGGTAGACTAGGAAGCCACAGATGAAAAGTTTGATCAAACATAAAGAAGCGTAACACCAAAACTTCTTCATAAATCACTTTTATTTGTTCAGTAAAGCTTGTTTTTTAGGTCATTCATCAAAACGAACACATTGCTGACGTAAAGATCATCATTTGTTGGCGATCATCATCGATTTCAGCGTAGAGTTCATCATGCTCTGGAATACAGCTTGATCGTTACAGTTGATCAAGAAATTCCGCTGGGGTTGGCGAATGTCTGCCACATGGAAGGAAGCTATGGTGTATGATGTATTGCGGAAGGAAGCTATGATGCACTCAGGTCTTCGACAGAGTGCGGTTCCACTTTTCTGTTATTGTTAAGTCCGGACGCCCTTCTAAAAGATACCAGGATTTTCAAGGGCGATTTCTATCGTGTTAGATACGTCATTCGCATGCCCTTTTGATTGCAAACTATGCGCCTTGGGTTGAAGGACAGAAAAATTTTAAAAATACGAAATGACATTTTTGTGGACTTACGCTCTTCTAAAAAAACCTATTCAACTGTGCTGATAAGCTATGCGTGGAAGGGTATGTTGGTAAGGGAGCTCAGGATATTATCATGATGACTCATGAATGTGATGAATGCTGTGAAAAGTTTATTGATCTCAGGAAGCTTTGAATTGTAAGTGCCCAGCCTTGATTGCTCCTCAAATCATTGTGACAGATGGACCAATGGCATTCCACTCTCATGTCCAGCTCCAGACTACGTTCTGCATTTCTGGAGATCCCTGAGATGGAGACTCCGAAAGAAAAAGAAGAGAAAGATGGGTATTATGACCATGAAACAACTTAACAAGACTTCCAAAACTGAACCACATACCTCACCAAACACAAACATGGAATTTGTATCATGATCTGCCCAGGGTGAGAAGAGTTTGAGAAGCGAAGATTAGGATTTATATACCTTCTACTGAGATTACTAATGATGGAGGTGGGGTGGAAGCACGAAAGTTGAGATGTAAAGCGTGGCCAAAGTTGGAAGATGCTGTCTTCCTTCAGAGTAAAGTGGTCCTTACATCTAGTGTACTCAAATATTAATTTCGATTATGATTTCGGGTTTTTGAAATATCAATAGTTTTGAAGTTGTTATTAGCATTTAATAATTTTTATTAAATTATTTAATATTTTTCAATAAAGCTCTGTAGTAAAAGGAAAGGAGTTTAACTCCTTTATGAGGCTTTTATTTGTAATTTTGTGAAAAATTTGTCGAGAAAAAATTTTAAATCTCTTGTTTTTTGTTTCTGTTTCAGTATTGGGAGGAGGCCGTCATTTTTCATCTATCTGTTCATCGAGTGTTTCTTCGGAATAGCAACGGCGTTCGCCCCAGACTTCCTGACATGGACTTTGTTCCGAATAGGAGTTGGATTCACCGTGCCAGCCATCCTGGGAACGCCTTACGTCCTCGGTGAGTGTTTGCCATTGAGAATTAACAACGCTCAGAAAATATCACTCAGGTTAACCGTAACACTGATCTGACTTTCAGAGGTCTTCATGAGGCTGTGTACCAAATTTTAGCTCGTTAGGATGAACAGGGGAGGAGGATTTCATTGCACAAACATCTAATCAAACTTCCAATCACGTTCAGTATTTTTCAAAAAGTTCAATGACTCATTTACAACCTTTATTTTTACAATGATTTGTCTTAAGGGTTGGAATAATTTTATAAAATAAGTTGGAGATCAAAATCACTTTGATTGGCTCTTTGAAGCGGAGTTTTTTTTCAATCTTGTTAATTAGATAATACTTTAATCCGTCTAGCAGCTACCGTTTCAACGTACTTTGGATTACGGAGCTTAAATCGTCACATGTAACATACATCGGGATTCGACGAGAGAACCTAACGCTTCATAATGGCCCATCACGCGGCACAGCCTAGCAAATCCGATCATCGCGCCCGAGGCAGTACGGAAAATCAATTTTCATATTAGGACGCGTGTGGGCTCCTGCCTCCTAATTAGTCCAAATGAGCTGCCGGACATATCGGAATCCTTTTCATAACGTTTCAAGCGGACGACTGGTCCAAACCAGCTAATTGGATGTGTAATGTTGGAATCAAACATTTTGGCCGCATCGTCTCGCTAGTTGATGGAATGGGGTTGTGAATAATATTATTCTCTAACGTGTAATCAAAAACGATAATATCAGGTACTTAGGCAGGTAATTGATCGTTATGCAATGATTGGTATCCCCGAATGCATTCCCGGAGACGTCCCATTAGAAGTGAAATACTTTTTTTCTTTTCATTCTGTTGTTATGTTTAGTATTAGAAAAATCTTAAAACAGATTTACTCAGTGGTGCAATAATTCGGATCCTATGCCTCACATAGGATTTGTGATTTAACACGGTAATATGATATCACGTTGAACACGATTTTGATAGGTTCTTATTATTATTTATTATTATTATTAAAAACATCATTCTACTGACCAAATGCTGCATCCATGTTCCGAACTTGTACCAGCACAACGCTATCAAGTGAGAATCGGGCTGTGGCAGCTGCAATGGTTGTAGAGATGTAGAAATAAAGTACAATAACGGACCCGAAACACTTCCTTGAGGGACACCTCAAAGTGCAACTTCGGAAGATTAAAAGATACCACTTCATTTCACACAAAAATGTCATCTTGCAAATGAAGTTTCATCTTGAATCAGAACAAATGAAGATAGCACAAATGAAGTACAACAGTACAAATGAAGATAGTACAAATGAAGTACAACAGTACAAGTGAAGATAGTTCACGCAGTACTAAGTCGATGAACATTCCTGGAATCGCATAACTGTGATAAGGAGTGAAGGGTCAGGGGGAAAACGATGAATGTCTATTTTCCGGCAGTTTGGAGATTACAGCGCTATCTGTGAGCTTTGAAAAGGTAGTATTAGCCTGCCAAACCATGATTAACCGAAAATCGCATTGACAGATTGGCTATAAGGTGGAAAAACGATGAGTGTCCGAGCGCAGCGGGAATAACAATGAATGTCCAGCTACGTGTGACTAGCGGAAACTGCGGGTTCGTTGCTTGAAGTTTGAGGCAGAGCATCCCACCAAAATCTTCTACCGTAATAACTTTTTTGGTGCACACATAAACTCCGTCATCTTATGGGCCCCCGCAAAAAGGGGTAAAAACAAAGGAAAATCACCTCCACTAAGAGAAACTCTTAAAAATCTTTAGAAGGGGTCAGTGCCAATCCCTCAACCCAAGTTCAGCAATTCGCAACATTTAAAGAAATTTTTTATAACCCAATCGCGAAAACCTTTCACGAGAACTTGCCAAGAACGTCTTCCACAGAAGATAACACTGAATATTCATACATAGACCACCTACTAGATAATGAGTAAATATTCGACTCAAACATTTATAATTTATTACATTATTATTATTACATAACATTCGAGTGGAGAAAAAGTTCGCATAAATATTGCTCAATTAAAACGAGCCCGTTACTGGTAAATTTTTCTACAAAGTATGGCAAAATAAACGTTTTTTCCGGATTTATTTCTTAATTGACATTATTTGCACCTGGAATCCGTCCAAAAAATTTCACTGATCGATTTTTGACACCTGTTGGAGTGAAATAATGTTAGAAAAATTTTGTTAGGATTGAGCACATAGGGAATTCGGGAAAGGAAACTTTGTCATTTTTCTCGAAATGAATATTTCTTGGCATTCACACTGGCCCTTCGAATGGTTTTAATGTGGAGACGCATTTGAGCAACTGAAAGCAGAGAAAACAAGTGGTGAAGAGGATGAGGCAGAAACAATTTTTCAAACATTTCAAAAAGCTGTGGCAGCTAGTAGATGGACCTGTGGTCTAATAAGTCTGTGGGTCTGAGCAAGGAGGTGTTTACAAAGGTGAATAGGTACTAGATTCTTTACCCTTAAGATAATGAGGAATTTCAATGATTGCTGAATAGTTTATGGTGTGTTATACATGAAAATCGGGTTGATTGAAGAAATGAAGTCCTATTTATTTTTTGGCTTTTTCTAATCGCCATAATTGTTTACATAGTTTTTGTTCATTAGTAAACTAGGGAGTATGGGCTGCAAGTTCGCGTTAGGGTTTTTTTTTCGTGGTGCTGAATTCGATTTTGAAGTCGAAAATGAGGAATACCGACTTGCTGAAATTCCTCAATTTCGTTCCAGTATTAGGCGTGAATCCAGCAGCCTAACGGTTCAGGCCTAAGCTTCTCCCTTTTGTATTAGACCCCAGAAGAGAATGGAGTTAGAATAATAAACAAGCGACATAAACAAATTAGATGCAACCGCATAATTGATTCACTTGCCGCTTCATATATTACAAATTAGAATAATACTACACCGCTTGAACCAACTATTCGCAAGTAAATTGACTGCCTACGCAAATATGCTTTGTACCAATTTATTACGTCATAGCGTGAACAGCCTGACTCTAGCAATACCGTAGGTGAGTTTCCGAGTACGGTATAACTACGAATATCTCGAACCTCAGATTATGGAATTGGTATTCAATGACCGTCCGTGGAGAGAAATGCATCTGATTCGACTACAGCCCTACGTGAGTTGTCTAGCTAATCCAACTGAATCTCCAGGTCGACTTTGATGACAGCTCATCCCCTAACTTGAGGTCATGAAAGGAAAACTGGGGCGCCCGGTGTGAGCGGTAACTGTCACGTAGCACTAGGATAACTAGGAGAGCTCTGCAGGACATTATTTAGAAACTATGGAATATGAGTTAATCGAATCTATAAATCGACCGATAATGAACGTTTTTGAAAACATAGAGCGTCAGTTTTTGGTTATTGTTCAGTCACTTTTAAGAGGTAAAAAGATGGGGAAAATATTTTGAAAATGCCCTACCTGTAAAAATCTCAATGAACCAGATATCTATTTTTCAGTTATTTAAAATAGCGACGATTTTTAAGAATTTTGTGATACACCCTCTGCGGAACCAATTCGCTTTCTATAGACTTAATTTATTATTTAGTTTTTGAATAAATAATTACTCACGTTTTTTTAATCAATTTAGGCAGTGTTCAAGTTTTAGAAACGAATGAGGCCATCCAACGAAATTAATCGAGATACACATGACCTGCCTAGGTGCTTCGGACATTGGCAAAGCTGTTTTCTTTGCATTCGAGCGATCTGTATAATATATAGATGCTATATTATAGCATTTCCAAACCAAAATAATCTTTTTCCAAATCAAGTTAATCCTCACCCACAACATAAAAGGTATATTTCCGAAAATACCTAATCTCAAAAAGTAGATAGTCCCCCAATTCACAGAGAACCATCACACATTTGTGAGATTAGGTACTTTGGGGAAATATATTGTTATGTTGTGGGAAAGGATTAATTTGATTGGAAAAAAGTTTAATTTGATTTGGAAAAGGATTAATTTGATTTGGAAAAGGATTAATTTGGTTTGGAAAAGGATTAATTTGGTTTGGAAAAACATTAATTTGGTTTGTAAAAGGATTAGGTAATTTGGTTTGGAAAAGGATTAATTTGGTTTGGAAAAAGATTAATTTGACTTGGAAATGCTATATACAGAATGATAATAAACTTTTGTGTAATAATTAGCAGCGTTTTCCGGATATGACCAGTGGAAATCACTCAACTTGACAGCTGTTTTCCTATAGGTTTAAGGTTTTATACCGCATCATCATTTTCCTCCCCGTAACGTGGACTATCTTCTTCCCTCATGCCGTTGTATCAGAATTCACCTCCTTCCACATTCACTTCCTATAAATCACCTCCTCGATAACTCAATGGCCTGATCACGAGGGCATCGGCTCTTTTCGCCTTGACGAACGACGTCTTGACTCGGACCTCTTGATTTGACGTATCATTTGTCAACGTCCTCCCGGTCTTCCAAGCCGCGACACCGAATACTCCATCTCCCCACTATTCGGTTGATGATAAGGATGTCAGCTCATAGTAAGGTAGAACCTCGTAAATTTCACGAACAGCCGACATTATCGGGACCATAAATAGGAATGAGAGGGATGATCATCTGTCCATACATCATTAATATTAGGTATTTGTTAGATCGTTGAAATTTCTTATTAAAAACTCCGTAGTTTTGGAATATCTACTCCACTATAAACGCTCCTGACATAATGTTTTAATTTCATCATTTGATATATTTCTCGATTCTTCGATTCCAATAAAATAAAAAAGAGTTGAATTTTCCAAGTGCAAAAAACGTGTTCTAATTTCGTAGAATTTTGAGTAGCCCAAAAAGTCATTAAAATAGGCATTTTGAAGAAATCCGTCTTAGAGAAAAGTTCCAATAGACGATTTCATCACTAAGCATTGCGCATGGGCCGTCACTTATCAATTATATCACGCGTTAACCCTTAATATCCTGAGGTATCTTTTCGGAAGTCCGATTTTTACCTGCAATAGTTTATCCACTGATAGCCGTTGGCACAGAGTACTGAAGACAAGTTCAACATGGCCGTTGGCTATCTTGATAATCCAACTATGGACTAAAAAAATTCAAAGAGTTCACGGAATGTAATAGGGCCTTTAAGGCACTTTCTACCTTCATTTCTCACCTTGTAGGCTATTAGTCGGTTTTCCTTAGAGATGGCGGTAGGTACTCTCCATGGCTGCACAGATTCCTCTATGAAGTGAACCTTATCTACCGTATTCCTTGGTTCTGTACTTTATGAGAAATAATTTACCTCAACATCCCCCCAAGGATTTTTCCGTTCCCTTTTTCTTCTTCAACAAAATTGTGTTTACAAACAGATTTTGCTGATGCAGATAGCGCTAGTGTGATCCTTGGAAAAATCGTTCTAGAGCAGACAGATTATAATAGGGTCTTTGGTACCTTCTGCTCAAATATTCTATATATTTGTCAAAATACATAAAATTTTAATTAAACAATCCGGAAAAACAATGTTTTTAACAAGTGGGAAATTAAGGGTTAATCTTCGGACCAACTCGCCTTTCAAACCCGCTAGTCATACAATCTCGCCTCAAATATCTGGTCGTTCATGAGTATTAATACCCTAATTTTCTGACTCCAAGTCTTTTATTTTAAGTTAAAACAAGTTGTTAAGTGAAAATGTGGGGAGTAGGAGCATACTTCAGAGTTAATTTGAATATAAATAGCGCGTCAGGGCACTTCTATTACCCGATGTTCGATCAAATAAAGTTCTCGACCTCAAATCGACGCTGCAAATTTTACCAGTGATTGTACACTAAACCGAAATTTTCCTTAGCTCTCATGCCTTTTTCACGGGAATTTATACCGGTCAGGGAACCGTCTAGGTACTAATTCAATTCTGCAATTAAAATAACCCAATTAAAGAACATTAAACAGTACGGAACAAGTTCATTTCCCCGAAAGTACTAAATCAGAGCGACGTCGTTTCGCCCCCGGTTTTCCCCGTTCCACCATCTTACCTCAGTGCAGACTCGATTGTACAACCGTTCCCCCGTTTACCTTTGAGTGCTGCTTATACCCGATAATTACTGCTGTAATCCAGTATATTATACTCATCTTACACCAATTATCTGCCGTGATTATTCTCTCGTATCCCGAAGTGTATTCAGGGTGTAATCAGCCTTGTGGGTGTGGTACAGTATATCTATTATTTGATTAAAGGAGAGCCGATCCAAACAGGACTGCGTTTCCCCCTCCATCTGCAAGCAGATAGATAAACCGCGACCACCCAGAGGGGTTGACTAGGGAGTGGAAGGAACTCACCACACGAGAGCCCCAGGCAGAGCTAGTCATACTGTCAGCTCCCCTCAGTACCTGTTTGTCTAAACACCACAGGGAAGGCCGCACTTTCTAGCCAAACTTCTACCAACAACGCAGGTTGGTACCCGAGTTCATAGCAGAACCCACATGTCGAGAGACATTCTCAGAGGACTAGCCCTTGAGGATGCCAACTCTCCCCTAGAAGCCGTCAAGGCCCAAGTCCAAGACATAGGGTATGCTCAACCACGGCCACCACGATTCCGAATGGGTGTGGCACAGTACGATATTTTCAGTGTATTTTGACCAACGTACTGTATGCATAGGGTTATGTTTTGAAGACGTTGAGAGTACATTTATAGTCATGTTATACTCGTCTCCACGAATACATAGAGGCTAAGTACTACATTTTTGGGTACGATGGATACAGGATTGTACTTGATATGGTCGGCGATTGAGACGAACTTTATATTATTCTACCTGCATTTCACTCTCACTTCTCACACTTCCGACCAGCCTCGCTAGAAGAAACATGGTTTTAGATGTAAGCAGAAAGATTGGAGACAACGAGGAGATAATTGCTATATTTCAAAATGCTGGACTTACGGAAATTCAGAAAAGTCTTCGGGAACGGGAGAGAGTAATTTTGGAGGATCTTCCCAGTCGACAACCCGAATTACAGTCCCCGAAACAACAGTATTAAACACGGTTAAACAAATTTTGTTTCCCCCAGACAAGACAAAACCGACAAAAAAACCGAATACACGCTCAAAAAACTGAATAGAAGCCGAAAACGGACAATCTTCTACCAACAACAAAAGTAAATACAAAGATGGTGGTCCAAATGTGTCCACCGTTTTAGAGACTCACTGACAACAGGCGCGCATGCGTATACTGATGAAAAGAGTTGAATTTTGCAAGTGCAAAATATGTGTTCTGATTTCATAGAATTTTGAGCTGCCCAACAAGTAGCAGAAAATCATTAAAAAATAGGCATTTTGAAAAAATTAGTCTTGGAGAAAAAGTTTCAATAAGTACGAGTTTTGAGAAAGTGGCGACAGTGATGGGACTTTTTTCAAGGTACCCACTTTCCTCTAAGTTTTTGTTTCACAATGCCTGTTTATATGCATTTGCGAATGGTTGCTAGAACAGCATTCAACCGAATTGCTGATGAAATTGAGCAGATGCTAGACTAGGACATGTTGGCGAGCATGATTGCCAGACTAGAGCGTTTATGGTGGAGTGGATATTCCACTTATCGAAAGCTCCAGCCTACTAATTACAATCATTTCAGTTGCTAGTTGCTCTGTTGGTTTATCATCTTGTGGAGAGAAGTTTACAGCTTTTGAAGATAGTAGAGTGAGTAATTATATACTTTATATAAGTACGTACATCCTTCATTCATGCCTCTCGACTGCCTAGAATGGTAAGATTAGGAATTTATCGTGTACTTCAAAGAATCCTTGAGGAACAAATATCTCCTCCTCGCTTTAAGGTAAACTCCCGATTCCGAGTTGTTACTAACTTACAACATTCGAGCTTCCCCAAAGGCCCCAAATCCGAGCACTTTCCATAACTGGATTAGACCTGAATTAAGGTCGGCCTGGGAAAACGTCCAGATGAGTCGTATCAGAGCTTTGGTGGAATTCCTTCAGTTAGAGTCCCTTCCTTAATAACAAGGCGGTAAAAGCCCCTTCCAGATCTCCATTCAACCGGAGAGGGTTAAATCATCCATTAGCCCCGGTGGAGGTTCGGGGAGCTCCATCGTAGCGCCTTCCGGTGAAATCCATCTACAGTAATGAGCCTGTGAATGGAGCTTGGATGCTGAAGGGAAGGGTTATGGTCACACTTGATAATTAGTCATTCTAGAGGCTAAAAACCCACATTGTCCTGCGACAATGGCCCCACCTCTCCATTGTTGTTGGTCGTGTCCAGAGGTGAACTAACTCATCAACTGATTCAAACGAGACGTCCACGATCGTACGTCACCCGGAATGGAGGATGAATGAAATCATAAATCTCCGGTCGGTTTAGTTCCGAAATGAAAGCGTGAGGGGTTTATACTCGTAGTTGTTGACCTCCACGCGACGAGATCAAACAGCGACTGAATATGACGCACACTGGTACCAAATTATATTTTGGGAAGAATTTTCAAAAAGTTGAGTAGGCCGAATAGGAATACATTAAGGTAATAACGTAGAAAACGTCTGCCAAGTGGGTGTGGCACATAGCTTCCTCATATTCGTAACCCAATTGTATAGATGATCCGATGCATAGTAGTTAATCTCAAAAAATCAATCTCTAAGTACCTTCCACTTCCCTCATAGGGGACCATCTACACACCAATCTGAACAATCTTGTGAAATTTTGTCGAAATCGAATGGAAAATGTAGAAGTTATGGTTGTTACAAGGAATTCACGTTTGCGCATGCACAGCAACTACTATTCGTCTAGGGGTGATGATTTTCATAGGGGACTGTCTACACGCCAATCCAACAATCCTAGAAAATTTCATCAAATTCAGATGAAAATTGTAAGTGTTATGGCTGTTACAAGGATTTTACGTTTGAGCATGCGCAGAGGCTACTGTCAGTTTTGAGGTCTTGATTTTCATAGAAGACCATCTGCAACCTAATCCGCATAATTCCTGAATATTTAATCGAAATCGGATAGAAAATGTGGAAGTTACGGCTGTTACAAGGAATTCACGTTTGCGCATGCGCAGCGGCTACTATCAGTCCGGGGGAGATAATTTTCATGAGGGAACGTCTGCACGCAAACCCGCACAATATCTGAAAATTAAATCGAAATCAGATGAGAATTGTAGAAGTTATTGCTGTGGCAAGGATACCGACTTCATAATCAAATTTATCTGGAAGAAATAAAAGCTTCACAATCGATTCGAAGAAATAGGGAGTTTGATATGGAGAATTTGAAAACTTCAAGAAAAATATATTGCATTGTTGACCGACTTCAACAGGAAGGAGGTATACAGTTTTGTGTGTCATGGGACGACAATTTTTGCTTCCTCACTACCGAAGGTAGGGAAGCTTTGTATTCGTGAAAGAAGTGAAAAAAAAAAATGTCCTCCAAAATCAAAATTTCCACTTGCTTTTTGCGTTTTAGAGCTTCCCGAACAATTTTGGTTCCGTGTCTGTCTGTCTGTCTGTCTGTCGGTCTGTCGGTCTGTCTGTCTGTCGGTCTGTCTGTGGTCAATCCTTGTCCCGGGCAAAACTATACTAACCTGTGGTTCGATTTTGATGAAATTTTCAGGGATTGTGCGGGTTAGGTCCTAGACGGTCCCCTATAAATTTCAGCACCTTCGGACGAATAGGAGCGAGTGCGCATGCGCAAACGTGAATTTCCTGGAACCTCGGTTTCTCGGTTTCTAATGAACCGATTTTGCTCAAATTTGGAGGTTAGTTAGGGACTAACTTCTAAGAGACACCCTATAAGTTTCGATCAGATTGGTCAAGCAATAGCCGCTGCGCATGCGCGAACTTTAAATTTATTGTTACAACCAAAACTCCGCAACTATTCAACCAATTTCGATGAAATTTTCAGGGATTGTGTGCGTTAGGTCCTAGACGGTGGACCGCTAATATTTTGGTATTCAATAACTCTTTGAATCATAATTTTTTCGCCAACTGATTCTATACGTCCATGTTACAATGAGTGAGGAAGCTATACTGCCCACCCAACTTGGCAGACGTTTTTTGGTCACATGGAATTTGAACGGAGATTAGCGGTGTCATTGCGATTCACTCTCGTGTTTCTGATTTCTTGCAAGTTCAACCCTTAAGTTTGCAGGGAGCGAACGGTTTGTCCTACAGAGCTCCGGGTGGTTTCAATCGTCTCTAAATTGATGAATAAAGAATAAGTACCTTTATTTCGAAAGTTTTTGAGCTAGGGCACTTTTTAACATTTTCAACCCTTAATCTTCACCCCTTAGAAGTGACTGACATCAACCAAAAGCTTTGCCAACCAAAAAATTTCAATCAAGTCGGTCCACTAAGAAAAGTGCCGCGTACGGCAGAAGGACGGATTTTTTTTCTTTTAATTTGCATTTCTGGTTTCCACACACTTTGAAACCTAAACCATCAAATTTATTTTGGAGGGGGAGGGGGGGATACATTTTTTTCTTGAACGTTTCCAACGGTTCATTTTTGACAAATAATAAACCAAAAATTGATCAGCAGAAATTTGAACGACTATTTCCGTCAGTGAGCAATCTTTTGCGACACAAACATTGAACGAAATACCGAGATTCATGGAAGAACCACTGGAAAACAATGTTCCTCATTTGAGTGATGACCTGGAAAAAAACTGAAGGCTCTATCCATGTATTATAAGTTGTAGAATTTATTGTAAAATGTTGTTGGCGCCCATAATCACTCGAACATTGCATGGGTCGAAATAATTTTAAAATATCTTAGTTCAATTCTTAAGTCTTCATCGAGAGGGAACGGTTGGTTCTGCAGAGTTCTGACTGGTCTCATTCGATGATATTTTGAATTGGTGGAAAAACCATACCTCCATATCGAGAGTTTTCGAGTTAAGGCGTTTTGAGAATTACAACCCCTATTTTTCACCCCTTAGAAGTGACTGACAATAACTAAAAGCTACGACTAGACCACAAATGGAGTCCACATACCAAATTTCATAAATAGCGGTTCATAGTGAGGAAAGTGCCGCAAAAAGCGGATGGATGGGTTTCTATTTCAAAATAAGATTTTTGAATTTATTCTTCTTACATACCTTAGAACATGAATGAAGGTTTTTGCTCAATTGTAAAGGTTCATCGCTGAACATAATAAACTGAAATTGCACCATTTGACAAACGGATCTAGTCGATCGCCACTCAACAAACTTAGTTTTCTATCGCACATATATGACGGTGCTCACGAAACTTGGGTAGATCACACGATCGAAATTTCCAGCACACTTACTTCGTCCCAATACCTGATGGAGATTTCCCCGCCATTAGGCTTCGAAAGACTTGAGCCTAAATACCTGGAATCGACTCCGTCCCTGTACATGGTTTCCATATTAACGTTCGAGTGAATTCGGAATGGAATTCGCTGCTTTTGGGTTGAAATCTATGAACTCGACATTCTTGTAATTCTACGCATGTGGAATTGAGAGTTTGGATGGTAATGTGAGATCTCAACATAATAACAATACCAGACCAGCAATAGCCCCAGCTTCCACCAGATTGCCCAACGTCCTTCTGGAAGGATGAGGGACTTAGGTCGACTTTCCGAATTTTCGCTATTATATTATGACACTGCTGTGGTCCAGTATGGCTTTGAACTGTTGTTTACAACCTAACAGAAGAGTGAGGACCGATTTTTTCTTCAGTATGCGACCTACAGGTAGGTACTCAGTGCAGTTTTTTCCCTAGTGCTTTAATCATGAACGGTCACCCAGAATTCATAGTTAATGGGTAAGTACCTATTCATTTTTTTTTAAATTTCGTCGTTGATATTCTATTGTTCCTACTCTCTACTAAGGTTATGGCACGTTATGGATGTAATTTTGCCTTTTTCGACTCCATTATTACCACTTTTCACGTAGATCCTTCTAGAAAGACGTCAGTAGAATACACATTCAAAATCGTTACGTCCCTATATTTTTTCATGTGCTGATTTTTTTAGATTTCTCGCTTTTTCTGCAGGAAGCTGCTTCCTTTACATCAAATAATATATTTTGTTGGTATGTTGTGGAGAGGGAAGCAGAGGACGTCAGTATATTTATATATTCACATTTATTCGGCAAGCGCTTTCGGGGCAAGCTATGGCCCCTTTCTCAAGCCTACAAGAAAAAACAATTAATTGAAGACTGAAAAATAATAACAGTAGCATGAAAAATCACAGTTAGTATAACCAACCTGTCAAAAATATTAGTTAGTATAACACTATGTCAAAAAAAGTTATTACTTAATAATTACTTTTTATTAAAACCATTAAAAATGAGCCACCAAGATTAAACCTATTCTATCATCATCTAAAAACCAATAACAATATAAGCAACCAAGAACTGAACTATACACACACTAAAACACAGACAAACATTAGAAATAGAAAGAAAACAAAACAACTTACCTATGTTCACTCTGCAATTATTCTCCCACAATCTTCCATCCCTCCACAATCATCAAAATACCACCTCTGCCAATCTTGAAAACAATTTTCACTGGAAACCAGTAATACATCTCAATATAATTTTGAAGAAATGTCCCCTAACCAAAAACATACAAAAATAGAAATCTCATAAAATACCTTCGTCCATTTCCATAACAATTATTCTCTTCAATCACTGGCAGGAGCTAAAATTATTTAAAACTAATGAACAATAAAAAATAAAACAATGACTAGAGGGGATCACAGACTTTTTATCAGGAGAACTTTTTCAATTTTAACAGGAACAACAATCTCAAATCTCTCTCTCTGTTAAAATTGAAAAAGTTCTCCTGATAAAAAGTCTGTGATCCCCTCTAGTCATTGTTTTATTTTTTATTGTTCATTAGTTTTAAATAATTTTAGCTCCTGCCAGTGATTGAAGAGAATAATTGTTATGGAAATGGACGAAGGTATTTTATGAGATTTCTATTTTTGTATGTTTTTGGTTAGGGGACATTTCTTCAAAATTATATTGAGATGTATTACTGGTTTCCAGTGAAAATTGTTTTCAAGATTGGCAGAGGTGGTATTTTGATGATTGTGGAGGGATGGAAGATTGTGGGAGAATAATTGCAGAGTGAACATAGGTAGGTTGTTTTGTTTTCTTTCTATTTTTAATGTTTGTCTGTGTTTTAGTGTGTGTATAGTTCAGTTCTTGGTTGCTTATATTGTTATTGGTTTTTAGATGATGATAGAATAGGTTTAACCTTGGTGGCTCATTTTTAATGGTTTTAATAAAAAGTAATTATTAAGTAATAACATTTTTTTTAACATAGTGTTATACTAACTAATATTTTTGACAGGTTGGTTATACTAACTGTGATTTTTCATGCTACTGTTATTATTTTTTAGTCTTCAATTAATTGTTTTTTCTTGTTGGCTTGAGAAAGAGGCCATAGCTTGCCCCGAAAGCGCTTGCCGAATAAATGTGAATAGATAAATATATTGACGTCCTCTGCTTCCCTCTCCACAACATACCAACAAAATTACTACAACAGAAGTACAGAACAACAAAATAATATATTGGATTAATGATGATGCAATAGGTCAAGGGGAAGTCGATATAACTTTATTACCTTCAACGAATGCCCTTCATGACCTCACCGGACGAGAGCCCTGTTATTGATAACTTGCTCCTAAAATTTTTAATAGCATTCCTTCTCATGATAAAGATGATGAAAGCAATTATGATCCCCAACCATCAATTTCTAATGAAAACATTTCCAACTGGAAGAGGGGGCGACATTGAGTCCGTAAACCGAGACCGCCCAAAAAAACATACAAGTGGACAGAAAGCAGTCTCTTCCAACTGTACTTGTGCAGTGGTCACCAATGCATGGTCCCAAGCAAAATTCATCCCAGTCACCCATTAAGTATTCCAAACTGTTTTTGGTAAAAAATAGTCAAGATTTACTGTCGGGGAGTGAAACTCAAATACTTGGACACATGCATCGTAGAGTTTGCAGCTTTAAAATCATATTCAATGATAATATTATTGAATTTATTTATATTTTTTCAGATTCGATAAGTAAGAACACTGCGTTGGAGATACGGGAGTAGACGAAAAGACAGGGGAAAGGGAAGTAGCTGCTCTGCAGATTTTCCAAGAAGAAGTCGACAACCGTATGCTTGAAATGTAACATACTTCTACACACTTCATGTTTTCTATCGTTCCACACAAAATAAATGTAGTCAATTTTAAATGATACATGGTTTTATATGCAGTTTTGATTGAATAAAAAAGTGTATTTTCAATCTTGAGTGACATTTATTATCTCATTAGAATAAGGAATATGCGAGAATGTTTGCTTGCACATTCCACTGACGTCCTTCTGGAAGAGTTTCCATTTATGACCTCATTAAAGCGGGAAAAAATTGCAAGTTTGCCAAATTTGTCTTCAGACAACACCTATGACACTAAAAGTAAGTACGAAAAAAATCAAAAAAAATCAGGGTTATCTGTGTTATTCTCATGACCTTTTGGAATCGACAAAGAATTTTTAATACGTATAGTCAAGTTTACATAGGATGGTGAAGCGCGAAATTTTTACTTAACTCAGGCAGGAAAAATCAGTTTATATTCGACCTCTAGGTGATACTTCCCAAACGTTTCTTGGAGTGTCCATATTTATTATCCCCCGTCAAGTGGCAAAAACAAATACCCTCAAGTGACTGAGAGATCCAATTTCCCGTCTAAGAAGTTACGGATTCCAGGCTATTTTGCAAGTCAACTGGAAGACAGCCCATTACGGGTCGAGCGAAGGGAGGGAACCATTAAAATCTCGTGGCTTGATTTACCATAATGCAAGAGGCGGTGAGGCCTTTCCAAAGCGATCTCTTGCTTGCCAAGTACCGGTTCCAACAACCCCTCGTTTTAGTGACAGATGATATCCTGAAGGGAGGGATAAAAGTGAAAAATGTCGTTTTTATCGAGCAATTCGGCCTCGGAGCTCGGTGCTGTAATTATTTATGGGGGGCGGTATTGAGATGGCCTTTTGTTGACAGGCTGTGGTGTTCAACAACTCTCTCTAACACCCAATAAATCTCTTTACTGAAGGAAATACGTCGAATTGGTAAAAACAATATTTGCTTCTCTTGATTTGTTCTTGATGCGTTCAATAGGATTGAAAATGGCTTCGAAGCTCACTCAGCTGATCAGTGCTCTGAAGAGTGAAGAAGATCTTCTCGAATGCTGGAGACGCCTGGAAGAGCACTGATCAGCTGTGTAAGCTCCGAAGCCATTTTCAATCCTATTGAACGCAGGAAGCTGAAATTTGTGAGGGAAGGTCAAAATCATCAAATTTTGAGGGGGGTTGAAATTTTTTTTCTTGCTCGATTCCAAAGGCTTATTATTGAAAATAATAAACCAAAAAATAAGGCTTCTGAGTAGGATTGAGTGTAGGTGAAGAGAGATGAGGGGAAGGGTGACCGGTAGCATGTGACATTATGCTGTTCCAGCATTATTGACTCTGGAATTACGTCCGGGACATACCCTGTCCCGGCATTTGGGTGCTCCAGCTTTAACCTTCTCCAGCTCCTTTACCTGAGCTGTCCCAGCAATGAAGCTTGTAAAATAATTGTTGTTATTGTTGTTGTTATTCTCATAAATGGGATCGTATTCATGTCTCCAAGACCTTCAGCCTTTTAGGCAAAAAGAGTTATTTCATTGTAATAATCACCTGGACAAGAATTAACTGTTTTCGTCAATGTAAACAGACCGACTTTTTCTCCACACTGAAAGGGCTAGTGAGCTCTGGGTGGGCTCATCAAATTTTATAAGTTCAATTCTACTTAAATTTGTTGTGTTTGCCCGCCTGGAAACAGGATTTTTCCTAATAATTTCATCAAAATCGAAAATTTTTTGTCGACATGGCGCCTTGCCTTAACAAATCCTCCCAAATTCAAGCAAATTTTGTGAATAATTTGACTTTCCCTTTAGGGACTTTAAAGAAACCAACTCACACATTTATGAAAACGTTTATGAAAACATTTATCTTCTCGAAAAAATACTGGCATTCCGAGGATGTTCTAAGGAACTCGGTTACATCTTACGAAGATGTCAAGGGATCATCTGCACAGAAATGTGGACCAAATTCTTCTGCAGAAGCAAAAAAAGTTGAATACCATCTTCTACCACGATAACAAATTGTCCGACTGACAGAAGGTCTGTCTAACTAATTGTGGTTTAAATCTCTCTCACACTTTTAGAATTGTGTTCCATCAATAATGAAGTATTATTATTATTTCAGCAATCGAGCTGGTCGGACCATCTTCTCGCACGATGGTGACCATCATGACCAACATAGCTTACTCGCTGGGCCTCATGGCTTTGGCAGTGATAGCTTACCTGGTGAGGGACTGGAGAGCCCTGGCACTCGCTACTTCTGTTCCATTCCTCACGTTTTTCTTGTACTGGTGGTGAGTAGTTTGTGCTTCTATTTATCAGAAACATTCGGAATTGTGAGAATGAACCAATAGCATAATTCCTAAAATTATAATATTTCTATCGATCCAATGATAATTTTGCTCAACATCGTGCATCTTGTTTTCCTATATCAATCGATTCCACGCCTTATCAAACGGTGAAAATCCAAGAATGTTACCGATATTATCATATCTAGACGAAGCTGGTTGTTGAATTTAATTAACAGTCATTTTGGGTATGCAGTGAAATCAATAGAAAGCATACGATTCACAGCAGTAACATACCTGGACATGTCAACAGCCTTTGACAAGCTTAATATGCATTAACATGGATATGTCTTTTGGCTGGGGGTCAAGGAATTTTTTGCGATACTTTCTTTTTGCCATAAAAAATTCAACGCGATACCAGTAAACAGAATCATAGTTGGAGAGTTTTTTTTAGAAAACAAATTCTGTTTATTCATAGAAACAATTTTATTCACTTCCCTAACACTGGTTTCTTCATTTTATTCAGTGAACGATTTTGATTTTTTTGAAAATTATCCCGCATTGACTCTTTGAGGTTACCGTTTTCCTCCTGCAGTTGTCCGTGAGTACCACGTGAATCAGCGTTGAAAAACAGTTGAATTTTATCTGGCACACTTGGGATTTATTGCGGTTCAAATTTTCGAAAAAAATCAGGGTTGAGCAATTAGCGTGCTTGTTGATGAAGATGCGCACAGCCAAAAATATCGAGTGAAAAGTCAGAAATTCATGGAATTTCGCTGAAAGATTTAGTTTTAGAAAGGTCGTTTTTGTCTGATGGGTCACTCCGTACGATATACAGATCCTACTGTTCGTGAATCAAACCATTAAACACAAGCCCCATGCGACCCTCGGGTCTTGGGACTGTTCAGCAAATTAATTTATGTAATAGTTTTTAATTTGTAATTAGTGATCTGATTTTGTCCTGCCATCCGTTCTTAGCAGTCATAGAGAGGCTCCCTTTGAAATTTCAACTTTGTAGGGCAAACAGGAGAAAATACCCAGCTGATCAGGGAGGAGCTCAACCAGTCTCTCGTTCTTAATAGTCTCAAAGAATTTTTCCATGAAGTTTAACCCTGGCAGGGGAACTTGTTTCCTAGTACGGCTCCTTGTTCCGTGGTTCCTAGTATTCATTACTTAAGTGTTCAAAACAATCACGGAATAACCAGCCATAGTTCTATGTTTGTTAACAATCAAATCACTGTGCCAAAAGGGAACCGATTTGAAAATGAGGTCATCACGAATCCATGTACAGATACATAGAAATTCAATGAAGCAATACTGCTAATGGATGTCGAGGTTCGGTCTGAAACAGTATTGTTCTAGGGAATCTGGAGAATCTGATTAATTAATGAGAATGATTTAATCGTTGCTGTATTTTACCTCTAGAGAACTATACGTTTCGTTTGAATACCTATTCCTTGTTGGAGATCAACCTAGGACTAGGGATGATGAATGAAAGATACAAACTGAATTAGGAAAGATAAATAGATATATTATCCTATAATCAATGAGGCTTGTATCTATATGTGAGGGGGGAAGAAGTATCAATAGAGTTTACCTATTATATCTTCGGATTTGAACCACGAGGGTAAGGGAAGTGATCTAGTATGAAAGTAATGTACTTACAGATCGGTTTCTGGAATTAGACTGGAGGGCTATCGCTGAGTAGTGATTCGATAGAGCGGAAGAATCGCTCCATCGAATCACGAATCAGGTGACAGAGTAACTGGTGATCGTCACAGGTCTGAATGAGAAGACGATTGTTTCCCAACGTTTCAAAGGTTTAAGCCATCATTTTTAAGGGATGTACAACTGTACAAATAAGTATGTAAGCTATGACAATACGACAACAAAAAAAAGGGGGTGGGTTATTTGAACAATAAATTAATAAACTAATTATATGGAATGAGAAAACTATGGTGGTATGACTGTGTTAAAGGAGGAGTCCATTGCAAACAGTTTTTCTTAACAAATTTATACCAACGATAAGATAGATGACGGAATTAGTTTTAACAAACAATGAAAATAAGATCTTAGTGGCGTGTTGATAAAGAAATAACCTAAGAACGTCCGAACGTCCAGTTCACGCGGACGCCTTCAGAGTGCGCAACGATACGAGGGTGTATCAGCTTTACCGTAGAGTGTAGCACCTACAGCTTTGGATATTGTACTCAATGTGCCCTGGATGTGCGCTGTAAATTTCCTTGGATCTCACACCCAAATTTCAAATCTGTATTCAAAACGTGAGTGCTCCCACATCTAAGCACCCAACTCCGACCGG
Organism: Apolygus lucorum; assembly: GCA_009739505.2. Taxonomy (NCBI): domain Eukaryota; kingdom Metazoa; phylum Arthropoda; class Insecta; order Hemiptera; family Miridae; genus Apolygus; species Apolygus lucorum. The sequence goes on from CM019169.2 coordinate 4,741,782, forward strand.
AATTGGGGTTCCACATCCAAACCTGTTCTCTCAGTGTATAACCTTCCAACAGTTAAAAGAATATAATTATGTTTATGAACCTTATTGGAAACACAAAGTCGAGTATAAAAGGCGAGAGCTTTCGAAGTAAGTTCATCATTATCAGGAGCTCGAGAGACGTAGTTACGAAAAACAATAATATTAAGACTTGTGCATGTAATAATATTTATGACAAAGTACTATACTAATTACATTCGAGGACGAAAAAATTCAGAACGCCAATAAATATTTGGAACTTTCAATGGAATTTCACTGGTATTTTGCATTTCTAAGTTTACTGAACAATGATGGTCCACCCACTCTCAATTTGTTTGAATTGTCGTTCAGAGTTCGCGTATTCAAAGCCATTCATCTTATTTTATCAGAGTTTAAATCATAATATGATTTAAACTCTGATAAAATAATATCAATATAATAATAATACATATTATGTGAGGGCTTAAACTTGCTTGTATACATAAGCCTCACAAGCTTCCAAAGGCTGAATGGGTAGATTCAAAACGAATCGCAATAAATAATTCCTGGGCTTTGTCGAATGGGTTTGTCATCACGAAACGACAGAAGCAGAATCGTGAATCGTGGATTGTTGAATCGTAATTTAAAAATATTTCTCATAAATTGGAGATGGACAATTTAGTTGTGGCAGGCTGGCAGCCCTGCACAGGCGAATCACGGCAGGACGGCGCGAGTCAGTCTCCCTCTCTTCTATCGACGTCCTTCGAGGCAATCGTTTCGATCAATAACTCATTCAAATTCAAAATACTCAAATTTGCGGAAGTGTGTTCAACCCGGGGTGTAGGGCGATATACCTCCACCTCCCTCATGGTCTGCTCGCCAAATTTGGATTGCCTACCTACTATCGATGCACAGGATAACCAAGGTGAGCTGCCACGTTGTACCATTGTTGAACCATCTCCAATTTCGAAATTTAATTAGTTGATTAATTTCTTGTCAATTTTATCGTTAGTTATCGCCTCACAGTCCACTTGGTATGTTTCAAATAATTTTCTTCTAAATGACTGAAACAGCCACACAGGAACCTTTAATGGAATTTCACTCGTATTTTGCATTTCTGAGTTTACTGAAAAGTGATGGTCCACCCACTCTCAATTTGTTTAAAGTGTCGTTCAAAGTTCACGTATTCAAAGCCATTCATCTTATTTTATCAGAGTTTAAATCATATGTGAGGGCTTAAACTTACTTGTATACATAAGCCTCACAAGCTTCCAAGGGCTGAATGGGTAGATTCAAAACGAATCGCAGTAAATAATTCCTGGGCTTTGTCGAATGGATTTGTCATCATGAAACGACAGAAGCAGAATCCGAACGGTTTCAGTTTCAAATATTCATCGGCGGAAGTTCAATTACATCGAGATAAATTCGGGCTCGATTGAAATCGAGTTACGTGAAGTGCGCTTGGTCTCCCATAATTCCAGGATCAGCCAGCGATAGGGTCAACGTTGCATTTTGTATCTTACAATAACAATCATTATTAAATAGAAAGATCAGACAGTTATCGCTTTTCCTCTTTTGTCGATGCTGTTAGGCAGTCCTAAAACGCCGGTCGGATTCAGTCGTAAAGGAAAACTCTGCAAATTATTACACAAAGGTTTATTTTTTCTATATAGATCACTCTGCAAAGATCACGGCTTTGCCATTGTTACCATCAACCAACTTGAAGAAAATCATCGATCGTATTTCGGTCAGCTAACATTTGAACGAAGAGCCTCTTTTGCGATTCACACTCGTGTTTCTGATTTATCGTAAGTCCAACCCTTAAATTCTCGTAAGGAACGAACGGTTTGTCCTACAGGGCTCCGCGTGGTCTCAAAATTTTTTTAAATTCTATACTATCTTAAATTGATGGAAAAACAATTCCTTTATATCAAAATTTTTTGAGTCAGGGCGATTTCAAAATTGCAAACCTTATTTTTCAACCTTAGAAGTGACCTACATCAACCAAAATCTTCGGGGCACAACTAGACACCAAATAGAGGGCCAAATTTTCATTCGATTTGTGGATTCTACGTACCTTGAAACGTAAACCAACAAATTTTGAGGGGGTTAAAAAATGTTCTTGGTCGATTCCAAAGGTTCATTATTGAAAATTATAAAACAGAATTTAATAAAATATTTAGTAAATCACTTATTACTGTAATTTTACTTATTACTGTCAATTTATTTACCGTGTTAGAGCATTTTTACGAAGATCCTACCCTACAACACGGGCCAAGCTTAAAGTAGGGTAGGAAATCTGAGCAAATTGCATCCCTTCATTCGTCAGATATTTAAACACTTTTATGTGTATATCTATCTATGAGCCCACACACCTGATCAACAATTCTGATCACCCCTTCACACAATATACCAGACCGTTAACCCTCCAGTCATTATACCTATGTATATAACAATATTCAATAAACAAATAGTTATAACAACAAATAATGGCGAAAGTAGTCCTATAAAATGAGTCATAAAGTAACTATGTAGAAAATATTTTTTTAAAAGAGGAAAATGGTCATTTTGGAATAAAACTCTGATCATAATGATAAAACAAACACAAAAGTCTGCCAAGTGGGAGTGGCACATAGCTTCCTCGTATCCATAACCCGATTGTATAGATTATCCGCTGCCTATTATAATCTCGAAACAACAATCTTTAAGTACCTTTCACTATCACAACAATCAATGTGCACAATCTCTGAATATTGTTGGAAAATGTTGAATTTATGGCTGTTAAAACGATTTCAAGATTGCGCATGAGCACAAAATGCTCTCGATTTGGGGGCCATGATATTCATAGGGGTTTATCCACACGCCAATTCGCATAATCTTCGAAAATTTCATTGAAATCGGATGGAAAATGTGGAAGTTATGGCTGTGGCAAGGATTTTACGTTTGCGCAAGCGCAGCGGCTAATATCGGTCCGGGGGTGATGATTTTAATAGGAGACTTCCGACACACCAACCCACACAATTCCTGCAAATTTCATTGAAATCGTATGAAGAATGTGGAAGTTATGGCTGTGGCAAGGATTTTACGTTTGCGCATGCGCAAAATCCGCAGAAAGCGGTGCGGAGCCAGAGGAGATGCATCATTGAATGGTGTAATCTGTGCTTCCTCTACCTACTGCGCGTACATTCCCTATGTTCCGTAATGAGAAATCAAACATGTTGTTCGGAGAGAACACAAACCACAACCTCTTGAAAACCAGTCTAGCGTTTAAACGCCACTAGAACCTAGAAGTTCCTCCACCCCTTCAGATACTCCTGGAAAGTTATATCATGACAAAGTGGGTGTTTGGGTGATTTTGCAGCAACAATAACTAACTTGTAAATTAGGGTAGAAAAGATCAACAGAAACCCTATTTTTCCGTCTCTAATTCCTCTCCATTCCCCAGGCTCGTCGATATTTTCCGCTGTGCAGTCCCCGTGTTTGCTCGCGGAACCATGAGACAGCATTTTAATTGACACCACGGAAAGATGAGGCTAGGGGGGTATTAATTAAAATTTTCTACTCTACTGGTCACAGAGCACCCCCACCCTCACCCCTCTTTCGCCAAACTTGTGTCGATCAAACGAGTGACATATCGATGAGCGGTGGAGCTCATTTAAAAAATGTTGGGATATCGGCGGGAAAGGGGTGAACGGAGTCGGGATGACATTCGAGAGGGCCGAAAAATGGAAAACGAGCGTGTTTGGGAATGAGTGACGACCTTATACGGAAAGATCATCTGTAGTCACAAGTGAGTTCAAATTATAAATGGCTCGTGGCTTAGTTTCTTCATAGGAACTACTGGATATTTTTTCAATGATTTGTATATGTACGAATATAAAATCTTTCTATTGCATCCGAGTCTACCAAAGTAGCAGAAGCTTTGTTTTCACTTTCCCAAAAAAAAGTTCCCCAAAATCGAACTTTCCACTCGCGTTCTACGTTTCAGACTAGAGGTGTGTAAGACAAGGTCATTAGGCGGATTCGAATCCCAAACGGTCACTCATTACCAGAGACCTTCAAAATGTGGCACTTATTTTTATAAAATGTGGCACTATAAAATTTGGCAATGTGGCTCTTATTGTGGCCGATTGTGGCATTTATTTCAGCTGATGTGGTATTTATTTTTTCAACTTTCCACCCCCTCCCCACCATAAAAGGGATTTTAAACCATTAAATCATGAAACTTGAAAGCATATCAACTACTGTATTATGTATATCAACTATATACAAGTATTTCCAACAAATTTACATGTATTTACAACATGTTAAATTCAATTATAAAACAATTTGCTGTCACCAGTAATCCACTTCTTATAAAGGGTCACGTTTAAACTAGAATCTCTAGGCATATTGAAGATTGAGGAAAAACGAAAATGAGCGCGATATTTACAGTAAGAAACTTCAGCTTGGCATGAAGGACGTGGGGAACGGAAATGATATATATACCGAATGGTGCTTCCCGACCCTAATGGACGTACCTACTCAGGTACACATGCACTTCCCATTATGATCCTGCATCGGACTTCCTAATCCGCATCCAGGAAAGTTATTTTTGAACGGACATGAGACCCTAACAACAGCCGAAGATCTGGTTTTAGCAAACATCCATTCGTCATATTTTTCTAGGCGTTCTCGGGCGTTAGTAAAAATAAGTATAGTAAAATAAGGCGAAATGTGGCATTTTCAAAGAAATCAACGAAATATGGCATTTTGCCGAAAAATGGGCCGAATGTGGCTTATTAGTGTGGCGCCGTGGCAATGTGGCATTTGAAGGTCTCTGCTCATTACAGAGACCAGGTATTTTGATTCCGTTCACCCGTTCATTACGTTCACATACCTACTCACTCAGTGGAATGAACCACTCTCTACCATTACGTTGAACTACCTGTGTATTATTAATATTAGAGAAATATGTAGTCCAGAAACAAACAAATAATTCGGATTTGGAAGGAGGCAAGATCGGAACACAAGACAAACAACTAATCGGTCAGAAGTCACAAAAACGAGCGAGTCGGAACGTTGGAACCAAACCAACAATAGGTATCCATAAGGGTCCAGGTCGTGACTCAAAAAAAACGCTGAGTCGAGAAACCGAACGAATCGGAATAGGTTAAAATGAGTAGGTGAGGAGGCGATTTGAATGAATCGAATGAGCTTTAAGACAAAAAAAAAAAAAATCTGTGGAAATCATCACCACGGGACTGATAGTAGCCGCTGCGCATGAACAAACGTTAGGTGAATTCTTGCCACAGCCATAACTTCTACAATTCTCATCCTACAGAGCTCTGGGAGGTCACAATCGATTCTAAAGAATCGATACTTCCAAATAGGTGAATGAATAATACCTTTATTTCGAGAGTTTTCTAGCTATTGACAATTTAAACCCTTAATTTTCACCCCTTAGAAGCGACTGACATCAACCAAGAGCTTCGCGGCACTACTAGACTCCAAATAGAGCCCTTATTCCAAATTTCATCAAAATCGTTCCATTGTAACTAAGAAAAGTGCAGCGTATGGCGTATGGCGGACTGACAAATTTTTTAAATTTGATTTTGAGCGGGGAGGGGTTACAATTTTGTTTTCTTGTTCGAATCCAATGGTTCATTATTGAAAATAATAAACCTAAAAGTGAATGCACCATTTTGTTCGTACTTGGATGAAAATTTTTTCAATGTCAAAAATAGAAAATCGAGAGAACAATTTCTTTTTTCACTTCCTGGTGGTTGCGAAGAGTGAAAAATTTACTCAAATTGCGACATCGAGTGGATTAGTTTCTGAGTTGCAACTTTTTTTGAGGGAACCGCCTCGTTGGACATCTTTGGCTCATATAGGGGAACGGTCATCCATCACCATCACTCACCACGTCGAAGCTCTCTCTTCTAACTGGTTCACTTGGGCGGACCTCATGTTGATTAACCAAAGATCCCAAAAGGTGATGAATTACAGTCTTAGATCATTCATCCAATGGAGGCGTATTTGAGTGGAGAGGCTCGACGAGGTTACCTGTCACAGAAGGCGACGGCAACGGGTTGGAATGGCAAAAAACTCCTTACATCAATTCATGGTTCCAACGATTCATCGAAGGGTAAATATAGACACCATCGATATATACCGAACAAACATTCGTGAAAGGCAATTTTATCATACCGATATCTTGTGCAATTATACCAACTTTAATCTAGACAATCTGCTAACAGACAATCAAGCTAATCTGGACAATCCTAGAAAATTTCATCAAATTCGGATGAAAAATGTAAGTGAGTAGTGATTGGATCAAAAAATTTCATGGCAAGGCTGGGAGTCGAACCTGGGACTCCTGGGTGGGAGTCTATGGCGCTACGTCTGAGCTATTGGGGCCTGGTGATAGGTTGTATAGGATTTGAGATTCTCCCGTCACACGGGAGAGCGACAAATGCACGGCGGTTACAAGGATTTTACTTTTGCGCATGCGCAGAAGCTTCTGTAAATTTTAAGGCCTTGATTTTCATTGGGGACCATCTACAACCTAATCCGCTTAATCCCTAGAAATGTCATCGGAATCGGGTAGAAAATGTGGAAGTTATGGCTGTTACGAGTAATTCACGTTTGCGCATGCGCAGCGGCTACTATCAGTCCGGGGGTAATGATTTTCATAGAGGACTATTTAAATACTAATCTGTAACATCGCTGAAAATTCCATTGAAATCGGACGGAAAATGTGGAAGTTATGGCTGTTACAAGGAATTCACGTTTGCGCATGCGCAGCGGCTACTATCAGTCCGGGGGTGATGATTTTTATAGGGGACCATCTACAACTCAATCTGCATAATCCCTAAAAATTTCATCGAAACCAGGTACGGAATGTGGAAGTTATGGCCGTTTTTTTTTTTTTTTTTCTAACTCCCCTCAAAGACAAAATGTCTTTTTTGACGGAGGGGGCACGCCATAAAATAAAAATAAATAAATAAATAATTAAATAATGGGGAGGACGCCTAGGACTCACCCGACGCCGGCCCTAGGGACGAGGGAAGATGAGGAAGGTGGGGGTGGGAGAGAGGGATGAAGGGAAGTGCCTCTATAAAACGACCACCAGTTCAAATATGAGCCGAGCAGGACACGGGTGGTGATACCACGGAGTACGCCTACTGAGATGCCCAACTCACGCAACTCCGTGGCACTTTTCCCGCACCACACCCCGCGCCATGATAAGGTTGCAGCCATCACCCTGATGTTGTTGGGTGCCACTCCTTTTAGCTCCGACACCGCTTGCCGTAAATCATCGCTTGCAGGAAATTCACGTTTGCGCATGCGCAGTGGCTACTATCAGTCGGAAGGTGATGATTTTATTAGGGGACTATTTCAATACTAATCTGTAACATCCCTGAAAATTTCATTGAAATCGGTTGAAAAATGTACAAGTTATGGCCGTTACAAGGAATTCACGTTTGCGCATGCGCAGTCGCTTCTATCAGTCCGGGGATGATGATTTTCATAGGGGACCGTCTACACACCAACCCGCACAATCCCTGAAAATTTCATAGAAATCGGACAATAACTTCGTATAGTTATACGCGTTACAAGGAATTCATGACAGACAGACAGACACACAGACCGACAGACACACAGACAGACAGACACGGAACCAAAATTGTTCAGAAAGGTCCAAAACGCAAAACGCGAGTGAAAATTTTGATTTTGGAGAACTATTTTTTTTGGTCCTTGAAAAGTGAAAACAAAGCTTCCGCTACCTTGGTAGACTCGGAAGCAAATTATCGATAAGTACTACTATATATCAGGGAAAAAATCGATATGAATCGATATTTTTTTCAAGAAGTATTGATACTTTTGGGACATCCCTATCTCAGAGACCACAAATTGGACATGCAGCAAAAAATATCCGGGTTAAAACATTTTTATTTTGGTCTGTAAAGCTCTAGATAGGTCATCAATTCAGAACGAAGTGTGACTACCTTTGGACTGTATACAGTATTTATCTCACCATAAAGGAAGCTGGTTCAACATACATTAACATAATCCCATTAATATTATATGAACAGATATAAACTCTCTTGTTCGTCTCGATAATCTCTTGAGTGAATTATCTACCCATATATTCCTCGAGGCGTTGTCGTTTGCTAAGTAAGCACTGAGCGGCCGCCCAGTTAGTAACACCAACGGTAACTCGAGAATGTATGCAACGTTATCACTTCATCGTACCCTCCAGGCGAAGAGAAATAATCAAGAATTTGCCGGATCGAGTATTCATGAGGACCGAGTTGGTGTCTTCCAGCTCTACGACGGAAAGTCAACAAGACAGTTTCTCTTCTTAGTTTGCACAGTTGTTCGGTAGCTCACAGCCCGTAGTGACGTTGGACTACTTTTAAATGGTGGAATTCAATTATATTATTTTATTGAATCATCACATTCGAATTGAAACATTTTGAATGTTTTCAATGTTTGTTTTGAATGTTTCAAATGAGGTCAGCAAGGCAGCGTACTGGGCCCACTACTGTACCTGCTTTACACTTCAGACTTACTAGAAACTGAAGGTTGTACTCTCGCTACGTTTGTGGATTATACTGCAATTATGGCGACTGGGGAAACAAACAGTGAATCAGTTACCAAGCTAAATTTTTGTTTTTTTCTGACGATGAGATGGAGAGTTAGAATGAATGAGACAAAGTCAGTGCATGTTGATTTCACGAATAAAAGTATCAACTAAGTGCCAGCCTTTCTCAATAACAAGGTGATTCCGTATGCCAATGGAGCAAAATATCTTGGAGTGACGCTGGATACCCAACTAAGGTGGAAGTCTCACGTATTGAAGGAAAAAGCTGAGCTTTTTATTAAATTCAGAAAATTTTCTGGCTGTTGGGCCGACTGTCAAAATTGTCTGTCCACAATAAGCTCATACTGTACAAGCAAGTCCTACAGCCTGTTTGGACTTACGGTGCACAACTGTGGGGGGTGCTCGCTCGTCACAGAGCAATCGAGACATAATTCAGCGCTTCCAGAATGATGTACGGTCAACTGGTACAACTTTGTGCCAATTTTGAGGTTTTTTACGTGTAAATACTTTACTTTTCATAGTATATTATTGAAAAATTTACCCAACGTACCTCTACTTTCCAAGTATCAAATGCGACCATGAAAAAATGATATCTCTTATGCAAGAATAGAGAGAAATGTTTTTTCGTGGCACATTCTTGTACCCCATAAGGGTACAACAATGTACCACAATTCTTTTTAGCTTGAAAATATACGAATATCGAGCAGTGGACACTTCTTGCCCTGGTTTCTTTGTTACTCATCATGTTAACTTTAAAAAGGAACCAAAAACAAGCTTGTTTCTAAAAAGATTTCAATATTTTTCAACTATTTAGGGAGTGTGTGATCACAGAAAAACTCGAAACCTTATCTTCTTCATTTTTTAATAAAATTCAGTAAGCATAACACAGAAAATATATTTTTTACAACAAAAATATAACCCTGATTTATATGGCTCAATTCAAAAGTAATTCCAAAATCATGGATGAACGGATGAACCGAAAATTTTGAGATTTTTAGGTAACCATCAGGAGTTTAGTTTTAACAAATCGGAGTGAAGATATTTGGAGTATTTAAATTTTTCAAATGTATGATACCAACAAAAGTATATGATAACATTTAAAAATCTAAAATGTAAGCTCATTGCTCTATTTCTTGACTAAAAATATGAAGAATTACAAATAATAGTCCCTGTAGGCCTATCTGATGCGAAGACATACGGGGGAAATGTTTAGGATCTCCTCCTTAACGTTTGGGTTCCGTAATTTGGTTTGATTCGTGAACTGTGACATTTGGATCGTCCACGTGATCAAAAAATAGAACAGAACACTTTAAATATCAATGCATAAACGGGAAAAAGTTGGTGGCACAAAGTTGTACCCTATTTGTCCCATTTTTTACTTTCCTGTAAATATCAAAGGAAATAACACACTCGTGAAAAATGCTGATATTATAGGTTCGAAAATATAAACTTACCAGAAACGTGAACCAAACGCTAGTGTGGTACCCAAAGGAGATTTTTTGGACAAATTCAACTTACGAAAAAAACCGGGAACAGATACAATTTTATCACTGTCGCTGATGTCCACTGATAAGCTTGTTGAGTTGGTTAAGTATCTGAATGCATCAACGCATCATCAGTACCGTCAACTGGTACAACTTTCGCCACCCCGTTCAACAATGTGCCACAAACGTTTTTCACAGTCAGCGCTACCTAGCGATTCCTGGGATGAAGCTATTAATTCAGGAAAAATCACAGGGGCAGGGCAATAGTATAGGCACGACAGACTTCACTACGAGCTGAAGATTGAATCTGTCGACGAGGTTATTTGCAGCCAAGCCATGAATTACCTTTTGAGGATCCAAGATCATGTAAATGAGGATGTCGTCCAGCTTCTCAACACAGATGATCTCTTAGAAGACTTACGAGAACCAAGCCACACGATCTAATCCACTTAGTGTGACCATCATGAAGTGCAAATTTCAGGACAATAAGAACTGAGAGAAGAATCTTGCTTATATGTTGCTTATAACATTGGTGCAATAAAACAAGTAAAAAAAGTTTTTCCGACCCATGCGCACACCCCATTCTCTCGTGGAAGGTGAAGACTTCGACTTCTACCCGTCATGCCACCTAAAACGTCTCCTTCATCCCTATATGAATGTAAATATGGATTTTTTCCATCAAGGAGTTAGGAAATTTTACGTTCTTTCCAACGGTGTAATGAGATCTGAATTTTCATGGGAATTTAGGGAGTTATAGTCGTTTTACTGAGATAAAGTGAAAAGAAGTAACTCGAAAAAACCTCTAAAAACGTCTGCCAAGTGGGTGTGGCACATAGCTTCCTCGTATCCATAACCCGACTGTATAGATGATCCAATGCATAGTAGTTAATCTCAAAACATCAAAACAAATTAATTTGTAACATCCCTGAAAAATTTCATTGAAATCGGATAGAAAATGTAGAAATTACAGGGAAAGGACGTTACAAGGAAATTCACGTTTGCGCATGCGCAGTGAGTACTATCAGTCCGAAGGTGGTGATCTTCATTGGGGACCATCTACAACCTAATCCGCATAATCCCTGAAAATTTCATCGAAATCGGGTGGAAAATGTGGAAGTTATGGCCGTTACAAGGAAATTCACGTTTGCGCATGCGCAGTGGCTACTATCAGTCCGAAGGTGACGATTTTCATAGGGGACCGTCTACACAACAACCCGCACAATCCCTGAAAATTTCATTGAAATCGGATGGAAAATGTAGAAGTTATAGCCGTTACAAGGAATTCACGTTTGCGCATGCGCAGTCGCTTCTATCAGTCCGGGGATGATGATTTTCATAGGGGACCGTCTACACACCAACCCGCACAATCCCTGAAAATTTCATTGAAATCGGACAATAACTTCGTATAGTTATGCGCGTTACAAGGAATTCATGACAGACAGACAGACAGACAGACAGACAGACAGACAGACACACAGACACACAGACACGGAACCAAAATTGTTCAGGAAGGTCTAAAACGCAAAACGCGAGTAAAAATTTTGATTTTGGAGAACTTTTTTTTTCGACCTTGAAAAGTGAAAACAAAGCTTCCGCTACCTTGGTAGACTCGGAAGCAAAATTACCATGAGACATTTTTTGCTAGAAATGAGCTGTAGAATCGAATCCTGGCCTTTGACCGTTTTAATATGCAACACCCTGTATACATTGTTCCACAATTCAATGAGCTGTACTGAGATGAGGCTGTATTCCAAGTAAATAATGCATTGTTCTTAAACTCAATGGGATGTCTAACTGTATGGGACAGGTACTGAGCGGAGGTTGCATAGCAGTAAAATCCTCCCAAATAAATTCTATCTCGACGAGCTGTCCAAGGGCAGGTACTGAGTAGAATTTGTATTATCCTAACCTAAGGGGAACCCACGTAGGAGTATCTTGCGGTACCGCCAGCCGGACTCCTAACCACACCAATTTTTGGGGAAAGTTAAATAGTAAAACGAGATCCATCAGTTCACGTTCTTACAAATTATATAGACTCTTACTGATTACTTCTGTAGTGAAATAAGAAACATTCGTGGTGTAATATTTCAGTCTTTTCCTTTAACAGGATCGGATATGAAAATGAACCTACTGGTGATACGAAATCAAGTGTAAGTTCATTTTCATATCTCTGTCGCTATCCGTTTCTTTCTCCTGTTATATACATTTTATATATTATTATATACATATATTTCACCAACTACATACATTGAGTGATAGCTCAACCATCTATTGTATCTTTCCTTATCTTATTAATCAATATTCAACCTAATGAGGTTTTCCTGCACAACAGGGTACTCCCCGAGTCGCCGAGGTGGCTTTTGGCTCGCGGACGGTTTGACGAAGCGGAGAAAATTCTCAACACAATGGCCCGAGTCAACGGAAGAACGCTGCCCCCTGATTTCATTATGGATCTCAAAGTGAGTTGACGTTTTTTCTCCATCTTTTCTACCTTATATCGTCATTCATTCTTTTTTTTTTTACATCGGATCGTCTCCTCGTCCCACTCGCAACGTACCTTCTTTCCATCCAAGTAAGCATCTTACAGTCGATTTGCGTTCCCTTCCAAAGCCTTTTGAACCTTCAATCAGCCAAAGCCTCGTAGGTCTTGGTCATGAGAAAAGGTTTAGTATTTGAGGGAAATCTCTTGTAGTCATAAATCTGGCGTAGTTTAGTTTGGAATCCAGGGGGAAAGAAAACTTGTGAAAGCGAAAAGTATGTATTCAAGTAGAAACACCCAGAAAACAGGAGAAAAATGTTTTTATTCTGAATAAAAACCAGGTGACAAAGAATGCGTTGAAGTAAAGTAAGAGTATAAAGTGTTCTACTTCACCTACCTACCACCTAACTGTTATATTATAGAAACCACGTAGACCCACCCAATTTCACAGGTCAAAATTGATTGCAATGAGAGTCAGATATTCACTCCTTTTCTGCCAAAAGCTCGGCAGAAAAGGAGTGAATACCTGTTGATGGATGCCAATGCTCTCGAATCTCTGGACAATAGAAGAAAAATAGCAGATCTCATATTCTTCTTCCGATTGGTGAGAGGCGAAATTGACTGCCCTGGAATCCTCTTTGGTGATTCACACTCGTGATTCTGTTTTATCGAAGGAAAACCCTTAAGAACTCGTAGGGAGCGAACGGTTTGTCCTGCAGAGCTCCGGGTGGTCTCAAAAATTTTTTTAAATTTAATACTATTCAAAATTGGTGAAAAAACGATACCTTTATTTCGAGAAATTTTGAGCTAGGGGACTCTTGAAAATTTCAACCCTCAATTTTCACCCTTTAGAAGTGACTGACATCAAACAAAAGCTTCGTGGCACAACTAGACCCTAAAAGGAGCCCATATAACAAATTTGAACCAAATCGGTCCTGTGTTGCTAAGAAAAGTGACGGACGGAAAATTTTTTATTCGATTTTCGGATTCTACGTACCTTGAAACGTAAAACATCACATTTTGAGAGGGGGTTAAATTTTTTTTCTTGCTCGATTCCAAAGGCTTAATATTGAAAACAATAAACCAAAACCATTGACATTACAATTAAGATGTAATTTGAGGGGCAGTTCGAGCGATCATTTCGGTTTAAGGATACTTTCGTGAATAAATGGTAGGGTTAATTCTCAATTATTGTGGATTCCTGAATTAGGAATAAAATTTGAAACTTTAAAATGCTCCTCTGTAAAATTCCATTTTTTGTACCTGTTTTTTCCTCTCGCCAGCCATAATTTTCGGTGCTCGGTAGTTGGCTGAGTTATGCAAAGGCTTCTAGGCCCCTGGCTTCCGAAAAACAAGTTTCGAGTGAACATTTCAACTTTCGAGGTCCTACATTTGTTGTCAGCTGCATGAATTCCGAGCTACTTTATATCAGGAAGCCCACATCGATGTACATATTCGACTTGAAAGTTTTATTTTCGCTAGATACCAAATTGCCAAGATATCAAGAGTATTTTGGAAATCCTCTGTGACCCTGTGTTCCCAGCAGAATTTCTAAAAGACATTATTATTCACGTTCTCACACCCTTCTACGTGACCCCTTTCTTCTCCGGGGATTTAGCCCTAATGCCAACAAATATTTACCTCCCCGTTTAATCTTCCAATAAATTCTTCCCGTTGTTTATATTCCCTGTAGTGTGCGATGTATTTACGTAGGCTTTATTTTTCCTTTGATAAAGGAGAATGTACGAAGAATACACACCGAACATTCTATACGTTATGGTAGGTGTGCGTTTTCTAAGAGGGTGGAGAAATTAAAAAGAGCAGATCACAAGTGAGTGGGGCTAAAAGCTGACTCGTATCCACAAATCAGAGCTATAGATAATAGTTTCATCTCATCTCAATAAATAAATCTTTTGTTGGAAATACCTTGCAGAATCAAATCCTGAATTTATGCCCGACTTAAGTGTAAATACCCTGTATACTATAAATTGTTTATTATCAGCAACACAAAGTCAGAATAATGAGAAACGGGTACGTCCCCCACCCCCTTATCTTCCGACCCTAACCACCAGAATCTCCAAAACGCTGCTAATCATTACACGAAGGTTTATTATTTCTATATAGATCACTCATCTACAAAGAACACGGCTTTGGCATTGTCACTACCTACCAATCATAATATGATACATTATAACATGATTCAATCATAATATGATACATAGTACATATTATGTACTACCTGCCTACTACATAAACAATTTCGACGGAGATTAGGCCTCTTTTGCGATTCACACTCGTGTTTCTGATTTATTGTAAACCCAACCCTTAAGTTCTCGTAGGGAGCGAACGGTTGGTCCTACAGAGCTCCGCATGGTCCCTGTCGATTCTGAAAATTCAATACTATCATAAATTGATGAGAAAAAACAATACCTCCATATCGAAATTTTTTGAGCTGGAGCGTTTTTGAAATTTCAACCCTTAATTTTCACCCCTTAGAAGTTGCTGACATCAATCGAAAGCTTCAGGACACAAGTAAACCCTAAATGGAGCCTATATACCAAATTTCATCAAAATCGGTCCATGGCAACTAAGGAAAGTGTCGCATACGGCGGACGGACGACAAAATTTGTATTCGATTTTCGGAGTCTACGTACCTTGAAATGTAAACCAACAAATTTTGAGCGGGGGTTAACATTTTTTTCTTGAACTATTCCTAAGGTTCATTATTGAACATAATAAACCAAAGTCGGACTAGAGCTCCACCACTGGCTATATTCCTTCAATTGACCCTTTTCTCCACGCATTTTTTGAATAACTTACAGCTCTCCTTCCTCAGGGAGATGGGATTCAGGGTATTCTCCTTCTACAATTAGCGGCGGAAATCACGCCAAATATTTTTTTGCGGGCTTCATTAGTAAGTTATCAACCGTCAAAGTCGGGAGTTCCCCTCTTTGAGCACTCCGTACCGCCCGCTTGTATAAACGCAATTTTACTTTTGTTCAAGGATTCTTTAAAACTGTCCATATTACGCGTTATTTTGCTATTTTATCATTGTTGAGGTTTTCGCCGAAATTTCAGGTCACATCTATGTCAACCCCACGAATTTTTTAGGGGTTTTCAAGAATTTTCCAAGCCAAATGATTACTCAGCCATACTATAGAACACTTTGATCGACATTTATTAAAACTCCAATCCCAAAATTTCCTTGTAAAGATAAGAACGGTTACTCTTCATTTTCGTAATAGTGCTGGTTTGAGGGAATTTTGAATGAATAAGAATTTTCTGTCGTACGTTATGGTTTTAGGTAAGGATAATTTTAGGGAAAATAACGGAAAATGATGATGCTGATATTTTGTGATACAGTTTTAGACTTCTCTTGGAACAAGTATCTGGTTGATTTATAATTTATAGAATGCTCTTCCGTGTGAGTTTAAAAAAAATTTCGTTATAGTCATAGTGCACACCTGTTATTTAATCCCTTTGTCAAAGACTAAGCTTTTTTCTCGTACCTCTTACGCTTCAATTTATGTCAATTATTAATTTTGCTTCCGAGTCTACCAAGGTAGCGGAAGCTTTGTTTTCAGTTTTTAAGGACGAAAAAAAAGTTCTCCAAAATCAAAATTTTCACTCGCATTTTGCGTTTTAGACCTTTCTGAACAATTTTGGTTCCGTGTCTGTGTGTCTGCCATGAATTCCTTGTAACGCGCATACTTATACGAAGTTATTGTCCGATTTATATGATATTTTCAGGGATTGTGCGGGTTGGTGTGTAGACGGTCCCCTATGAAAATCATCATCCTCGAACTGATAGAAGCGACTGCGCATGCGCAAACGTGAATTCCTTGTAACGGCCATAACTTCTACATTTTCCATCCGATTTCGATGAAATTTTCAGGGATCATGCGGATTAGGTTGTAGATGGTCCCCTATGAAAATCATCACCTTCGGACTGATTGTAGCCACTGCGCATGCGCATACGTGAAATCCTTGTAACAGCCATAACATTTACATTTTTCATCCGAATTTGATGAAATTTTCTAGGATTGTCCAGATTAGCGTGTAGATGGTCCCCTATGAGAGTAGTGGAAGGTACTTAGAGATTGGTGCTTTGAGATTAACTACTATGCATCGGGTCATCTATATAATTGGGTTATGGAAACGAGGAAGCTATGTGCCACACCCACTTGGCAGACGTTTTTGTACCTCTTACGCTTCGATTTAATGTCAATTATTAATTTTTACGTTGTCCTTCGGGATCTGAGAGCCAGTGTTTTTTTGTGGGTTGCACTAGAATTGCACTGGAGGCTTCCAGAATTATTCTACGGTTAAAAAACACGGAGAGCGCGTGTAGTTAACGGTTAAAGTAGAAAAATGGACACTTAGTGACGTGTAAAATGATACTCGCTGGCCACTGATTTACTCATACCTACTACAGAGGTCATATCCAGTTTCACGAGAACACCATCGAAACAGGTCGAGACGGTGCATCGCTGTACCCACGCTCAAGCAAATAGCCGCTGCAATTAACGAGGCGTCATCCGTCCGCGTCCTCATAGATCCACCGGTCTGCGTCTCCCATTAATCCCGTCCTTTAATCTCGGATCCTCGGAACCCCCTTCCAGGCCTCCCTGAATGCCAGACGTGATTTGCGACCACCGGATCCTCCATTCCGGGTTTCATCGCCGACGCCACAGTTTCGCACGGGTTATCAACGTGCGAGATGATCCGAAAGCTTTCGTGATTGCACATTGAACTCAAGGTTTTGTAACTGCAAAAGTCTGCCAACAGTGTCACCGTATCTTGGGAAAACGATTATGATAAGTTAGGTTTGAAATGTTGAAAACGCAATAACTCAATAACTAATTTTGATGTAAAGGTATTGTTTTTCCATCAATTTAAGATAGTATAGAATTTTTAGCCCTGTAGGACAAACCGTTCGCTCCCAACCAGAATTTAAGGGTTGGACCTACGATAAATCAGAAACACGAGTGTGAATCGCAAAAGAGGCCTAATCTCCGTTCAAATTTTAGCTGACCGAAATGCGATCGATGTTTTTCTTCATGTTGGATGGTTGGTGGCTTTGCAGACGAGTGATCAATATAGAAAAATAATAAACCATTGCGTAATAATTTGCAGCGTTTTGTGTTTGAAGAGGACGAGACTGTAAATCACGATGTTTCTCATTATTATTGTTAATTAACTAGGCATGTCCATTTGCTGAAAATATTTACTTACTGCTGTAAAAAATATTCTCTATAAAGACAAAAAGGAGAAAAAACCAAATTAACACAAAATTGAGGGAAAATGAAGATATAATGAAAGCAAAGAGCGACAATTAATACTCCTCCTGCTTGGAAATAAAAACAGAAAATTAAAATGAAAAAATTAGGTAGAAAGCTGAAAAGAACAAAGGAAAATTACACGAGATTGAGATTGAAAAAATCGAAATGAGGGATGAAAAATGAAACTCAAACCTGATTGTCTGAATCTAAAGAGAAAAGAAAGAACTGAACTGATTTGAAAACTGGAAAAAAGAATCAAAATGAGAAAAAAACGCTGCAAAATATTACACAATGGTTTATTATTTTTCTATATAGATCACTCTTCTGCAAAGCCACCAACCATCCAAAAATCGATCGCATTTCGGTCCTCTTAAATTTTAACGAAGATTAGGCCTATTCAGCGATTCACACTCGTGTTTCTGATTTATCGTAAGCCCAATCCTTAAATTCTCATAGGGAGCGAACGGTTTGTCCTACAAGGCTCCGCGTGGTCTCAAAAAATTCTATACTATCTTAAATTGATGGGAAAACAATACCTTTATATCAAAATGTTTTGAGTTAGGGCGTTTTCTAAATTTCAAACCTTATTTTTCAACCCTTAGAAGTGATCTGCATCAACCAAAATCTTCGGGGCACAACTAGACCTCAAACAGAGCCTATATACCAAATTTGATCAAAATCTGTCAATGCTGAGTGGGGAAAGTGCCGCGTACGGCGGACGGACGGCCAAATTTTTGTTTGATTTTTGGATTCACCTACCTGTAAACGTAAACCAACAAATTATGAAAAAATTTTTTCTTGGTCGATTCCAAAGGTTCATTATTGAACATAATAAACCAAAAAAACGCTGCAAATTATTACACAATGGTTTATTATTTTTCTATATAATCGTCTATAAAGCCACCAACCATCCACTATGAAGAAAAACATCGATGGCATTTCGGTCAGCTTTAATTTGAACGGAGATTAGGCCTCTTTTGCGATTCACACTCGTGTTTCTGATTTGTCGTACGTTTATTATTTTAATGGTTTATTATTTTTCTATATAATCGTCTATAAAGCCACCAACCATCCAACATGAAGAAAAATACTTTGAAAATGTCACCCCACGCATATTTAAGCAAAAACCTCTTTTTTGGCTGGTTATTTGCCCATAACTTCTATACGAATTGAGCGATCGGAATAGTTCGACGTTAGGACTAACTAGACCCTAGATGGAGTCTATGTGCGAAAGAACGGGTTTTTTAGACCGATTCTAAGGCCTTTTATGGCCCGGACGGCGAACGGCGGACGGCGGACGAACATTGCAAATTTGGATTCTACGCACCTTGAAACGTAAAGTGACAAAGTTTGAGGGGGGGTTATAAATTTTTTTTGCGATACGATCACATAGGCTTATTATTGGAAATAATAAACCAAAAAGGCTAGCACAAGGCTAAAAACGTGTTTTTATGTAGGATTTTTTTGTAGATATTACCATCATAATCATTCATTACCACCACCATTTCAAATGTTAAACATTTTCAAAAAATTGTAAATATATTATGAAATTATCAGTGGATCATGGAAGAAGGTTGGAGGTTGACAAATAGTTCGATTAGATATTGGAAGAGTGTGGTGATAATTAATTAGTATGATTGGGTCTCAGAAGTGCGGTATTTGTGACAAAGGGGCTCTCAAACTCAAATGTTTTCTGCCACATTTTACGATTCAGAGTTTTTTTAGGGTTTATGCTGGGTAGCTCGTGACAGTCCCTTATGAATTCAAAAAGTATATTCAAGTTTAAAATCAAATTAGTGAATTACAAAATCTAACACTACTCGTATGATTCTACACTTAACACGTTGGCTGCGCGAGCACATTCCCGAGTTTCGCCGTGTCCTGAAACGTTTTTTCGAGCAAATCAGCGCTTACTACAGGATTTCCATCGCTTCTGCGCAAAATTATGACAAAACAAAAAAACGCGTTTTTATATTATTATTTGTTTTTATATTTATTATTGTTTTATTATTATTCTAGATATCAAGATATTTCTTGATAGTCTATCATCCGGCCCAGGCGAGGAATTTTGCTCGGCGCTTGCAGAAACAATGAGTAATTCACGTATAGACTAGACCCGCTCAGCACCAACCTCTGCTAAAAACTTCTTTTCCTGACAGTTTCTTCGTCTTCGTCCGATATTCAAAGACACAGAAACGATTTATTTTCACTCAGGAGGTGTTAAGGAGCAAAACCATATAAGGCTTTTTTTTAATGCCTCACAGACGAAAATATTCAAGAAAATCGATTCTTCAACTTCAAATGATTGGTAATCAAAAAACATCCTATCGATCGTGGAACTGAAGGTACCAGTCTGTTAAGAAATCAATAGAGATCGAGATTCAACATCGATTACAATATTAAAATCGAAATTAGGCTGAAGAGAAATCGAAAACCACAATCATTAGAGGTGTGTAAGACAAGGTCATTTGGCGGATTCGGATCCCAAACGGTCACTCATTACTTAGACCAGGTCTTTTGAATACGTTCATTAAGTTCACACACAAGACAAACAACCAACCGGTCAGAAGTCACAAAAACGAGCAAGTCGGTAAACCGAACGAGTCGGAAAGTTGATCCAAACAAACAAGGTCCATAAATATCCAGGTCGTGACTCCAAAAAACGCTGAATCGAAAAACCGAACGAATTCCGTCGGAAATGGTTACAATGGGTACTAGGTGAGGAGGCGATTTGAATGAATCGAATGAGCTAAAAGACAAAAACGAATGAAAGATCGATTCGAATGGTATGAATCAGTCTTTGAGTGTTTTTGGTCTTTCAGTTTTGTTGTTTTAGTACACAGTTCATTCGAACGTAATTCTTCACTTGGATGATGGAAGGTTTTCCTTAGAAAACCACTTCCATCTACTTCTTTCTGTTGAGACTTCCGTCATTTTCTCACATTCATGGTGGATGTATATAAATACATTATACATTCATGTCGCGGGCAATAAATTTGTTTTGTTGGCCCTTTGCCGTTGTTCTCGGAATTTTTCCGGAAATCTCGATTGGTGGGTTGAAGAACGAATGACCGTGTTCATTTTGACAACCCGTTCATTTCTAATTATTTGGCAGTAGAGAAGTGTGAGGAGTTGTTCTCCCTGCTCATCTACTCCTGAAAACGCTGAAGACAAACCCGATCCACAAAGCTTGTTTGGCCATCCATCACAATACAAATGGAGGAAATCCGAGATATTTGAGTGCCAACGCTAAGAGTTGTGTCACAGTCCCTTCCGACTCACAACTGTCAGCACAATCTGAATGGATTCCATCAATTTATTCGTCAGTTCCGTCATAGCATAGGTGCGTGCCATTGTGGCAACAGTACTTGGCTATCTTCTTCGTTAACACGTCGGAAATCCTTTAGAAACGGAGCGAATAGCGGCGTTGCTACTCCTTTGGTTGTTTTCACCATCAGATCCTATTTGTAACCTATTTTACCTCCAGTGAGTCTCCGTCCGGATTGACCTTTCTCCGAGCATAGCTTGCATTCGTCTCGTCACTGATGGGCAGATACAACTTGGATAGCAGATCCGACTTCCTAGATGTCCACTCGACATCGACGATTGATTGAAAGGCCCATTCTGCCCCTTGAAACCTGAGACTTCGTTGTATAGTTATCGCAATGTATCCCCACCGTTTCATTAGTATCACGTGTCCTCACTGCTACGTGACACACTGAACTATTCAGGAACCGACTAACAACCATGTCAGTTGGCGGCCCTTATATTGCTGAGTTCCAAGGCTCTCACTACTGTATTTGACAACTGATCGCCTAATAATGCATTGGTGATGCCCATCGCTTAATGACAGCTGAGCTGTATGAAGCCCAAGTCCACCTATGATTGAAGCGAAAATGTGCCCCGGGCATGTCCTTCGGAAGTTTGCAACGATGTAATCACTCAAAAACGGATGTCTTTCCCTGAGTAGTGGAAGGGAAGGGTCGAGGTCACGTAGCAAGTCACTTACGATCCTACAAGGACAGGGACGTCTTTTTCGATCTCTGTTCCCCAAGTCCAGCCTCTTTCACGTATCTGGTGAGTTATTTTCGAATAAACCTCCCTCACTCCCGTCTGAATACGTGTACAATTTCACCTCTTTTTCCAGTAATTAGATCTCCGGCTGGAGATCATTGCAAGTTTAAGGAGCTCCCTTGTAAATTCCATTCATCCTGATCGATCTTCCTTAGTTGTCTTTGCGGTTCCGCCCAGAACTGAGTGGTGAATGAAATATGGCATAACATGACTTCTATTGGCCTCCTGTGGTCTTCTGGAACGGTTTCAAAGCCGAAGACATCACCGACCTCCAGAATGGGATCCATGTTTGTCGGCCTCAAACTCCATAAGGCGTGAACTTTATTCCCTGGTAAATTCAGGAAGAACCTAAGCTTAGGATAGAAATGAATACAAAGTGAAAACATTTGTCAACATCGAATGACGAGCAGATTGTGTGCTCGTTCAAATTTGATTTTACTAACCCATTCGATGCGGGGGAAACAGTCTTTATGATGCCATCCACACTGAAATTTGAATTTAAAAACATAAAATTAAAAAACATAAATTTTTACGATTCGATTTTTAAAATTTTGGAGAGAACTTCGGGGCTGGGCCCAAGAAGAATGCATAATAATTTCGTCATGATACCATTGGTTGGAGCCATGGTAATGGCAAACAACTTCACAATTCTGTTGTTGTTTGTTAACATAAAAACCAGCAACAAGATAGGAAAAACCCAATACCGCATCGAAGAATATAATAATTATATTATTGAGCAGTATCACAATTGAGGAGTTCGATTCCAAAAGGTACTAAAGAACATTTTTATCAAAATTGAGTTTTCCCACACAACCCAAGAAGAGAAGTGTTTGGAGTGTATGAAGTGTTTTGAAGTGGTTTTCAAACACTTTCCTAGGGTTTTAGAGAGATAGTTTTTTTTTCAAAAATGCGATCGTTTTGGAGCAAAAGATATTCTATTCCCTTGAAAAACGAGGGTGAATATTCCGTTTAATTTCAAAAGGTACTATATCCAGCACAATGGTGATCTCTTATCTGTTTTGTTTCGAAAAGTACTTTATCCACTTCGTTTGGTTTCAAAAAGTACTAAACGTCACGTTTTGTTTCAAAAAGTGCTATATCCATAAATATGACATTTCAAATCTCGTTCAAAATTATTTTGAACTTTGAAATAATTTACCTTTTTTTCCAAAAAGTTTATTATAATTTAGAAATATATTAAAAAATAACATCATTGGTTGAAAGCACGTTTTTCCGGTCGCTATGGTTTTTTGTGTTTTTCTCACGTTTGACCAAAATGGATATATAGAACCCTTTTGGAACCAAACTCCTTAATTATTCTGAGGTTCTGCTTAATGTGTGCTAAATGTGTCCATTTTATTACAGAAACCTTTACTGCCCATTTTTTCAAGTGTAGAATTGAATCTTTTAAATGAAGCTTTTAAGTTGTTGTATCTTCTATGTAAGAAAATTCCAAACTCCTTTCGACTCGTAACGCAAAATCCATCTATCTTTGTATTTTTAAGCAGATACCGAGAAGTAACTGAGACTCTATTTGTTTTCTCGATTCAGTGAAAATCTGAGAATGTCTGTAGAGGCTGTTCATCACAACAAAATTATTTTGGAATTATGTTATTGACTTGAAGAATATCCGTGATTGAATTTTTGTTGTTTTGTTGCCAAAAGACATTATATAAGCCACGTATTATATGAACATTACGTTCATTGTTATTCATAATCCAATAATGAACAAAACCCCTCCATATAATAGTAATGTTTTGCGTTATTAATTCTTACCGGTCACATACTTTTTCTTTGTCCCTGGGCAGTTCAATAAACTTTCTAGAATAAAAATCAAGTCCTACCCACGATGAATGTTCATCGCATATAATGCTGCGATGTTTAGAGTCCGACCCTTCCCTTTTATTTTTGGAACCTGAGCCTCAAGAGTCACTCCATGAATGTAGTTTGTTCCACAAAAGGGCTGAGGCTCTGCTCTGAGCTCCTGACAAACGGCATTTCACAAACACGCAAAGAGCTTCTCGACAGCAAATTGCTCGCGCTTTGTTGTCGCAACCGCAAAGCTAAATCGAGTATGAACCCACTTCAAAGGCAAACATGAAAACGCCGGTTTATTCAACAGAGTAGTTTCTTGAAAGATACTTTCATAGATACTTGCATTTTTCTATTTTTCAGGGCTCTTTCCACAAAAATATTTGAAGGAAATCTCGACATAACATAGAATTAAACCCAAACTTTTTCCGTTTCTTTGCTCTTTAGGTAAAGCTGAACTGATTGAATACCATCCAGAAAGAATTTGTATTGACCAGTGTAATTGCATCCCAACGAATTTTGGGTAGGGGTCCTACTACTTTTAAATACACCTAGTGCTATATACATATATTTTTTATATTTATTTATTTTGCAATCAAATACACATCATAGATACAAACAATAGGATAGAAAACAAAGTCTTGTGAAATAAGAAAACAAATTAGCTCAATACCTAGCCCACCAAGGCTTAAGTTCTTACGAACTTGTGTCCCCTGGCGAAGGTACTAGGTATTACTAGGTACTGAGAAACCAAGAGACGAGCGAAAAAAGAAACGTTTTAGTCTCGTGTACACTCATGTTCTAATTTGGAGAAGCTAGAATATTGTTTACAAAAATAATTCAACTAAAAGAACTATTGAAAAAACTAAACAAATTATGAATATAAAAATTTATTATGCTTATAATTTAATATATCATTGTGCGGAATGTGGCAGGAATTGGTTCTAGATTTGAAAAGAATGCCTCCTAGGCAGCAAATTTATCAGGAGAAAAATAATGGAAATAAATGAGGAATAAAAACAAGTGAAAACTCATTTTACTGTCACGAAAGAAAAACGCTGCGAATTATTACACAATGGTTTATTGTTTTTCTACATAGATCACTCGTCTGCAAAGCGACCAACCATCCAACATGAAGAAAAAAATCGATCGTATTTCGGTCAGCTATAATTTGAACGGAGATTAGGCCTCTTTTGCGATTCACGCTCGTGTTTCTGGTTTATCGTACGCCCAACCCTTAAATTCTCGTAGGGAGCGAATGATTAGTCCTAAAGGGCACCGCGTGGTCTCAAAAAATTCTAAAAATTCCATGCTATCTAAAATTGATGGAAAAACAATACCTTTATAGCAGAAGTTTTTGAGTTAGGGAGTTTTCAAAATTTCAAACTTCATTTTTGAACCCGATGAAGTGACCTACATCTACCAAAATCTTCAGGGCACAACTAGACCTTAAATAGAGCCTACATACCAAATTTCATCAAAATTCGGACTGACGGCCAAATTTTTATTCGATTTTTGGATTCCACGTACCTACCTTGAAACGTAAACCAACAAATTGAGGGGGTGGAAAAAAAAATTTTCTTGGTCGATTCCAAAGGATCATTATTGAAAATAATAAACCAACATTGTTGAAAATAATAAACCAACATTATTTAAAATAATAAACCAAAAGGGAGGAGAAAAAAATAGGTTTTAACAACTCGATTGCTTGGGGTGAAAACGGGATTAACATGGTTTTTTTCAGTGCACACAGTATTATTATACGCTACATTAAGGTATGGTGTTCAAGGTCGAAGCTAACATGGAGAACTGACACCACTCAAGGTGCGAAAGACTGACGTTGAAGTGACGATAGACGGAAAGGAGCGTTCCATTGGCTGATACTTGTCACCCCTATAAAATGTCAAGTATACGTCATATGTAAAGCCTTGTTTTTCAATATAAAATAAGAACAATAATATTTTTCATAATAATAATTATAACCATATTTTTGTAGTTCCAATCAAACTATGAGTATTATCTTCAGCCTGAGCATGTAGAAGTAGAGTATATAACGAGTACAACCTGAATTCAACACATGTCTAAAAGTGTGTCGGCAATTAGAAAAAAACTTTGTAGGGTTAGACGAGAAAATCAAAGTTTCCGGAGAGTGCTGCCATAGCCAACAAACTTAGTTACAGTCCGATTCCCCAAAAGTTTCGCATTCCCTTTGAATTCTTCGACGTGGAAGTTATCCGCCGACTACTTTGCTACATTGCTGAATATGAAATAGAACACACATGGGACCCTGAAACGAACGATAAGCTTCCGCAGTTCATACGAGTAAGGTTTGACTTCAATGGGTCCGCCGTTTTGCTTTCAGTTCAGTGGCGGTGAGGTTAAAACAGAATTATTGTTCAGACCTTATGACTTCCTTAATAAAGAACGATAGACTAGGAAATTAATTCACGATTAGGTTAAATTATTACTGTGAAAAATAATCATTTGTAAAAGAGGTATCAGGTGAATTTAGTCGTGGTAGGTATACATGTTGTGTAAACCAAACCCTCAACCACTACGGTATTTTGTTGGGTTTTTCCTAGATGTTATTTCGGCGTGTTGTCGAGTGAAGGCGATGGCTTGACTGATTTCCTTTGGTCCCTACTCAACTGTAAGGTTGATCCCTAGGCTAGTTGGATGCACTATTTCTGCGGAGCTTGATGCCTACTGTTGGGAGTAGTGCTGGAAGATAGCTATCTGCCTTCTCCGGCGCCTTTAGCCAGGCTGACTGTTAATGAGCAGAACATTTGCCTAGTATTCCTAATTAGACTCTAAGGTAAAGATAATACAGAAGGAGCCTCGGAGGGTAAACCACTTGCTCACTCTTCCTACACTCCCTACACCTTTCTTTGCTGGAGAACTAAATTGTTAATAACATGTACTTGTTTCATGTGGGTCATTACACTAGAGGCCCTGATTCGTGAATTTTCTTTCCTCAAAGGGTTTTCTGAACAATTTTGGCTCAGTTTCTGTCTATTCAAGGTATAAACCCACTTTTAGGACAAAATCATAAACTAATTCTGTAAGATTCTAAATTAACATGTCAATTACTGAAAATTAATCAATTACCGAGAGTGGTGGAGTAAACTACAATTTATCAGATCCTAAAATTTGTATGGATTTGGTTGGAAGGCGCCCAAGATGCTATACAGGGTGTCTACACATAAGTATCACCATTGCATTCAGCGTGAAAAGCACATAGGAAATGATACAAAACACGTCAAGTCTTCTTGAGATCGAGGGTGACCAAACATGGCGTAAAACAGTCGATTTTTGGTTTATTATTTTCAATAATAAGCCTTTGGAATCGAGCAAGAAAAAAAAATTTTAACCCCCCCTCAAAATTTGATGTTTTACGTTTCAAGGTACGTAGAATACGAAAATCGAATAAAAAAATTTCCGTCCGTCCGCCGTACGCCGTACGCGGCACTTTTCTTAGCAACACTGGACCGATTTGGTTCAAATTTGGTATGTAGGCTCCATTTGGGGTCTAGTTGTGCCGCGAAGCTTTTGGTTGATGTAGGTCACTCCTAAGGGGTGAAAATTAAGGGTTGAAATTTTCAGGAGTGCCCTAGCTTGAAAACTCTCGAAATAAAGGTATCGTTTTTTCACCAATTTTAAATAGTATTGAATTTTTAAAAAATTTTGAGACCTCCCGGAGCTCTGTAGGACAAACCGTTCGGTCCCTACGAGTACTTGAAGGTTTTCCTTCGATAAAACAGAATCATGAGTGTGAATCGCAAAAGAGGTCTAATCTCCATTCAAATTTTATCGGACTAAAATGCGATCGCTGTTCATTTCTTCGATTTGTATACAGTTTTGCCTTCTGCGTAACCAGTAATCAAATTTCCATATGAAGCTTTCTATTTTTCCAATCGAGTGTGAAGCGTTTAGTTCTTTCTGATAAACTTGATTGTGAAGGTGTGAAGCAGTATGGTGTGGTAGGTAGTACCTAGCTGGTAGGTAAAAAAAAGTTGGTAGGTAAAAAAAATGTTGGTGGGTAAAAAACGCTGCAAATCATTGCTCAAAGGCTTCTTCACTCTTCAGATCACTGATCAGCTGAGTGAGCTCCGAAGCCATTTTCAATCCCATTGAATGGAAGTGCTCTTCCAGCGTCTCCAGCATTCGAGGAGATCTTCTTCACTCTTCAGATCACTGATCAGCTGAGTGAGCTCCAAAGCCATTTTCAATCCTATTGAATGGAAGTGCTCTTCCAGGCGTCTCCAGCATTCGAGGAGATCTTCTTCACACCTCAGATCACTGTTCAGCTGAGTGAGCTCCAAAGCCATTTTCAATCCTATTGAATGGAAGTGCTCTTCCAGACGTCTCCAGCATTCGAGGAGATCTTCTTCACTCCTCAGATCACTGATCAGCTGAGTGAGCTCCGAAGCCATTGCTCAAAGCAAACCAAAAATTTTATGTTTCGCGTTTAAGGTACATACAATTCGAAAAATGGTACCTACCGACATGGAAATGAGTATCTCAAATTTGAGAGGGAAGGTCAAGGGAGAATACAGATGGTGGTGGGTGCCATTGACGGAGAACCAGTGATCTATACAGAAGGGTGATCTATACAGAAAATAATAAACCTTTGAGCAATTATTTGCAGCGTTTTTTGTAAAACACGCTCTTTTTGGCATTCAAACTTGATTTAAGCTTGCAATGTGAATTTTAAAAAGAACAATTGATAGACAGTTGAAAAGCTGATAATTTGCTCACGTTTTTTTTCGAAGAGCGCTCAACGAAATAGGCATGGATGTATGGATGTATGGATCCGGTGAGGGACAAGGTTGATACACCATGGATGTAAAAACTTCGATTAAAAAAAGTCGAATTTCGAGAGAAAAAAAATAATAAAATTTGATTTTTGGCTTGATTTTTTAAAAAATTTTTATTGCTAAAATATTTTGGTTTTGCACCATGTATATTGAAATTTAACGTTCTTCTCAACGATATCCTCAAATTTGAATTTACTTGGTAAATAACAGGAGTTATGACAGTTTTAATGACGTAAGGTCGAAAACACGACAAAAATCTTTAAATTGAGAAAACTCGAATAAACAAGGGGTTAAAACAAAATTACTATAAGACATTTTTTGTTGGAAATACATTGTAAAATCGAACCCTGAAGTTATGCCCAACTTGAGTTTAGTGTTGTTGAATTTGACCAGTAAGTAAGAGCTAAGGCGTTTGGGAAAAATCAGTGAAAGCATGAGTCCTTGTCCCTAGCAATATAGTCTAAGAAACAATTACATTAGAGATATCTAATCAAACATATGATAGTAAATATTTGAAAACTTTGTTTAACTCGCCTAATAGGACCTGTTCGGAATATTTGGGGTGGAAAGATTAAAATTTGATGACCTTTTCGTTTATCCCTTACAAGTGAGCCCTCAAAGGGGTGTGCGCCTTGATTTTTTTTAGATTTTTAATCGAAAGTAGACTACATTCTGAGAATTTTGGCACCAACCGCGACCTTCTAGCGTGAGTAGATCTGTTTCTATGAATTTTTAAAGTTTCGACCGTTTATGACGTCACGCGCCCCTCTCGCCTGGGCGGGACCCCCCAGCTCACTGTGACGTCATAAACGGTCGAAACTTTAAAAATTCATAGGAAAAGATTTACATACGCAAGATGGTCGCGGTTGGTACTAAAATTGGTAATAAAATGAAGTCTAGTTTAGATTTAAAATAACAATAAGCAGTTTTTCCTACCCAGGCGCACACCCTATTTGACGTAGGTACTTACCCCAAAGTTATCGTAAAGGATTGGGGAATACAAGGGGAAAACACATGGCGATCTCCATGGAGAATCGTCGCCCAAACGACCTTGTGACATTGAACTGAGAAAAACTCGGGTAGTGAATTGAAGTTGTTCCACAACCCTCTCGATTACTGTTTATGTTCTCTTTCCTTAGGGTTCTCTCCGTTCAGTGGAAATTGTCGGCGGGTCTCAGGTGTTGAGTCAATATTGGCTGTTAGCCACATTAAATAGGGAGCTCGCCGTTCGTTCTCCAGCTTCGCGAAGGGCTTTTCCTCTTGATTTTCCCCAAAAGTTTGTTTTTTTCCTCGAGACTCATACCTCGAACACAACATGTAGTTTTCGCTGAAGTTCTTCATCACACCTGAAGTCGTGTTCGCCCAGGCTGTTCAAGTGAGCTTGAAAAGTTTTGACAGATGTTAAACAAGGAATGTTAGTTCATGGTTATATCACAAGTTATGCTTCGAGATTTGAAATAAGTTATAATTTCTTCTCGGTAGACCTACCGTAGGGTTAGCTTCCGAGTCTAACTATGTAGCGGAAGCGTTGTTTCCACATTTCAAGTTAAAAAAAAAGTTCTCCAAAATCAAAATTTTCATTCGCGTTTCGCGTTTTAGACCTTTCTTACCAATTTTGGTTCCGTGTCTGTCGTGAAATCCTTGTAACGGGCATACATAACTATAAGAAGTTATTGTCCTATTTCGATGAGATTTTTAGAGATAGTGAAGGTTGGCGTGAAGACAGTCCCCTATGAAAACTCTCCCCGGACTGATAGTAGCCACTGCGCATGCGCAAACGTTAATTCCTTGTAATAGTCACAACTTCTACATTTTCCATCTGATTTCGATGACATTCTCAGAGATCATACAGATTAGTAGTTAGATGGTCCCCTATGAAAATCATCACCTTCAGACTGATAGTAGCCACCGCGCCTGCGCAAACGTGAATTTCCTCATAGCGGCCATAACGTCTACATTTTTCATCCGATTTCGATGAAATTCTCAGGGATCATACAAACTAATATTTAAGTGGTCCCCTATGAAAATCATCACCTTCAGACCGATAGTAGCCACTTCGCATGCGCTAACGTACATTTCCTTGTGACTTCCACAACTCCTAAATTTTCCATCTGATTTCGTTGTAATTTTCAGGAGTCATGCGGATTGAGATGTAAATGCTTCTGTATTAAAACCATTGCTTCCGGACTGATCGTAGCTATTGCGCATGCGCAAACTTGAATTTTCTTGTGACATCCAAAAATTTTACATTTTCCATCCGATTTAGAAGAAATGTTTATAGATGGCACGGGTTGACCTGTAGGCGGTATCCTAATATGGTAGTGCATGGATGTTTTGAGATAAACTACTGTGCATCGGATCATCTATACATTCGGGTTATGGACACGAGAAACTATGTGCCACACCCACTTGGCAGACTTTTATTTTTTTAATGTACCCCACTTTTTATTCGTTATTTAAACCCCAATTCCACCTTATGGACTTTAGCCAAATTCCCCTTTATGCGATAGACCCCAGCGCCCTGTTGCATGTTAGACCTAACGTACCTGCATGTGGAGACTTCCTTTTCCAGAGTGATACTCCAGTAAAATATTGATAATTAAATCCCCCAATCAAGCTTGATCAACTCTATGAGGTTTTCCTACTTATACTTCGTTGAATCAATGCATTAACCCTCCAACGCTACGGTAGACCTCGTGGACATGAATGCTACGGTCGGGTTGGATTCAACCCAGCATACTTTTTTAGAGGAAAAGAATTTTTTTAATAGTAATATAAACAGCTTTATTTGCTCAGACAATGCGTAAACTATTCCTGAAGGTATCATAAACAATTCACATAAATTTATTATATTATATCCTTAGCAAAATGACTTTTTTTCATTATGGAACATAATATGTCAATTACTCGTGAGATTGGTATACCTATCTATAGTCCCAAAAATAACCCAACAATTTTATTATTTCAATCTTCTCCTCTTCATTCCCTTATGAATTTGGCAGTTGATAATTCTTGGACTAGGTAGGTAGGTACTTATAACTAGTGAATATGAGTCTGGTATAAACAGACATTCCCAGTGACTGATGTGTTGAGAGGTGGGAAGAATTGTAAAACATGCATCAACAACGTTAGGAATCACATTTCGATGTCAATAATGTGATAAACAGTTTCATAGTTCCCTATATTTCCTTTGACGAAGGAAGGGAAAAGTATAACTTTCTTGCTACTGTCGGGTTGAGGCCAACCCAGCCTCTGACTTGATGCGCAATACCTTCCTTCAGAAATACAGGTGACTTACCAAAACGATGAGGCCGCTTTCGCGCACTCCACAGTACTTGCTGGTAGGGTACCTGCCTGGCCCTCACGGCCTCCAGAAAGAGAGTGGGGGGGATAAGGATGCTTCTAACCAGCCCTTGGGTTGAATCTAACCCGGACCGTAGCCTAGAAGGTTAATTATGTATAATATACATACAAAATGACATATTATGTCAGTCTAGTCTATGTTTCGTCTCTCCTATCAATGTAGCGGTAATGTGGTTCAGTTCCATCTTGTCTCTATTCCGTCTTTGAAGTCAGTTGGGTTCAATGGGTCCAGCCTGATTGCACAAGTCCAACTTTCCCAGCAATGTCCCATTTCCACCCCTCTACACGTAACCCTCTCCATGTCATGATTTATATACAGTGTGAATACATTTAATGTGTCCAATCTTCAAAGGATCTATTATGATACTCATTTTAGCGAATTTTCAAAGAAAATGAAGCTATTGAAATGGCCTCAAAATTTTTAGTACGGACTTATTCGGAAATTTTTTTTCACTGAAATCCGTTTTGGAACATTCTGAAACAATCCCTGAAGTTTTTCCAAACTCAAACTTTTTTCCAAAATGTCAAACTTCAAATTTTTTGCCAAAATTTCAAATTCCAATTTCTTTTTAAATTTTAAATCAAAATTTTCAAATTTTCAAAGTGGGAATCTCCACTCATTAGTAACGTACCTACCGTTTTCTTAGTACTTATTTAAAAATAAGTCAATGTGTTTCTTTGAGTTACCAACATCTGAACTCTACTATAGGAAGAAACTATATCAGACACATGAATAGGGTCCTGTTCCAGGACGGAAACGTCGCGCTCATTAAGAAAGAACAATACTGAAGACTAGCTTGGTCATTTTCTCCACCTCCATTTATATTTATATATACCATGAAAACATGCGTATATTTGTTGTACCCAGAAATGCAGTAGCTGTGTGGGTACTCGATGAGTTCGTGGAGACGAGTAGAACGTGAATATGGACTACTAACATCTTCAAGCATACCTGGTGCATACAGTATGTTGGTATGGTACCTATAGGTACTGAAAATCGAAAAAAAACCAACAAGAACCGTGTGGGTACTCTATGAGCTCGTGGAGACGAGTAGAACGTAAATATGGACTCTTAACATCTTCAAAGCATACCCGATACATACAGTATGTTGGTATGGTCTACTGAAAATCAAAAAAAAAAAAAAACAAGAATCTTGTTTAAAAAAACTTTCCAAAAGACATTGCAACACCATGATTCCTTTTCTTAACCATACCTTGAACTGAAAGATTTATTTGAAAGTTAGCTCATTAATTCATGCTGCATGAATGAACTTTTTAACAATAAGTTTCTCATACAGTTTTTTTTAAATCATTGTTTTCGTGAGCATCATATTTTTTGAGATTTTTCTCGTGTTGCCGGCCTTACGAGAAGGTATATCACAAAATGACCATAACTACTTTAATCTACGGTGCAAATGTGAATATAAGGCCACCCTTGGAAAGAGCATTGAACAACTCATCTCTTTAATGCCAAATAAAACCATTTTGAGAATGATTCCGATGCGCAAAAAAGATCTCAACTGAAAAATTTTGAAAATTTTCCGAATTTGTCCTCCTGTTTTCAAGCTTTAATTACATAGTATTTTTGAGGGACACTCTACGTGAAAAACCTCCTCAGAATCTTGGATTTTGAATGGTCTGTTACAAAAAAATATATAATTGATTCTAGGGAAGCAATTTGGGTTTCCCTTCCGCCTGGGGATGGAAAGCCGCGGCGCAGTTCATCAAACCCGATGTCTCATCCGGAAAGCTAACTTCGTTTCTCAAAATCAAGTTTTTCCGCTTTCAAACACAAATTTCCCCCCTAAATTCGATTATAAATTTTTCTTTCAATATACTATTGAAAAGCTAAGACTCTGAGGAAGTTTTTCTGTAGATTTCCCCCCCATAAACACCTTGTAATAGGAACATATGAACGGGTAAAAAGTTTAAGAAAATTATCAAAAATGTTATTTTGAGTGATTTTTTGCATGAGATTTGCTCAAAATATTCTTGATTGGCATTAAGATGATGGAAAATTTAACGCTATTTCCGATTGTGAACAAATTTACTTGTTATTATCGGGCATCAGCAGCTAATCTGAAGGATTCGTCAACAATTGCTCTCAAGAAACTTAGTGTTCTGAATTACTGTTGGAACCAATGTTGCTGTTCCTCTGTATTCAGGATGAGCGTATTTTGGTTCAACGTTGTGAACCAAAGTCGCGAGTTTTGAGATAAGAAACAGTTGGGAAATTCCGTCTTGTCTAACGAGGTTGAGAGCAAGTTACGAACCTTCTTCTTCGAATTCGCGTTCTTGGACGGTGTTGTACGATCCCGAGAGAGTTTGTCGACAACTTTCTACGGATCTTGCGGAAACAAAAGATACCTACCTAATCTTTAGGGTTTCTCTTTTTTGTTGCAATCAAGTTCCGAACGAGGTCGATAGTAAAACGACGTCTTGCGGAGGCTTGCATTATTTGCTGAAAATTGCAAACATTAGTATGTAACTTGGGTGAGTGTAATTGCTAGTTTGGGGTTTTTCAAAAATCTGATAACTGAAAGCGTTTTGTATGTTCTAAGGTCATACTTGAAGAGTGTCCTTTGCGTGTCGCAATAATCGTGGCGCAATAATATTTTACGTAGGGAAATCGAAACGCAAAGGACACTCTTCAAGTGCGACCTTAAAACGTACAAAACGCTTTCAGTTATCAGATTTTTGAAAAACCCCAAATAGGATATTGTCCAGACACGATCAGTTCCATTGAGGATAGTCAATAAGCAACTACCAGTGTGAAATCTATTCATACATAATAGACAAGTAAAACGGGCTAAAGACATGATTATAAAATAATGGTGCAAAGTAACCGAATGAAATAGTTTTTAGGTTCATTATTTTCAATAATAATAATAAACATTTGTGACATAATTTGCAGCGTTTTTCACAATTAATTGAAAAATTAAATGACTCTTGACTAAACAAAGACTTGGCTTAGACTGAGACACATCCAGTCAGAAACCTAAGAGAATTCATGTCAATTGTGTGTCTCGAGCATTTCTAACATCCTAGTCATTGGCCAATGAGATCAAAAAGGACTTACCTGTCATCAAGGATAGCATAAACACAATATTGAGTCTTTGTCTCTATTAGAATGGCATGGCACTGGGAGTATGTCAAAGGACTGAGAAGGCTGCAGCAGAGAAGGAGTTGGGGACGTTACGATCCTCTGGACAGCCGTAAACCCACGAGTCCTAGGCTCCAGGAAGTTTCACCAAAGGATGTCGTTCGTGAGGTCAGTCTGAGGATGCTGAGCTTGTGATGAAATGGGAGGGCACAACTGTTCAAACACCTATATTTTACATCCAACTTAGCAAGAGGAAACGTGTTGTACCACCAAAGAAAGCACTTACAACACTGAGGGATTACATGACAATGTTCAGGACACAGTGGGAGGATGCAAGGGGTACCAGGGTTCGGAGCAATGGCCAGTCAGTGGGAGTTGTTTTGGTGGGGGTATGTAACGAATTCCGATTTTATTATCACCTGCCACAATATAGATTGTCTGGTCAGGTTGGAGATGAGAGGGTCCAAGATTCGAAACTCAAAGCAGGATTGGCAGAAATATTATATTTCGTAAAACAATTACCTTCAAATTTAAACAACAAAAAAAAAGATAAATAATAAAGAACCAGAAATAAATCGTATAGGTATTAACGTAATCTATTATATTTAAGATTGAATACTTAATATTATGGATGTCCTCCCTTACCAATACCAAACTAAAGATTTTAAGTTGGTTCTCCTCAATCCGCTAATTTTTCCAGGTCCTTTTTATGCTTATGGTCCTGACCTAGGCGCCTCCAATAAGGTGAAAACTTAGGAAGGCTGAGGGCAAAAAGGAAACAAAAAGTCCAGGTGAAACTTTTGATTTTCCTCCGGAAGGCACAATTGGAGGTTTTTGGATAAGAAGTAGGTACAAAGAGATTCCTACCTTCGAAGTAGAATGGGCTGGCGAGGAGTTAATTGAACGAACGCCTTTCCTTCGCAAAATTCGTAACAACAAAGTAAACTCAGCAAACTTGGTTGTTGTGCAGAAGACTGCTGTAGAACAAAGGAAAAAAGAGAACAATCCCAAGATGATCCGGATTCCTCAACTATGGTCCATGGTATAGTACTAGTGTGAGTGAAGTACCTCAAAATCTGTTGCTTCAGAAACCTGCAATTCAGAACAATCCTTCCATGAAGAAAAAAATCGGAAGAGGCAAATACACGTGGATTGTGGCAGTTTTTGCTGAATTAAGCCGTGGGAAACAAACACGACCAAAGTTGAGAACGCTGCTACAGGTACAGCTCTGTGATCTACAGCATCCAGCACGAAAGCAGCCTCCAGGCCAGGATCCAGCCTTTCTCTTCCATAAATCCTCCAGGTGGTTGTAGTGGTGTTGATAGGTGGACACGGAGAATGCTGTGGAATGTGTCTGCTTTTCACATCTCCTACCCTGAAAAAGGAAAATACCTGAGAGCCCGAAATCTCACAAATAATAAGGCAAAATTTTGACTAAAATTTAGATTATTTTTCAACATCCAACGACCCTCAGCGTCTAGAATGAACAAAATAATAGTTGCATCATCACTCACTTCTAGGATCTTATGTCTCCCAAATCACATCCAATGACCCTCGAGAACCATCTACAATAACTGGCCTATCTTTTTGCAACAAAAAACTATTGGAAATCGGTGAGCTTGTTGGCACTAAAAAACAAAAATTAGTAATTAAATAGTAAGAAAATTTCTTACTTATAAAATATTTCTATATTTCTATAATTTCTTACTTATAAAATTTCTTATTTATATTTAATATAAATTATTGTCTCGCTTGATTGTGGAGTGACGGGACATAATGAAGCGGACATGTAGTTCTCGTGTAATCTTTTCTCTCCCTATAGTCTACAGTAACTAACATTCTGTATAAACGTTTCAAATTTGGTTGATGTCGGTTGAGCCGTTTGGAGTTAATTGGTTTCGAACGATAAACGAAAAGACTAAGACATTACTGTATTAATGAAGATTGGCACTCAGCTCAGAATTCTCTCTAAAACATACTGTTGGTTTATTCAGTTCCTAATGAATTCTTGAAATTATTAACGAATTACTGTGTTTCAGTGTAACCCAAGAGCAACAGTGTGTGAAAAAACGTGTTTGTTCTCCATTGAAGAGTTCTCTTTGTGTGAGGAGTATCAATAATGGAAAACAGTGCGGTCTGGTGGGTAATTCTGTGTCTGACAACTCCCGTTAATTGGTTCTTTCGAGATATAGGACGTCGAACAAGCTCAAAATCGTTCAAAGAGACTTCGCCCACTGAAATATGTCAATGTCGTTATCCTTCATTAAATCGTCATGTATGGACAGACCGTGATTGGGACGGTGAATTCCACTGTGCATACGTGTAGCTCATGTGCGTCTGATGAGGCTTTTGTGGCGAGGCGAATAATCCCGGCTGGTCTGTATGGAACCGGTGGTGGTTCTTAACTCCTTCCCTTACTCAAATTGACTGACTCTAACAAGATCTCCGCAACCGGGATACAAAGGAATCTGGACAATGATGTATTGTAGTGGGTTTTTAATTGGAGTAAACCCAATTTCCAACAGCTTTTCTCGAGTAATATTTCTTCGGACACTACATTTTTCCAACAATACATCCTTACTTTCCAAACACAATTGTCATTACCTCGTTACTTTCTTTTTTTTATACCCACGAGTCAACTTTACTGTTAAGATTGTCAACTATACAGTTGAAAACCACAGGGGAAGAACGCACCTAGTCGATTTTTTTCGAAAAATAGGTTATGACGGTTCCTTATAGATTTTTTCACGGCGCACTCGATGGTGACAACCAAAATGGGCTAAACAATCCAATATATGAGAAAAATGCGAGAAACGAAACGCCGTACAGGGGAAGAACGCACCAAGCCGAGCGCAACCGGGGAAGAACGTGCCAACTTTCGGGCTCCCTCCCCCAGGTCGTATTCCCCTACCTGATGGATCTTTGTGATTCACGCATTCATGCGGTTTTCCTGGGTTTCACATTATTATTTTCGATTGTTAGGGGCGATAAATATTATTTTCTTCATACCAATGAGTTTTTTTGAGATAGATGCTAGTGTTTGTTTTCTTGAAAACAGTGAAACTGTTTTTGTTTTGAATGAATTTCCTGGATTTTATTCAAATATTTTGCAAAACTTCTTCTTGAGTGAACTTTTGAAAATACCAAATCATTATATATATTATTGAAATGTCACGAAACCATTATGCCCTGATAAAGAGAGAAATCTTATGGCAGGATACTATGAGTAAAACCAGCAATACACGTTCATGGACCTTTGCAACTTTGGATAGCAATATGGAGTTTTAAAATACTTTTTGCAGTAGTTTTGATTGTACCACCGAATTCTACAGTACGCTGAGACACAAATCCCATTTAAAAAAAAAATTATCGACCAAATTCGAACTAATATTGGGTTTTGCCGGAAAAAATTATTTCCTGAAAAGTTTACAAAATGGGACTTGGTGCGTTCTTCCCATGTAGTCTTCAGTTGTGTTAAACTCATACAGACAATGGGGTGTGCGAATGATTTTTTTTAGATTTTTAATCGAAACTATACCTCATCCAGAGAATTTTGACACCAACCGTTCTCGTTTTGAATGAGTATATCTTTTTCTGTGATTTTTCAGTTTCAAATTATTCTGACGTCATAACAATTCGGAAAAAAAATTCGAAAAATTCGAAAAATGTCTTCTCACGCTAGAAGGTCGCGGTTGGTGTCAAAATTCTCAGAATGAGGTCTAGTTCAGATTAAAAATAACAATAAACAGTTTTTCCGGCCCATGCGCATACCCTATTGTCCGATGGGGAATAATTACAAAGTTAGGTTTCCCAAGTTCATTCAAAAAACCTTTTTTTTCCGGCAGGCAGGTGAGAAAATCTTTAAGATCCATATTTGAGATCCATAGGTTGAGTTGGATCTCGTAAGATACCTGGAAGGATCCGCATCTTCCAGTTATGTGGGATTCAAACCCACTAAAAAAAAACACCTCCTTTTCCCCCACGTTGGAACTCAGCCCGGAACCGTTTAACACATTACTTCGGGCTGGGTCTTGGGGCGTTTAATCAGTTCTGGGTGAGGGGACGGACCAGATGCTCCCTCCTCACTCTTTCTCGTTCTAACAGCATCTTCCTTATCAGGATGCATGCAGCAGTCCAGCTCCTTTCACCTTCCAGCATCCTGCTGACAACATCCTCTAGGGAGAAAACTCAAGGTCTGCCATCAGCTGGTCTCTTCAGGCGCCCATTTGGTGCATTTGAAGAAGGTGTGGAGTACATCATCTTCATCTTTGTTCTGGCAGTGTAGACATGTTGGGGCAGATACCTTCCCAATTTTATACAATTAGGCATACAAAAGTCCATGTCCTGTAAAGAACTGCGTAAGGAAGAAGTTCTCTTCTACATGTTATCTTTCCATCCACGTCTGAATGCTTGGCACCAGCCGTGCAGTTCGCTTCCTCCATGTTCTCCCGTCCATATATCTTGTCATTTTGCCATTGTGCTCTCCCTTTCTTCCTTTGCTATGCAGGCCCTGTTTCCTTCATCCCTTCTCTCAAAGATTCTTTTCCTCTCTGAAGCCATCAGCTGAATGGGTATGACACTTGTGAGGACAAAGAGTCACTCATGTCACTAAAAAACCTTAGCGAAGCGAAGTTGC
Source organism: Apolygus lucorum (assembly GCA_009739505.2). Classification (NCBI taxonomy): domain Eukaryota; kingdom Metazoa; phylum Arthropoda; class Insecta; order Hemiptera; family Miridae; genus Apolygus; species Apolygus lucorum. Next base: position 4,781,416 of record CM019169.2, read on the forward strand.
TGGAAAAAACAAACGGTTTTACTCAACTTTAACAAGTCTGCGAACCGGACATAGCATATGCATAAAGCCTACGTCTACAAAATAAAAGAAACGACGAATCAGTGTGAAGTGTGTGCTGTGCCGGAAGATATTATACATGTGATCCTTGGATGTATAAGATACAATATTCAAAGAAAACGTTTCTGTACTGAATTTCCATTATTTTACCCTGTCCATTTGATTTTACAACTTTAATGTTGCTTCCAGAAGTTTACAAAGAACTAATGAGTTTTTTAAACCAGATTGACCATAATATTTAATTTTTCCTAATTTTCAGTAGGCATTGAGTTTTAATTAATTTTATAATTATTATCTTATTGTACATAATATATACAATAAGATAATAATTATAAAATAAATTTATATTATTTATTAATTATATGATTTTGCTTATTTATTGATAAATAATTTTATTTGACATCAGATTGCTCCACAAAGCCAGATAATGTGTACATATTTATTTTACTTTGTGGAGCAATCTGATGTCAAATAAAATTATTTAGGAAAAAACTCAGACAGTACCCAGTAGGATTTTCTAATTTATGCGCAACCTCTGAGTTCTGCCAAAATTGATATGAATGCAGACCCCTTCAAGAGTGTGATACGAATTTTCGATGCTGAATCACGTGGTGGTATCCATTTTCGGATTCAACTGGAGTTTTTCGAAACGGCGGCCGAAAATTAGGTGGTTTTCAAAAGAAAATCGCTTTTTTCCATCCTTATTAGTTACGTCGCAATTTTAATTAGTTCGGGTGGCTAACTTTACTCCTAAATTTGGGAGAAAGAAAAGACAATAAAATCTATCGTGTGAGTACGAATACGAATTTGCCAGTTTACCTGTGGTCAATTCCTTGTCCTGAAAGTGGAATTTTTCGAAACTTCGGCCGAAAACTAGGTGGTTTTTAATATAAAATCACGCTGTTTTTCCATCCTCATGAGTTACGACGCGATTGTAATTACTTCGGGTGGCTAACTCTACCCTTAAATTTTATTTTCTTTCCATCCTCCCAAATTAAGGGGTAGAATTATTCACCCGAACCAATCAAAATTGCGTCGTAACTCATAAGGAAAAGAAGCAAGATTTTCTATTAAAAACCACCTAATTTTCGGCCGCCGTTTCGAAAAATTCCACTTACAGGACAAGGAATCGAGCACAGGTAGACTGGCAAATTCGTATTCGTGCTAATACGACAGATCCAAATCCATTGGTTCCTTCTAAATCAAAATTGTTATGCGTTACAGAGCTTTCCCAATAAACGTGGTCCCGTAGCCCGAGACAAAATCCAAGGTTTGTCCGCTTCCCTCATGTTTTCGATTCTATCATATATATGATTTTGCACAAACAATTCAACGTTTTTCTATAATATAGAAGGAATTTGCGGGGAAGTTGAGTACAGTCACTATAGTAGTGGGAGTATAAATAGATGGATTGTTTTCGATATACCATTAAGTATTCACAATTGGCCTACATTTGAAGAAAAACTGGTCCTTCGAACCAGAGCTGGATCCCTACAATGTGGAAAGAAAGTCTTTCACCGACAGTCATGAATACAATGCGAATATAAAACGGGAAAACCACGTTTTCGTTTCTGACGACTCGAAGGATGAGATACTGAGCCAGTTGTTCGGATTACCCTCGAATATCTCGGGATATGGGCTTTACTTGTCACAGTTTTCATCTTTTTTCCTCATCCGATACCTCGTTTCTGTCATCGTTCCAAGAATCCGGCTCCTTGATGCCGTGTAAGTACATTTTGAGGTTGGGAGCAGACACGTCTATTCGCTTCTCTCTTGGAGTGATTGATGCGATAAGGGGAAACAAATGGCTTTGGAGAGAGAAGCAAGTAGTAAGAAGTAAGATATTTTTTATCTCGAAGCTTCAAAATGACGCTTCTTGGCGGATGGCTGAGCATCCCATTTACCATGGAGAAAACTGGTTGGGACTTGGAAGTGACTCGACTTGCAATTTGATTCACTCCATTCTACCTTTCCCGGTTTAAATTATGAGCCGAGTTCCGTTCCGGACATCGAAAACGTCAGTCTCCGGCTATGATTTCTCCTGCAAACTTTTAGAAGTAATTTGCCTACTCGGCTGAAAGGCTTTAGCCTTCTGTCCGGACCGTTGTCCCTCGTTGCAATGAGGACCCCCGTCCGTGGGGCACCGACTCGCTTTTTTCATGGTTGTTATTGAAATATGACAGGATTTCGTTGTAAATACCACAAACTAACATAAAACATCTTTATTGCAACGTCTTTCTTCGTGTATAACATCAAATGAATTGGTTTTTATCACAATTTATCGATATAAAAAATAAGATTACACATTATTTTTATTTTTCACTTCCTGGATTTCATCCAGCTTAGGTATCACATCATTTTGACTACTCAGATAAAAAATTCAGTCTCAATTCACGCTCATAATGACGTGTTCTACGTAGAATTGGAGGAAACATTCCAATTCAAAACCTCTAGAATCATTAGGAGTCTACTACGTAGGTACCAAGAACATAAAAACTAGGAATAAACAGTTTTCACATTTTTAGGGAACATTTTCCAAGCAGCCTTTTGTATTCTTTTCAGTCTTCTATCTTCGACAGGAGGGTACTGAGGATATGAGCCCACACAGAGGAAAGGGGTAGGCTCAGGGTGGGGAAAAGCCTCACCCACCCGTCCCAGGGACGTGGGTCCGGACAGAAGGATAAAAGGTGACAGAATGGAGAGAAGAGGAAATATTACGTATAATGCCCAAATAAATTCATAAGTCTGTAATGTCTTCATGTGATTTCTAACTACTATTTCATATTCATAAACCAGTTAGTGGGCTCAAAACACACGAGGTTTCAACAAGATGAAGCCACGGCCAACACGGCCAGGATTTCATTGTATTTTGCTCTCAAGTTCACCAAGGTAGCTTTGTTTGCGCTTTTCGAGGTTGAAAAAAAGTTCTCCAAAATCGAAATTTCCACTCGCGTTTTACGGTTTAGACCTTCCCGAACGATTTTGGTACCGTATCTATCTGTCTGTCGTGAAACCCTTGCCAAAGCCATAACTTCTACAATTCTCATCCGATTACTATGAAATTTTCAGGGATTATGTGGATTGGCGTGTAGACGGTCTCCTATGAAAATCATCACCCCCAGACGAATAGTAGTTGCTGCGCATGCTCAAACGTGAATTCCTTGTAACAGTCATAACTTCTACATTTCTCATCCAATTTTGATGAAATTTTTCAAATTCGGAAAATTTTGCGAGTTCGGTTGTAGATGATCCCTATGAAAATCACTGTCCCCTAGACTGATGGTAGCTACTGCGTATGCGCAAACGTTAATTCTTTGTAATATCCATAACTTTCACTTTTCCATCCGATTTCGATGAAATTTCTCAGGATTGGCATAGAGATGGTCCCCTATGAGGATAGTGGAAGGTACTTAGAGATTGATATTTTGAGATTAACTACTGTACATCGGATCATCTATACAATTGGCATAAATCAATTTCAATTTTCGGCAAACTTTTGGCATACCAATTTGAACTTTTGGCAACTCATTTTGAACTTTCGGCAGATCCATTACGTTTCGACAACTACTGGAGTCCTTGTCCATCTTCATTCCCTCTACAATGTTCAATAAAGTGTTTTTCTCTCTCTCTATACAATCGGGTTATGAATACGAGGAAGCTATGTGCCACATCCACTTGTTTTGCATTCGCACGATTTCCCCCGGACGAGAGATTTTTCGACAAGAGATTTCCCTGGACACCACCCTCGTCAGTCCTCACTTAAAATGGGTTTTGTCTTTGGGGAGAATCGGGGGAAATCATAAAGTAGGTTCGCGAAATCCAAGCTCTATTACGTGAATATACCCAATCATTTGAATTGCGCTAATCCCAGAACCTTCATGCTTCAAAATTATTCACTCTCCAGGGAAACCTTAGGTTTTCCCTCGATCCTACGATCTTTCCTTCTCGCCTCGACTACAAAGACTGATAACTGCTCCCATAATGGAAGGTTATCTTAGCCTTTACAGGAGGCGGAATGTTGCTCGTAAATTGAGTTCAGGGCTTTCATAATGATGTCATTGAAAAACGCTCGGAACCCCTATCTTAGGCGAGAGGGGTCAACTTTATCTTCACCCCCACTCCAACCCTTAAAATCGGAAATACGTTTTTCCACTCCGAAAGTTTATACCGTCGATGTTTAGAGACTGCTGGTAGGAGAGGGTGTAGGAATAAACCTTCGAAAAAGCTTCCCTCCCTCCTACCGCCGTTCTCGAGGGAAAAATGAAAACGCCAAACCGAAGATAAAGCCAAAGTCATTGTGGAAATATTCCATCAAACACCATTTCCCCTTTCCACTTCTTTCAACATCAGCTAACGTCTTTTTTCTTGCTGAATAAGTCTCGACAGAGTGAATTGGAAAAAATTCTTCAAAAGACCGGAAAATCTGTCGTGAAAAATATTCTAAGAAAATTGAAACGAGTTAACAATTTTTTGCGGATGTCGGAAAGTGTTTAAAATTTCGTGGGGAAGTGCTACGAAGCGCTGCTTAACAAAATCAACATGATGCTACTGGTGGGCTCCACCTTTTTTCCCCTGCCATAGGATGACGTAGGAGAGAAATAAATCGAAAGAGAAATAAGTCTCCCTCTTAGAAAGCAAAGATTCCCCATCTTCGGTGAAGAATGAGAAAAACGAACAAAAAGAAACTTTGATGTCATACAAAACTAATTTCTCCCTTTATGGGAAAAACAATGGATCATGAATTTTATTCTTTTCTTTTTTTCTTAAAATTTACGGAATGGTAATAGTAGGTAGGTACAACAAATTGTTTATTCTTTCCACTTACCTAGTTTGATAGTGTTGTACTCTACGCTGCAGTTGTAGCTGTACCAAATTACGTCTCTATCCACTCTTTATTGACCCTTGTAACCATTTTCTTATTTTGGATAGGTAGCTTGAAAATTTCTGCTCTAGAGGGAAACACAATAGATCATGAATTGTCCATTGTTGTAGGGGAAATAAAATACACCCAAGCTATTTCATGAATATTTATTATCATGAAGTAGGTTGATACTTTTTCAATTTTTGATTTTTTTCTTGTTTTATTATGTACCTACCTACCTACCGAGTTAGGTACCCCCACCACACCATGTGCCTCCCCCATCTCCCTGCCTTCTCATTTCTGGTCAGTTTTCATCATCAGTTTTTCCCATTTTTCTCAGGAAATAATCATGCAATTTCCATGTTTCTTGTGACATTCTTCTAATTTTTATAATCTCTACACCTATGCACTTGTTTAATTCCAAAAGTAAAAAATACGTGAAAAATTGTACCTGAATTTGAAATTTTCAAAGATTTTTGAAATTCATTAGTGTTTCTATCTACCTAGGAATTGAAAAACTAAAAGATTGCCACTGGTATCATCAAAATCAAACAATAATTGCCAGAGAAAACGCTGCAAATTATTACACAATGGTTTATTATTTTTCTAAATTGATCACTCGTCTGCAAAGCCACCAACCATCCGAAATGAAGAAAAACATCGATCGTATTTCGGTCAGCTAAAATTTGAACGGAGATTAGGCCTTTTTTGCGAGTCACACTCGTGTTTCTGATTTATCGTACGTAACACCCTTAAATTCTCGTAGGGAGCGTACGGTTTGTCCTATAGAGCTCCGGGTGGTCTCAAAAAATTCTAAAAGTTCTATAGAATCTTGAATTGAAGGAAAAACAATAATACCTTTATATCGAAATTTTTTGAGTTAGGGCGTTTTCAAAATTTCAAAATTGATTTTGGAACCCTTAGAACTGACCTACACCAACCAAAATGTTCGGGGCACAACTAGACCCCAAATGGAGCCTACATACCAAATTTCATCAAAATCGGTCAATTGTCAGTGGCAAAAGTGCCGCGTACGGCGTAGGTACGGCGGACGGACGGCCAAATTTTGGTTTATTATTTTCAATAATGAACCTTTGGAATCGACCAAGAAAAAAAAATTTTTAACACCTCCTCAAAATTTGATGGTTTACGTTTCAAGGTACGTAGAATCCAAAAATCGAATAAAAATTTGGCCGTCCGTCCGCCGTCCGCCGTACGCGGCACTTTTGCCACTTAGCATTGACCGATTTTGATGAAATTTGGTATGTAGGCTCCATTTGGGGTCTAATTGTGCCCCGAACATTTTGGTTGATGTAGGTCAATTCTAAGGGTTCCAAAATGAATTTTGAAATTTTGAAAACGCCCTAACTCAAAAATTTTGATATAAAGGTATTGTTTTTCCTTCAATTTAAGATTCTATAGAATTTTTAGAATTTTTTGAGACCACCCGGAGCTCTGTAGGACAAACCGTTCGCTGCCTACGATAATTTAAAGTTTGGACGTACGATAAATAAGAAACTCGAGTGTGAATCGCAAAAGAGGCCTAATCTCCGTTCAAATTTTAGCTGACCGAAATGCGACCGATGTTTTTCTTCATGTTGGATGGTTGCTGGCTTTACAGATGAGTGATCTATATAGAAAAACGCTGCAAATTATTACACAATGGTTTATTATTTTTCTATAGATCACTCGTCTGCAAAGCTACCAACCATCCAACATAAAGAAAAACATCGATCGTATTTCGGTCAGCTTTAATTTGAACGGAGATTAGGCCTCTTTTGCGATTCACACTCGTGTTTCTGATTTCTCGTACGTCCAAACTTTAAATTCTCGTAGCGAGCGAACGGTTCGTCCTACAGAGCTCCGCGTGGTCTCAAAAAATTCTAAACATTCTATAGAATTTTAAATTGAAGGAAAAACAATACCTTTATATTGAAATTTTTCGAGTTAGGGCGTTTTCAAAATTTAAAAATTCAAATTTGAACCCTTAGAAGTGACCTACATCAACCAAAATCTTCGGGGCACAACTAGACCCCAAATGGAGCCTACATACCAAATTTCATCAAAATCGGTCAATGCTAAGTGGCAAAAGTGCCGCGTACGGCGGACGGCGGACGGACGGCCAAATTTTTATTCGATTTTTGGATTCTACGTACCTTGAAACGTAAACCATCAAATTTTGAGGGGGTGTTAAAAAAAATTTTTTCTTGGTCGATTCCAAAGGTTCATTATTGAAAATAATAAACCAAAAGGGGAAAACTCGTTTATTCACTGACTGAGACCCCCTTAAGCAGCAATGGATGGGGGCGTATAAATATATGGGGGTGTAAGTATAAATCATGTATTATAGTTAGGTGATAAAATATGAAAGGAAGAGTCGCATAATCATGCATTATTATTTTCCGATGCTTCTTTCAATCATATTTGGAGGATTTTTAACAATTCTGATCTCGGGACATGCTTAAAAATTATTTTGAGATAATGAAAAACGTCCGCTATATTGGATGGGAAGTATTTTCCTTTCTCACACAGAATGAAGTGAATGATTGTAAAATTTATGTAATATGATCGCACAATATTGTCCAGAAAGTACTGCTGTTGGTACTTGCAGCATTTTTCAATATAATTTAGTGGTTCTCTGCATTTGTTTCAGAGGCAATACCACGTCGAGAGATACGTCAAGGAGAAAGACGACGCAGAGGGAAGAACCCGTACGTACGGCGTTTCAGATTTGTTCCGCACGCCAAATTTGAGAAGAAAAACTGTCATCATCACTTTTATATGGTAAAAAACCTGATAGTATACTGTCATATGAGGGGTCTAGAATACAAAAGGGCATAAGTGTATAAGTGACTTATTTTGAGATCTCTCAGCAGCTGATTTCAAAGTTCGATGAACATATCAAATCACCGGGTGCACTAAACTCTTCAATAATGTTTCCGAGTGCTGTAATGGGGCTTAGTTTTGATTTAAGAGTTGTGGAACTTGAAGCCAGACCTAGACGAACGGAAGTATAGGCAGACTAAGAAAATTTGGAGAGCTCAGCCCTTTACATTCAAAGAAACAGCAGGGTAGAGATCAGGTAGAAATGGAGTATCCGTAATGGTCCATTGCCCCTTGTATCTCAACCAAAGGAAGAATTTTTGGAACATTTTGGAGTACAAGGGGCTTAAGTGAAGTAGCCCCTTGCATTCCAAACTTGAAGAGTTTTTTAGTGCATTTTTTTATCTTCAAGGCAGTCATCATTTTGAATCATTTTTGCCTTGACCAATATTTTCGTGAAACTCGAACTTGAAACTCGATTTTCATGAAAATCAGACTTATGCCCCTTGTAGTCTAGGCCCTTCATATATGTTTACACATTTTGTGTGTAGGTTAGCACATTCCCTCACTACCGATAATAACAGTGAACAACTAAGCAGTAGTTCTGCATCCTCATAGAAATGATTGTTCTGACCTTAAATTTGGAATGGGCAACCTCAAATACTATTATTCTATTCTATACTTCTATTCGCCATAACCTTTGTGAACCTCTTAAATTCGTCTAAGATTCGCCCTCACATTTTGGAAGAGGGATTAATTACATCTTGACCCCTCTCAACGTTTTGCATGAACTTCGAACAGGTATGACATGTTGGCAACACCTTTCCTAATGTAAAACGTCTTCCAAAGGGGTGTGGCACATAGCTTCCTCGTATTCATAATCCGATTGAATAGATGATCCGATGAAAAGTAGTTAATCTCAAAACTTAAAAGTACCTTCCACTACCTTCATAGGGGACTATCTACACGCCAATCTAAATAATCCTGAAAAATTTCGTCGAAATCGGATGGAAAATTTAGAAGTTTTAGCTGTTACAAGGAATTGACGTTTGCGCAGACGCATCAGTCTGGGGACAATGATTTTCATAGGGACCATCTACTACCAAATTCGCATATTCCCTGAAAATTTCATGTAGAATTTATGGCTTTTTCAAAGAATCACGTTCGTCTAGGGGTGATGATTTTCATAGGGGACCATCTACCGGCCAATCCAAACAATCCTAGGAAATTTCATCAAATTCGGATGGAAAATGTAACTTTTGCGGCTGTTACAAGGATTTTACGTTAGCGCATGCGCAGAGGCTTCTGTCAATTTTGAGGCCTTGATTTTCATAGGGAGCCATCTACAATCTATCCGCATAATTCCTGAAAATGTCATCGAAATCGGATAGAAAATGTAGAAGTTATGGCTGTTACAAGGAATTCACGTTTGCGCTTGCGCAGCGACTACTATCAGTCCAGGGGAGATGATTTTCATAAGGGACCGTCTACACGCCAACCCGCACAATCTCTAAAAATTTCATCGAAATCGGACAATAAATTCGTATAGTTATGCCCGTTAAAAGGATTTCATGACAGACAGACACGGAACCAAAATCGTTCACGAAGGTCTAAAACGTAAAATGCGAGTGGCAATATTGATTCTGGAGTACTTTTTTTTCATCCTTGAAAAGTGAAAACAAAGCTTCCGCTGCCTTGGTTGACTCAGAAGCAACAAGCGATTCCATTTGGGTTTTCCACTTCTCCCGCTGATTCAGTTGTTCAAACAACAAGAATATCGAAATTTCGACCGGTAATTTGTGCTGCTGTTGTTCATCAGGTTAGAGTTTTTCGAAGAAAAACTCTCGTTTTTAAAATCCCAAAATTGGTGAGATCTGGTAATTAAAACTTGATTAAATGGTTATGAAGTGCTGCGACTTCATTATTAGGTACCTATCTCAATTAAGAAAATTTATGAAACTCACGGTGGATCCAATTAAATGTGACAAACGCTTTCAAGACAATATTGTTCTCGACTTGGGGGAGAATTAATTTTACCGAAGTTCAGCACGCTCGAGAGTTTCATTCTGCAGGTTCTAAGGTGTTTCTATGATTTGAGAAAGACCGTTCACATGGCTCACGGGTAACTTCGACAAACTTGAGATTTCAATTCAACAACCGTTCCCATTGAAGATGAAATTTAGTTCTCACGAAGAGACCGAAGTACGCCGTTTCTTCACCTAATGGAAATACGACGGATGTTGTCATGAGAGGTCAGCTAAACTAACGATTCGAATAAGAGTTGGTCATCTTACGATCATTAACCCGCGAGAGGTGATCGTCCTTCAAGGGTGGAGGTGTTACTTGAACGCCGCACTCGGTTATTATTCGCTCTACAGAACTGTGACTTTGTAATAATTCTCTAATATAAAATTGAGATGTAGCTGAGCATGTTTGCAAAAATTTCAAGTATCTAAAACTTTGACTCTTTTGTACTTAAATTCAACCTACACGGGTCCAGCACGGACCCTTGAAGAATCAAATAAAAATTACAAATTGGAGGGACAAGGGTGTTGATACCAGAAAACTGAAAGACATCAGACAAGATTTATAGACAACGTTTCAGCGTGGAAATAAAGATCAAAATAGCATAGAATGGCTCAAAATAGGAAACAACATGAAACATGTCTCAGAAACGTGAGGTATTAGCTTATGCACATTCAAAGATTTACAAGTGGATTTTAGGAAAACAATACGTACCGTAGATGTACCCAATTTCGGCCATGTCCCCTAACTTCGGCCATTTCAAATATTGGCGGTACTGATGAAGCTGCGCTCTTCAAGGGTCATTAAAAACTTTAAGATTTTTCTCAATTTCAACAGGTGTCTTTGGGGCCTAAAGTTGATATCTCCAGCGCTTGTTACTCTTATCACTTTCCCATGAAAAACAAGTGGGTGTGGCACATAGCTTCCTCGTATCCATAACCCGATTATATAGATGATCCGATGCATAGTAGTTAATCTGAAAACACCAATCTCTAAGTACCTTGCACTACCCTCATAGGGGACCATCTACACGCTAATCTGGACAATCCTAGAAAATTTCATCAAATTCGGACGAAAAATGTAAGTGCGGTAGTGATTGGAATCAAAAAATTTCATTGCCAGACTGGGAATTGAACCCGGATCCCCAGGGTGTGAGTCCAGTACTTTGCTAACTGATCTACAGAGGGGTTTATAAAATGGCTTTGAGATCCTCACCTCAGACGCAACTGTTACGGCTGTTACAAGTATTTTACGATTGCGCATGCGCAGAGGCTACTGTAAATTTTAAGGCCTTGATTTTCATTGGGGACCATCTACAACCTAATCCGCGTAATCCCTGAAAATGTCATCGAAATCGGGTAGAAATTGTGGAAGTTATGGCTGTTACAAGCAATTCACGTTCGCGCATGCGCATCGGCTACTATCAGTCCGGGGGTGATGATTTTCATAGGGGACCATCTAAACACTAATCTGTAACATCCCAGAAAATTTCATTGAAATCGGATGGAAAAAGTGGAAGTTACGGCCGTTACAAGAAAATTAACGTTTGCGCATGCGTAGTGACTACTATCAGTCCGAAGGTGATGATTTTCATAGGGAACCATCTAATCACTAATCTGTAACATCCCTAAAAATTTCATTTAAATCGGATGGAAAATGTGGAAGTTATGGCTGTTACAAGGAATTCACGTTTGCGCATGCGCAGTCGCTTCTATCAGTCCGAGGATGATGATTTTCATAGGGGACCGTCTACACACCAACCCGCACAATCCCTGAAAATTTCATCGAAATCGGACAATAACTTCGTATAGTTATGCGCGTTACAAGGAAATCATGACAGACACACAGACACACAGACACACAGACACACAGACAGACAGACACGGAACCAAAATTGTTCAGAAAGGTCTAAAACGCAAAACGCGAGTGAAAATTTTGATTTTGGAGAACTTTTTTTTTTCGTCCTTGAAAAGTGAAAACAAAGCTTCCGCTACCTTGGTAGACTCGGAAGCAAAATCAAAATGTAAACAAGCAGTTTAGACATTTTTCAGCTTGTGTGCTTTATAACTATTGTAGTTTTTGATGTGATGTGATCTTAGAACTTGCTCTTGCCGTTTCATGTTCGTAGTTTATTGTTCTTGAAGGTGAGTGATAAGTAATTTTTTTACTTCGTGTTTTGAGGGAGTTCTGGGGAGTTTTTTCCGATAACTGAGTCAGTGTACCTAACTTCGGCCATGGGGGGTCCGTCTCGAAAATAGAAAATTAGTGGACGTGAGTACCAAAACTATAATCAGATATATATGGGAAACGCACTGAAGGAGATTAGGGCTAGGAAATTGTCAATTCGGAAGGCATCCTAAAAATATGCAGTACCCAGATCGACTTTGCAGGTTAAGATAAATAAGAAGAATCCTCTCTAGGTGGGTCACCCCAATGCATTTTCATTTTCACTCTAATGTAGTGATATTATTATAATGACTGGTCATGAGTTTATAGTCGTTTGAGAATATTACACAAAGCATTCAAGAGAAGACAGATAAGTTAATATTACCAATGAATGTTTTAAATGTTGTTTAAATAATTTTGGCTGTTTTGTAACTAGTGTGACGATCTTGTATTTTTGACATTATTAGCACTGATAATGATGATATTTTTGAAATGTCGGCCTAAAAATTACCATAATTTGAAGTTTTAAAATTCAAATAATATGTTCATGTTTGAAAAGCTTTGTAGATATTTTTTACTGCATTTCGCCTCTGTTTGGATGTTTTCCATGATATTCCTAAGGTGTTATTGTATTATAGGTGTTCCAAAAAAGTCTTTGTGTGGTTTTTATAATTTTTAAATTCAATAAAGCTTTTTTAAAAAATTATTCGGCGGCCGAAGTTACAATATAATTACTACTTCTTCGTTTTTAATGCATTTTTCATAGGTGGCCGAAGTTGGAGCACAACGGTACCTAACTTCGGCCACACTCCAAGTTTTTAAAAAAGGCCAAGGTTGTGATGATAAAAAAAAAAATTATAGTGACATCCTATAGAGCAGATCTGCTGCCATCTAAATGATTTTTTTCAGATTTTTACTCATATATTTGACTTTAAATAAACTCAAAAAACCTCCAAAAGTGGCCGAAGTTGGGTACATCTACGGGGTACATATACTATGAGATGAGTCATTTTCCCATTTAGTTGGAAATTGAGTTCCCATTTCTATAAAGTGAAAATCAAGATTTTTTCCCGTTTTTACTTTTATAGGCTACTTTAAAGGCTACTTTTATGCTCTCGAAAACTTGGTTCATATAAATGCGTTATCCTCTCGGTTGATGATGATATAGAAGCTGCAACTAGTAATCTACAGACGTCAATTACTGAGGTTTTTAAGTGGACCAAGATGTGGAGAATAAAGTTTAAGGAATCAAAATCAGTTCATATCAACTTTACTAACCGAAAAGTTCCAGTCATGGATGTTGTGATCAATTCAAATAAAATACCCCATACGGATGCAGTTAAATAGTTGGGTATGACCCTAGACTCCAAACTAAACTGGAAAAAACATGTAGAAAAGAAAAAAGAGGAAATTAAAATGAAATTCAGGAAGATGTATTGGTTGATGGAAAGGAATTCTTGTCTCTCTCCCTCTCTCCACAATAAACTGCTTATTTATAAGCAGATCCTTCACCCTGTATGTACCTATGGAATTCAGTTATGGGGCTGTGCCAAAAAATTAATGCCAAGAAATTATTGCAAGATACTCAAGGAGGCACGAAAAACACCTCCACAATCATGAAAACACGGGAATGCTCTACGTTTTGGACAACAAAGATGAACTCCGGCGACTCACATGAAAAAACCACTGGACTTAGTGCTGTTAAAGTGCAATTATAGCTCAGTTTTGAATACTGTTATGAGAAGGGGCTGGGTTTTACTGTAAACGGGTTCTCAAGGAGTGTACAAATGATATGTAATATTGGTAGATAGATTGTATTTAACACTCAGTTGCAATAAAAAATCATGTTAAAAAATAAATAAATAGAAATGCATTTGTAAGGAGATACATGATCATGGATATAATCTTAGTAGTGAGGGAATTAGGTAATGAGAGTGAGAATTAGTTAACATATTACGATTTGACTCGTAAAACGCCATTACTTCATCAAACCAAGGAATAATAATTGAGTACGGGTAAAATGTAGTACATCTCTGAAAATAGCTATAATAAGTTCAAATTAAGTTATGAGAATGATTCCCTCTATATTTCCCATTTTCTTTCTTTTTTCAATTCTCTTTTCTTTTTTGTTTTCTTTCTATTTTTCTTTTGTTGAGGTTTTGTGACTTTTAGATTTTTTACGGATCAGGGGTGTTAACCCTGCATCCAACCCCGAGGCTTGGAGGGCCAGGGAACTTTTCTTTTAGGGTCTCCTCACCCTTAGATGGTTGCCACCCAAGGCTGAAGGAGCCATCTCGCCCGACTAGTGCCTATTTGAAATGGCGGTTCTGTTTTAAGACAGTCTTCAACGAGTTCAGGGGCTTTTTGTAAGGCTATCGTTGTCAGCAGATAGCCCACCCCCTCTACAAGAATGCCGCCTTGTCTGCAACTGCTTATTCGTCAGAGCTTATTTCGCAGCTAACCATACTTAATATCTTACGGCCGTCCCACTATCCGCAACCTGAGGATGGACCTGGGAGCTTGGCAAGCACGCTGGGTACAGAGCCCAGAGCAGCAAAAGAAAGAGGCAGACACCCTCAAACCCAAAAAATTGCATCCAAATTGGACTTAGTATAGTCTTGCTCGCTATTTTTTTCTCACTTTCGTTAGACCTTCTTTCTCTCCTCTATTTCCCCACCATACCGTAACTGTAAGATAATTGTAAGATGCAAGGTAGCCACATCTACTTGTGCATACTAAGTACTATTTAATTTTACTGAGACCAAACCAGACTCTCTTTCTTACCTCTGGTGGCACCAACTTGAAGCTGCCATTTATTTAGATCGTCTAGTGAACTCGTGTTTGCATTTCGTGGAGCGAAGAAGTTGATTCGTCTTTCAGGGCTCTCTTCATCGCTTATGGACGAGCTTACGATGCAAATTTCTCTGCATATCAAAAGTATTCAAAATCCTTCGTTACCTCCAGAAACGGGAGGCCTTCGAATATTATTATGCCAATTTGAATGACATCATCGAGTTGATCCAGTTAGCTTCAACTTCATGTTCGAACTTGAGAAACTCCATGAAGGTACCTGGATGAGCGGAAAACTTCATCTTCTCAGTTATAACGGGCAGTAGATACTAAGTATGAAATAATAAATAAACAACTTTAAATCAATATTACTAAGTACGTGATTTGAATAATTGGATTGAAATAAGCTGGTTTTGTTACATCTGCAATAGTTTAGTTTTCCCTTGCTCGAAAGTTTACCCCCGTTACTGTTTGATCCTCTTCTTGCTTTAGTATGCTTTGAAAGGCACTGATTGATCCCCTTCACAGCCCTGAGCCAACATGATTCAATTTTTCCTTCCGGACAATGGAATTCGAGTTCCCTTGGGACTATGAAATTCTCCCCTCCCACCATCGTCAGCTTAGTCTGCTGTATGGGTAAGGTTCGGCCATATTTAAACATCCCTTGCTTCTCGATGGACAGGTAATCAGAAACTCGGAGCGACCTAAGTCGCAATTTCGCCAATTTTGGTCGCTGGGGGAGTCGCTTGGGATTTATACGGAGTTTTTTATACTTTTATATAGTTTATTATGGAGTTTTTTATTTTGGTTTATTATTTTCAATAATAAGCCTTTGGAATCGAGCAAGAAAAAAAAAATTTTAACCCCCCCTCAAAATTTGATGTTTTACGTTTCAAGGTACGTAGAATCCGAAAATCGAATAAAAAAATTTCCGTCCGTCCGCCGTACGCCGTACGCCGTCCGCCGTACGCCGTCCGCCGTCCGCCGTACGCGGCACTTTTCTTAGCAACACTGGACCGATTTGGTTCAAATTTGGTATATGGGCTCCATTTGGGGTCTAGTTGTGCCGCGAAGCTTTTGGTTGATGTAGGTCACTTCTAAGCGGTGAAAATTAAGGGTTGAAATTTTCAAGAGTGCCCTAGCTCGAAAACTCTCGAAATAAAGGTATCGTTTTTCCACCAATTTTAAATAGTACAGAATTTTTAAAAAATTTTGAGACCACCCGGAGCTCTGTAGGACAAACCGTTCGGTCCCTACGAGTATTTGAAGGTTTTCCTTCGATAAAACAGAATCATGAGTGTGAATCGCAAAAGAGGTCTAATCGCCGTTCAAATTTTATCTGACTAAAATGCGATCGCTGTTCATTTCTTCGATTTGTATACAGTTTTGCCTTCTGCGTAACCAGTAATCAAATTTCCATATCAAGCTTTCTATTTTTCGAATCGAGTGTGAAGCGTTTAGTTCTTTCTAATAAACTTGATTGTGAAGGTGTGAAGCCATTGTAGTGTGGTAGGTAGTAGGTACCAATAGGTAGGTGTGGTAGGTAAAAAAAATTGGTAGGTAAAACAATGTTTGTAGGTAAAAAATGCTGCAAATCATTGCTCACTGATCAGCTGAGTGAGCTCCGAAGCCATTTTCAATCCTATTGAATGGAAGTGCTCTTCCAGGCGTCTCCAGCATTCGAGGAGATCTTCTTCACTCTTCTGATCACTGATCAGCTGAGTGAGCTCCGAAGCCATTTTCAATCCTATTGAACGCAGGAGCTGAAATTTGAGAGGGAAGGTCAAGGGAGAATACAGATGGTGGTGGGTGCTATTGATGGAGAACCAGTGATCTATACAGAAGGATGATCTATACAGAAAATAATAAACCTTTGAGCAATGATTTGCAGCGTTTTTTTTTTGTTTTTTTTTATACGGAGTTTATAATCGATTGAATGTTGATTTTTTCCTTCTTATATACAATGTTCAATAAACTGTTTTTTCTCTCCACGAAAAAACGCTGCAAATCATTGCTCAAAGGTTTATTATTTTCTGTATAGATCATCCTTCTGTATAGATCACTGGTTCTCCATCAATAGCACCTACCACCATCTGTATTCTCCCTTGACCTTCCCTCTCAAATTTCAGCTCCTGCGTTCAATAGGATTGAAAATGGCTTCGGAGCTCACTCAGCTGATCAGTGATCAGAAGAGTGAAGAAGATCTCCTCGAATGCTGGAGACGCCTGGAAGAGCACTTCCATTCAATAGGATTGAAAATGGCTTCGGAGCTCACTCAGCTGATCAGTGAGCAATGATTTGCAGCATTTTTTACCTACAAACATTGTTTTACCTACCAATTTTTTTTACCTACCACACCTACCTATTGGTACCTACTACCTACCACACTACAATGGCTTCACACCTTCACAATCAAGTTTATTAGAAAGAACTAAACGCTTCACACTCGATTCGAAAAATAGAAAGCTTGATATGGAAATTTGATTACTGGTTACGCAGAAGGCAAAACTGTATACAAATCGAAGAAATGAACAGCGATCGCATTTTAGTCAGATAAAATTTGAACGGCGATTAGACCTCTTTTGCGATTCACACTCATGATTCTGTTTTATCGAAGGAAAACCTTCAAATACTCGTAGGGACCGAACGGTTTGTCCTACAGAGCTCCGGGTGGTCTCAAAATTTTTTAAAAATTCTGTACTATTTAAAATTGGTGGAAAAACGATACCTTTATTTCGAGAGTTTTCGAGCTAGGGCACTCTTGAAAATTTCAACCCTTAATTTTCACCGCTTAGAAGTGACCTACATCAACCAAAAGCTTCGCGGCACAACTAGACCCCAAATGGAGCCCATATACCAAATTTGAACCAAATCGGTCCAGTGTTGCTAAGAAAAGTGCCGCGTACGGCGGACGGCGGACGGCGTACGGCGGACGGCGTACGGCGTACGGCGGACGGACGGAAATTTTTTTATTCGATTTTCGGATTCTACGTACCTTGAAACGTAAAACATCAAATTTTGAGGGGGGGTTAAAATTTTTTTTTTCTTGCTCGATTCCAAAGGCTTATTATTGAAAATAATAAACCAAAAGTTTATTATTGCTCTCTGATAGTGTGCGAAGATCGTGAATAGAATAATAATATAGGTGGATACCAATAGAAAATAATATTGGTAGATCAAATTGATGTTGAAATTTCCAAAAAGTGGAAATTCTGCAAATTTCCTTTTAGGCCCATGGGAAGTTCACTTTTTGAGTGACGCAGCGGACGTGTTAAACCATTTGGACCCATCTACACCATCCAATCCCTTACAAATCGTGACTTTCCCTTCACCCACGGATGTTTTGGGAAAGTTTTGTGTGGAAAAGTTCACCTCGACCTTCATTTCTCACACACATCAATTCAACGTCTCACACCTACGCACTATTTTACTTTTGAAATAGCATAACCAAACCACTACACAAACAAGTTATTTGAACTTGTTTATTACAACCCCGAGGGAATCAAGGAACCAACTCAACATCGAATAACGTTGATGAAACTGACTCAATTTCAATTAAACCTAAAGCTCGAAAGATTCGGAACCACAAACTTTCAAGCGAAAACGAGTTTTCCGAACTCGACAAATATAATAACTATTCAAAAAACGCTGCAAATCATTGCTCAAAGGTTTATTATTTTCTGTATAGATCATCCTTCTGTATAGATCACTGGTTCTCCATCAATAGCACCTACCACCATCTGTATTCTCCCTTGACCTTCCCTCTCAAATTTCAGCTCCTGCGTTCAATAGGATTGAAAATGGCTTCGGAGCTCACTCAGCTGATCAGTGATCAGAAGAGTGAAGAAGATCTCCTCGAATGCTGGAGACGCCTGGAAGAGCACTTCCATTCAATAGGATTGAAAATGGCTTCGGAGCTCACTCAGCTGATCAGTGAGCAATGATTTGCAGCATTTTTTACCTACAAACATTGTTTTACCTACCAATTGTTTTTACCTACCACACCTACCTATTGGTACCTACTACCTACCACACTACAATGGCTTCACACCTTCACAATCAAGTTTATTAGAAAGAACTAAACGCTTCACACTCGATTCGAAAAATAGAAAGCTTGATATGGAAATTTGATTACTGGTTACGCAGAAGGCAAAACTGTATACAAATCGAAGAAATGAACAGCGATCGCATTTTAGTCAGATAAAATTTGAACGGCGATTAGACCTCTTTTGCGATTCACACTCATGATTCTGTTTTATCGAAGGAAAACCTTCAAATACTCGTAGGGACCGAACGGTTTGTCCTACAGAGCTCCGGGTGGTCTCAAAATTTTTTAAAAATTCTGTACTATTTAAAATTGGTGGAAAAACGATACCTTTATTTCGAGAGTTTTCGAGCTAGGGCACTCTTGAAAATTTCAACCCTTAATTTTCACCGCTTAGAAGTGACCTACATCAACCAAAAGCTTCGCGGCACAACTAGACCCCAAATGGAGCCCATATACCAAATTTGAACCAAATCGGTCCAGTGTTGCTAAGAAAAGTGCCGCGTACGGCTTACGGCGGACGGACGGAAATTTTTTTATTCGATTTTCGGATTCTACGTACCTTGAAACGTAAAACATCAAATTTTGAGGGGGGGTTAAAATTTTTTTTTTCTTGCTCGATTCCAAAGGCTTATTATTGAAAATAATAAACCAAAATTAAAATGATTCGAACTGTGTTGTGGGAAACACGTAGTACTAACCTTGTAATTACTCGACAAAAACTGAATGTTTCATGCATTTGAATGATTAGTCATGAAAATTATTTCTGCCTATTTCACCTTGAAAGTTCTAGTTGAGTGGAGCTCAGAACAAAGAAAGTGTAGAAAGTCCAATCGACTGGCACATCACACCATCATTCATGTACATATCGGCGCCAGGGGTTGATCATCAGCCCCGAAAGCTGTATTTTTATCCATAACAGTAGGGGCAGTCCGAAGGACAGACAAAGCTCAGCGATCTCAGGAAAAAGTAATTAACCCATTTTGGTCTAGCGTAAGGAACATGTCACAGCTGCAGACTCGGACATGTCGCGTTCTGTGTCTCTTTTTTGGTTTATTTTTAATAATGAACTTTTGGAATCGACCAAGAAAAATGTTGACACAAAGGTATTGTTTTTCCATCAGTTCAAGATAGTATTGAATGTTTACAATTTTTAGAGACCACGCGGAGCCCTGTAGGACAAACTGTTCGCTCCCTACTTAAGGGTTGGACTTACAATAAATCAGAAACATAAGCGTGCATCGCAAAAGAGGCCTAATCTCCGTTCAAATTTTAGATGATTTTAACTGATCTTCCTGGGCAGCGTTGGTGACAAAGAGTGGTTCGGTTGAACAAGAGGAGAAAAATAATTATTTACCTATCATTTATTGTTATTACCCATTTTATACTACCTATAATAAAGCTTTTTTATATTACATACGTCTGGTTTTGTCTCGAATTTTTCGTTACTCATTCAATATCAATACTACTCATATCGATACTTTTATTTCGATACTATATCGATATCGATACTTTTATTTCGATACTGAATCGATATCAATACCATTGATTCGATACCAAATGTCTTATCGAAAGCGGTATTGGAACGTCCCTAGTCATGCCAGCCTCATCGGAAATTTGACCAAATCCGAAGCCTTGGACGTTATAGAGGGTGTTTATGATTTACAACTTGAGCTTGAGGAAGATGAGTGAGCCAAAATTGACCCACATAAAACTAATAATATTAGTTATTATCTACCAGGTTTCGAATTAGGGAGCTTGAAACATCTGTACGATAGTGGAAGAGGATATTATGGATAGTAGGTGAACTTGAGGGTCGTGAAAATGTTAGTAGATTGAGAGTTCACTCCCACCACTTACTCATCCCATTGCCCTGAGAAGCGTTGTTATATCGTGAGATGAGCAAAATTCCAATGAATGCGTATACTTGGTGAGCAAAACTGTTTTGGAAAAGTCAGCGGTTTGACTCATGTACGATTGTAAGATCAACCGGATAGCTTCTTCGTCGAAAAAAATGCGAACATTTCAACCGTGTTTCAGAGCTTTTAAAATTGAACCAAGTTTCAAGAAAATTGCAGTTTGAATGACAAATTGATTTTAATCAAGCATTCGCCTGGCGTAACATACGTGTCACACCCTTCTATCCCCACCCTGTCAAACATAAAAGTATTGCATACATTTTTTCATCTATCTAGGATCAATTTCAACAATAATCTATGAAAAAAACGCTGCAAATCATTGCCCAAAGGTTTATTATTTTCTGTATAGATCACCCTTCTGTATAGATCCCTCCCTACTAACCATAGGTACCTACTACCTACCAGAGCATTTTTGAAAATTTCAACCCCAACCACCAACCAAATGGCCCATATACCAAATTTGAACCAAATCGGTCCAGTGTTGCTAAGAAAAGTACGGTTTACGGCGGACGGACGGACAATTTTGTATTGAATTTTTGGATTCCACGTCCCTTGAAACGTAAAGCATCAAATTTTGAGGGGGGGTTAAACTTTTTTTTCTTGCTCGATTCCAAAGGCCTATTATTGAAAATAATTAACCAAAATTGTGAATATCAAAATTTTGAGTTTCAGCCTGAAATGGGTTAGGTAATTAAAATAACCCCCATGAACATGTATTAATTTTTTCTGTTAATATTATTAATTAATTTGATATGTATTAATTTATGCTTAGTGCTTATTCATCTAACACCAAATATAGGAATATAATATATTCTTCAGTTAATTTACCTATATTATACTTATATCATATATTCTCCAATCAGTTAACATTGAAGTCACTGAAACACATGGGGACCCTGGGAGCTCGAGGTCGACAATAGAGGACATTGTTTTGGGAAATATTCTTTAAAAAAATTAATTCTAAAATTACAAAATTCGCTACAATTTTATTTATTTTGTGGCCCATATTTAGTGAAATTAATTCTTCTTCTACTATATCTGACCCAAGACTATCTTAGTAAAAGAAAATTACAATTTTCAATAGGATGATAACGTTGGAATCTTATTATTTGGGGAAAAAGTGGGCTCTCGTCGTTTTCTCCGAAAGCCCTTCAAATATAAATTCCCGTTTCTAATGAGCTAGTGTCAGTGAGAGGGCCGTTCCGAGCCTAAGCGGCATTAGGTAGGTATATGAGAAATTCTGAGAAGCTAAATTGAAATTACTTTGCATTTTCCTCAAGAGGGTCATTTTCCTGCAACTCGAGCCATCTCGTGAGCAGCACTTATTAACGAAACAGGCATGAAATTCCAAGAAACGCATTATCCACTGAAAACAGGAAAGATGAAGGCAAAGAAAGACGAATCCGACTTTTCTCGGTTAATTCCTCATTCAACCCAACGAACGGTTAATCCTACAAAGTTCTAGATGGTCTCATTCATTTCTAACTGGGTCATTCTCACATGAACGTGAAATTTGAAGTAAACATTTCCAAATAATAATTTTAAAAATGGTGGTAATGTTTACAGAATATCCTGCAAAATTCACCAAATCCCTTAATTATTTGTGACAAAATGAGACCGTCATCAGCGCATAAATAACTTTTTTATTTGTCTACACGACTTAACTATAATACTGATGAGTGAAGGGCTGACGAAATCGTTTTTTATATTTTCAACATTACAGTAAAAATCAACACTATTTAGAATATTAGAAGAAAAACAATAGGATGACGATGAAGGGATGATGATAGGGTGATGGTCAAGTGTGCCATACGGGCAAGTGCGCTCATCGCTTATTTCTCCAGCCAGGCTACTCTTCTATGAACTTTCCAGCGATTTATTTTATTAGATCAGGAGTTCATCGACTTCTGATCAAATTTTGAGCTCTTTTGCAGTGAAACTATCGCTCATTTCCCAAACCTCTACCTTCTTACTAAAGTAGGCATCATAAACGGCAGCATTCTTTCCATGGTAGACCGTATTTCTACCATAATAATTATAAACCCCCAAACTTGACTATTTTTACGTTATAATTTTCTACAGACAACATAACTGGATATCAGAAATACTTTCTTGACAAAACATATTCCGAGTCCAATGAATATTATTTTTTATGGTCAGAATCCATGAAAAACAAAACGGGAGGTAGGCCCTATTTGTACTACTTGTTCTTCTATTTATTAATTTCATTTAATAGCGATATGAATTTACTTATGTGACAGTTTTTGTTCCTCCTACCAGGTTCACAAATACTTCGGTGTACGTGGGGCTTTCCTACTACGCATCGATCCTGAGTGGGGACGAATTTCTCAATTTCCTCTTGGCAGGTATGAAACCCGTTTTTCTTTTTTCTCTCCCATTTCTATTTACTCTATATATAAACGAACTCTCTGCTCTGTTTGTTTTGTCAATTGATTTAAATAAAGTGCCGCCCTTTCAACTGCCGAAATTCCGTTACCTATCGTTTATTATTTTTCGTTATCGTCGCTGTGGAAGAAATGGAAAATGAAGAGATGTGAGCCATCGCTGTATTTTTACCTCTTTTTGTTGGAGGAAAATGCTTCGATAATTAATTTACCTTTTCTCGGAGCTCCAATTAAACACTGAAGAGAGTCAGAGAATTTCAAATAAAAAATAAGGCACCTATATTAGTTCTTAACGAGAAATAAGGTTAATATTTTGAACCCAAGTCTACTCAAGATATTGAAAAAACTAATGAGTTTGGTATTGGTACTCATCATCTCTTTGTTGATTATAAGGCAGCCCATGAAAGTGTAAATAAGCAGCAAATATGGGCGAGCCTGGCATTTCAGGGAAGTTAATCGGAATGGTCAGGGTCACCATGGCTGCAGTGAGAGACTTTCTCCTGTCTGATTCACTGGAAATATGAAACGGTTAACGTCAGGTGTCAGACGCGAACACAGAGTACCGGATACAAGATAAATTAACATTACCATGGACAAGATAAGTGGACGCGAATGCGAAAGCATATTCCCCCCACTGGCTGATCTTACTGGCTTTAACTTGGTTTTTTTTTTCACTTCCATGAATGATCTCTCCAGGTGGCTTTGTCCTTGCCTATGATATAATGCTATATACATCATCGAAGCCCAGACCTGTAAACTTTTCAGGAAGAAATAGTTCCTTTCATTTGCAGGCCTGCAAATATATAACAGATAACTTTCTCCAGAGCAACTGTGAACATCAAGCACACTGGAGCAGTTTCCTGATTTCTCTGGGAGCCGTCGATTTGCTATTTCCGGGGTCGAATTGCAACGACTCGGTTTCCTACGGAGAAACATGAAACTTTGTCAGCGTGAGCGACTGACACCAGGAAACTGCTCTAGAGTGCTTGATGTTCACAGTTGCTCTGGAAAAAATTGTCTGTTATATATTTGCAGGCCTTCAATTGAGAGGAACTATTTGTTCCAGAGAAGTTTACAGGT
Organism: Apolygus lucorum; assembly: GCA_009739505.2. Lineage (NCBI taxonomy): Eukaryota > Metazoa > Arthropoda > Insecta > Hemiptera > Miridae > Apolygus > Apolygus lucorum. The sequence goes on from CM019169.2 coordinate 4,805,587, forward strand.
CTGGGCTTGCGATGATGTATATAGCATAATATCATAGCTAGGACAAAGCCAGACCTGGAGAGATAATTCATGGAAGTCCCAAGTTAAAGCCAGTAGGATCAGCCAGTGAGAGGATTATGTCTTCTCATTAAAGCCTGAATGGGTACCGATTTTAAAATGCCAGTGAGTTCAAATACCTTGGCTCAATTGTAACAAGGAAAAATGACACGCCTACTGAGATGAAATTTCTATTGATGGCTACTAACTCTTCAGGTATCAGCCTCTCTCCGTGCCACCTCAAGTTTACGATTACAAGGGTCGTCTCGTGCTGCCCTATTACTCAGAGATAATTATGGTCTCCTAAGTATAATAACATTGAGTTGCTGAATAAATTAGAACGAACAGTTTTACGTTGGGCCATTGGTGCTAAATACAAGAGAGGGAGATGAAGGCGTAGCAGAGCTATATGAAATGTCTGTCGACCCTCCTGCCTCAAGTATCTTGTAGCCAAGCACACTGAGGTGCCATGATGGACGCAACAATCCCCCATCAGGATGCTGTCCTGTGAACACTGACGAGGTCGACCAGCTATCAGATGGCTGGATGGGGTTGAGGAGGATGTGAGGCTGATAGGCCACAGAGCATGGAAGACGATGCCTGGCGGAGCGTTGTAGAGGCTGCCACATTTCAAAATGGACTATACAGCCTAAGTAAAAGATAAGATTTGTGAAAATAAGTAGAATTTAGGGATCAATTTTGGGATGTTTGACGTGTTCATTTAGTAAAGACATTTGGTGGTCCGGTATAGCCGTGGGAGCCGGGGCGCGCGTTTTTTGGTGGCGGGATAAGAACCGACTTCTGCGGAGAGTGATGGGTTCGACGTTCGTCACAACCCATGGCGGTGGCCAATGGGAAGCCATGTGCCAAATCATCGGAACAAAGTCTGATATTTCCTTTTGGAAAACAGCTGATCGTATCCGCGACGCCAGGAATGGCAGTCGGACGAAAATCCAACCTGAAATGGTTTTTTACTTTACTTTACTCACTAATAAAGACATTTGAAGAATTAAGTAAGTGAAAAGTGGCATTAAAATTCCAAATTTCCAAAGTTAAAATGTTTCCTCTCCGTCATACTACATGAATAAGGGCACAAGTTTTGTTTAAATGTAAGGAAAGTAGTATTTTTCTATAAGAAATTGAGTTTTACCTTGAGATTTTTGAAAAATATTAGTTTTTCGATTTTCACTATTCAAAATTTACTATCCACCCTTGGAATCCATTCCCGAAAATTGATGATGTAACTTTAACGTCGGGAACTCGAATAACATCTTGAAAAATCCATTACTCTTGAAAACTAATTATTGAAAAAATTAATTCAAAAAAGGTTTCGTTGGAGACGAGTTCAAGAATTTACCCTTGAAGTTGATCAAACCTTGAAACAGTATTGTTCTAGGAAATCTGGAGAATCTGATTGATTAATGAGAATTATTTAATCGTTGCTGTGTTCTACCCCTAGCGAACTACACGTTTCGTTAGAATACCTCCTATTCCTTGGTAGAGATCAATCTAGGACTAGGGATGATGAATGAAAGATACAAATTGAATTAGGAAAGATAAATATATACATTATACGAATAAAGTCACTCGCGATGAGATTGTGGAAAACCATTTTAATTATAAAAATGGAGTTGAGTAGAACGTTGTCTATTTCTACGAAAATAATGAGTTACAATTTAAATCGGTTTCGACGGTTAGGTCATCATCAGTAACAAACAATAACTATAGTATACATTATCCTATAATCAATGAGGCTTGTATCTATATATGAGGGGGGAGAAGTATAAATAGAGTTTACCTATTAGATCTTCGGATTTGAACCACGAGGGTAAGGGAAGTGATCTTGTATGAAAGCAGGTATACAGATCGATATCTGGAATGAGACATGGGAGCAATCCCTGATGTTCCCTCAAATTAACAATCAGTTGTCAAAGCCATTGTTGCTCTGTCGCTACCTCAAGTGTTAACTCTCTATGTACATCAGATATATTTAATTGTAGGTTCCCTAATTCCCTAATAGTCGACTGGACTGATGGATTTCAACACTAATAGTTCACGATGGATTCACTTTATCGCTTGGCTATACGGACTTTCGAATCCTGATTATCACGTCCTCTCTCCCTCACAACTTGGGTAATCACGAGTAGTGGATTTTCAATGGAAATGAACGCCGCAAAATAGTCGTTGGGCAGATGTGAATCTCCCTTTGAATGGATCACGTCATTTTCAACTAGTCGACGGGTCAAGACCCAATTCCCCCCAATCGTATTACCAACCCATCAACGCGAGAGACTTTCTTTGCGAGAGAATGGAATTTACCAGGGAATAAGTGATCGTTGGAGAGCTGTAAAGCAGTATTTCAATGTCGAATCCGAATTTCGCTTCCATTCGGTGAAATAGGATTCCGTCAAGGGTTGTGAACTACTGGATTTTACGAGCAGTAATGCTGCAACCGTGCAGTTGATTTGCACTGATGTGACCCGATCGGTTTTATGATTCGTAGACACCACCAATTCTCAGGGCACATTCATACGATTGTAATGAAACAATGTACGAGAGGACTATTCACGGACCGGATTGATAGCTCGTACAGGTGTAAGTAAGTCGTGTGATGATGTACCGTATGTATCGTATTTACGATGTTACTTCTAAAATTGCACAAGGAGGAAAATAATTTCTTGCAAACTAACAAAGGGATTGAGATTTGGGCGCACAAAATTTAAAAAAAAAAGGAAATAATGGCAAATTAATATAATAGTGAAGTCACTGCTGCTGAGGCTTGAAACGATTCTGGCCGGGAGATGCAGAGTTAACTTGCCAATACGAAAGGATATAAAGAAAGATATAATGAAAATTATAGGCGATATGACGCCGGTCGCCGCTGTCGGTTCTAACTTGGACTGACTGACTGGTCGCTGAGAGATAACCTCTACTACACGTAGCAGCACGTCTCAGGACAAACATCAACAGCCATATAAACAATGGCCAAAACACCATTAGTCCAGTAAATTTAAACACCGAACATTGCAAACGCGCAGGTTCCTATCTACGATGTTTTCAATTTGTTGTTAGGATCTCCACAGGGTTGATTATTACCAAATTTGCAAACCCGAAAACCTATTGTTGCCTCCCCCTACCTGGAGACTTGATTTAATGCGTGTAGATGGATAGCATGCTTTAATATATAAGTGTTAATGAGTTTATAACGAATAAAACATTAAATTAAAAAAATACATAAACACCAAAGACAATTTATCAACAAAAGGATGGTGCCAGCCCATAATCACACACTAACAAAAGGCTCGAAGCTCACCCAACAGTGTATCTCGTTACCAAGTTTTTCTTCGGGGTGCACAAGATAAATTCGATTCTGCGTGAGCTCCACCCTATCTTGAATTCAAGCTTACTGACCAGGGACATGTTCACAGAGATGCCTCGGCTTGTTTACCGCCAGGGGAGGAACCTGGGAGATTTGCAGTCCCACCAACACTCACAAAACCAACCCTCGGAAGCACCACAGCCGAGCTTGCATTGCTGTGACCGTCCGAAATGCAAGTTGTGAGAGATTGTGATTGAAGGTCCTGACATCATATCCCCAAACACCTCCCATTCATACAGATGCCAAGTTACATTGGAATGCCAGTCAAAACGCTGCAAATTATTACACAATGGTTTATTATTTTTCTATATAGATCACTCGTCTGCAAAGCCACCAACCATCCAACATGAAGAAAAAAATCGATCGCATTTCGGTCCTCTGAAATTTGAACGGAGATTAGGCCAATTTTGCGATTCACACTCGTGTTTCTGATTTATCGTACGTCCAACCCTTAAACTCTCGTAAGGAGCGAATGGTTTGTCCTACAGGGCTCCGCGTGGTCTCAAAAAATTCTAAAAATTCTATGCTATCTTAAATTGATGGAAAAACAATACCTTTATATCAAAATGTCTTGGGTTAGGGCGTTTTCAAAATATCAAAATTCATTTTTCAACCCTTAGAAGTGACCTACATCAACTAAAATCTTCGGGGCATAACTAGACATACCAAATTTCATCAAAATCGGTCAGTTCTAAGTGGGGAAAGTGCCGCGTACGGCGGACGGCGGACGAACGGCCAAGTTTTCATTCGATTTCTGGATTCTACGTACGTTGGAACGTAAATCAACAAATTTTGAGGGGTTGTTAAAAAAAATTTTCTTAGTCGATTCCAAAGGTTCATTATTGAAAATAATAAACCAAAATAAATGTGCATCAGCTCATTTGTAGAAAATGCACGGAGAAGAAAAACTTGAATTTTCATATTGTGAAGGCCACACAGTTGAGAATGAACAGTCAAATAGAGCTTCTTTGAACCAGATTCAACCAAGGCTTGTAAAACTTCATACCCGATCAAATGGCATGATAGTGTCTTTGAATCACTGCCTTGGAGTTAAAGTCCCGAAGAAGATGCCTGCATTAACAAATGACCGGCTTCTCCAGCAGTCAGAGAGGGCCCAACGGTGGTTGCTGGGATCAAATCGGCCTACAGGTCTCAATCTCGATGATTGATCAGTGATTGATGACTGATGATTATTACCACCCGCAATGATACAGGTTCCAAGACTCCCGATTCCAAGCAGTCGGTGCATTTTCCACGATTTGGAAAAAAGATTATTTAATACTTTTAACATGGAACATGTTTTAGCCGTGAGCTAACTGGCCAAAAAGATCATAAAATCGTGTTACGAAAATATTTTCAATGATTTCCACTTACAGCCAAGTCATTGCTACGAAACTTTTGTGTTCGTAAAAAAATCGTTCACCATTCGTTGAAAAGCCCTAAATCTATACATAAATTATATTATAGTTTATGCATAAATTTAGGGTTTTCTAACGCACGATGAACGATTTTTCACATTTTTTCCTCGCTTTTTTCTACGAACCGTTCCGTAGCAAAAACCACTGTAATTATGGAGGAAACTGAGATATACCCCATCATGATATGATGGCTCCTGCCTAAACATATTATGCATATTATGTTTAGCGGGGTTTTATTTCGAAGGAAGGTGCTATTCATGTAGTAAGCACGTTGGCAACGTAGGTATTTACTAAATGGGATCTAAGGAACCTGAACCACGGGTGTAATATAAGGATAACATGATATTTATACTTCCATTTAAGGTGTTAGTGAGTCCTAATTTACTTATCATCATATTTGCGTGAAACAAATAAAACACGGCTGAAGCATGTACCATGTTTATGAATTTTAGCCAAAGGCTCTAAGCAGTAGACATCCAGGGGTCTATTTTACAAAAATTGCAATCGAAATATCAAGAACCTTTTCCTCCTTTTTTCTGTGAAATTTCTTCAACTTAACCCATTTCCTGACACTGATGCATTTTTGCATCGTCATAATAATGATTTTTTGAGTATTGAATTCGTGGAAAATCTTTGTAAAAGAATTTTTTCTCGTTCATGCTGTTCCCAAACTTTCAAAAAAAAAAAAAAATTTCTTCGACATTCGAGAGCTCAATAAGATTAGGGAAATTTTGTTGAAAAAGAGGCCTTTTGGCAGAAAGCGTGATTATGGTGGCTCAAATTCGACCCTGGGCGAGTGAGCGTTCTGGGCCATGAGTCGAAACAGATTCTGGTCCGTAAATAGATTTTTTACATTTTATCTAGATTTTTTTTTTTTAGATTTTTAACACTGAAATGGATAAATTATACCGATTTAGCAAACTGAGACCTTTCAAATCCTATAAAATGTTAAATTCATAAAATTTGGAGCTTTTTGCTCTCGATTGGTGAGCAAATAGTGCCTTATTTCGGCCGGAATTCTGTAAGATAATTCTCCCATTACTCTGTTATTTCTACCCTCAGCTTGAAATGGGTTAATTCAAATACATAACTAAGCTGCTACAGTAAGCACAATAAGGCGTTATGATTACCTTGAGCCTGGAGTTCACCCCTGTATGTGCAATTAACTATTTCAAAGTGTAGTTTTAATTAAAAAGGTAGTTAAATCACATTGCGTAATTACGTGTACTTATTATTTAATTTGAATTATTATAGTGAGACACTTTTAAAAAAAATAATAAGTAGGTACGTGTTACTTATTTATATTTCCCTAGTTTTGAGTTTGGTGTCCAACTTTAGAGGAATTCAGTCCCAACATTGTAATAATTATTGTAGAGAGAAACCAGGAATCTCCGGTAGTCTCAAGCTGCTATCAAGTATCTAGAGAGTGCCTCCCAGTTCGTTCCTATGAGAAGCTTTATCACCTCTTCACAGTCAAGTGAGGATCTCTAAAAGTATGTGCGTCTGTAAGGGGACAAGATCGGACAGCGGCGTACAAAATATACTGCTGTCTCTTCTCCTAAAGATTCATATTGCCTTCGATCCATGGCTTATAGTTGAGTTGAGAGGGTCTCAGTCGGTCACCGTTCGATCCTCGTTCCGGGTTGGTATTTCCCTAAATTACAGGAGCATCAACTTTTAAAGTTTTAGCTAAATATGAAATTTTCAAGGGTTTTTGGAATTTATCAGTGCAGCAGTCTAGGGAAAAACTAAAAGATTGCCGCTGGAATCATCAAAATCGAACAAGAATTACCAGGGAAAATGGGAAAAACCTAACTGAATAAACGGGTTTTCCCATTTTTCTCTGGCAATTGTTGTTTGATTTTGATGATTCCAGCGGCAATCTTTTAGTTTTCAATTTCCTAGACTGCTGCACTAATTAATTTCGAAATTCGTTGAGATTTTCAAATTTAGGTACAACTTTTAACGTTTTTGGGGCTGTAATTAAGTAAATACTAACCCGGATCGTAAATACGAACGGCGATCGACTGAAACCCCCTAAAGCACCTTAAAAATCATTTTTAAGCTTTAAAAATCATTTTCACGAGTGCGAACTTCTTGTTGTCTGAGATGTAGGGGACAGTCACGCTGTCACGGGGACAGTCACGGTATGTCGGTGAAACAGATGAACTTCTGCAGATTCCGCCTGTACCATCCACGCTCTCTTAAATTTACCCTTGATGAGATCCTGAAGTGCCTCTAAGTGTCGTCCAAAATCCAGAGTCATGTAGAGCTCTGCTGCCATTTCCCTCCACCTTCCAGATTTAATGCATGTTTATCATACCGTAAAAACCTACTTTGTAAAATATTTTTCCGCTCTTCTTTCCTTCCAGGGGCCGTCGAGTTACCCACTTACCTGGTCCTCTGGCCGAGCATGCAAAAGCTCGGAAGAAGGTGGACCGTTTGCATCAGCATGCTGGTCGGAGGGAGCGCCTGCCTCGCCACCGTCCTTTCACAACAAGGTGAGTCTTTGCATACTTCATGACCAACAAGCCTTTGCGGTGCTCGAAAATGTGGAGGGGGAGAAAAAGTGGGGTAAATAAGGGGAAGTTAAGGGGGTAAAACTAAGGAAAAAAGTCCCTTTCCTCTCGACTTACCCATTTGTTCGGTGAGGCATTCTCCGGGACTTAAATGATTCAGTAAACGCCGTTAGCGGACGGTACTCCTGCATAATTCGAGAGGGTGTTAATAAATAGTTCGTAGGGAGGATTTTCGGGGAAGATGAAACTTGCATGGGATGAAGAGGACAAGAGCTTTTCCAACGAGGTAGTTTTTTATTCATGAAAATCGCAGATCCCTAATCCTCCAAATGGCAATCACATTCTGCTAGTTAATTCCAAGTCTTTTAGGGTTTAGATGTCAGAAAAGGATTTTAATGAATTATGGAAAGGTTTGTGCAACTGTTGTGTATTTTTTGTGACTGAATTTTGGTTTATTATTAAATAATAAACCAAAATAGAAAAAATATAGAAAATTTTTCTATAATGAACCTTTGGAATCGACCAAGAAAAAAACATTTTTAACACCCCCTCAAAATTCGATGGTTTTCGTTTCAAGGTACGTAAAATCCAAAAATCGAATAAAAATTTGGCCGTCCGTCCGCCGTAAGCGGGACTTTTGCCACTTAACATTGACCGATTTTGATGAAATTTGGTATGTGAGCTCCATTTGGGGTCTAGTTATGCCCGAAGATTTTGGTTGACGTAGGTCAAAAATGAATTTTGAAATTATGAAAACGCCCTAACTCAAAAAAATTTGATATAAAGGTATTGTTTTTCCTTCAAGTTAAGATCCTATAGAATTTTTTGAGACCACGTGGAGCTCTGTAGGACAAACCGTTCGCTCCCTACAAGAATTTAAAGGTTTTACGTAAGATAAATCAGAAACACGAGTGTGAATCGCAAAGAGGCCTAATCTCCGTTCAAATTCTAGCTGACCGAAATGTGATCGATGTTTTTCTTCATGTATAATTAAGGAATATAATATTATTCTTCTCCTCAAAAAAAAAAAAAATTAAATATAATAGGGAGGACGCCCAGGACTAAACCGAGTGAACTCAGCGCCTTGCCAATTCAATATCTACTGTATGGTTAGAATCGGTTGTGTGTGCAATGCCGACAATCTAAATCGATGCCGAGCATCTAAATCAAACCTACAGCATTAGTTCATGTATCTTCCGCTAGGGATAATAAAGCGTTTTTCCTTTGAATCGATGAGATAAGCTCAGTTACCTATTTTGGTAAAGCTTGAGATGATGTGATGCAGCTGATTCAAGGGGAAAATGCTTTACTATCCCTAGCGGAGGAAATATGAACTAATGCTGTAGGTGTGATTTAGACGTTTGTTGAAAAACGATAAATTTCTCATTAGTCGCTCTGTATCGGTGTTAACGATTTTTTTTTTTTTTTTTTTTTTCATGACATCAGTAGAAAGGGTTGGGATGAATAAAATTGGTGGAGAGTTGAATTGAATTTATAAAAAGTTGAATTGAATTAGTAAAACGTTGAACATAATTTGTGAAAGGTTGAATCGAGTTTGTAGAAGGTTGAAACAAATCTGTGCTATAAATATGACTCTTGCGACTGGAAACCACTTGATGATTTTACCATTGAAATTTTTATCTTCCTGATTATACAGCGGATCATTCTATCAAAGCCACTGGATGGCATTCAATACAACAAGTTATGATTCGATGATGTACTGTATGGTCTACCTCATGTAAGAACAGTTCTCAAATTGATTCACAAACTTTATATTTGGCTTATGTACAAGTTGAATTTGACTTAACAATATCAATTTTCCAATTAGAACGAAAAATGTTTTTAAAAAATTTGTAATTTAAAAGGACAATTTCAACAGTAAAATGTTATAACTGATTAAGAAAAATCTACAAAATTAGGTCAAAAAATTGTCAACTAATGACGTAAAAGTCGTTGAACTTATACGACAGTCTAATAATACCATCAGGGGACAGGGGTGACTAAGGCGGCGACGCAAGCCGCTTCGCAGACACCGAATGCTGTGTTGCAGCCCGCCAGTGCCGGTACTGCGGCGATCTGGGCGCCAGGGACGGTGCCGAAGGTGAACCCGGCAGCAGCGAAACATGCTACGACGATGGAGGCACATCCGGCGTAGCAGATACCGGCAGCGATGGGGCCGCCGTCGGAGCCGACGAACAAGGAAGAGGCGATGAGGAACGCCAGAACGATGGTGGTGGTGGTGGAGGCGGCCATCCTGTAAAGAGAGAGACAGAAATGAGACAGATTTATGAAGGTGGGAGAACTGATGCAGATGATTGGGGACCAGAGTTGGGGAGAATCATACTCACGAATACGATCAAGATTTTGAATCACAGGAATATGTTTCTGTGATGATGAATAAGATTAAATTCGTATTCACACACTAAGAGTATGAAAAAATCATAATCATGGAATATGATTAGGAGTATATTCCTAATCATAGGAAATCTGTGATTAATCACAGAAATAATAGGAATAAAATTGTATTCATGCACTATGAGTATGATTCAAATCACAATCACAGGAAACCTGTGATCAATCACAGAGATAATAGGAATAAAACTGTATTCACGTAATAAGAGTATAATTCAAATCATGAGGAATTTCACCAAATTCTGTTTGCATTTTTCCTGAATAGTTAATGGTGTGGGAAAGATGAAAATCGGGTAGATTTTGGAAAATAAGTCCCCAGTTATTTTTGGGAGATGTTCAACATTTATGATTTCAAAAAATAACCGGGAAAACGGACCATTTCGACGTGAAGTAGGAATGCTCGCTGATTGGCTGTCGTTCCCTCCACTTGTCACCCAACAACAACAAAATGTAAGAGGAAAGTTATCAAACAATAACCTGTATTAAATACAGGTTATTTTTATTAATTTTATCTATCTTGCTTTACATATTTTTTCTCTTCAGTTCTTCGATTTCGATCTTTACTGGTTTTGTGAAATGTTGACTCTGGGGACTATACTTCACGATCTCAGCGCTTCAAGCGGCCATACATGAACTATTTCCCATTGACGTCATCCTCCCGGGTTTTTAAATGTTCATAATTTCTACACTGTTTTGTTTATTCGTAAAAATTTTGGGGTCGAAAATAGGAAATTCCGACATGGTGAAATTCCTCATTGAAGGAAACCTGTGATCAATCACAGAAGTAATAGGAATAAAATTGTATTCACGTTCTATGAGTACGATTCAAATCATAATTACAGGAAATCTGTGATCAATCACCGAAATAATAGGAATAAAATTGTATTCATGTACTATGAGTGTGATTCAAATCATAATTGAAGGAAACCTGTGATTAATCACAGAAATAATAGGAATAAAATTGTATTCACGCACTATGAGTACGATCAAGTCATAGAAACAGGAAAAATGTGATCAATCACAGAAATAATAGGAATAAAATTGTATTCATGTACTATGAGTATGATTCAAATCATAATTGAAGGAAACCTGTGATCAATCACAGATATAATAGGAATAAAATTGTGTTCACGCACTATGAGTTCGATCAAGTCATAGTCACAGGAAGTCTGTGATCAATCACATAAATAATAGGAATAAAATTGTATTCATGCACTATGAGTATGATCAAGTCACAGTCACAAGAAGTCTGAGAGGGGAAACTAATTCAAGTGTTGGAAATTTGTTACAAACTGTTGGAAAGTGTTCCAGACACTGATACAAATGGTTACAAAATATCTCAAACAATAAGGGGAATCTAGTCAAAAGGGTTAGGGGTAACTGATATCACGTGTTGTAATTGGACCTACAATGTGGATCAGTTTCCAAACAATAATTGTTTTAATTATTTAAATTAAATTATTATTTAAAATTATTATTTCATTTAAATTATTTAATTTAATTTATTAAATTATTTTTAATTAAAATTATTTGTACTACCTAATTAATAATAGGGTTCTCATTTGGAAAAAGAAGTCCAAAGAAATTTTTTTTGTTACTAAATCATTCGAATTCAACTACAATTATAACCAATATAGTTTAGAAATTTGTAAAATCCAAATCAATAAAAATCTAGAAGTTTTCTTTGTTGATTGGAATATATTTCTTCACTTGCGAGAAAACAAATTTTCGATCGAGTTGATGTTCGTTCGAAAAATTGAACAGTAGGAGAAGACATAATAATAGGACAGCAGTAGACATAATAAAGGACAGCAGTAGAAGACATAATAATATTATGTCTTAATTTCTGATATGAAATATCATAAATCAATATCAAATAAATATCATGATATCATAAGACATATTATGTCTTAATTTCTGATTCTTATGATATAAATATTATTTAATAAATTATTATTATTAAATACTATTTAATTCATATCAGAAATTAAACATTTTACGATAATAAAGAACTAATCTTTTAATAAAAATGAACTAATAAAGAAATAATTTTCGATCGAGTTGGTGATCGTTAGACAAATTGAACAGTAAAGGACGTATTTCATAAAAAAAATCATAAATTAATAGACATTAATTTAATGAATAATTTTTATGTATTTTACCTAGTAAGTTAAAAAAATTATCAAGTTTTTTTTATGAATCATTTTGTTGGATTCACAAATTTTCTCCAATTAATTCGAACTGAAGTATATAAGATTGGGAGTACAGAAGGGATACCTGAATATCGATACTCGATTGTTTGTTTAAAAATCGATTTTGAGTTGACCAATTTTGTTCAGAATCGATTTTTTATGCCGATCTTTGAAATATCGATCATTTTTTCTTTATGAAAATATTATTTATAAATAATAAAAACTCTATTGTTTCCACTTCTACATATATGTAGAAGTGGAAACAATAGAGTTTTTTTTGGCAACAATAGAAATTTTTGGCCTCAGCCTCCACAAAACTGACGAAGTAAAATTGAACTACCTATCACTGAACTGGAATGAATCCACCCTTTTCGTTTTGCTAATTTGCCAACACCATTCAGAGTGCAACAAAAACATAAATAACTATGACATTTGATGTAACTTGATACTTGTGATGTTTTATCAATGACAGAAAACTGTGAATACTGAGCTCTAACTTGGGTATTGGTATTCACCATTGACAGACATAATAAGGAACTCACTTAGGTGAGTTTATACTAAGTAAGTTCATAGCCAAGGATCACAGCTTCTCATGTTATTATTTTTTAAATCGTTTCTTTAAAAAAAAATTAAACGACGCCGGTTTTAAAATTGATTTTTTAGAGAACCGATTTAAATATCGCCTGAAAATCGATTTTTTTAAAAACGATACCCATCCCTAGAGTACAGCGCCCATCCAACTTGGCAGACCATGTCATAGGAAGATTTCAAGGAACTGGTTCATGTGATTCACAGTCACGTCCTGACTGGTGTGAATCACAGAAGTTCGATTCTCTAGAGGTCAGTTTTCTGTGAACCACAATATTTCCCGAATCTCGCAAAGATGAAAGGTCAATTTATAAGAATAACCTCACCATTACACAAAGATATCAAGTTAATCTAGAACCAAGTATCGACGTATTTTCCCAAACATCGACGATTCTTTTTTTTTTTTTTCATTAACTAACAATAAATTATGTAGTTTTCGGCATGAACAATAGGTAATTATTCTTGATGTATAAAATTGCTAACTCTGTTGCTAATCATTGTTCTTCTATGACAGATTGAAGAAAAAATGTCTCTCAAAAAAGTCTTCAAAATTATTATTTGTGCAGAAAGCCGCAAACGTTTCTAGGAGATTCAATAATAAATTAAATGAATAATGTTTCAAATTTTTTACTATCTATAATTTTTCAACGTTTCAAGTATCAATTACAACTTGTTTTCTACTTTTCCGTTACAACAATAACTGCACAGTAGATCTGGGAGCCACCTCTTTAAAAAAAAAAAAAAAAAAAAAATTCTGTGAATCACAGCCACGCAGTAGGAAGGTTGTGGCCTTCAATGTGTGAATCACAGATTTTAATAACCCAGCAACAGACTTCCTAAGCTGCATAACATCCGTTACTCAAATCTATTCTCGAATAATATAACAAATTACCTAGTTCAACAAGAAACAATAATTTAGAATTTTCTGTAATATTTATAAGTGAAACCAGGTTTTTAATTGTGCACCAAATTCCAACACATCGAATAACTTGCCAACGTTGGCACCTACCTCTAACATTATAAATAAAATACTTAAATCATCTACTTAATGCAACGACCAAAATTTGTTTGTAAATTCATTACCTACCTAAAACCATAATTATACTCCGATTTTTCCATCTGGACATCTTTAGAAAAAAAAATTACCTAGTGGTTTCTGTGAAGCACGGTCGCGACGTTCTTGGTTGTAACCTTGGCTGGGCGTTGTGAGAATAACTGAATTTCTAATCTCAAAATATCGACATAATTACGGAGATGTGGTTATCTGTTCCCTGTATTAATCCCACCCTACACAAATTCCCTCTCCGACAATCCAAAAATAGAATGATGAGTTCAACGAGTGATATTCATGGGAGGAACAATATAAGGTTCATAAGCAAGTCCTAGTAATATTACTACTTCTCTCGATCAGATAACACTAAAAACTGACGGGTATACCGTAAGTACACGGAATGCACTGGGACAACTATGAAACGAGAGTTTAATAACTAATAAAGTGAATTACTAACAAGTACATTATTATTACTAATAACTACAACTATATGAGTAGATGAGAGTACGGAAGTAGGAAATTGTTCTACTAAGTAACTGGAGCAAGGGGTCTTGAAAGAAACATGGAGGTTATGGCACCGCTAATATTTTAGTGAGTGTTGATAATCTCCGGTACTCTGTGATAGATAGGTATCTAATCGAATATCGTGGGGGTTCAAGTGATGCGACACTTCGAAATGTAATAGAAATTGTACGGTACTCACCTAAATTGGGTGACGAAAAAAGTGTTGAAAAGCGCTTCGGCCTGACGAGGGTAGAGTCGAGGTGGAATCTGCGTGCGAAGATGTCCGTCAAGGCCTCTTATAGGCCTGAAATTGCGTGAACCACAGCATTTTCCCGGCTTCTGATAGGTTAGAAAATGTGATTCACTGACTTCGCGATCTTCTATTGGTCAGTTAAGTGATATCTGCTTATCTAATTATCATTATCACATGATGATTGCGAATAATGCGACTACGGATGGCAAACATGTATCGATATTTCGGAATATCGATATATTGAAGACGTGTTTCGATAATATTTAACTTCTACACTTTCCGTTTGATCCGCTTATCAATATTGAATTGTCGATAAATTGAAGACATTTTTGATATATTTCATCGATAATTTAACTCCCACAGTCTTCAAGTGACGTTTTAATATTTCCATTTACCAGATCCTAGGGATGAGCATCGTTCGGAAACTATCGATAGTCACAATCGAATGAACTAGCGATGTTAACCATCGATTGCTGGAAACCATCGGTACTAAACTATCAATTGTTTTCGATAGTATCGATACTTCTTTGTTCAAAAATAAATCTTTGTTTGGTATCAGAAGAATATCTCATACTTTTGTCGTATTCTCCCATCCTGAATTATTTGAACTGTTGAAGATTTGTCCTAACACAGCTCAGTGCACGGTTGAACAGAACCAAACGACCGAGTGATAACGATTACCTACGAAAGATTGGATATAAGATTGAATATAAGCTAGGTTAACATGTAGAATGTAGTTCGCAATTTACGGAGTACGTAATTCACGTGAATTACATGATTCACGTAATTTACGGATTACGAACATGCTTTCACATTTACGTAATTGATAGTAGTGAAATATTGGTTGAAACCATCTATCGTGAAAACATCGACAATCGGATGCAAAATATCGATAGCTCGATAGTAATCAGGGGGGGTCGAGGGGTGAGCATCGATGCTCATCCCTCGATCGCTAAAATAAATTCGATAGGGAATAATCGATACCAAGACTTTTGCCAAGTCGGAGGTTTATTTCACAAAGGGGGGGGGGGGGGGGTGTCATTTTTTAATGGGCTTTTGACCAAAGAAATTTATTATTAAGCAAGGTTAAGTGACCTCAGGATGACGATCAACAATTTTCAATCGAATTCTCAGTTAAAATGAATACAAACAATAAAATAATACCTGCGTTAAAAATCAATGCTAGGTTTCCCATCGATTTCTGGAACCTAAATCACTCCAGTTGTCTGCAGACACTATCGGTGAGTGGACTTTCATCTCTTTCTCGCTTATCTACGGAAACTTTTGAATCTTACCGCAGATTCGTTGTCAACCAACCAGTGGATTTCTGCCAGCACCCACCTGCGTGCTGTCACCTGCATCATTTCCCATCTTCGAAGTTCGACCCCCTTTGTCTTTCTTTTCATTTTGTGATCCCCGAACCCGAGTCCCCAATTGCCATTGAAATTGAGCACAACATGTCAACACGTCGTCTCGTCTCGCTAATTCAAATTAATTTGTTTCCTCCCTGAAAATTTTCAGTTATAATACTACCATCCCAGCTGACCTCTTCGTGAATGTGAATCCTCAAGTATCATCATCGGTTTCGAAAGCATTTTCATCTCCTAGTTTCCAGGATCACCGCCGGTAAGCAGCATTCTTCTTTTCGTCTATCAAGTTTTCGCCGCTCAAGAAGCAAAATTTGCTTCTATAATACATTAAATGTATTATAAAATTTTAATGTATTATATTCCACGTTTCCCTTTTAACATAGATATGTTTTTGGGCTGGGGTCATTCTAAAAATTTGCGTAACGACATCAAAAGTTTTCGCCGCTCAAGAAGCAAAATTTGCTTCTATAATACATTAAAATTTAATGTACTATAATAATGTTTAATAATAATATTTAATTTTATAATATTTTATAATAATATTTAATTCTATAATACTGTAATAATAATAGGTACATTTAATGTACCTATTATTAAATTTTAATGTATTATGTTCCACGTTTCCCTTTTAACATAGATATGTTTTTGGGCTGGGGGTCATTCTAAAAATTTGCGTAACGACATCAAAATTTGTGACGACCCGGCACTTTAGATTATTATTAACTCGAATGAAAACTGAATGCGATCATTGAAGAAGTTAGGTATAAGTAAGTAAATTAGGTACTATAAATAGGTAGGTACTAAAAATACTTAAATAACATGGATACATTTACAGTAAACATATCCATGATTCAATGTTTTTCCGTGAAGCGAAGAAATTTACCGCGAATTTTTCAATGAATAGACAGAATTTTTTTCTTAAAAAACTCTCCGATCGCTCGTAATATAGGTTAGGTTGGGGTAATACGCCTCTCAGGGTAATAATATTACCCTGGCATATTATGTCACTCGTCTGTATGAAGGTACCTATGATTCGTAGAACATCACTAGAAGACTCTACAGTTAGTTATAAAAAATCTGAGTGATAGCTCGAGTTCCCATCTGTTTTCCGTATAAACATGAAGCGCCACGGCCGCAAGCATTTTTCTGCCGCCCTACCTAGGGATGTCCAAGGCTTCAAAATGATCGATACATCTAGAAAGTAACAAAAAGTATCGATATTTTGAAGTATCGATACTTTTTGGTATTTTTACAAAAATGTGTCAAAATTAGAGATGGGCAAAACGGTTCACCAAGAAGAACGGCTCTGAGCGCTCCGCTCATTCAAAAGATCCGGATCTTTTCGACGGATCAGTGGCTCTTTTTGGCTCTTTTGAGCTCGTATTTATTGTAGAGATGAAAATACGATAAAAAACGCTACAAATTGTTACACAACGGTTTATTTTAGTTCTGCCCGAAAATGTTTATTCGATTATTGGATTCTACACTACCTTGAATCCTAAGCCATGAAATTTTGAGGGCGAGAGGGAATAATTTCTCTGTTGCTCGATTCCAATGGTTCATTATTGAAAATAATAACCCAAAAAGCGCTGTTGTTCAATAAAGATGCTCAACAAATCCTTCAAAAATCAACGAAAATTAATAAATGAACACGATTAAAGCAATGAATAAATAAGACTTGAAAATATAGTTTTTTGGTAAAATATTTATTTATATGAAATCTGCATTTTTTTATGCCTCTAATGACAAACCACAATTAAAAAAAAAAAAGTCTGCCAAGTGGGTGTGGCACATAGCTTCCTAGTATCCATAACCCGATTATATAGATGATCAGATGCATAGTAGTTAATCTCAAAACACCAATCTCTAAGTAACTTTCACTACCCTCATAGATGACCATCTACACGCTAATCTGGACAATCCTAGAAAATGTCATCAAAGTCCGATGAAAAATGTAAATGTTATGGCTGTTACAAGGATTTCACGTATGCGCATGCGCAGAGGCTTCTGTAAATTTTAAGGCCTTGATTTTCATTGGGGACCATCTAGAACTTAATCTGCATAATCCCTGAAAATTTCATCGAAATCGGGTAGAAAATGTGGAAATTATGGCCGTCATAAGGAAATTCACGTTTGCGCATGCGCAGTGGCTACTATCAGTCCGAACGTAGTGATTTTCATAGGGGACCATCTAAACACTAATCTGTAACATTCCTGAAAATTTCATCGAAATCGGATGAAAAATGTAGTAGTTATGGCCGTTACAAGGAATTCACGTTTGCGCATGCGCAGTCGCTTCTATCAGTC
The DNA here is from genome assembly GCA_009739505.2 of Apolygus lucorum. Classification (NCBI taxonomy): domain Eukaryota; kingdom Metazoa; phylum Arthropoda; class Insecta; order Hemiptera; family Miridae; genus Apolygus; species Apolygus lucorum. The sequence continues at coordinate 4,823,616 of CM019169.2, forward strand.
CGAGGATGATGATCTTCATAGGGGACCGTCTACACACCAACCCGCACAATCCCTGAAAATTTCATAGAAATTGGACAATCACTTCGTATAGTTATGCGCGTTACAAGGAATTCATGACAGACACACAGACAGACAGACAGACACACAGACAGACACGGAACCAAAATTGTTCAGGAAGGTCTAAAACGAAAAACGCGAGTAAAAATTTTGATTTTGGAGAACTTTTTTTTTCGTCCTTGAAAAGTGAAAACAAAGCTTCCGCTACCTTGGTAGACTCGGAAGCAAAATTTCTTAGTAGGTATAACATTTTTATAATATAACATTATGATGTTATATCATGTTATTCAACAAAGAAAATTAAGGTAACCAAGGTGAAAGAGAATAAACGAACCAATAAGTACGTAAGCTTCAATATTGATAATATTGGTAAGATAAGGCTGTGCTTTTGCTTGCCTTTTGAACTTGTATCAGAAAGCTCCTCACAAAAAATCATGATGTAAAAATCAAACAGGGAGAAAAAACAACGGAAAGAATCAGAAAGTGGGTCACAGAAAACACTGGAAAAATACGGTAAAGTTTACGACCGAAAATACAATATTGCATGTGGTGGTACGATACAATCCCGCAAAATTGTATTGTTTGATCGACTTATATCGTATTTTCCCTCGGAATTATCGTACGGGTTGGCAACAGTGAGCTGACGAAAAGGAGGTCCTAATTTTCCCGAACACTGCCGATCTCAAAAGAAGAACGAAGAGCCGCCGTTCTAAAAAAAAACCGACGATCGAAGAGCCGCCATTCATTTATTTTACTGGATCTCAAGAGATCCAAAGATCGAAGAACCGCGATTCATTTGTCATTTTTACTGATCCGCAGTTCAATCGCTCTTTTGAAGAACCGATCTTCACCAAACACTACCAGCACTGAGTTCAAAAGATCCGAAGAGCCGCGGTTCTTTTTTACTGACCCGTGGTTCACTCGCTCTTCTGAAAGACCCGGCTCAAAGAGCCGGATCTTTAATGAGCGACCCATCTCTAGTCAAAATGCCTTTTAAGTTTGTCTCCATCAGTTTGACATCTCTCCATCGCGAGGATAGTAGATGCGCGATGATATTGAATGAACAAAACAATAAATCACTCATATTTTTGTTTAGCCATTTGTTTTCGTATTGCACTTGGTTGGGTTAACATTTTGGTGGTCCTTCCTAGATGATGGAGGACAGCAGGTTATCATAGAGAGCAGGAAGTGGTGGCACATCATCTTTGTTTAGTCTGTTGAAGTGGTTGATCTCCCAACTATCTACGTAGAGAAAGAGGTACCTACTAAAATTCGAGACTGTCATCTAATGTGAGAGATAAACATATTGTTTAGTAATGCATGCATTCCAGGGGACGTCCCATTGGATAAGCATTAGATCAGTTTAACCAGTTGGTAAGCGATAAAACTGTTTCACTCGATGTAATTTATTTATTACTTTAGGCAAGAAATACTGACCCCCCCCCTCCATTATCCACCTTAACATTTCTAGCAGCATGGGAGCCTCGAATCTGAAGAGCATTTTAAAATCCATGACCTACGATACCCAACATGCGAATTCGAGTTCACCCCCCCCCCCCCCACCTCCCCAACGCCAACAATGGTGCCAGTCTGGCACCAAAGCGGAAATACGTCGTAACATTGAACTTTCATCTGTTAGTTTTGGTAGGCAGTCCGTCGAAGTTCACATCCGTATTCAAGGTGAAACACAAAAAAAACCACGAAATATGCGGTTTATGGCGTCATGGCACCATGTCCTGGCACCATGGTGGCACCACTATTAGTTCCATGGTGGTACAGAGAATAATTCATGAAAATCCGGAGGTATAATGAGAATTTTTCCTCAATTTCAAAGCTTGGGTACAATTAGTAAGCAGTAAAGGAACCGAAATATTGAAAAATCGGATATTTTATGAATATTATCCCCCCACTCATCCCCTCTCCTTTCGAATTTTGGTACTCTGGTAAAATCATGTACAACTCGGAAGTTATTTGAGTCAAACAAAAAAAGAAACTCGCAAATCGGTTGGAAATTGAGGCCTGGGCAGATTTTACAAGATTACCCCCGCAAACGCACGTTTTTTAAGCATTAACCCCCCCCCTTTCCCCCCCTTAAAAAGCAAAATTCAATATTCCGGCGCCGTAGTGCACAACTAGATAGTTTTTCGCGTCGATGAAAAAAAGAACCACAAAAATCGGTTGAGAACTAAGGCCTGGGCAGACGACACAAGATTATGCCCAAAAACGCACGTTTTTTGAGCATTAACCCCCCCTTTCCCCTCCTTAAAAGGCAAAATTCGAAATTCCGGCGACGTAGTGCACAACTAGATAGTTTTCCGCGTCGAACAAAAAAAGAACCAGGAAAAACGGTTGAGTACTAAGGCCTGTGCAGACGACACAAGATTATGTCACACACACACACACATACACACACACACACACACACACACACACACACACACACAGACATACACCTATGGTTTTTTTCGCGGATTTGGATTCAGAATGGTCTAAAACGGATTACTGTGTGGTTATTTTTTTTTTCTGTTGAGTGTTGTCCAACTTCACCCCAGATCGATTGCATAAGGACGCCCAAGTCTTACTGTGGGACGTCCTAAAAAATAGATAGCATTTCATCTAATATGAGAGGTAAAAAAGTATCGCCTCCGATACTGGAAAAAAGTATCGATACTACGATATAATATTATTATATACCTACATTATAGGGATCAGGGAAAACTTGGCACTTTGCGCCTCGGCGGGGGGCTCCGCCCCCCTGCACCCCCCGGTTTATTTCTTTTTCCATACTCTGTATGAAATCATAGGAACACAGAATGTGTTTTTGCGATGCTAGTCATCCGTTAAATAAAAAACAACAATAATAAATGTGGAGTCTTTGGCAATAATAAAATAAATAATTGTTAGACATTTAATTTGGTCTAAAACCCTATAAATGTTATATAAATAAATATGTAACTACAAGACAAATACTATATAAATTGAGAGCTATCCAACGAATGGTGAACAATTTCTGTGCAATGAACACTGCGGGAGTTCTATTTCCTTACCAACGGCTTGGTTGCACGTGAAAATCATTATAAAAGGCGCGTAACGGTTTTTTCTGTCGCTTTTTCGTGACGATTTTTTTTCGGTAGGTCATCGCAAAAACACATTCTGTGTTAAAAATCGTCACGAAAAAGCGACAGAAAAAACCGTTACGCGCCTTTTATAATGATTTTCACGTGCAACCAAGCCGTTGGTAAGGAAATAGAACTCCCGCAGTGTTCATTGCACAGAAATTGTTCACCATTCGTTGGATAGCTCTCAATTTATATAGTATTTTTCTTGTAGTTGCATATTTATTTATATAACATTTATAGGGTTTTAGACCAAATTAAATGTCTAACAATTATTTATTTTATTATTGCCAAAGACTCCACATTTATTATTGTTGTTTTTTATTTAACGGATGACTAGCATCGCAAAAACACATTCTGTGTTCCTATGATTTCATACAGAGTATGGAAAAAGAAATAAACCGGGGGGTGCAGGGGGGCGGAGCCCCCCGCCGAGGCGCAAAGCGCCGAGTTTTTCGGTAGGTCATCGCAAAAACACATTCTGTGTTAAAAAGTATCGATATGTATCGTTTAAAAGTAGGTAATCATATGTATTGATGTTTTTTTTTAAGTATCGATACTTTGGGAACATCCCTAGCCCAAACCTGAAGAGTTTTTATTCAGCTTCAGGTTACCGAGTGAAGTTCTTCATTCTCTCTTTTTTTTTTTTTTTTTTTTTTTTTTTGGTCATCGACGTCATCTTCGCTGGAAAAGTGACAAGAAAATCATCTACCCGACCTCGTTCTCCCTGATATCGCAGATATGCTCCATATTCCTAACTTCTTCCTACTCTCTCTATTCTCCATTAAGTCCACGGCTCTTGAATGAAGTACTAGTAGGTAAGTCCTTGTTATCAGAGAGGAAAAGTATCTCATAGAGAATAACTTTCTGGATAAGTCAGTAGGTACGATACTGAGCAGGGCTGCACACAGTAAGTGCCTTAGTACATTTCATCTGTTCGTTGTTCTTTCTTTCTGATTTGAGAAGAATGTGCGATAGAATGAATACCAACTTGCCTTCTAGAATAACGAAATAGCCTATCTCGGAATTGCCGCCACCCAGCTTCCTCGAGTGGCCTCGGATGGAGATCTCATCGTAAAAATACGATCTGGTGCACCATCTGTCTTGCTCTTCCTTCCGAGGCAAAACATTTAGGGAAGACGAGGGCCGAACACATGGTGATATACGAGAAGGGCCTCTCGGCGTTAGAGTGAGTGAATTGTTTTGTGCCTAAACATTCCCTTCAACTGCTAATGTATTTCTTCCCTCATGGAAGGGAAGATTGTATTTCAAGGGAGATTGTGAAACACTAACGCGCTCCATGATTTCGTATGCCTAACGGGAAAACAATTTTACATTTTTCCCTTTCATTATCCTACAAAGCCAGGAAATGTGTGACACTATGGGCAGGCAGGTAAACTCCTGCCTAAGAAATAATTTTCTAAGAAAAAACTTTTCTTACGTTGTAGTGGCAGCAAATAGTCAGATTCAAGTAAAATGGTTGAGAAATAAGTTAGATAAATCTCTAATAATTTTCTTGAATATCGTTTGGTTAATTTACAAAATGTCTCAAGTGGTAAATGCTGAAGGTGTGACAGCGCCGAGCTGAAGTAGCAATGTATCTCGGCAATATTCAGAAAAAATCCCGAAAAATCGTAAATACTTAACCAAACTGGACCAAATTTGAGCAACGAACTCCCCTGAGTTATGCACAACCGTTAGGATCGAAATGGGGTAGAAGAGAGGAGGGGGAAAATTTCCTAAATGCAACATCTTAACGTAAGGGTTTTACCATAATTTCCAGAGAAAACGCTGCAATTTATTACACAATGATTTATTATTTTTCTATATAGATCTCTCGTCTGCAAAGAACACGGCTTTGGCATTCCCATCCGACCATAACGACCATAGTTAGGTACTACCTACCTACCACATACCTACTTCACAATGAAGTTGATTTGGAAGAAATATACCCTTCTCACTCAGTTTGAAGAAACAGGGGTTATTAGGACTTATTATTATTCCCTAATTATTAGGAAATTCGATAACTGATTGCTAAGGATGCAGAACTGAGTACAATATTCAAAGAAACGAACAACGATCGCATTTTGGTCAGCTAAGATTTGAACGGAGATCAGGCCTCTTTGGCGATTCATGCTCGTGTTTCTGATTTATCGTAAGTCCAACCCTTAAGTTCTTGTAAGGAGCGAACGATTTGTCCTATAGAGCTCCGGAGTGGTCTCTAAAAATTTAACACCATTTTTAATTGGTGAAAAAACAATACCTTCATTTCGAGAGTTTTTGAGCTAGGGCACTATTGAAAATTGCAACCCTTAATGTTCACCCCTTAGAAGTGACTGACATCAACCAAAGGCTTTGCGGCACAAGTAGACCCCAAATGGAGCCCATACACCAAATTTAATCAAAATCGGTCCATGCTAACTAAGGAATGTGCCGTGTACAGCGGACGGACGGAAAATTCGTTATTCGATTTTCGGATTCTACGTACTTTAAAACGTACGTATACAACAAATTTTGAGGGGGGGTTGAGAAAAAATTTTCTTGGTCGATTCCAAGGGTTTATTATTGAAAATAATAAACCAAAATGGGAAAAACCTAACTGATTAAACGGTTTTTGCCATTTTTCTCCGGCAATTTTTGTTTGATTTGATGATTCCAGCGGAAATTTTATATTTTTTCAATTCTCTAGACTACTGCACTAATGAATTTCAAAAATTCTTGAAAATTTAAAATTTAGGTACGATTTTGGTTTATTATTTTCAATAATAAGCCTTTGGAATTGAGCAAGAAAAAAACAATTTTAACCCCCCCTCAAAATTTGATGTTTTACGTTTCAAGGTACGTAAGAGTAGCATAGGAAAATCGAATCAAAAAATTTCCGTCCGTCCGCCGTACGCCGTACGCGGCACTTTTCTTAGCAACACTGGACCGATTTGGTTCAAATTTGGTATATGGGCTCCATTTGGGGTCTAGTTGTGCCGCGAACCTTTTGGTTGATGTCAGTCACTTCTGAGGGGTGAAAATTAAGGGTTGAAATTTTCAAGAGTGCCCTAGCTCGAAAACTCTCGAAATAAAGGTATTGTTTTTTCACCAAATTTAAATAGTATTGAATTTTTAAAAATTTTTGAGACCACCCGGAGCTCTGTAGGACAAACCGTTCGGTCCCTACGAGTACTTGAAGGTTTTCCTCCGATAAAACAGAATCATGAGTGTGAATCGCAAAAGAGGTCAAATCTCCGTTCCAATATTATCTGACTAAAATGCGATCGCTGTTCATTTCTTCGATTTGTATACAGTTTTGCCTTCTGCGTGAGCAGTACCTAATCAAATTTCCATTTGAAGCTTTCTATTTTTCCAATCGAGTGTGAAGCGTTTAGTTCTTTCTAATAAACTTGATTGTGAAGGTGTGAAGCAGTATGGTGTGGTAGGTACTACCTAGGTAAAAAAAATATTGGTAGGTAAAAAACGCTGCAAATCATTGCTCAAAGGTTTATTATTTTCTGTATAGATCACCCTTCTGTATAGATCACTGGTTCTCCATCAATAGCACCTACCACCATCTGTATTCACCCTTGACGTTTCCTCTCAAATCTCAGCTTCCTGCGTTCAATAGGATTGAAAATGGCTTCGGAGCTCACTCAGCTGATCAGTGCTCTTCCAGGCACCTCCAGCATTCGAGGAGATCTTCCTCACTCTTCAGATCACTGATCAGCTGAGTGAGCTCCGAAGCCATTTTCAATCCTATTGAATGGAAGTGCTCTCCCAGGCGTATCCAGCATTCGAGGAGTTCTTCTTCACTCTTCAGATCACAGATCAGCTGAGTGAGCTCCGAAGCCATTTGCAATCCTATTGAACGCAGGAAGCTGAAATTTGAGAGGGAAGGTCAAGGGAGAATACAGATGGTGGTAGGTGCAATTGATGGAGAACAAGTGACCTATACAGAAGGGTGATCTATACAAAAAATAATAAACCTTTGAGCAATGATTTGCAGCGTTTTAAATTCATAGGGCCTGTAATTTAGGAAAATGCTAACCCGGAACGAGGAACGAACAGCGACCTACTGAGACCCCTTTCAGATGTTGAATTTAGGATATTTCCCTCTGCCTCTCTTCAACCCCTCATTCTACCTCTGTCTGGTACTCATAACTCAGTGGAGTATGTTGCTCAAATTTGGTCTACTTTGGTTAAGTATCAACGATTTCGCGGATTTTTTTCTGAATATTGCCGAATAATATTGCGAACTATAGTCTGGTGGTGACAGTTGGTGTTGGGGAGGATGTCAAGTTAAAGGTCGTCATTAAAACGTTAAATCTATGTTAACCAATAACGCTATAAGGTCATCCAAGAGGGTTGGGGAATCATCCACGTGTCTAGTAGTGGAGGTTCGGTCGAAATGGCGTTCATGGAGACTGGGAGACATTTGCTGCCAAATAGCCACTATTACCAGCCTCGCTCTACTGTTATGCGACATCCTGTGTAGTTGGTCCCTTTTATTACCTTATTTTTCGCAATATCTCGAAAACTCTCGATTACTCCCAGGCCTTTAATGAAGGTCATAACAGATCCAATTGGCGTGTTTGCGCTCCCACTCGAAATGAATCGTATCAAGAAAGAAAAACGTCGCCAAAGGAAGTCTCAACTCGATGTTATCTCTCATTAAAATGAAAACGCAGTATTCGCTGAAATCATGAGGGTATCGAGTTACCTCTAATTCGACCGGTGTCCCGAATTTATCGTGTTATTTCATTATTGAGTGGTATTGTTATGCCATGCAATTGAGCAGCTTGAATCAGGCCACGTACAACTCTACCGAGTTTAAACAGCTTGGTGGTCGATTAACTAAACCGTATTGTATTGTGTGGTACCTCAAAATAAATCATTGTGTAAATTCCTACTTTCAATTATTCAAAACGGATGTTCTTCATTCAACCACTTTTTTCTTCGAAAATTGTTTTATATTATCTGAAGTTGACTGGAAATTATTATCCATACGTCTCATTTTGACTGGAAATTATTAGGTATCCATACGTCTCATTTTGACTTGGAACGCTGCATGAACCAAGTTCTTCGATTAGTTGCTCCTTCATCTTTGTTCTCAGAATTTTTAGCGGATTTTATCTTCTCTCAAACTTCTGTGAATTGATACAGATAAAAAATTCTGTCAATTGGGTGTGGCACATAGGTTCCTCGTATCTAAAACCCTCTCTTGAGTCTCATCCTCAACGACCCCTGAAAATCCCATCGAAATCTAATAAAAACGTTTGCTTTTGCGCAAAGTTAATCAAAAATCTGAAGACTATAATTTTCAAAGCATCTACTCCCACAATCCCTGAAAATTTTATCATTATCAATGGTAACTTAGTTATTTTGCCCGTTATAATTAGATTATTATTTTATCAAAATTTATAAGAATTATTATATTTTGTGATTATTAATAATAATGTAAATTAATGAATAATAATAAAATAATAAACCATAATAATAATAAATTAATAAATAATAATTATAATAATAATAATTTGATTATAATTTGGATTTGCGAGACACAGGCTAATTGAGGGTCAGATAGACTCAAAGCCATAATTGTTCAGGAACGTCTAGAAAGCTGGCGAGAGGACATTCCGATTTTGGAGGAAATATTTTCCACACTTGAATAGTGAAAACAGTGCTTCCAATACAGTAGATTCGGGTATTGTTTACTTTCATACCGAGTCATACGTTCGGCAAATTAACCATCGATTCCAATGATCAAACGATCACGCTCTGACTTTTTTTCTCTCTCGGAAAATTTGAGATTCTTTTGAGATGAAAGGAAGTTCCCGCTCGCTTTGATTGACCGTTCATTGCCAGGCCAGGCCTCAGGGCAGACGGTTGCTACTTGTCAGTAACAGCTTGAGACTCCTCTGTGGGCTCTATTCGCTGACGGTTCAGCGTTCGCACTTAGTTACCACGCTAACTGTCACGGTTAGACATCGATAACACAATACGACTTCGAGCGAATTTCACTCAAGTTTCAACATTTTGACTGATAGGTTGAGCCACTTGCGCTGCGGGTGTAATTTCTATTAATTGAGAAGGTTTGTGTTGATGCTCAGAGCGCACTGGTATTTAGTGATATGAAAGTGGTGATGTAGTTGTAGTTGTAGTTGAGTTTTAGAAAGAGTAGAGGAGAGGGGAAGGGATCCCACCAATTGATCTCACCCCAAAGTACCTACTACTAACCGTTTGCAAGTGCTAATTTGGGGAGTTGCACTAGAGGACTCTTTTTTTTTTTTTTTTTTTTTTTTTTTTTTTTTTTTTTTTAAATGATTTTTCAAAGTTTCGAATGTTTAAGTCGTCACGGTTCCCCCAACCGCCCAGGTGGTAGGGGCGCGTGACGTCATAAACATTCGAAATTTTGAAAATCATAGAAAAAGATCCACTCATCCAAAAAGAAAACGGCTGGTATCAAAATTCTTCGGATGAGGTCTACTTTCTATTAAAAATTTTAAAAAAAGTCTGCCAAGTGGGTGTGGCACATAGCTTCCTCGAATCCATAACCCGATTACATAGATGATCCGATGCGTGTAGATGGTCCCCTATGAGAGTAGTGAAAGGTACTTAGAACACCAATCTCTAAGTTCTTGTAGTTGTAGTTGTAGTTGAGTTTTAGAAAGAGTAGAGGAGGGGGGAAGGGATCCCACCAATTGATCTCACCCCAAAGTACCTACTACTAACCGTTTGCAAGTGCTAATTTGGTACTAAAGTATGAGTTGCACCAGGCGACACTAGAAAGTTATTATTTACGTACCGTATTAGAGAATCCGTCGTAACCAGCAAGTCGAGTACTGTACTCAACTTACTGGTTACGACGGATTCTCTAATACCTGTAACAGGAGGCAACTCCAGACAACTAAACGACCTAGGATATCATAATTTCAAACAATAAATGAATATAATCAATTAGGTAACCGAAAAAAAAGTCTGCCAAGTGGGTGTGGCTTTTAGCTTCCTCGTATCCATTACCCGATTATATAGATGATCCGATGCATAGTAGTTAATCTCAAAACACCAAGCTCTAAGTACCTTTCACTACCCTCATAGGGGACCATCTACACGCTAAGCTGAACAATCCTAGAAAATTTCATCAAATTCGGACGAAAAATTTAAGAGCGGTAGGAATTGGAATCAAAAAATTTCTTAGCAAGACTGGGAGTCGAACCTGGAACTCCTGGGTGTGATTCCAGTAGTTTGCTCACTGATCTACAAAGGGGTTGGATGACTGGTTTTGAGATCCTCACCTCAGACGCAACGGTTACGGCTGTTACAAGGATTTTAGGTTGATGGATTTTGAGGTTTCCCAAATTAGGCAAAATTTATTTTTCAAAAGACTTTTTCATGTCACAAACCATGACTCAAAAAAGGTCATTTATCTATCCGATAGGAAATTTATTCCTCTTTCCAGCGGTATCCTCAAAAAAAATGGAATGACTCGGAAACAAAGCTTCTATTTTTAAAAAGTCAAGGAGGCACTTTTTGTTGCAAATTAGTTGTAGACTATTGACTCCTTCAGTTGCCAGACCTGTTTGGCTTGTATACTCTGTTTACAGGGTGTCTACAAAACAGATCTCATTCTTCCAAGGGGTCGATTCTACAGCTAATTTTCAACGTAAAATGTCTCCTAGCTATTTTTTTAGAAGCTCCTTTTCCAATTTATTTCAATTTTAATGTTTTTTTCTCGTGATTTTGACCTTATGACATTTAATTGGTAATAACTCCTTTAATTTGCTGTGATAATTACAATTTGAGGAGACCGTTGGAAAGAGTATTAAATTTACTGTCTTCCTATTACCAAATAAAATGTTGTCAGTTGAATTTTACGGGGAATAAAGCATCCTAAAAAGTGAACTTAGTAACTTTTTGAAAACCTTTCTTTTTTCAACGCCCGTAATGTTCAAATAGTTCAAGATAAAGAACTAATGCCGGTAAGCCTAGAAACTGCGCCAGAATCTCGGCTTTCCAACGGTGTAATAAGAAATTATTTTACAGTCGAATTTGAGGGAGAATCTTCGATTTGAACGCGGAAAATCGCGGCGGTGAAGACCCCGGAGTCCTCCCGTCATACCGTCTATCTCGTTGAAAAAATGCACGTTTATCCGCGTTCAAACCGAAATTTCTCCCTTAAATTCGATTTTAAAAATTTTAAATAAATTTCAAATAAATAAAAATTTTAAAAAATATTTAATATTTTTTGATTACACCGTTCGAAAGCTGAGATTCTGGCGCAGTTTTTAGGCTTACCGGCAACAGTTCATGGGGAAATATTTGCACATTATGGGGAATGAAAACCGAAAAGTTTTCGAAATGTTACCAAGTTCACTTTTTAGGTTGCTTTATTCCCCCGTAAAATTCAAATGACAAAATTGTATTTTGTAATAGGCAGATAGGAAATTTAATATTTTTTCCAACGGTATACTCAAATTTTAATTATTACAGCAAATTAAAGGAGTTGTTACCAACTTAATGACATAAGGTCAAAATCACGAGAAATTTGAGTAGTTCAAATAATTGTCATTCTAGCCTAGTTTCCTTTAACAATATATTTCTTTCAAGAGCCCGGTAGTGAGAAGGAAAAATTGTAAAAGTTCTTGCTCCCAAGTGCGAGTTTTGAAAAGCATCGTTACGGCAGATTGCGTGATTACCGTGCTATGAGCTCCTTTTTATCTGTCCTCGCTTTCTGTCTCCAACTTCGTGATGGTTCTCGTTTACTTGATAGCGGGTGACTTGAAGGACAGATCAAGCAGGTCTTACCAGGCACCTTGCCTCCACCCATTTTCACCCTTGCATTACAATATACGATAACATCTCGAAAAACTAGCGCGAACATGTGAGAAAGAGCGGTAAAGGAAGATCGAGAGCTAGATTTCTAAAAAGTCCAATATTTAATGTATAAAGTATTGACAATATCACTTTTGGTGATGACCTAATCGATTTACAGGTGTCAAAATCGGTCAAAACTTGTTGGGTAGTGGTCTACCCCATGCCCAGTGACGTCTCAAAATTCTGAAAAATACATTATAAAACAAAACTGCTTGAGGGCGTTGGGTACCCACAGTGCACTTTATCAAACATTTATTGAAAAAGTCGGCTTTATTTAATTGTTTAATTCAAATCATGTGCGCGAATTTCGTAAATTTTTAATTTACTATACCTTAAAAAAAAGTGATTGTAGAGGTGGAAAGGTGTAGGTTCTAATTACCACGATTTCCATTATTTTCAGTTTCTCACAATCGAATGAAGCCACCCTGTAGGAGTGCACTAAGTTTTTCTCCCATTTATATTATTCATCCAAGCTAGCACTCCTCCCCTAATCTCGTAAGTTCAGAATCACGAGTGGTCATAGAATTCAGGCACCGGTTCAGAGTCTTTAATTAGAAACGGCGACTCGAAGTTATTCGACCTGAACGTTCGTTCGTGAAATAGCTCCAACTAAAACCCGTTTCCGAGCTGTTTCCTCTTTTGAATATCTGTCACTTACACTCGGGTTACCCCCTGCCTGTTGATTAGGTCAACTTGCTGGATGGTTTCAACGGATTCTGCAAACGACTCTAGCTCGCGGTATAATACAACCATAGATCAACTCGATATTTGTTTAAATCAATTCCACTAAGCACTATCCTACACTAATAAAAAAAAACGTCTGCCAAGTGGGTGTGGCACATAGCTTCCTCGTATCCATAACCCGATTGTATAGATGATCCGATGCATAGTCGTTAACCTCAAAACATCAAAACAAGTTAATCTGTAACATCCCTGAAAATTTCATTGAAATCGGATGGAAAATGTAGAAGTTATGGCCGTTACAAGGAATTCACGTTTGCGCATGCGCAGCAGCTACTATCAGTCTGGGGGTGATGATCATGATTGGAGACCATCTACAACCTAATCCGCATAATCCCTGAAAATTTCATCGAAATCGGGTAGAAAATGTAGAAATTATGGACGTTACAAGGAAATTCACGTTTGCGCATGCGCAGTGGCTACTATCAGTCCGAAGGTGATGATTTTCTAGGGGACCATCTAAATACTGATCTGTAACATCCCCGAAAATTTCATTGAAATCGGATGGAAAATGTAGAAGTTATGGCCGTTACAAGGAATTCACGTTTGCGCATGCGCAGCAGCTACTATCAGTCTGGGGGTGATGATCTTCATTGGAGACCATCTGCAACCTAATCCGCATAATTCCCGAAAATTTCATCGAAATCGGGTAGAAAATGTGGAAGTTAGGGCCGTTACAAGGAAATTCACGTTTGCGCATGCGCAGTGGCTACTATCAGTCCGAACGTGATTATTTTCATAGGGGACCATCTAAATACTGATCTGTAACATTCCTGAAAATTTCATTGAAATCGGATGGAAATTGTTGAAGTTATGGTCGTTACAAGGAATTCACGTTTGTGCATGCGCAGTCGCTTCTATCAGTCCGAGGATGATGATTTTCATAAGGGACCCTTAATGCACACCAACCCGCACAATCTCTGAGAATTTAATCGAAATCGGACAATAACTTCGTATAGTTATGCGCGTTACAAAAAATTCATGACAGACGGACAGACACACAGACAGACAGACACACAGACACACAGACAGACAGACACGGAACCAAAATTGTTCAGAAAGGTCTAAAACGCAAAACGCGAGTGAAAATTTTGATTTTGGAGAACTTTTTTTTTCGTCCTTGAAAAGTGAAAACAAAGCTTCCGCTACCTTGGTAGACTCGGAAGCAATATATTAAAAAATAGAACATTCTTTGGAAAAGTGATGCAAAGTACAAATTTGTGACAAGTGGGACACTTCGATTCTTTCTCGTAGTTCCTTGCTCAGAGGGAATCGTCTGAAAATGGGAAACTTTCTCTAGAAGTTGATGGAAAACAGTTCAGAAACGGCGGAGTCCTCGCCCATGCGTGTAAGGGCGAACGGACTACCTCACTCAAAACACTCTTTTCATGTGAATTCATCAGAGTCTGGTTCTTTTTTTATTTATTCATCAGAGATTGTGCAAATTAAAATCCTTTTCCTATTCTTGAAGGTTCAGCTTATTACGGTTTCGCTCTTCTGTTTGAGAGGATCGTTGGCGGTGATTGCTAAGTATTTCAGCACCGTGAGGTTTTTATTGTTTCAACTAAATTTTGCTACTTCAGCCGTTCAGGTTTCCTTCTCACCAAAGAGTGGAAATGGTTTGGGGTGCGCGCATGGGTCGGAAAAACTTTTTATTGTTATTTTTAGTCTAAACTAGATCTCATTTTGAGAATTTTGACTCCAACCACGACCTTCTAGCGTGAGAAGACCTTCTTCTATGATTTTTCAAAGTTTCGAATGTTTATGTCGTCACGGTTGGGAGGTCCCGCCCAGGCGGTAGGGGCGCGTGACGTCACAAACATTCGAAATTTTGAAAATTATAGAAAAAGATCTACTCATCCAAAAAGAGAACGGCTGGTGTCAAAATTCTCCGGATAAAATCTATTTTCGATTAAAAATTATAAAAATAAATCAGGCGCACCCCCTATTTGGTTTTCGCTTTCAGTTTCTTGCGCACCTCTGAAGGTCATTGGAAAAGTCAGTACAGCTGCTTACGCTATGAACTTTATTTTTTCCCTACCAAGTCATAGAGGGTTGGAGTTAGTGCGCTGTCTTTCGGATGCCACAGTTTTTGGAACTAAGTCAAATTATTTGCCAGATTTCTGTTGCTCTTGTGATACAGTTATAAGAAATAAATTAAGCAACTCACTTCTCTCCCATTTATATCTTTGAGAAGACAGAAGTAATCGTGAAAAAGTCAGATCAGCTGGATGAGCGATGAAGCTAACTTCACTCTATATTAACCTAGATCAATGAAATTAATTACACCCAGGAGCATCGAAAGTCATCGGCATGAAGTCAAACCAGCTTGGCAACTGTTTAGCTTTTGTTCTTTCTGGAAAGATTGAAATTTAAATCAATCTGGACATTGTTTCATTGAGTATAACAAAAACTATGTCTGGACTAATTCAAATTGTTACAACGATCGTAATCATCTCCTGGAAATAACCCACGCTATCGACTTGGAGAATGGACTTCTAGATAAAGCAGCTACGGTTGAAATATAAGACCAAGTTGAGTGCATTGTTCGGTTTTCTCGCCACAAATGCCCGTCCATTTTACACTCGCTTGGGTCAGGAGTTGCCTTTTCTTCGAATAGGTTTCACGAGAGGTAGGTAATAGTTTATACCCATTAGAAGAGGGAGAGAGAGAGTGTAATTGTTAGGGCATTCCCTGTGGGATTATATCGCAGTTATGGGACACGGTCAAATAGAAGCAAATGGGGCACCATCCACCAGAACGTGAGCTTAGAAACGCAGTAGGCATACTTATATGAGACCTACTAGCAACTCGAATGAATTACGTCATCGCAATGCTACATGATAGTGCCATATAAATTTTGTTGACACATGAAGGTGGATATAAATGTACTGTGAAGGGTTTGTTGGTTTTACATAGCGGTTATAATTCAACGTTGGAATCGACCCATAGTCTGGAATTTTTTTGCACAGGTTGGTAGGAGAACATCACTATTCTGTTTCTTGTTTCAGATGACATGACGACGTTGATCCTCTACTGCATAGGAAAAATGGGGATCTCCTCGTCGTACGTTGTTCTGCCCTTGATGGCCTCTGAGCTCTACCCGACTGTCGTGCGAGGCTTGGGAATGAGCACCAGTTCGGTGGCAGGAATGCTGGGCCCCGTCATAATACCCGTCGTCAACTACATGGTGAGTCCCAATTTCGCACGTAGGCTGAGAAAGCGCTTGTTAGGAAGACTTGAAGCAAAAATTTATCATCTCAGATGTAGTATTTCGGGCGCTAATTCATAAAAGTAAGTGAGTTATTCATTTACTACGAAGACATAATGTATAATGTTCAATTTCTCCCTTGCGAGGGAAAAACATTAAATCATGTTTAATGTTTTTCCCTCGCAAGGGAGAAACTCAGCTGATCAGTGACCACTCAGGCGCCTTCAGCATTCTCCATTGACCCTGCTTCTCAAATTTCAGCTTCCTGCGTTCAACAGGAGAGAAAATGGCTTTGGAGCTCACTCAGCTGATCAGTGACCACTCAGGCGCCTTCAGCATTCTCCATTGACCCTGCTTCTCAAATTTCAGCTTCCTGCGTTCAACAGGAGAGAAAATGGCTTTGGAGCTCACTCAGCTGATCAGTCACCCTTCAGGCACCTTCAGCATTCTCCATTGACCCTGCTTCTCAAATTTCAGCTTCCTGCGTTCAACAGGAGAGAAAATGGCCTTGGAGCTCACTCAGCTGATCAGTGACCACTCAGGCGCCTTCAGCATTCTCCATTGACCCTGCTTCTCAAATTTTAGCTTCCTGCGTTCAACAGGAGAGAAAATGGCCTTGGAGCTCACTCAGCCGATCAGTGACCACTCAGGCGCCTTCAGCATTCTCCATTGACCCTGCCTCTCAAATTTCACCTTCCTGCGTTGAATAGGAGAGAAAAAAGTCTGCCAAGTTGGGTGGGCAGTATAGCTTCCTCACTCATTGTAACATGGACGTATAGAATCAGTTGGCGAAAAAATTATGATTCAAAGAGTTATTGAATACCAAAATATTAGCGGTCCACCGTCTAGGACCTAACCCACACAATCCCTGAAAATTTCATCGAAATCGGTTGAATAGTTGCGGAGTTTTGGTTGTAACAATAAATTTAAAGTTCGCGCATGCGCAGCGGCTATTGCTTGACCAATTTGATTGAAACTTATAGGGTGTCTCTTAGAAGTTAGTCCCTAACTAACCTCCAAATTTGAGCAAAATCGGTTCATTAGAAACCGAGAAACCGAGGTCCCAGGAAATTCACGTTTGCGCATGCGCACTCGCTCCTATTGGTCCGAAGGTGCTGAAATTTATAGGGGACCGTCTAGGACCTAACCCGCACAATCCCTGAAAATTTCATCAATATCGGACCACAGGTTAGTATAGTTTTGCCCGTTGCAAGTTTGCGTGTCGGAATTCACAGAATGACCCCCAGCCCTAAAACATTAAACATGTTAATAAATCACATGCGCGCACGCATTTTAAGTCATAGTACATCTCTATGTATAGATCACTGGTTCTCCATCAATAGCACCTTCCACGATCTGTATTCCCCCTTGACTTTCCTTCCCAAATTTCAGCTTCCTGCGTTCAATAAGATTGAAAATGGCTTCGGAGCTCACTCAGCTGATCAGTGCTCTTCCAGGCGTCTCCAGCATACGAGAAGATCTTCCTCACTCTTCAGATTACTGATCAGCTGAGTGAGCTCCGAAGCCATTTTCAATCATATTGAAAGCAGGAAGCTGAAATTTGAGAGGGAAGGTCAAGGGAGAATACAGATGGTGGTAGGTGCTATTGATGGAGAACCAGTGATCTATACAGAAGGGTGATCTGTACAGAAAATAATAAACCTTTGGGCAATGATTTGAAGCGTTTTGGATTCTACGTACCTTGAAACCAACAAATTTTGAGGGGGTGTTGAAAATTTTTTTTTCTTGGTCGATTCCAAAGGTTCTTTATTGCAAATGATAAACCAAAGCAAAACCTCCCTCAAAATTGGATGGTTTACTTTTCAAGGTGTGAAAAATCCAAAAATCGAATGCAAATGTTTTCGTCCGGCACTTTGCCCAATTCCCATGGACCAATTTAGATTAAATTTGGTATATCGTATCCCTTTGGGGTCTAGTTGTGCCGCGAGAGTTTTGGTTATTGTCAGTCACTTCTGTGGAGTAAAAAGTGGGAGAAAACGTTTTCAAAACGCCCTAGCTCAACAACTTTCGATATACAGGTACCTATTTATTTTGTGGTTTTTAAAATATCGACAAATTTTAAGAATATTCTGACACCAACCAAAGCTCAGTGGGATTAATTGTTCGTGCAATGAGGATAATTAATTGCCTAATTACTGACTCTTCATGACGTTTTTTCATCAGTTTAACCCTAGGGAATGCGCTCTCATTTCCAAACATGGGGGGGCTGTATCTGGGAGATAAAACATGGGGATTAGGAACATTATTGTGAAATTTATCACAATACCATCACCTACGTGTTGTCCCTGTGAGCCAGACCTAGAGGAGCCACACAAAAACCTCACCCCACCTATACCTACCCATAGTCCTTAGAACACGGCTCCTTCGTTTAGAAGGTAAACGAAGGAGCCGTGTTCTTCACTGACGTGTGTTCTTCAGATAAATAATCAATAATTAATCAATTGTGTGATCGTTTGCGGCTTTTTTCTTCGTTATTTTCTTTTTCTTGTTTTTTTTTCTATTTTATGAGAGAGAAAAAAACACTTTATTGAACATTGTAGAGGGAATGAAGGTGGACAAGGTGAGTTTATTCTTTCTTTATTCCCTCCTTTACATGTACAAGGACTGATCACTCACATACTGATATGTTTATGTAGAAGGCACAGCTAAATGATTGTACGAGCATCCGTTGTACCGAAAAAATGTCCTTCCAGGAGAGGTGTCCGTTAGAGAGAGAGTGTAGGTTCACATATACTAAGTGTAATAAGGTTTGCTGGCTGCCCGAATTCTCTCCGAAGCGAAATGGATCGTTCGCTGATGCGCGCAGCTCATTCTGACTGGTTCGTGATGGGAATTTATTCACAAAACCCACCGAATCGGCAACTGACCGGGCCGATGCGCTGGTCGACCAACCATTCTTCCCAAGAGCTCATTCATCCTTCAGGACTTCCGTCAAGGGCGAAAACGGTAAAAAACTAGAGTTTTTTTTTCTCCCTTTTTTTCACACTCAGCCGAGCACCGACCGAGATTTGAAAGGTGGAAATGGAGCGAGGGGTCGAGGTTTTGTATGCGACCTGCTTTGCTTTTTTCCAGGCCTCCGAAGAGGCCTTTTGAAGGCTTTCAGTCCCTTTGTACAAAAGGAGTCCGCTAGGCACCCTCCTCTGTTGTTCCTCCTGTTGCGAGAAAGAAATTTCAATCTCGAACTCTTCCGGAGAGGATGCATAATAAGAGCAAAACAAGTGCAGTCTTTCGCTCGAGAGATTTTTTTTAACGTTCGGAAAGCAGGCATGTTTAGGTTTTTTTCAATTAGTTTATGGTCGGAAGGTAAGACGAAGGTTACACAGGAAACCCTATTGGGAAACCGAGCATAGGAAATCCTTTCATTTGGATGGAAGAGCTTCAATGGAGCGCAAACCCTTTCTATCGGTGATTCGAATAGAAATGGCGTATTATAGTGAATTCTTCTGACTTTACAACCTTTTATATCGGTTGCAATGTTGAGGAAATTGTATTGGTTGGTAGGGGCTGAATGAGTCCAAAACAGGTGGCTTCCTAGATTGGACCGGTGGGGAGAAATTGTACATTAGGTTGTGAATTTGAAGCAGAAGTTTTGTACAACGCACTGTGTTTCTGTTTCGGTCGCTAGTTATGCAATGAAACAGGACGGTCTTGAAGGGCCTAGAGTCTTCATCAACTTTGATTTTCATCAATCTCAGTAAATGCATCTGGTTCCATTGGTTGGCAAACCAATGGATCGTCGTATCATTCCGTGCCAAGTGTCAGCCCAACCGATCTTCAGTCGAACCATCTCTAAAGCAGTGGCCCTGTTGAATCGACCAGCCGGCAGTTCAAAAACTCTCTGCAAATAGTTGGCGTTCAGCTTTAGCGTTGTTAAGAATACTGTTTCTTGCTTCGTTTCATTGTAAACAATGTAGTTAGGAGCGTTCATTGGAAGTTTAAAGAGCTCTTCAGAAAAAATCGCTTGACCTTCACTTCCTCGTGCTCGCAGTACCCCCAAAATTGCGCTCCATAACATAAAGTGGACATCATCACTGCTTTAAACACTCAGAGCTTTACATCTATTGGTATATCGGCAGCGGAGAATAGCCTGGTCCAGATTGAATTTATTCCTGCACGTGCCATCTTGGATTTTTCGCTGGAATGCTTCCTTAGGTCGAGGTTATAATATAACCTCGACCTAAGGAAGCATTCCAGCGAAATACCTGGGGGTCACCCCAACATATTATGTTGGGGTGACCCCCAGGTATCTATAGGAGTTCATTACTTCGATCTTTTAGCCACCATTGCTATCTCCTCGCCAATTGACCCCCGTTTGCCCGGGATACAACAATTTGCGACATTGCCAGGCTTATTTCTAAGCTCCATAATTCAACATAGTCTTAATGTCTCAGTGTATGAGATAGTTAGGAGTTCCCCATTCCATTGCCATCTAAACTGCATATTTCGTAGGTTTTTTTTTGTGTTTCACCTTGAATATGGATGTGATCCTAGACGAACTGCCTCTTAAAACTAGTAGTTGAAAGTTCAATGTTACGACGTATTTCCGCTTTGGTGCCAGACTGGCACCATTGGTGGTGATTGGGTGGGCTGGGGGGGGGGGGGTTTGAACTCGAATTCGCATGTTGGGTATTGCAATCATGGATTTTAAAATGCCCTTCAGATTCGAGGCTCCCATGCCGCTAGAAATGTTATGATAGATAATGGTGAAGGGGGGGGGGGGGTTCACCATTTCTTGTCTAAAGTAATAAATAAATTACATCGAGTAAAACAGTTTTATCGCTCACCAACTGGTTAAACTGATCTAATGCTTATCCAATGGGACGTCCCCTGGAATTCATGCATTAGTAAATAATATGTTTAATTAGAGCCAGACTGTCTCTCTCTTGGGGATGTTTCTTTGTGTCAGGTGGAAGTTAGTCAGTGGATTGTGGCTTGAAGGTCTAGTGGGAAGAGAGGCTCACAGCGCTGTAACTGTCTTTCAGTCGCTAATTAGGAAATAACCTCCGTGTCCGAACTGCCGTGGACGAGAGTTGTGAGGTCCTTTGTATCGAGTCCGCGACGCCAGAAATGGCAGTTGGACGAAAATTCAACCTGAGATGGTTGTTTACTTTACTTTACTAACCTTTGTATAGTCATCAACCACGATTTTTGTGTGAAGTTAGTTTAGAAACGGTTTATTATGAATTCCATCGCTATCATAACAGCGTGTCATAATAGTGTGTTTGGCAAGGCTTTAGATTTGAGAGTCCCCAACAATATTTTTCTACCTCCCGCCACTTCAACGAACTACCATTCCTGATTACCATAACTACCATTCTAAAGATTGTTGTATAGTAATTTTTTCGTTTTCTCTTATTGTTTTCTCTCCGAACAGTTATGGACGTGAAAATGATGCCAAGTGTCGTTTTGTGTCGCAAAACGTGCCGAAAGTCATTCAATTTCAAGCTGATCTCCAAAATCGTAACTGGATCATGTAGGAGCATCTAGGATGAGAAGTTGGTGGAACGGCATCAGCGCTACCTGGCGACGATTAGATGAACCTTCCGGAGTCCAAGACATACGTTCCTGGTTCATGTTATAGAAATATGAGAAACGATTACGAGACAAGAATCTTTAGAATGGTAGTTATGGTAATCAGGAATATAATAATCGTTGAAGTGGCGGGAGGTAGCGCTGAAACCCGACAAGGATTGTTGGAGGCTAGACTCTCATGCTTAGGATTACTGTACAATAGCGCTCTCAAATCAAAATTCTTGACAATTTAATGGCGAGACAACTAAGTATCTGTAGTTGAGTCACGATTTTCTCACATATTCTTACAATGACTTGATAAAATTCGCTGAATGACCACAATGATTGACGTGAATACTTACACATTGACAGTACGTAGTCGTGGGGCCGCAGCCCGTATTCACTCGTGGGTGAAACGTGGGTTTGGTTATGTTAATGAAACAAACTCCGGCCAAACCAAACATGGAGTCAGCTTCATTCCAGGGGTCCGTTGTTCTCACGTCCCACCGGGAGGGTGCACCGTGGAAACACTGATTGGAGAGTGAACGTAGCCAATATTCCCATCTATCACTTACTGCACTAGCAATTAAATACCCTCTATCGTAAACCGGAATCCAGGGGTTAATCCCCTGTTAATCTTCTGAATCGGATTGTTTCAATAAAGTTCTTTCAATTTAGGAACTGCAATAAAATTGGAAAGTATTTGCTGTATTACTACCTGAATCCAGATTAGTTTAAATTTCCATACTTAGGTAGGTACGCAAAAAAAGTTTTTTACTTCAAAGAAGTTCAAATTTTTACATTGCTGAGTGTCAAAAAAATTTTTCTTATCAAAAATCCAAAGCTTCTAAAAAATCGAAATGACTACGTGAATTTGACCACGGAGTAATGGACGCGCTATAATATTTATGCTGTTTTAAAACTTCTAGAACAACTTGTTTCAGAAAGCCCACAAGCCCTTGATGCCCTTTTTCAACGTTCATTCTCGACTTTTTCGAACAATCGAAGGTGAAAACGAGACTTTGAAGGGGTCGTTTCTCTCGAGCAAACCAACAAGTTTCGATGATTTTGACGTTCATTCTCGACTTTTTCGAACAATCGAAGGTGAAGACAAGACTTTGAAGTGGTGGTTTCTCTTGAGTGAACCAAGTTTCGATGATTTTAACGTTCATTTCCGGCTCTTTCAAACAATTGGGGGTGCGCCTTGATTTTTTTTAGATTTTTATTCGAAAGTAGACTACATTCTGAGAATTTTGGCACCAACCGCGACCTTCTAGCGCGAGTAGATCTGTTTCTATGATTTTTCAAAGTTTCGACCGTTTATGACGTCACGCGCCCCTCTCGTCTGGGCGGGACCCACCAGCCCACTGTGACGTCATTAACGGTCCAAACTTTGAAAAATCATAGAAACAGATCTACTCGCGCTAGAGGGTCGCGGTTGGTACCAAAAATCTCAGGATGAGGTATAGTTTAGATTAAAAATAACAATAAACAGTTTTTCATACCCAGGCGCACACCCTATTGAAGGTGTAAACAAGCCTTTGAAGGGGTCGTTTCTCTCGAGCAAACCAACAAGTTTCGACTCACACTTTGTAGTATCTGTTTCGTTCTTGTACCCAAACGTCATACAAACCTATGTTTTACACCCGAATTACTTCCGAAAGACCGATTTTCACACGACTCCCGCCAAACTCAATGATGAAATCCGTTTTGATCGGGAGCTCCGCGATTTATTGGTCGAGTTTTATGGTCTGTGAAAATCCGGAATGAACGGCCCTTTCGCGGACGCCGAAGCAAAGAATCCGCGGGGATTTGAATCGTCGGTCCTTCACCCAGAAAGAAGGTTTTGTGGCGAGTGGCCAAACTAGACGGTATCAGCGGATTTACGGCTGGCTTGACAATCGGAATTTGCTCGGGTGCTTCGAGAAGGGATATCCTGTTTGAGACAAGCTGTTTGGAGGTAGAACCCGATTTATACCGCATATGGAGAGTTGACGACAGTGGAGGTTTGCTTGTAAAACACCTTCAATGGACAAGATTAGGTATATCGTCCCCTCCCTAAAAGCAAGGATGGGCAAATTCCTATTCTTAGATATAAATTTGAATAAAATTCACCAGTGGAAATTTGTAGATATGAATACTAACACAATGAAATTTCCTCCAAATTCATGTTTTGAATGTTAATTTTGTAGAATTTATGAATATAAATATGATAGTCCCAACACACAAACAAAATTCTTATCTCCGTAATGACGTAATTTTTTTTAATTGAATTTCACTACAACTTTCCGTACGGATTGTACGTGTTTTTAGTAGGATGTACTTAGTTACTTCTTGAATGCTATGCTTTCCTACCTAATACGCCTCAAATATGCTGAAGGTGCAATTTTCAATACTTAAATTTCTCAAAATTAACCGAGCGCCAGACGAAAACGCGTTTTTTTTCATTTTTTGGATCAGTTTGATGGCGTATACTCCAATGTAAATCGTACATGTAAAAGCGTTCATATCTTGGGAGAAATATCAGTTGAAAATACTTTTCGGAATCAACTTAAAAGTTCTATCGTTTAAACAGTGTTGCTAAGAAATGTGCCGCGTACGGCGGATGGACGGAATTTTTGACATGAACAGTCTTAGTGGTCTTAGTGGTCTTAGTTCTGGGGGTCATTCCAAAATTTCCGACACACAAAACAATGCAAACAAAAAATTGCAACGTTTTCATGCAACGTTTTTTTGACATTTTCATGTCTTTCATATGGCACATAAAAAAAAATCGTCACGAAATTTGATGCAACGAAATTTGTTGCAACGAAATTTGATGCGACGAAATTTGTCCCAAGTCGCCACAATGATGATTATGACCATCAGAAGTGAAGTTGTTAGGTACTTTACAGGTAGGTACTTTACAGTTAGGTAGGTACTTTACAGTTTGATATTACCAGATCAGCTGAGTCGAAAATCGAGCTCCCAGATCAGCTGAGTCGAAAATTGAGTTCCCAGATCAGCTGAGTCGAAACTCGAGCTCCCAGATCAGTTTCTGATGCTTTTCACGTACAACCAATCGTTCCTAGGGAAAACTAACTTCCTCATTTTCCACCCCACAAAAATCGTTCACCACTCATTGGGAATCTCTCAATTTATTAAACATGGTACATGGTCCAAAATATGAATGTACCTGTACTGAAAGCTGAATTATGCGCATGTTTACTAACATAATATGTTATCATATACGATCATATACGATCATATTATGATCGTGAGTAACAAATGAGATGTCAACATGATCGTGAGAGGAAAATAGGTATCGTCATTCAACAGATCCCTTTGAAGCGTTACGGAGGCAGGGTCAATAGAGAATGCTGAAGGCGCCTGAGTGGTCACTGATCAGCTGAGTGAGCTCCAAGGCCATTTTCTCTCCTGTTGAACGCAGGAAGCTGAAATTTGAGAGGCAGGGTCAATGGAGAATGCTGAAGGCGCCTGAGTGGTCACTGATCTGTTGAGTGAGCTCCAAAGCCATTTTCACTCCTGCTGAACACAGGAAGCTGAAATTTGAGAGGCAGGGTCAATGGAGAATGCTGAAGGCACCTGATTGTGCTCTGATCAGCTGAGTGAGCTCCAAAGCCTTTTTCTCCCCTGTTGAACGCGATCATAAGAACGATCCTAAGACATATCCATGTACAGATGTATCTGCATGAAGTGTAGATACTCGTTTTTTTTTTTGGATTTTCGCATTTTACGTACCTACCTTGAAACGTAAAACATCAAATTTTGAGGGGGGTTAAAATTTATTTTCTCATGCTCGATTCCAAAGGCTTATTATTGAAAATAATAAACCAAAAAAATAACGAAATCGACCACCCAGTAGGGCTATGTATTATACCCACTTGCTAGGCGTTTTCCTCTTATCTTAGCGTTGTAGGCAAGTAGTGAAAGCGTATTCCAGGGGGGATTACGGGAGTAGGACAAACTTGTCACGGCTTAAGGAGGTAAACCAGACCAGGTGTTCAAATCGGATTTGCAACACTCGGCTCAAACGTTCCTTTTGTGTCGGGAAGTTGAGAGGCTACACTTCTAGGGGGTTGGGGAATGGGAATATTAAATCGGTTTAAGGCGCGGGTTTATATTGAATCAAGCGGCTGAGGTCAAATTAAGTACTGCCGTGGAGGACCAAAATATATATTGGGTACGCTGCACTGCAGATATAGACATTTTCAGTTGATGTAAGAGCCTCTTTGAGAGAAATGTGTGATCTAAGCGTTATTGGAGGCAAAGGGTCGTAGTATAGGCAAACCGCACGACCAAACAGTATTGAGGGTGAGGTCGGCTTTTGCACCGCACCCGTGTTAAAAACATCTACTTCTCAGATGCAGAACTATATCGTAACTATAACTTTAACTTGCACAAAGTCAATTAGAAACGCTGCAAATTATTACACAAAGGTTCATTATTTTCTATATATATCACTCGTCTGCAAAGAACACGGCTTTGCCATTCTTGCCACCAACCAACTTGAAGAAAACATCGATCGCATTACGGTCATCTAAAATTTGAACGGAGATTAGGCCTCTCTTGCGATTCACACTCGTGTTTCTGATTTATCGTACGCCCAACCCTTAAATTCTCGTAGGGAGCGAACGGTTTGTCCGACAGTCTCAAAAAATGTTAAAATTTTATACTATCATAAATTGATAGAAAAACAATACCGTTACATCAAAATTTTTTGAGTTAGGGAGTTTTCAAAATTTCAACCTCTATTTATCAACCCTTAGAAGTGACCTACATCAACCAAAATCTTCGGGACACAACTAGACCCCGAATGGAGCCCACATACCAAATTTCATCAAAATCGGTCAATGCTAAGTGAGGAAAGTGCCGCGTACGGCGCACAGTGGGCAAAATTGCCAATCTAGGTGGACAAAAGTCAAGTCAAAACATGGGAATTTCTAATATTAGTCATTGTTCATTATGAGTTCGCAAATCCCAAAACGTTAATATTACATCGTCAAAACCTTCTATGGCTGTAAAAACTTCGATCAAAAGTGTCGCCGTTTCCTGTTCGAATAAGATTGTTTATCAGCTACTATGAACCCCCAACTTTTCTCGTCTACGCTGCAGTAAGTTGTAGGCAGAATCTTTCCAGGCTTGGTGTCAGCAATAATGGAAACCATTGAAAGGAGTAAGTACTATTTTTTCCTGCTAAAATTGTGAAAATAGTGTCTGATACTGTATGTTTAAGAGTATACGCCATACCGTATTTTTAAAAATGATAATTGACATCTTGGAGTTGAAGTAGCACACGGCCAAGAGTTGCCAAGGAAATCCGATTTTTTTTCGTTTCTTTAAGTGTTCTAGTTTCGGTATTCAACTACCTTTTTTGCGATTTTATGCGTTTTCCGAGTTACTTAATAAAATGGTGGATTTTCAGGTATAAATATCACGATTCCTCGCCATCAATTTGTCGAGGAATGGAAACAGCTAACGAAGAAAGAAAACCTCACTAGGTATGTGATTGGGTTAGGTAATCTCGACGATTCTTCAGAAATATTAAATTCAAAAATTATCAAAAATGCTGTGATAGACTTTTCAAAAAATCGGAGAGAGGTGGGAAAATAGCCATAGGAAAGAAGACATTTTTTCCAACAAATATTCGACATGGCTGAGTGTGAAAGAGTTTGAAGTTGTCATTTCTTACAAAATTACTCAAACTATCATGAACCATCCAACTGTGCGTCCCGAAAAACTGTTTGAGGACTCAAGCGATAAAACAAAAAGAAGAAAAGTGAAAGAATTGTTGACTGCTGGTCCCGAAAAGTTATGCTTAGCGACAGGTCCACAAGCCGTATCTTGAAAGAAGCAACTTCAAGCACATCAACAGTTGAATCTTCTACAAAGTCAAATAAGAACATGACTATAATATTTTCAAATTCAATTTTTCAGGGTTACATCCGTTTAACACTGTAATAATGTCATCAATCTCAAAGTAATTAATCAGTACCTAATCATAATGTCAAGAATTTAAGATACAACATGTACAAAAATATCATGATTCACCGTTTGCCTACTTTCATTGACGTCAAGAAAGCTTTTCATAATTTTTCCCGTAATCAGCGTCTTTTTATTCAATTTTGAAAAAAACCGACCAAAAAATAATTTTGTCCACCTAGATTGGTCATTTCGCCCACTGTGCGGCGGACGGACGGCCAAATTATTATCCGATTTCTGGATTTTATGTATCTTGAAACGTAAACCAACAAATTTTGAGGGGGGGTTAAAAAATTTTTTTCTTGGTCGATTCTAAAGGTTGAAAATAATAAACCAAAAATTACCTACTGATTAGAACAACGTCGTTTCAACTATTGGTTTTGGACGAATTTAGTAAAAATATGTACGTTAGTAAAAATATGTTTTCCTAGATTTAAATACCTATTTTTTCATAATTTAGGGAGAGTTCGGAAATAACACTTGGTTGAACATTAATCCTTTGGACTCTTCTGAAACGCTTGAAACATGCTTCAGCCATAACAGGAAAATGAACCCTTGTGTTATAATGTGCATCTCACTAACTACAATCCAATGTACGAGTTACATTATTGGATCCAGCATGATGAAGAATGTGTCGGATCACATTACAGATTCGACCTCCCCTCCTAATACCCCTTTATATAGCCACCCTTCAGACGTCTGCATCGAATTACGGGTTGAGAGGCCTCACGGTGAGACGTCGGACGAAACATGTTGTGAAGGCAGTTCAATCAAGTTCAACCGAAGTCGATCCGCCGTTGTCTGACGTTCATCCAATTTGTGGGAGGAAACGAGAAAGGGAAATTTATTGAATATTTGAATGCATTATAGTTGTTTTTATCTTCGCGGGGATCGTTTGTTAGACTAGATGGCTGAAACAGTCCAGCTGGATCCAGCAGGATACATGTTCCATGTATATTACACGAGTTTTAAAACCTATTCATACATAACTTGATAAGTTTGTAGTTCGTAATACCATGTAAATTACCACATTTGATTGGAGTGAAGGTGATCATGAATAAAATATTACTGGTTGGTCGATTGAATCAGTCTGCGGTGTAGTTGTGATGGCCACTGGGTATTATTCCATAATGATTCATGATTATATTCTATAATTATACTCGAGGAGGGTTAAGAGTCCAAATAACCGGACGTGAACGTAGTTGAGCCAATTAAAACTATTTTATTTTGAGCAAAATCAAAACAATAATTTTGGTTTATTTATTTATTTTTTGACAGAGAGAAAAACATTAATTTATTGCATATTTTAGAAGTAAAAAAGTTGGTCACGGACTCCAGTAGTTATCGAAACGTAAGATATATTTGCCAAAAGTTCAAATTGGTACTATGCCAAAATTCATTTTGGTTTATTATTTTCAATAATCAACCTTTAGAACCTACCAAGGAAGAAATTTTAACTGAATTGTTAATTCCAAAAATCGATTTACAATTTTGCCTTCCGTCCGCGTCACTTTTTAGTTACCATGGGCCGATTTTGATGAAATTTGGTTTATGGTCCATTTGGGGTCTACCCACCTGCAGCATTAGTTCATGTATCCTCCTCTAAGGATAATAAAGCGTTTTTCCTTTGATTTATGTGAGATAAGCTCAGTTACACATTTTGGTAAAGCTTGAGATAATGCAGCTGATTCAAGGGGAAAATGCTTTACTATCCCTAGCGGAGGAAAGATGAACTAATGCTGCCGGTGTGATTTAGACGATCGTGATGTCAATCATTTCTAAGGTTTGGAATGTTCAAAATGCCCTAACTGAAAAACTTTTGGTGTAAAGGTATTGTTTTATCATCTGTTTAAAGCAGTATTGAATTTTTAAAATCGAATGAGACAACCGAGAGCTCTTCAGGACAAACCGTTCACCCTCTTTGAGAACTTTAGGGTTGTACTTACGAGAAGTGCCTTGTATTCGTTCAAATTTTAGCTGATCAAAATGCGATCATTGTTCGTTTCTTCGAGTTGTACTCAGTTTTGCATCCTTAGCGACCAGTAATCAAATCTTAATAAAGCCTACCACAACTCTTTATTTCTTCGAATTAAACTCGATTGTGGGGAAAAGCTGTGTTCTTTGCAGGCGAGTGAACTGTAAAGAAAATAACAAACCTTTGTGTGATAATTTGCAGCTTTTCCAATACTGTGGAAAACTGTATATCCATTTTTTAACTCCATCGATCAACAACATAAATACTTTAACATGAAGAACTGATAATAATAATTGTGTGGATACAACTAATCACGAAACTTTGGTTTTACCTCCGAGTACACAGACAATTTATAGAATGTGTTATGATTTGTATTAAAGGGGACTCAGTCGGTCGCCATTCGTTCCTCGTTCCGGGTCAGTATTTCACGAAATTGAAGGCGCAAAAACTTAAAATGTACATACATTTTAAAGGATTTCTGAAATTCATTAGTGTACGGTCCCAGGGAATTGAAAAACTGAAATATTGTTGCTGGAATCATCAAAATCAAACAGTTATTGCCAGAGAAAAATCGGATAAACCGATAATTCAGTTATGTTTTTACCATAAAATGTGGCTAAATTTGACATTTTCAAGGATTTTAGAAAACAATTAGTTCATGGGCGTTGGGAATTGAAAAACTGAATGATTGCCGCTGGAATCATCAAAATAAATTTGGAGTAAAGGAAAAATAAATTGGAATGTAAATCGGAATTCAATGTAAATTGGAATATACTTTGTCTAGCTGACTGACTGAATTTACTTTGACGAGGTTTGAATTTACAGAAGATATATTTAATAAAAGGGTGAATTTGGTTCTGGTCTGTGTAGAAACCAGCTTGCTGATAAGTTGGTTTCTGGTCTTTTAAAACTGGGTTACTGAAGGGAATTTGAAGGGTCTGTGTAGAAACCAGGTTACCGAAAGTTATGTTTTGAGAGCTTGAGTAGAGAGGTGCGAAGGAGGTAGAGAAGAGTTCGCTGTTTGATTTTCTAGATGGACTGCCTTGGTGGGGCTCCAACGAGGCTATTTATTGAGTACCCCTTTTCCTGTCCAAGTACCTTCCGAGTGGTGGAGAAGGGTCTGAATTTCGCCTGTTTACCGTTGAGGACGGTTGGTTCCTTTATCGGAGGGACTCCTGCGTATGATATTCCGAGTACAGGTGTACTTGGAGGCACGCCATAATTATAACTTATTATGTACTCACCTAACTCTGTGAATTTTACATATTTCAATATTGTTTGTTTCAGGGTGAAGATCACCTTGTGGTGCCTTTAGTGATTATGGGAGCTCTCCTAGTTGCTGGAGGAGGTTGCAGCCTTCTTTTACCAGAAACGCTTCATCAAAATCTCCCACAAACACTCGAAGACGGCGAAAATTTCGGCAAAAACGTGGCTTGCTGTTTTCTACCTTCCAGGTAAAAATTATGTTAATCGCGTGTAAATATTTCAACTTTAGTTGTAAAAAAAAAACTCTGCAAGTATTAGGTCTTGAAAACAGTTTGAATCCAATTTGTTTTTGAGTATCTAGGTATGTTTTTTGGAACATGTTTCAATGGAACTCAGCCGCTTCAGCCTCATAGAAGTAGGTAATAGTTAGTCATATCTGTCCGTGTGTCATGAAATCCTTGTAAAGGGGAACAATTCGATGAAATTTTGAGGGATTGTGCGGGTTGATGTGTAGATGATATATGAAAATATTCACCCTAGAACTGATAGTAGCCACTGCGGATGCTCAAACATGAATTGCTTCTAACCAATATCTACATTTTCCATCCGAATTCGATGAAATGTTCAGTAATGTGTAAGTTGGTGTGTAGATGGACCCAATGAAGGTGGTGCAAGGTACTCAGAAATTGATGTTTTAAGGTTAGCTGCAATGCATCGGATTCTCTATATAATCGGGTTAGGGATACGAGGAAGCTATGTGCCTCACCCACTTGGCAGATTTTTTTTCACTGTCGTCGTATTATTTAGAATTTATTAATTATTACAATATTTAACTCGCAAATTCCATTGCAGAGTCGCTGACGTGGAGTCTAAGAGGTCGAATATCCCTGAATCACCGATAAAAAGGTATGACAATTAGCTATAAACATCCACTAAATGTGGTTTCTTTTTTCTCGACTGCTTGATTAAGAATAGGTTTTGAGGTTCTCAACACTTCTTTAGGCCGACTTTTCGGTATATTTATATACCATCTTCAGGGCTATGAAGAACATTAAAACCAGAGTGGTATCGACATAACAGCATCGTTCTTACATGACTCATTGACAAGGCACATTGTAAACAAAGCTTCCGCTACCTTGGTAGACTCGGAAGAAATATAGATAATATTCTGAAATACCTTTGAAAGGGTGTAAATACACTTCTGCTGGCTACATTAGAATTTAAAATGGCACTTTCTACAATGAAAATAGTACCTATTTTCTTTAAGATGTTATTTACAAGGGTAGATTCACTCGAGACATTTTGTTATTCAGCACTTTCTACAATGAAAATAGTACTTTCTGTAAGATAATAAGTACAAGGGTAGATACACTCAAGACAGTTTGTTATTCTTATTCGTTTTTTTTCTTTTTGTTACTCAATTTAGTGTAATGCATAAATGTAGTAAGTTAATGTTTTTATTTTAAGATGTAAATCTGCTTAGTACATATAGATAGTTCTATTGTGGTAAATTAAGTTTAAAGTCTAGTCGAGGGAAATTATGTGTTCCTTTTCTATCCCTAACGTTACCACAATTGGTTACCACGTGGTCTAACCTACATTTTTTCTTCTGTAGGTACCTTCTATTTGTGAAAATAGAAGGTACCAGAAGAAGAAGAAAATAGAAGTTATTATCCAGATAATAACTTTGATAACAAGCTGTCTCGAGTGTATCTACCCTTGTACTTAATATCTTAGAGAAATTATTATTTCAATTTTAGAAAGGGTCATTTCAAATTCTAATGTAGCCAGCAAAAGAGTATTTACACCCTTTCAAAGGTATGTCAGAATATTAACTATATTTACAATGTGCCAAGTCAATGATTCATGTAAGAACGATGCTGTTATGTCAATACCATTCTGGTTTTAAAGTTCTTCATAGCCCTGAAGATGGTATATAAATATACCGAAAAGTCGGCCTAAAGAAGTGTTTATTCGTTTTATGACTGAATCTCAAAAACCTCAACACCTTTTCTTCCACTAAAGCACATCAGAACTACTACAAAATCACTTTATTGATAAGCAAGTCCGTTCATAATCTAAAAACCCTTTTCCCTACTTCATTATTTTATCAATCGATATACGTTGAATACTCTACCGTTCCTAACGCTGGTTTTCGTAAAACTGTGAGTATATTGTTGGTTATTAAATTAGAAAGTTGCTGAGATTCTTCGTTTCTTTCATTAAAAGGAATTTTCAAGGGCTTGAAGAAACCCGTTCACCTATTTATCTCCCTTTTTCCTTTTTTCCTTTTACTTTTTTCGGTAAACGCTTGCACGGAAATATTGGACACGTGTTCTATTCATCCCTTCAAAAATCTCCCAATTACGAAAGTTGCTCTATCGATCGTGCAAAACACGTCTCTATTGTTGGAACCATATTTCCCTCGCCTTCTCTTTTCAACCGGACCGGGAAGAAACTCAATCTGGAAGTGGAAAGAAGATTCAAAAGTTATAAAACTGATAATCCCTTTCACGGGAAATCATAATGTTCTTTACCTCTTTTTTTCAGTTTTTGTTAGCAATTTTTAATCCCCCGTCTAGTTTCCTCTCGCTGATCGGAATTCCTTGAGCGCTTCCTGCCCAATTTGTATTCAGTTGATGACGGGAATCTAGCCAACTTCTTTGTCTCTTGGTTAATTACCTATGCAGTCGAAAAAGCTGAAACTCGAAATTATTATTCGGGCAAAAAAAGGCTTCCAGTTGAATCTTTTTACCGAATTTTCAAAGAAAATTATACTATTATTATTTTACAGACTTGGCATTGTTTATAGGTTAGGAGACGTCCTAATGTCTTCAATTTAGGTCGTGAAACAGCTTCTCAAAAACACGGGAAAATTTATTTTTTCTTCGAAGATTTGTTAAAAGATAGCTTGTGTGAACTGAATTCCAGGAAACGCTCCAAATAGCTGAAATTTGTCTCCAGTACATCTCAAAGGGTGATGCTTATCACATATCACTTATCACATTCCAGTCACTTTGTTAGTTCCTAGTCTGCTTTACATATAATTATCACAGTTTCGTCTTCTTCTATCCTTCTATCCTTTGCCGATTTGATTCGAATAGGTAACACTTGATATAACTAAATCATATTTATATGATATTGAAATCATATTTATAAATATCAATGTCGTTTTTACGCTTAAAATAGTACCTATGATTGTCCTGCATTGAAGATCTTCATGGAGAAATTATAAACCTTTGGGTATTAGCGTTTTCTAGTTGTGTAACGCTCAACTTGAAGCCGCAACGTACACGTGAAATGTGACTTGAAACGAAGTTCAATCGCTTGAGCAAATGTTTGTCCCACTCGAGATGCTGAATCCCTGAACAAACATTGGATGTATACTTTAGGAACTTCAGTCCTCTGATACCGTATGAATAATGAATCTTGGACGTTCTATGTACTAAATTTCGTATTAGCTTGATCGAATTATACCGCTTTTTATCATCATTGGTGGTTACATAAAACCTTAACTTTGGGATTATCAGTTGTGTGACTTATAAAAGTGATAAGGCTCGCCTAAGCTAGCTCAACAAAATTAATGTCAACACAGTCTAATTAGGGAACATTTATGCAGTTTCAGTCACCCTAGAATGAATTCTACTTTGCTGAAGAGGTGTTATTAGCATCAATCCCTGTCACAGATACCTAAACTAAGAAGTCCGTTTTGATATTTAATGGTTGAAAGTTTGAAAAAACTTCGCTTTACGGAAGTTCTTAGATACATGGATATATCTTACTGAGAGGATGGAAATCCATACTCAATCCTATGGTAGTTGGGGTCTAGCCCGTAAAGAGAAGTTGAAAAGTTTCATTGTGAAGTTAGGAGCCTGTAACTCAAACATCAGTCCACTTTGTAGAGTCTCCTCTCCGCATAGTAGGCACTCACCTGCCATTGTTTTCATTTCAGTCTCCATTGTATCACCATTTGTATTTTCCACCCTTTGTTCTGAGCATCGTCCGTCATGCTTCACGCTTCACACAATGCGATTGCTACATGCATGACTGCTTGGGTGTGATTTAGCCGTTTAAGCTTGATATGAATTTACTGGCAACCTTCAGCAGTCAGGACTCGCTGGCCATCTCTCGCCTTACCGAACCCCTGAGACCTTCTAAAGGACATATCCACGTTGTTAATATCAGGTGAGTGCCTGGAAGAAGCATGGGATACTTCAGACCAACCAGAGGATACTATCAGTCAACTGATTGGGAATGGGGTCCTCAGAATCAAACTCCTCTTTTGCCGAGCTTTCGGTTAATTTATCGCCTTCCTCAGGCCCTAAAAAACAAAAGCAATATTCTCCCTTAGCAGTAATACATCCTTTGAGTAAATGAAAGAATTGTTTTGTATATTATTTAATATTTAAATTTGTTGTTAATATTTTAATTTTGTTGTTTCTACTCAAAGGAAGATCAGGTTTTTAATGTTAAGGGAGAATATTTTTTTACTTACATAATATTCTTTAGAATTTACTCCGCAATACACTTATATTCAGCAACTTTGTGACTCCATGTTAAGTCTTATTAGGTATTATTAGGAAATTGTAATACTAGGGGAGAATGGGGGAATGGCAGCCACCTATCTTTGTGACGTTCCCTCTTCTGGAAAAAATGGGATATCGATTTGATTTTTTCATTCTAGTTTCCCAAATTTAATCCACTTTCAGAATTCATCAACTTTTTTTAGCTCTAATCAACTTAAAATGATGTGGAGATCCAAAACCCAAAAAGTAGAAATGGCTTGCATTTCAAGGAAGTGGATGGACAGAAATGCGAAGAGGTAGCTGATCACATCGCCCCCTCTCCCCCCCCAACCTCCGTTAGGAAATCTTAGGTACTCCGATACCTATACTATACTAGTCAGGGAGGTGAGGAGACCTTTGGCCGGCGTTTTCCAACCCAGTGAGAACGCGCTATTACTAACTGGCTTCGGAGTTTTTGTTATTGTTCCTTATCGGGGCGGGGGATCTGCTGACCTCAACGAATGTCCTAATAGGCGGTGGCTCGACTCGTGTCTTGGGAGGGAGTTGTTTTGATGACCTAATCTTAATTAATTATTTTTCTCAGAGAAAGGCTGAGGAGACCATTCAAAAGAACCATGCAAGAGAATTTAAAATGTATAAAACGAGTCAAACGAGGTTAATAATCTCAAATAGGAAAAAATAAATTAAAAAAAATCAAAATCTTTTATCACAAAATAAAGTTTCACCGATATAAAACATAACCTTTTTCAAACGATATTTTTACAATTGTTCAGACTTTAGAAGTTGGCTTTTCACTATCAAACGAGATTGACAAGACATCCATCCTTGGCACAAGAGAAAAATTGCGATAACTAGTGTTGATTGGTAACTCTTCAAACTTTTGGCTGGGAGTACCCCAAACATGTGGCTGGCATTACCCCATTGTTTACTTTTTTTCAAAAACAACAGCCGAACCATCCAAACATCTTCAAATTTACTTTTTCAAAGACCAAGTTGTAGCATAGCAACTGCAGTTGATGATACATTACAATGGAGTTGAAATATAATTATTTAAGATACTTCAACGCAACTTCAAATTCTTCTCACGAATAAACCAACTGCAGATGTAACCTCAGGGTATTATAACCTTATCTAGATAGTTCACTACACTCTCAGGAAAGAGCACAATGAAAACCAGACCTGAACCCCGAACCCCCCCCCCTCCCCCCACCCTGATGAACCTCGATCAGTTGCGTATTTTTTCAAAACCTTCTTGGCCAGCATTACCTAATGGCTGCCATTCCCCCATTCTCCCCTATGCTTCACTAAAACATTTTGATATTTGATACAAGGAAATTTTACTGTTACATGGAAATATGTGGTTATATTTATAATTATATTTGATAATTTCAACGAGAAATTTAAATATTCAATTTTCGTTTCAGCCTTCTGCACGTCACGCTGAGGGACACACCAGCTTCTACTCCGATAGCGACGGACGTTACTTCTTCTACTGACGTCACATCCGACACGATTCTCCCACAGGAACAGACTCTCAGAGTCACCGTCGTGTGATGTCGTGGCCTACACTCAAGTAGGTACTTACTATCTTTGACTGAGTTGATTAATTAGTTTGTACGTTCTATTCGTTAATTAAAATACAGTTCAAAAAAGTCTTTAGTGGGTGTTGTAGGTTCAACTGAAACAATGTTAACTTCCGTAATGTTCATTAAAAAGCTGGAAATTGAAATAAAACATTCTCAGAACCTCCGGAAGTAACTGGAAGAAAGTACTGCATCTGCTAGAAGTAGGGATGGCCACAAACTATCGATGCCTATTATATTGCAAGTATGGATAATTTTGCTTTCGATTCATATCGTTATTGATACATAACCTTCGATACTATCGGACTTTTCCGAATAAAAATTAGATCGTTTCAATTTTAAATCGCTACCTGTTCCAAAGAGTACTTTATCTTGGAACTTTTTGTAAGCCCGCGACTTTAGATTTGAGACCATTGAGGTTTGTGTTTATGAAAGTCTCAGTATCAACATCAATTCAAATCAGTGGGGTGTCTCTTTTTTTATGAGTAGATATTTTTCTATGATTTTTCATAGTTTCGAATGTTTATGACGTCACAGTGAGCTGGGGAGGGTCCCGTTCAGGGAGGAGCGCGTGACATCATAAACATTCGAAACTTTGAAAAATCATAGAAAAAGATCTACTCATCCAAAAAGAGAACGGCTGGTGTCAACATTTTCAGATTGAGGTCTACTTTTGATTTAATATTTTATAAAAAATAATGCGAACCCCCCATTGTATTTATATAAAAGTTGAAGTTCCATGGCAGCTCGTATTATTAGCAGATCGATTTGGCTGCTTCACATTATTTGGGCATTGCGCCAGCACCATTCAAGAATTTTTTTTTTATCGAAAAATGGTTTTTCATTATTAACGATAAAATCAATAGTTAATGTATCGAAACCTCGATATGTCGATAGTTCTCCGATAAATTAGTGTTATTACTAAATTGGTAATAATTTATGGAAAACCCGATTTATCGTTGTAGGTATTGACAAATTTTGCCGCCACTGCTTGTGAGATAACTTTCCTCCTTTTTATTCAAGAGCTCTTCAATTAGGTATGTACGCACTACGCAGCCACTTCATGTAGTTGGAAAAGTTCAGATCAGCTGCTTGAGTAATCGAACTTACATATCAATACCTTATTCATGCTAGATTTTCCCGAAAATTGGTAGTTGAGTAAGCTGACTAGTGAATATTTACCTAACTAGTATTTAACGCCGTGCGAATGACACGTGAAGAAAAGGTTGAAGAACTACTCTTATCAGGTACTTAATTAACTTAACTTATCTCAACTGATTAGCTCTCAAATCAGCTGACGGTTAAAATAATTTCACGTACACAATAACCACCTGAAATAATTTTTTTTAAATAAAATAATAATAGTAATAATTGCATGTAATTAAGGTTAAAATAAATTTCATGTAATTATGGGTTAAGTAATTTCTTGTAATTATGGGCATACACGAAATTATTCATTTTGTAATAAATAATTATTACTCTTTCAACACTACGGGTTGAGCGCATACTTGTCTGCAAGGAGTGTGTAGAGAGGGAACCGTTTGCTTAAGAAGAGGAATTCTCAAGTATGCGGTAGGCACCACTTCACTAGCTGAAGCTAGACTAATTGCTCTAGAACGTCGTTGAATCCCACATGATGGCGACCTTTGATCTCGAAGCGTGGATGAAAGGAAGTTAGCGAGGCTCATTCGATTTAAGGTGATCTCGAATGAGTAGAAGGGGGATCTACAATAGCGACTTAAGCCTCAGAGCTCAGTACACCTCTCACATAACATTGCGGCGTTTACTTTCCTACCTCAATCTAAATATGTACGCTTCCATACGAGTACATTTCTGCCGCTCAGTAAGACCAAGAAAGATCTTGGGCTATGCATCATTTTCGCTTTACTTTCACCAGGAAAAATATATAATGTTCATATATTTGAGAATTACTGAGAAACATGTGATTTTAATCGAATGCTCAACTGTAGTCTGTATTTTTTTGAGATTTATGATGTGTAGGTGTAGCAATCCATAAAACGTCAGTTGGATGAGAAGGCCTTCCTCACATATGGCATTCTTCAGTGTACAAATTACTAAATTATTACACTTGATATTATAGGTACTATGGTGCAATATAGAATTTCATAATCATGTCGATATTTCTCAAAATTGGCAAACAGCAGATCGAGAAGTTGTTTTGGTTTATTATTTTCAATAATGAACGTTTTGGATCGAGTAAGAAAAGAGTTAAACCCTCCCTCCAAATTTGATGGTTCAAGGTATGCAAAATCCAAAAATCTAATTTAAAAATTCCCGTCCATCCGCCTTACTTGTTACGGACCGATTTTGATGAAATTTGGTATGTGGGCTCCATTTTGGGTTCTCGTTGTGCCGCGAAGATTTTGGTTACTGTCATTCACTTGTAATGGGTCATTATTTCCAAATCGCTCTAGATCAAAAACTCTCGATATGAAGGTACTGTTTTTTTTTCTAATTTAAAGGTTTAAAAGTTCAAACACAAATTTCTCTCCTAAATTTGGTTGTAACATATTTTTTGATTTTTTGACCATTGGAAAGCTGAGATTTTGGCGCAGTTTTTCTCGTTCTTTTATCTTGACAAAAATATTGGTTCTCGTAGTACAATTTCCGATTGTAAAACTTCGAGGTTTCCCAAATTACGTAAAATTCTCTCTTCAGAGGACTTTTTTTATGTTTTAACCCTTGACTAAAAAAAAGGTAAGGGTTCCGATAGGAAATTTAATGCTCTTTCCAACGGTATCCTCTAATTGTAATTATCACAGCCAAATACAGGAGTTACGCCATTTAATGACATGAGGTCAAAATCACGAAAAAAGTTTGCAATTAAAATAACTCGAAAACAAAGCCTTATTATAAAAATTGCTGAGAGACATTTTTTTGTTGTAAAATAGTTGTAGACTCGTGGAGTATGGCAGACCAGTTAGGCTTACACCCTGTATAATACCTTCAAGTTAAAATTCGCTCGATGTTTCGGTTGAATATGTAATCTAATGATTACATCGGATCGGATTTTCATTTATTTTGAAGTGCTAAATACGTACCTATGTATGCATTTTTTTTAAATATGCTACATATACGTAAAATTTGTATCAAAGAAATATTCACTTTACTCTTTGAAATTATTGGCGACGACATGGAATTTCAAATGTTTGAGCGTAAACCGACGAAGATCTGGACGAAGAATCGATTTGTAGCTACTGAAAGAGCGCTCGACATACCAGAACCAATATGTTGAGTTACCTGTGACCGCTGAGAGCAAGAAACCCGTTTGTCACAAACTGTACAAAATAAAATGTCTCCATCACTTCAAAAAAGTTCATCCGGAAACTCGCGTAGATATTTCGCAATCAGTTCTCTATTGGAGGATGAGTTCCGCGGCATTTCTCACCAAAAACCACAGTGCGCAATCGAAAAAAGGGTTCAAAGAAATGTAGGTAGGCACCTGCTGCTAAACTGACTAAACACGATGTCCCAATGCTGGTTCGAACCTGTAAGAAGATTATCCTGTGAGCCACACCTCCAAGACTGTTATTTACAGCCCCTAGTCTGTGATTCACAGCTCCCTGCAATCATCCCCTGCCTTATCTACTAACCCTGGGCGAATAGGAGAAAAATGTGGATCACGGATTTAACCATCTCATTATTCCTTCAAACTAGAAAAAAATCTTTTCGAGTAAAATATTTCAAATTTAATGCAAATATGCTAAGATATGTATTTACAAGGGAATATGTGACAGTATGTGAAATTAACTTGGGTTTGATCGGTTCAAAAAGCGTCCATTTGAACATTTCTAGTGAAAAAACATGGATATACTGCATAGAAAAAAAAATGTGAATGCATACGAATCCGATCTCTAGTAATCATTTTTCAATTTTTCACCGAATCATCCGTGATAAATGAGACCATGTTTTCCACTCACACGTTATCCACACCCGGTGGGCCCTCCATCAAACGAGGTGAAATTGGAAGTTTGTTTTGCAGGAGTTCCAGTTTGTTTGCGAACCCCCTCCTCTCTATAATTAATTCATCTGCGTTGCTCGATAAAATGGTCATGCTACCGGTGAACAAAGCCCCTCTCTCAGTTTCCACTTGTATCTCTTCATAATTAAGGATCAAAGATTATTATTGTCAACGTTTCTGAAATTTCAAATTTCACGTCCAATTTAAACTAAAAAACTTGTCTTCAGAAAATTATTAAAGACTGATAAAACCCGCTGCTATTATTTAATTTTCGTTGTCAAATTTCTTGTTTAGCACATCGAAATTATCTCTTTAAAGGGGAAAGATCAACTCTTCACGCTGATACATTGTGACATGATTATTGTGTCTTTTGACATCAAAATTTGTGTCTTTTGACCATATCGCTACGTCAAAATGCGAACCGCCATGAAAAAAAAATGTCTCCCTTAGAAGTAAAAACAATAGATCATAGAAATGTCCGTTGACGAAGGTGTAATTTGAAAATTAGAATGATGAAATTAAATACAAACAGGATATTTTATGAATAATATGTTCTAATAATTTATGTACCTGCCTACTTACTTTTTCTATGATAAAAAAGAGAATTTTTTTAATTAAAAAAATAACGGAGTAATCAAGATGCATAAAAGTTGTAGTAGTAGAGATCAGTGTACATGTTCCCAAATTGATAGAGTACCTAACGAACTAAAAATACTTAGGAATAAAACTCGATCAAAATTTAAAATGGGATGAACACATAACAAAACCAGCAAGTAAAATTAAAAAAAAATCATTTTTGTATTTTACCGAATACGCAATGTGCTACCTGATGATAAATTGAAATTAGTTTATGATACGTTGGTACAGTCGGTCCTGCAGTACGGGATACATGTATTGGGTCCGGCACAGGATAGTGTAATGAGAAAATTGATAATTGTGCAAAAGGCAGTTTTGAAGGTGCGCTTCAGGCTCTCCCGTACGTTTCCTTCCAGAGAGCTTTTCAAAGTCACAAAATCGTGCTCCATTAGGCAACTGTACTGTAAAAATTTGCTTTTGTACTACCATTAGTATCCTAGCATCGTCTCTACGGAAGTGTTCCATGCTAGAATATGTTCCATGCTAGAAACTCCGATCGCACGTAATATATCGCAGTATTCTAGAGAACCTTTACTGAATTACTTGACCCCTAGCCAGAAGAAATATCCATGTCAAAAAAGCAATAGGTATCTCCTAGAGGAAAATCATACATTTCTGTGGAGTCGCGGTCGTGACAGATCGTACACAAGCATGTCAGAACAAACATCCAGTGAAAACGTCTGCCAAGTGGGTGTGGGACATAGCTTCCGATTGTATAGATGATCCGATGCATAATAGCTTGTCTCAAAACATCAACCTCTAAGTGCATTCTCTCTTGCACTACCCTCATAGGGGACTCGTCAACCCGACAATCTCTGAACATGGTTGGGAAATGTAGAAGTTGTGGCTGTGGGAAGGATTTCACGTTTGCGCATGCGCAGCGGCTACTATCAGTCCGGAGCTGATGATTATCATAGGGGACCATCTACACGCTAACCCGCACAATCTGAAAATTTCATCGAAATCGGATGAGAAATGCGGAAGTTATGGCAAGGATTTCATGACAGACGCGGAAC
This sequence comes from Apolygus lucorum, assembly GCA_009739505.2. Taxonomy (NCBI): domain Eukaryota; kingdom Metazoa; phylum Arthropoda; class Insecta; order Hemiptera; family Miridae; genus Apolygus; species Apolygus lucorum. The sequence continues at coordinate 4,866,038 of CM019169.2, forward strand.
CAAAATTGTTCAGAAAGGTCTGAAACCTAAACTGCGAGTGGAAATTTTGATTTTGGAGGACATTTTTTTCAAACTTGAAAAGGGAAAACAAAGCTTCTGCTACCTTGGTGTACTCTGAAGCAAAAATACAAGAGAATAGTTTGTTAAAATGATCCAAACATGCGTTAGTTAAAATGATCCAAACATGCTGGGATTAAGCTAGATTCCCTGTAGAGAATACAGTTGAAAAATCTGGCTTGTTGGAAATTAATCCTCAAGAAATAAATGAAACTGTGGAAAGCCCAGCACATGACATGTGAGGTGGCGGACGTTTTCTCCCTCCCCAGGTCCATGTCGGGGGAGGAGGTCATTGGTCAGCCCTGGGATTGAGAACTGGAAAAGTGGTGAACTCTGTGTTACCTGAAACAATATTTGCTGCTATTCTAAAGTAGACTGCTTGTCCAAGTTTCGATGTTTTCTTTAGCACAACAAACATACTCGTGCCATTGGGTTATTAAGCAAACTGTTACGCTCTTAAATAAATAGTGCTTCGCTTGGACTGTACATCTGTCAATTTCTATTCGTATCTACATTTGTTTTCGGAATGAAAGGAAACCACCAAAGGTTGTTGTGGTAAATACCTGATCATCTCTCTTGATGAAAATGTATCACAATCATACGATACATTTTGTTCAACGTGCAAAATGATAGAATTTTTTGGCGACGCCAAGTAAAACGAAGCTTAGTACGATCTACTTCTGAGGAGACAGATATCCTCGACTTCATCAATCATCCGACCCTTGATTCAAATATTTCCCTTCACATGTATTGAATGTGGTAATTTTCCTGAGTAGCCTGATGTTAAAAAAGCATAAATACCTTGAATAGCTCCTTCTGAGCAAGACTTAAAATTCACACCTTCTTCTCTACATCACCGTTTCTCGACTTGCTGTTCTACACTTTTTTCAGGACCAATTTTGGTGAGTCAGGTTCGACGCCCCTTCGGAGTTTGGATCAGCTGTGTGAGGGAAAAAACTCATCCTTTGAGAGCTAAAACTTGGAAATATGCCTCAAGAGGCACTCTTCTCTGTTAAGAAGCAGATACAGGGAAAACAGATACGTACAGATTAGCTGTACTATGTTACTACGAGTCATAAGTGGACTTTGGTTGTAAGGGTCCAATCAGCTGTATGAGGGAATAATTGAGGGAACTTGATCCCTCATACAGCTGATTGGATCCTTACAACCGATGTATGAGATGGATTAAGCTCCCTCATTTAATCCCTCTCGCATCATCTTGGTAACTTCTACCATGTACTACCAAGAGTACTAAAATATAATACACATCATCTTGGGAACAATAATTGTTCCCAAGATGATGTGTATTATATTTTAGTATTATCTAATATTATAATATAGTATTATCTAATATTATAATATATCAATTATTGATAGTCATTTCCATTAATCCAAAAGAGAGTTTCTAATGTATTCTGTGGATTTTACCATCATAAACATAGTAATACATGGTATTTTCGGATTCAGTACAAAATTTCTGATTAATTACAATTTCCGAAGCCAGAAAAAAAATATTTTTTAAAGTTGTGATTTACTTACTCTAATTCTAGACCTACCTCGTAAACTTTTCACTTAGTTCTCTTTGGAACCTACTCAAAAGCGGATCGATCGAAAAGAGAAGCGTTAGAGGAGCTTGATTGGCCGGCATCTTTGTGGGACAAATGGTTGTTATCGGTCAAGGAGAAGGCGATAGAAATATTAATTACCTAGCTGGCGTCTTTGTGGGACAAACCGTTATCAGTCAAGGAAAGGTGATAGAAACATTAATTAGCCGGGGTCCTTTTGGGACAAACCGTTATCAAATAATATAGTAAAGATAAGTAGAGGCTGATAGAGTTGATTGATGAAGGGATAAGTATGTAAATTAGGAGTGAGTCCCTAATGAGGTTGAGTTACGTGTGTTGACTTGAGAAGAGAGAAAAGATTAGGACATATTTTATGCTTAGAATGGCGAGAGAAATGACGAGTAACCATTTTCATGTAGAGTGGTCCCTCTCTCCTGATGTGTCCCCTCTCAGGTGCTCGTAAGTTAGGCCCTTCTTCATTCAAAAATTCTAATCAGATTTTGTTAGATGAGACTCATAACAATATATAATAAATAATGAAAACATGTGTATCTTTATCGCACCCCAAAATGCTACAGCCGATTGGGTACTCCATGAGTTCGAGGTGGCGTGTAGAACATGAACATTGTAGGAACCCCACTTCATGTATAATTTTATTAAATAAATCAGGTCATTGGCACAGGGTGGCGCACCAATACATGGTTTTTCCCCTAAGTGAACAACCCCTCAACTTGACCTCTCTCTACCCCGGCAAGGGAAGGAAAAACAAATGGAGGGACCTCTCTTAAATAGCCGACAGCTCAAGCCGTCGTGGTCAGTAGGTGGAAGCTCTAAACCAGACTATACTCTCTCAAACGTCGTGTTCTAAATCTATCAAACCTAAAACATCTCCAAACGTATATTGGTCAGTACCTCGCCCCTCAGCTGAATTTCTCCCCTACTCAATTTGCTTGTGCAGGGCTCGCCCTGGTAAAACCTATTGAGTATTACCTCAACCTAAATAGCTTGCTTGTGCAGGGAAATTCTCCCTGGTAACACCTGCTATTCCTCTCCAACTCCAGTACATAATAAATCACTCGCTTGTCTGTGGAAATTCCACGTAAATTCTAAAGCTAGTACTTATTACTTATTAAGAAACTCCATAGAGTAATGATCGAAGCAATAGTTCCTTTACAAATATGGACTCCTAACATCTTCAAAACATAACCTGTGCATTCAATATGTTGGAATAGTTCCTATACTGAAAATATTTTGTAAAAAAAAAGTAATATACGTGTGGGTGGGTTCTCTGTGAATTCGGGGTGATTGGGAGAGTATTTTTTGAGTTAAAAAAATTAACCGAGGAGTTGATTGTATAATTTTAATGATTCGTGCAATGTGCCCACAAGGCTGACTGCTCTCTTTGATAATGTGCCCATTAACTCATGCTGCATGAATAGACTTGAAACCTCGACGAGTTCATATTCGTCATCCTGAAGAGTTGTAAATGATCGCACATAAATTTATCGATCCAGCTCCCATCATTCCGTCTCGTTTACACTGAAATATGAATGATTATCCTCCATCACCGCTGTTTCGAAGTATCTCCACTCGAAAGTGGAATTTAAATGGCTCATTTTCGTTTGCAGAGTTGTACCAGACGAATCTTCCTCATCCTTGCAACTTTTATCACTCGCTCTCTCCAGATTTCAACTTCCCTCGGAAGTTTGGTGATTAATCCCCCCAAAAAACGACTTTATTTCTGCTCGCTAAATAAAGACAGAATCAGCTTTTCGGTTTGAATCAACAACAAGCGAAGTACCGACCGCGTAAGCTCGAGGTTATAATGGCTGGCGATGCGGTCTGTAGCCTCGAGAGTTTTCCAGGATTAAACGTGCATTATTTGGGAAGTTCCAATCGGAGATTTTCTCGAGAAAATCCAGACCAAGCCGGGAATCCTGAAGGGCATCTGTGAGTATTATAATGGCACATAAATCATAACAAAACGAGGGGAAAATATAGAACTCGAAGCTTCTAGTTAAAAACAACAATATAGTTTGATACAATATGGATGCCACTCTTTCCTCTGCTGAGTATCACCTTCGCCAAGAGCGTTTTAACGAAGGTAAATTGTAGTTAAATTCAATTCGATAAATTCAGATGAAACTATAGGTAAAGCGTTTCAAAACACTCTTGCTCACACACTTTCTAAATACAGGTAGTTTTTTAAGCATGGAAAATGCTTTAGCCTTCACCTAACTGGGCAAAAACGTAACGAAACCGTGGAACGAAAGTAGCGCGGGATTTCGATTCACGATTTTCACTTACAACCGACCCGTTTCTCGGGTTCAATTTATCTAGTAAATTGAAGGAGTTATTAACATTTTAATGATACGAGGTCAAAAACACGAAAAAAACCTAAAAGTGAAAAAAGTCGGATTTTAAGGGGGTTAAAAAAGTCAAGAGACAAGAAAAGTCACAAATTATTTGTAGAATCAATCCCTAGGCTATGACAGGAACATAGGTGTTACACCCTGTACACTATCTTGTTATCTTCTTTAATTAATTTATTGTTTTCCCTCTTGTTGACGATTGTAGTACCTTTAGGTTTTTACAATTGAATAATATGATTGATCGATTGACTGATCATTAGGTGCAATACCAAGGTACGATTTCATGAGTAAAGACGTGAAAAATCTTCAACACATTCACAAACTCATTAATATAACCCAGTATTTTCACATATATCTATGTTATTCTAGGATTTCACAAAAAGTAGAGGGAAAAGTAAGTAGGGAAAGGAAAGCAACTTCGGAGACACTTTGTGCCTTTATAAGTGAAGTAATGGGTCTCTTACGTTACAACCCCTTTAAACGAAACATCAATTACTTTAATAGTTCTATTCCAGGGAATATAAATATTCAGTACGGCGTGCTCATAGTTGACTGCGAATATGTCCAACTAAAAGGATGAGCTATTCATTTCGTCTCAGGATTTTTCAAGGGGAACCGGATGACAGGAACTTTTGTCAGTCAAATAGCGAAAAACTCTTCGAGGTCCTTGAGTGAACCCGAGCGAAGCTGTCCCTTACTTTTCTTCGACTTCTTCTTTGACCTAGAGTGGTGCTCATCTTTGACTTTCTTGGGCTTTTTCGCCTTTGAGCCGTCTTTGGGATCCGAGTTGCGGTCTTTCCGGCGTTCCGAGCCGTCCGATTTCCCCTTTTTATACGTTCCGAGGCCCGTCCACTCGTTACTTTTCACTTCTATATAGTGATCTCTCAGACGCTGCTTGTTTGTGGCGTTTTCATCCTCACCATCTCCCGTCAATCTTTTTTCACGCTCGTCTTGATCGGAAATATCACCTCCAACGTTGCTTTTAGTAATTATCTGGTAAGGATGCTGTTTCGAATGAAAAAAATATTTACTCGAGTTTTCAAAACTCAAGGAGAGTTTTAAAAAAAAGTTGCAAATTATCACGTAACAGCTTATTATTCTATGTTGATCACACTTGTTCTGAGATTTTCAACTCCTGTTTTGGAATAGTCAACTCCCCAAATACCGAATTTCATCAATTTCGGACAGTAAACAATGGACGGTCGATATTACTTTTATTCGATATTCGTATTCTACATCCTCCGAAACGTTAAAAACAAATTTCAAGGAGTTCAAGTTTTCTAGCTAGATTTCAAAGGTTTATTATTACAAATAATAATTGACCCAGAAGCCAAATGAGATGAAATGACGTGCTCAGGTGACATGTTCCAATCCATTGATTTTACTTTTCAAGGTTGAAAATACGTCCTTCAAAATCGAAATTTCCTCTCTCATTTTACGTTTTAGACCTTTATGAACAATTTTGGTTCTGTGAATATTTATCTCAGTCCAAAAATGTATGTCCAAAAATCCTCGAAGTTTCTGTCGGATTGTGATGAAATTTTCAGGGATTGTACGAGTTAACGTGTAGATGGTCCCCTAGGTCCCTCGGATTGATGGTTGTGTTTGCGCATGCACAAACGTAAAACCCTCGTAACAGTCATAACTTACACAGTTTCCATCCGAATTTGATGAAATTTTCAAGAATTGTATGGATGATACGCCGAATGGTTCCCCGAGACAATCAGATCAATGGTATACACTGCGCAGCTGCAATACTCTGAAGGTACGGATACACATGTAGTAATCGTCGAGTACCGAACACTACTCGCCTAGTGCCAAATATTCGCCTTTCGGTACCCTAGTCACACATGTGGAGTTGGCCGAGTAGCGAGTACAGCCCCGAGCATCGACGAGTACCTACTATAGACGAGCAAGTGAAACTGGCGAATGGGGCAAGAACTAGATCGGGAATAAACCGAGTCGTTGCTAGGGAAATGGTACTTTGTCGTTTTTCATCCCACAAAATTCGTTGACTATTCGTTCGAAAGCTCTCGATTTATCCAACCATATTATGTTAACTACTGCAAAGTGCGTGGCCAACAAGCTGAGTTATGAGCATGGTTATATGAATAATTTGTACAATGTTCAATAAAGTGTTTTTTCTCTCTCTCTCTCTCATTTGTACACTTTCTCGTGTAACATGTATCATTACGTGTCATTACACACGTTACACAATCTCAATGATCACTAAGTCAAAATAAATTGTGAATTAAAGAAACGACCTACAGCGAAAAATGTGTATTACAAGATTAAACTGATAGGCGGTCCCATCAGTTTGTCTAGACAAGACCCGCAAAACATCCCCTTTTCAATCATGAATACTTGGACGAATGTAGCCAGTTGCTTGTTGGCTCGCAACTCGTCTCCTTTAACTTGACCAAAAAACCGCACCGAGCACCCAAATACTCGGTATTCGTACTTGGAATTTTTCAAGAATTTTAGAAAAAACATTAGTGCACGAACCTAGGGAATTGAAAAACTGAAATATTGCCGCTGGAATCATCAAAATCGAACAATGATTGCCAGAGAAAAATAGGAAAAACCGATAATTCAGTTATGTATTCCCATAAAATGTAGCTAAACTTGAAATTTTCAAGGATTTTAGAAATTCATTAGTGCACGGACCTAGGGAAACGAGAAACTGAAATCATCAAAATCGAACAATAATTGCCAAAGAAATAAGGGAAAAACATTTTTTCCATTTTTCTTTGGCAATTAATGTTCGATTTTCATGATTCCAGCGGCAATATTTCAGTTTTTCCATTCCCTAGGTCCGTGCACTACTGAATTTCTAAAATCCTTTACAATTTCCAATTTAAGTACAACTTTTTAACTTTTTGCCCCTTCGATTTGGCTAAATACTAAAAACGAACGGCGGCCGACTGATACCCCCTTAATTCTGTGTTAAAAGATAGGAGGAATGTTTTTGAATACAATAGGTCGTTACAGGGGCCTCCAATCGAAAAACACACCGAAATAAACGTGAAAGAGCATTAAAAATCTATACAGTCATGTGGATATCATGGAGCAAAGTTGGAATATAATGGCACTACAGGGGCTGGAAGTAAAAACGGATTTTTGCAGCACAATATTTTGCCTTGTTGGAATTCAACATTTCATTGTCAATGACGTCATGCATCAAAAGAAGCTTCTAATTACTTCCTTTAACATGTGCTTCTATTGGAAAAAAATACAGTTTATCAAGTTTTGAACAGGTTGTTCTACTCTAAACGTGAATGTCCTCAAATACCACAAAATACACGTTGAAGGAAGTAATTAGAAGCTTCTTTTGATGCATGACGTCATTGATAATGAAATGTTGAATTCCAACAAAGCAAAATATTGTGCTGCAAAAATCCGTTTTTAGGACGTCCCACAGTAAGACTTGGGCGTCCTTATGCGATCGATCTGGGGTGAAGTTGGACAACACTCAACAGAAAAAAAAATAACCACACAGTAATCCGTTTTAGACCATTCTGAATCCAAATCCGCAAAAAAAACCATAGGTGTATGTCTGTGTGTGTGTGTGTATGTGTGTATGTGTGTGTGTGTGTGACAAAATCTTGTGTACTCTGCACAGGCCTTAGTTCTCAACCGATTTTCCTGGTTCTTTTTTTGTTCGTCGCGGAATACTATCTAGTTGTGCACTACGGCGCCGGAATTTTGAATTTTGCTTTTTAAGGGGGGGGAAAGGGGGGGTTAATGCTTAAAAAACGTGCCTTTGCGGGCGTAATCTTGTAAACTTTGCCCTGGCCTCAATTTCCAACCGATTTGCGTGTTTCTTCTTTTGTTTGACTCAAATAACTTCCGAGTTGTACTTGATTTTACCAGAGTACCAAAATTCGCAAGGGGAGGTGGTGAGTGGGGGATAATATTCACAAAATATCCGATTTTTTAATATTTCGGTTCCTTTACATAATATTTTATTATGTTCCTAAGGTTTGATATCCCCTGAAAGAACATACTTATTCGGCATTTTATTCTGGGCTTCTAGGGATACATTCGGGGGGGGGGGGGAAACTATATAGCTGCACGTCCCTAGTATGTTTATACTCGTAGAAAGACTCCTGAAAGTTTGATTACGATAGAAATAGATAGACGTGAGAGCACAAGCTGTTTCTTAAGCGTAATTTTTTAGTCATTTTTCGAATATACGTGTCGACTTATTTTGGTCCTAGAATAACCAGTACAATTTTAATCAAAATCGGAGAGGGAAGTATTTGAACCTCCCCTTGTTGCTGTTTCTCTCTAGTCTCTCCATCATTATTCTACGATCAGATACCAAATTCTGAAGGGCAAGTTATTAATTTGGCCCGATAAGATCTGCTTCGTTATTCTGAAAGAACTCCTGATTGAATTTTTTCGTTCAATTTTCATTCTCTCCCAAAAATTGGTCATTTGTAAAACTTTCACGCCAAAAATCAACTCTCACCAGATCAGCTCCTTCTTTACTGAAATATGAAGCTGGACTCGGAGCGACCGAGTATTGATCTGGCTCGATATCTTCCTGAAAGTCTGCAACTAAAGGATTGATAGCTTCTTCGCATTCACTCTCCGATTGTTCGGGACTTTTCGATAAATCTTCGTCGTGTTGAGGTGTCTCTCGGAAAAACTGATCATCTAAATGCCCTCCATCTGGAACGAACTCTTCAATGTTCTTCGTCTGCTGCTTGGTGGAAGCTGCATTCATTTCGACGAGATTAGTTCTGCTAGTTACCCTTGGCTCTTGGACCTTTGTGAAAGGTCTATAACGGTTAATGGGATGACCAAGTCCAAAAATTACCGACGGTGTTCGAGTCGCAACTGAGTTATCCGGTTTCATTTCTGCATTTTGTTTCCTTTTCTGGTTCAACATCTCTTGAAAAGCTCTATAATCAGCATAAGGACCCATTCCGAATTCATCTATTTCTTCCAAAGCTGATTGTATCTCTTCCGCGTTTCTCATCAATTGACGCTTCAAAGTTTTCCGTTGCAGCTGCAAAAACGGCAGTGCCAGAAACTTGTAAACGTACCTCAGCCCGAAACCATTGACCATAGAAGATTCTGTGTACCGAACCTGAGCTTGCCCGTTAGGTCTCTGAATTGAATTTACATAGTGCCGCACGGTGTCTTCAGGAACCGCTCTGTGGTGCCCCATATCACACCGATTCCCAAGTATCAACACAGGAATGTCTTCGGAGATTTTCGGCAATTCTTTCTGCACATAACTGAAAGTCCAGGGTTTCGTAATATCAAAAATAATAATGACACCATCAGTGCCTTTGTAGACGTCCAGAAATTCCGCATCGAGAGACACAGCAACCTCAGAAAATTTGAGTCCCGTCCTGACAGGTCGTTTTTTGCCTTTATCGACGATGTCCCAAACTTCGACTTTGACCACATCTTCGGCGTTTTTGTAACTCCACTGTACATTAGTAACTTGTATAGAATCGGTAGGAAAATATTCTCGTTCGGAAAACTGTTTTCCTTGAAGCCTTTGGAACAAAGCCGTCTTACCAGAGCAGGCGTCACCCTTTATTATGATCTTCATGTTGTACTGCACGCCTTGTGAAAACTTCTTTTGCAAATTTTGAGACATCGTTTGGGGGCCACAAGGATTGTTCTGGACATTAGTGGAACTTTTAGTTTTGGTTATCCTCTTCAACGCCGTTAGCATTATATGTATTCAAATTTACCAGTTTTCACGAGTTACAATAAACTCAATCTTACCTTGAATCCTCATATCAGAAACAAAACTATACTGCTGTGTTTACGCTGTGCTACCTATAGTCATAAGAATGGAAAAATATTCTGTGAAATAGGTTATTATAACTTACCGAGGCAACATCATTTAACTGACAGTATATTACAGTGCTGAGACGACGAATACCCATCTTCTCACTGGTGGCCCAAAACAATAATTCTTTGCATATTATCTTCTGAGCAGCTTGGTACCGAAATATTAGATAAAACCTCTACGAATAGAGGCCCGAAGTGCATGTTTTAGGACTTTCATTGTGTCTTCCTCTCACAAGAGATTTTTTAAGCAGTCACTTCTACTTCTTCACTTCACTTCACTTCACTTCTACTTCTGAAGTGCCTTTTAAACAGCAAACACACTGTCCTCACGTCACGTGCCCCCACGTGAGATCACGTCAGCAAATTGCCGTTCTCCCATAAGAATACAAGGTAATTCGTTCGTGACAGCCACACTGGCGGTATGGAGACTTGACTTCGTGACACGTGACCTCACTTGAGAAGAAGTCAAGACAATTACACTTCGGCATGACGTGAGTTGAGATTTGACAACGATTTGGAACAAAAAAAAAACCAATGAGTGCTTTTTAGAGCCCGTCAACATACTGTCAATACTGATGATTGGCCGTGATACCAATGTGCTTACCCGAGTGGGGTGAAACTGCACGTGAGCTCACGTGACGTGAGGACAGTGTGTTTCCACCTTATAGGTTTTTGATAAGCTGTATGAATTATAAAGCTTTTCCCAATCTCAATCCTAGAGCGCTGAAATTTGGTACACAGCTTCAAGGAGACCATCAGTGGCAGAAGGATCACAGGAACAACAGAAGTTGCTTTGTGAGCATACAGGGTGACCGATAAAGATACAGTCAAACTTCAGTGGTCGATTTTACAAGAAATTTCCAACAACAAATGCCTCATAGCAATTTTCTTTTACCCCCGCGTTTTTTCAAGTTTTTTCAATTTAAAGATTTTTTTCGTATATTGAACCTTTTCTTACTAAAATGATTATAGGTACCTTACTTTACGTGAAAATTAAAATCTGATTACACCGTTGAAAAGAGCATTAAATTTCCCGTCAGTTGAGCAACAACAAATATTTTTAAACTCGCATCTAGTTACATTTTTTTCTAGTCCAAACTTAAAACTTTCCAATTTTTGAGTTTTTTTAATGTAATTCGCAAGAGGATTTCACCCATTTCCTATAGAGGAAATACGATGCGATTTTCAGCAAAAACATACTCGAAATTTCAGGTTTCCAACAGTATAATCAAAAAATATTTTACAGTCGAATTTATTGAAGAAATCTGTGTTTGAACGCGAAAAAACATGGATTTATGTTCAACGAAACCGACGTTTTGACTGGAGGATTTGGGGGGTCTCCTCTGCCGCCGCTCCTCCCACCCTCCATCCAACCCCAAATCCTCCCGTCAAAACGTCGATTTCGTTGAAAAAAATTCAAGTTTTTTCGCGTTCAAACAAAGTTTTCTCCCCTATATTCGATTGTGAAATGTTTATCGATTATACCGTTGGAAACCTGAGATTTTGAGGATGCTTTTGCTGAAAACCGTATCGAATTTTCTCTTCAGGACAGGGGTGAAAATCTTTGGGAATTACGTTTAAAAAACTCAAAAATTGCAAAGTTCTAAGTTTGGACTAGAAAAAATCTAACTAGATGCAAGGTTTAAAATACGTGTTGCAGCTCATCTGAAAGGAAATTTAATGCTCTTTTCAACGGTGTAATCAGATTTGAATTTCCACGTAAAATAAGGGAGCTATAGTGATTTTAGTGAGACAAGGTTCAACATACGAAAAAAATCTTTAAATTGAAAAAACTTGAAAAAACAAGGGGTTAAAAAAAATTGCTAGGAGACATTTTTTGAGGGTAATTTCTTGTAGAATCGACCTCTGAAGTTCGGTCGTATCTCTCTCGGACACCCTGTATATCTTACAAAGCATATCATAGCATATGTATTGCTTTGTAAGCAATATAGTTTAATTCCCCAGTACATCCTAGAGCTCTAAAATTAGGTGCCCTTAATAACCCTCAAGTTTTGGGCATTTATGGATTTGAATTGTATCTCTATTCACAAAAATAAATTATTCTAAATAATTTGATATTATTCATATTATGTTCTTTGTTGCAGTTTTCAAAACACCTCGAAGGATGAATCAACGAAAATATCAAACGATGAACCTCATAGAAAACAACGGAAAACCCTTGGACTCAATTGTTTGAAAGAAAAGTGGCATCAATCCCTATACCCTTCATATCTTCTAAATCTCTACATGATTTTGGAGTAAGATTTAATAAACATATTTTTGGCATCTGAAAGTCCAAAAATCACATTGTGAGAGCAGCATTGTACTGTACTAGGTAATTTTTCAAAACAAGCAACAATTCAGGTTTTGTTAGGTTGTTATTTGCCTTATTATGAAAATACTAATTTAGTTCTCTCTCTCCCTTTTTTTTTTTTTTTTTTGTCTTTGTTCTCTATGGCTGCCCCGTGTTTTCCCATGACGTCGCCATTAAGAGATGATTAAATTATAACGAACCCTTGTAAAATGTATGCTCGCACAAACGGGATTGCGGGTTTCCAGGCAAAAACTAAGCCTGTAGGATGCTGTTCAAACATTTATCATGTCGTGTTTTATTCTGTAGTGCCGGAAAAGTTGTTTTTTAAACAAGCTTCCGACTTTCTTTCAGAACCTTTGAGTTTTGTGAACTTGGAAATTAAGCATGCAAAAAACTACTTCCTACTCATCGCAGAGAAGTGAGGTTGGTGTCACGATTCTATGAATCAAATCTACATTAATTAAATTTAGAAGGTTCTGAATAAGTACCTAGTTGAATCTCATTGCAACACTTTATGGTCATTATAGTACCTGGAATCAAAACAAGAGTATCCTTTTTCAAATTTATGAGGGTAAAAGTTATGGGAATCAGTACGTAATGGGACAATTGACATTATGTACCTACCAGTGGTCAAAATTTGTAAGATCTCCATAATTTTGTAGGCAGTAATGGAATAAAAATCTGTCTTGTACTGATATTTCTTTGTTTAACTGTTTTACTTCTGATGTGCCTTACTTTGTTCATTATTTTCAGTTTGTAAATAAAAAACTATGAGTAAAAATGTTGCTCTTCATCATTTTTATTACTCGTATTTCCTCGATTCCTTTGCCATTTTGTGGAACAATATTGGGTCGAGTCCTAATTATTCTATTCTGTTATTAGGTACCTACCTCAAACACTATAATTAGTCGATTAGTCACTAGTAGATTCGCGAATAATCAATCGTCAAATTGTTGACCGAAGAATAATATTAACCACCGAACGGGCGATCGTCGATTTGTCAATATTTAGTCGATCGGTGAATAATCTGTCACCAGAAGGCAATCGGTGTTGAATTAGTTACTTGAAAAACGAACACAGGTAAATTTGTCGTTAATTATTCATTGGTATATAGGTAGCGTCACCACAGTTATTGTTAACCTGAATTGGACCATGGTGTCACTAGTGTCACCGATGACATCTCAGGAACTCCATGGCTGTCCCAAGGTGTCACCGGAGTAACGAAAATCAAATTGCAATGTTAAATTTATTGGACGTCAGAATTTTTGTAGAGTTTGACAAAATAGAGTTATGACAAACATTTCCAAAGAATTAAAAGAAAAAAATTAAACATTTTTGTCATACAATCATTTTAGTTTATTATTTTCAATAATGAACCTTTGGAATCGACCAAGAAAAAAAAATGTTTAACACCCCCTCAAAATTTGGTGGTTTACGTTTCAAGGTACGTAGAATCCAAAAATCGAATAAAAATTTGGCCGTCCGTCCGCCGTACGCCGTCCGCCGTACGCGGCACTTTTGCCACTTAGCATTGACCGATTTTGATGAAATTTGGTATGTAGGCTCCATTTGGGGTCTAGTTGTGCCCCGAAGATTTTGGTTGATCACTTCTAAGGGTTCCAAAATCAATTTTGAAATTTTAAAAACGCCCTAACTCAAAAAATTTTGATATAAAGGTATTGTTTTTCCTTCAATTTAAGATTTTATACAATTTTTAGAATTTTTTGAGACCACCCGGAGCTCTGTAGGACAAACCGTTCGCTCACTACGAGAATTTGAAGTTTGGACGTACGATAAATCAGAAACACGAGTGTGAATCGCAAAAGAGGCCTAATCTCCGTTCAAATTAAAGCTGATCGAAATGCAATCGATGTTTTTCTTCATGTTGGACGGTTGGTGACTTTGCAGACAAGTGATCTATATAGAAAAATAAAAAATAATAAACCATTGTGTAATAATTCGCAGCGTTTTTTTACTTATAATAACTTACGAAAATTGTTTTAAAAATTCAGCTCTATCCATTAATGTTTAAAATGCAATTTGGATCCAGTTAATCTGGTGACACCTTGGGATAGCTGTGGAATTCATAAGATGTTTTCGGTGACACTAGTGACACCATGGTCCAATTAGGGTTAAAAAATTCCAAATTTTCCAATTACAACACATGCTACAACAATTCAATTTGGTTGTTCCACATCAATTTTTGCCACGGGTTTTTTTTGTGCATGCTCGATGCTATTATCAAGTACCTATCAATTCAGTTTCTTCTCTATAATTTCAGTTCGAGCTAAATTGTTAAAAAGTTTGTTAATTTATGTAATACATGTTATTATCGGTTGGAGTCAGATTGTTACTGTTTGTAGGGCGAATACCTTCCCCTAAAGGTTCAAGAAGTTGAGATTTAGGAAGTGAGAGTAACTTTTAAGGGCTAGTTTTTGAGGGTAGTTTGGGGCCTTGTCAATGGAGGGTAGTTGTGGTCTAGCCCATAGTGGAAAGTTAGGTGACGACAGTATCAAGAAAATTTGGTTGTATAGTCCATGAAGAAAAGTAGGGATCTAGCCAGTATGCAGAAGTTGAGGAATAGTCCATACGGAAAGTTTAGAGCCTAGCCAATGGAGGGTACCTAGTTTTGATTTAGCTCGTGAAGTATAGTAGGGGGCTAGTCCATAAGGGTATTTTGGGTCTAGCCCATGGAGGGCAGTTGGTAGCCAATAGGCAGAAGTTGAGGGATGGTCGATAAGGAAAGTTTGGGATCTGGCCAATGGTGGGATGTTATCTCAAATAGAAAGTTTGGGTTCAATCCCATGACGTTGGTACCTATCCTGCACCTGGATGAAAATTGGAGTCTGGTACGACCAATGAAGGGTAATTTAGGGGCCTGGCTTACGGAGGATAGTTGTGATCTAGCTCACATTGAGAATTGGAGGGTCAATCTGTTGAAGGGCATTTAGGGGTCTAGCAAATTAAGGGAAGGGCTGGTCTGAGAAGTTATGAGTCTAGCCCTTGAAGGGAAGTTGGAATCTAGCCAATACCAAAGCTGGATTTTTGGGTTGATCCATGAGAGAAGTTATGAGTCTAGCCCATAGAGGTTAGGCAGATGGATTTAGCCCTTACTTCAAAGTTGGTAGTCCATCCCATCAAGGGACTCTGGTCGTCAAGCCCTCGCAGGAAAGATGAGGTCAAGCCGGTAAAAGAAAGGTAATGTCTTGCCAGGTGAGTTTTCCTTTATTAGTCCTCCATAGATACCAAATATATGTTCTATACGTACTTACGTTTAAACATAGTCTTCTTTAGACTTATTTACTCACCAAAAAAATAATAGTTTTCTATAAGGACTCACATAGTATATATTTTATTTTCGATCATAGAATTAATAGCATTCTAATAATAGTTCAATTTTTCCTTCTTCCAACAAGGAATTGCTAATTTGGGTTGATGCTTGGTTGGGTCGATGGTTCCCGTTGCTTTAGTCTGTAGAGAGTGGTAACGTTGGTTTAGCACAAATGAAGAGCTCCCTCGCCGCCACTTGACTTCTCTGCGTGAGTCTTGAGGGAGCTGAAGTTCCGCTCCTTCTCCAAACATGTTCAGTCCCTTTTCAGCATTTCAAAAACATCTTGACGCACGCAGGTTGACCTACTTGAACCCTTTTTAGAGAGGAACCATAATAGATCGAACAGCTGGTTCCTTCCACTTGAAAACATCCACAAGACCTGGGAGTATAAAAATTTTAAAAAATAAAGTAAAAAACCAAATGGGCACCCATCATAACATGTAGTTTCAGGAAAGCCGATAGAAATCTTTGACGAATTCTTTGCCTTTTTTTGGCTTTAATCAATGCAAAATTTCACTTATCACAATTTTCCTATGTAAAAAACAAATCAAATTATCATTTTACTAATTAAAAAAAAAAAAGTTTTGTCGCCTCTCACTGGCTCATCTAATCTTTAAATATTATAGTTACTATTTATCAAAAAGTACCTATTCAAACCTGCATAACTCAAATAAGGAAATTTTATAACGTAATGCTGGTATTAGCTCTTACAGTAGGGGACTATTTACACCCCAACCCGCACAATCCTTGAAGATTTCATCGGAATCGGACTGTACAAAAGCCCGATACAAGTGAATTTGCTGACCAATAAACCGACTAACAGCGAAACCAAACTTTTTCTAGAAAGTCTAAAACGCGAAATACGAATGGAAATTTTGATTTTCGACACTTTTTTCTCCTCATGAAGAAAAACAGTACTTCAATTATCTTGCAGTCCCAAAAATATGAATGAAATATTTTAAACCTTAAATCCTAACTAGCCTTTTAGACTGACAGAAAGACAACACTTGCTTCCAAAAATTCGAAAGTACAGTGATTAGAGTAGAAATACAAAATTAAAAGGCTGCGGGAAATTTTGTTGTTTGTCAGAAAAAAATCCTTTTATTTTGTTCCTTTCAAGATTTCGATAAATGACATTGGTCACTTGGTCCTCGTTCTCTTCACACTTCTCACGACCTTACGAGGCCTGAAGGCAATCAATTGCGCTGTGGCTGTCAGTAATTACCTCAGCTCTCAAGTGCTCAGATGTTATTCACGTGTCGCTGAAAGGTCAGATGTACATATGCCAAAAGGCTAGGAATTAATTCCATGGAGCAGGATAAGCAGCATGGTGAAATAGGCAGCATGGTGATGTAGCTGTTCACATTTCAAACAGAAGTTATCGGCTGCTTATTGTAACCAGTGATGTAGGTAACCGATTTACTGTCCTTCTCAGAGACAAATCCTGTACCTCATCCGTGGGACCTGAGAGGTAACGGAGAAGTAATTGTTTCCCAGTAACGAGGTGAATTCACCTCTCATCCACAGTTGCGGTATTTTGGTTGGTCGGAAATACAGGTTTTTTACCTCAAATTTGGATTCCGCACTCCAACTTTAAGCCCAATGATACTATAACATGTGGTAGAAAAACTAATTAAAGAGATCACACGTTTGAAAAAAAGGCGGGCCTCCCTTACCGCACACACACTTATGCCGCGAGCGTGTGTGAGTAGTATTTTGTAGCATCCAAGAGGTCCTTCAAGGGTTTCATCGCTTCTCTGTGCATGGATACTTTTTTCAAAGACAGTTGGCTACCTACGTCACAATTGGCTAGCTACGTCACACCAATAAAATCTTCAACTTTCCTTAGCTTCTCTGATTTTTTAAAACCATTTTCTCGACGAACAGACCCGATTACCGTTATTCCTGAGCCATACTCTTTTGAAAAAAAAAAAAAATTGACTGAAATACCCCATTGCGCTGTGGTTGTCAGTAATTACCTCAGCTCTCAAGTGCTCAGATGTTATTCACGTGTCGCTGAAAGGTCAGGTGTATATATGCAGAAGGGCTAGGAATTAATTCCATGGAGCAGGATAAGCAGCATGGTGAAATAGGATGTAGCTGTTCACATTTCAAACAGAAGTTATCGGCTGCTTATTGTAACCAGTGATGTAGGTAACCGATTTACTGTCCTTCTCAGAGACAAATCCTGTACCTCATCCGTGGGACCTGAGAGGTAACGGGGAAGTAGTTGTTTCCCAGTAACAAGGTGAATTCACCTCTCATCCACAGTTGCAGTATTTTGGTGGGTCGGAAATACAGGTTTTTTACCTCAAATTCGGATTCCGCACTCCAACTTTAAGCCCAATGATACTATAACATGTGGTAGAAAAACTAATTAAAGAGATCACACGTTTGAAAAAAAGGCGGGCCTCCCTTACCGCACACACACTTATGCCGCGAGCGTGTGTGAGTAGTATTTTGTAGCATCCAAGAGGTCCTTCAAGGGTTTCATCGCTTCTCTGTGCATGGATACTTTTTTCAAAGACAGTTGGCTACCTACGTCACGATTGGCTAGCTACGTCACACCAATAAAATCTTCAACTTTCCTTAGATTCTCTGATTTTTTAAAACCATTTTCTCGACGAACAGACCCGATTACCGTTATTCCTGAGCCATACTCTTTTGAAAAAAAAAAAAAAAAAAAAAAAATGACTGAAATACCCCATTGCGCTGTGGTTGTCAGTAATTACCTCAGCTCTCAAGTGCTCAGATGTTATTCACGTGTCGCTGAAAGGTCAGGTGTATATATGCAGAAGGGCTAGGAATTAATTCCATGGAGCAGGATAAGCAGCATGGTGAAATAGGATGTAGCTGTTCACATTTCAAACCGAAGTTATCGGCTGCTTATTGTAACCAGTGATGTAGGTAACCGATTTACTGTCCTTCCCAGAGACAAATCCTGTACCTCATCCGTGGGACCTGAGAGGTAACGGAGAAGTAATTGTTTCCCAGTAACGAGGTGAATTCACCTCTCATCCACAGTTGCACGCTAAACCCACTTTCCATGTAATTTACTTGGTAACTAACTTCACCACTGAATTACGTACCCGTCCCGCAACTGTGACTCCCTCCTCAACCGCAGTTGCGCGAACTTAGCTCCACAAAATGGAAGGATTAACATCGCAGTGTCGACATCCGCGATGATATTCGATATTTCTGACCCCCCTTCCGAGAATTTGAGGTCTAATCAGCGTTGTGAATCATCTTTAGAACCACACAGCTAATTAGTTTTGACATTTGAACTTCGCAGTAATTGAGTTTATTATGCCACACAAACATACTTACTTTGGGCAGAGTGTGGAACCAACCTGTTGAAATATCAAGTTGCCTACCTTTGAGATGCTTACTATGAAAAGGCGATAAAATCATTCTTATGCAAGAATGTTTTATTTCTTCTTGGTCCTCCCTTCCATTTTGAAAAATTCCAGTCAAAATAAAAATGGATACCACCATGATCCAGCAGATTTTGCCACTTGAAAAAAAAGTCTGCCAAGTGGTTGTGGCACATAGCTTCCTCGTATCCATAACCTGATTGTATAGATGATCCGATGTATAGTAGTTAATCTCAAAACATCAATCTCTAAGTACCTTACACTACCCTCATAGGGGAATCTACACGTCAACCGGCACAATCTCTGAATATTGTGGGAAAATGTATAAGTTACGGCTGTGACTAGGAAATATACTTTTTCGCATGCGCAGTGGTTACTATAAATCTGGGAGTGATGATTTTCATGGGGGACCATCTACACGCCAACCCGCACAAAACCCTGAAAATTTCATCAAAATCGGATGAGAAATGTCGAAGTTATGGCTGTGGCAAGGATTTCATGACAGACACAAAGACAGACAGACACGGAACCAAAATCGTTCAGAAGGTCTAAACCGTAAAACGCGAGTGGAAATTTCGATTTAGAAGACAATTTATTTTTCAACCTTGAAAACAAAGCTTCCGTAACATTGGTAGACTCGGAAGCAAAACATATGCTACGCTTGGGGTTCTCCAAAACCCAATTTTGTTGCAATCGTGGAGTTGCGCAATTGAGCATTCTAAAAGCCAGGTGCGCCCAATAAAAAAGCAAGTGAGGTGTTAAAAATTCATGAAATTTCACGAAGAATCCGAATTTTTAATAAAACTTGGGGTTCAATTTGGAAAAAAAAAGTTGGTTAGCTCTGCGTGCATTTGCGCCGCAAAATTCCTCGGAAAAAATTTAGAGGGGTTACTTACTGATTGAAGTTTTTTTCTACCTTTTCAAGCAACGGAGATAAAAAGGGTGGACCATTAACTCGCATAAACCTTGTTTAAATCTTTAACCTGACAAAAAGTGATTTATTCTGAATTTCACGATATTTTGACATTTTCATGTCTTTGCTTTGGCACATAAACTGAAAAATCATCACGAAAACTAAGCAAGTCTTGCTCACTCGACCAATAAATAAAATAGACTCACAGTGTTGCGTAGAGAACAATCAACTGTTTTCTTATTTTGATGCTTGGGTACATGAACTAACAACCTTACTTCACTACCTTGTTGACATGAAAATGTCCCAATGTGTTGCAGACTCATACGCAAGCTTTTCCTAATAAACTTGATTGTGAAGTAGTATGTGGTAGGTAGGCATTTAACCTGTGGTCGCACCACCCTATAATCGGAGTACAGTAAAGCCTCTATTTCTTTATTATTTCCAATAATGAACCATTGGAATTGAGCAAGAAAAAAATTTGTTTAACCCCCCCTCAATTTCCAGAAAACTCCGTACAACCCAGCTTCTTTTAATTTTTCTTTTAATTTTTTTTCGAGTTTTTATTCGAAAAAATGGCCGAAAAATCTCTTAAATTACATGTAAATTCAAATTTGTGGATATCGATGGAAAGAGCAATACATTTTCTTTCTGCCTATATCTTTTTTTAAACTTCACGGTATTTTTAACGATATTGTCAGCGTAATTTCGAGATAAAACGGCGTTTAAACGTGGAAAAACGTGATGTTGAACTTGACAAAATTTTCATGTTGGCCTAATTTTTTCATGTAGGCTCTTAGCTCGCTCGAAAAATGTTGTTTGCATAATCAGTTGATACAGTGGTTCTGGCAATTGGAAAAAATCCGTCACGAAGTTAAATCGCTGAATTTCCCGCATTCAGCAATGGGCAGATAAATAAATAATCAAAATGAACGAGAGTAAGTCGGTACATGTCGATTTCACAAACAAAAGAATAGAATACGTACCAGCTTCTCTCGATGACCAAGTAGTTTCCTACGCTAATGAGGCCAAGTAACATGGTATGACGCAAGATGCTAGGCTCCGGTGGAAAGCCCACGTCAAGGAGGAAGAACTTGAACTGAAACTCCGAAAAATGGGTGGACGCTCAAAACTGTATGCAGAATAAGCTTACTCAACTTACGGAGCGCAGCTTTGGGGGTGTACTGCTTAATCAAATCGAGAAGTCATCCAAAGATTTTAAGATACTTTGTTGAGAAATTTTGTCAACACGCCATGGTATTTTCGAATTGAGCGTCACCACCATGAGTTCCAAATCGAAACTGTCGACGATGCCCATGGGTCATCTTCATCGACCAACATTTCATGTCAACGAGGAAGCTGTCCGTCTCCTTGACACAATTTAAATCACCAGAAGACTTAAACGTACAAAACCTCTCGAATTGGTTTACAGATGAGACAATGTGGATGTGGAAGAGCTTAGTGAAAGTGTCAAAGTGAACAAAACTCAGTTAAGTACCTGGTTTTGAAGTATATAATCCTTATTTCAGAATCATATTGTTAATAAGTTATTACTTGATGCAATTGAATTTTCAAAAAAATAAAAAATAATAATAATCAGCAAAACGAAGATTTAATGCGTTTTCCATCGGTAACCTCAAATTTGAATCTACGTGTGATTTATCGGAGTTATTGAAATTTGAATTGCGTATTCTCACTAAAACGTAAAATTTGAAGTAGGTAGACGTTTTCCAGAATATAAATTTTTACACAATATCTGAACCGAATAATTTTCACTGAACTTCGATCATAAATTGCTACTGATAATTACAGGTAAGTGCTCGTTATTACACTTATGACGTTGATGACGAATAACGATGTGTATATTGAGGGGGGGGGGGGGGTGAGTTATTCCAAGGACTTGAAAATAATCACTGGTTTTAAGTCGTTATCGACCTAGCATCGGGGGGGGGGGGGGGGGTGAGTTATTCCAAGGACTTGAAAATAATCACTGGTTTTAAGTCGTTATCGACCTAGCATCGCTATGCTATGATGACTAGTATGCAATTAGTTGAAGGTCACGTTAGATAATGCGTTTTAAACTATTTTTCTGGTCTATTTTACACTAATTGCTCATATGAAGGAATTTTTATGACAGCAAATTGACTGGAGCAATTAGGATTTTCCTGGACTTATATATGGATAGTATATGGGTAGCGTTCTCTAGTCGTGTATTGGCGCTGTTTCTGTAGCTGACATACATATATTATGAAATACCTTCTGTTATTTCTCGTTGTCGCCGTGTTGGCCGTCAGCATGATCAACTACGTCTATGCCCAAGAGTGTGCAGAGGAAGGGGAAAGTTGTGAGGACGTCGGATGCTGTGAAGGCCTGATGTGCTTCGACGACGAATGCATTTTCTGAAAGGACCAATCAATTCTGAGACAACGTTCGATGACTTATGCGCTATATTGATGGAACTTCCACAAGTTTCTGCTGATTGAACCATTTTGGTAACTAATAACCATCAGTCATCTACCAATCCCGTCATCAACTCATTTCGAGGAATCTAAAAACTTCATCGTTCACTTTGGATTTGATGAATTTGATAACCAACTCTTCCAATCTCAACTGAGTTTGCAAATTTCATTGTTCAGCTTAAATTAATAAATCGCACTTATTACGCACCTCGGACATGTTTTTGCTAAAATCTTTCATATTCCCTTCCCTACGGAAGAATACGGTGTTTAAAAAAAATTGTTTGGAGTTAATTTCATTTTTAGAGGTGGGGACACAGGTTGTACCTACCTTGCCGAAGCCCCGTACAAACTCTCTCTTGACTTTGCAAGCCTAAATAAGGCCAGAAAGGATGAAGGAAAGAGCAAGGGAGACGTAATTCTATATTCAGAACTTTTCCTTATTTTGGTTTATTATTTTCAATAATGAACCTTTGGAATCGACCAAGAAAAGAAAAATTTTAACATCCCCTCAAAATTTGATGGTCTACGTTTCATGGTACATAGAATCCAAAAATCGAATAAAAATTTGGCCGTCCGTCCGCCGTACGCGGCACTTTTGCCACTTAGCATTGACCGATTTTGATGAAATTTGGTATACAGGCTCCATTTGGGGTCTAGTTGTGCCCCGAAGCTTTTGGTTGATGTAGGTTACTTCTAAGGGTTCCAAAATCAATTTTGAAATTTTCAAAACGCCCTAACTCAAAAAATTTCGATATAAAGGTATTGTTTTTCCTTCAATTTAAGATTCTATAGAATTTTTAGAAATTTTTGAGACCACCCGGAGCTCTGTAGGACAAACCGTTCGCTCACTACGAGAATTTAAAGTTTGGACGTACGATAAATCAGAAACACGAGTGTGAATCGCAAAAGAGGCCTAATCTCCGTTCAAATTAAAGCTGACCGAAATGCGATCGATATTTTTCTTCATGTTGGATGGTTGGTGGCTTTGCAGACGAGTGATCTATATAGAAAAATAAAAAATAATAAACCATTGTGTAATAATTTGCAGCGTTTTTAAATTGCTTTTCAAGTAGTAGTAAAGTAAACAACAACCATTTTAGGTTGAATTTTCGTCCGACTGCTATTCCTGGCGTCGAGGAAGTCACCAGCTGTCTTCCAAAGGGAAGATCAGATTTGTTCTAATGATTTCGCCCATGGCTTCCCATTGCCTCACCGCCCTGGGTTGGGACGAGGGGGCGATGAGAGCCCCGGCCGCTGAAAAACGCACGCTGCCGGCTATGAGCCTTGAACCTACGACCCCCGCAGAAGTGGGTCCAAAGTCCACCGCAAAACAACGACGCCTCACCGCCACACCGGACCCCTTTATTCAGTATACCTACCGTAAAAATGAGTTTTTTTTTTAAAGACGAACTCTGAAAATTGTCACTTCAGTCCATTATCATCAGGTACTACCTTGGTAGGTAATTATTCATTTAAGGTCGGTAACAAGAAATAGAACATAAAAAAAGAAAAATGTCAACATCAAGAAGACTGACGTGAGATTATAAAATATCATTGAATTTAGTACATGAATCTAACGAATAATGATCGGTCAAGTTTTGTGGCACAACCCACCAGAATAAAGTCTGTTATGAGCGAGAAGCCAATAAGCTCTGGTTTGATTCGGCAACCACCATGTGAGTAACTTACAACAATTACATTTTTTCAATAAAACTCAACTTTTTCTAGTTTTGGAAAAGAGGTTGAGAGAAGGAGGCGATGATCATGGGGCATGGAGATGCAGCAGATTGTAATGAAAGGTCAATAGGATGATCTTAGGATCTTATATCAATCTGGCACTGCGCCACCATAGAGGTAGAAGAGTAGTGCTTCTACCTCTATGGGTGCCACCGGGGTCCCCACGAACATGACATTGTGGTAAGGCAATGAAGAACGATTGAGCACTGGAAGGGGCCACAGGTTTCCCCTTCCAAAAACTAGTTACCTATATTTTTTTGTTTTAATTTCATCGATAAAACTTGACTTTTTTTGTGTAATTTGTGAGTTGACAATGTAAATATTCAGAAATTAGGAAAATATTCGCAACATTCCACGAATTTCTCTTGAAAAAGACTGCTTGGACTTATCGGTCGCGTCTTGCCATCATGCTCCGCCTGCTCGAGGTGACTGGCGTTTTTAATTTGTAAATAATTTTTCCTGTCAAGCATTTTTACCGAAATTATTGCCAACTATTTCCACATAATTTCCTTATCCAATAAACGTCAGGGTTGCTCTCGAACTGCTCTTTAACTATTAGAAAAATCGCCAAAGTCGAGGTACCATAGGTGTGTCCTTGCTAGGTTGAGGGTTCATAGGCTATATGGAGTTCATCAACGGTTTAATAGTGGCAATGAACAAAGCAACTTTGGAGGGTCACACGTGTCGATAATACCTGCTGTTGAAGGTTCATCACCTCATCGACTCAAGTGGTCGTCTCGGTTGACTCCATACCGAGTAAGTCGATACTGGGGTCCTGATGGCGATCGCAAACCCCTTCAGGAACGCTCAGGATCACATACCAATAAACGCCCTTTTCACGAGCTAAAGGAGCCCCAGTTATGTCCAATCTTCCCTTCGGCGATTCGAGACATCATTTAGCCATGGAGCTCTGTAATGCATACAAATGTTCCTGAAAGAGTTATGTTTTGGGGGTTCGTTTATGGAGGTAATCGATGCCCACTTTTAGTAAGGCCGATTTCCAGTTCCTAACATTTCCACAACTTCATCCAACCCGGATAATCTTCCCTTCGTATCAAAAAACATATGCTAGTTGAGTGGGCAAAATATTCTTCACATAGTTATCAAAATATTCTTATATAGTTAATATTCTTCACATATAATTACATGGAGGTAATTTAGGATTACCCGTAATTCCCTAACATGAAACTTGACATTCAAGATCATGTTGCCTGACTTCTGAATTGTTAAAATTCAACACGACCAAGAACCTACATATACCCGATCTAGTTAGTTTTTTTTTCAATATTACTTATTCTGAGGCTTCTTAATCGCGAAGCCCAACGGCAGTTATTTGGTTGACAGGATTGGTTCCGGTTCGATGACCGGAATTAACCCTAATTTGACCATGGTGTCACTAGTGTCACCGAAAACATCTCGGGAATTCCACAGCTGTCCCAAGGTGTTAATTTAAATTTAAATTTAAAAATCAATGGACAGAGCTGAATTTTGTGAACCATTTTTTTTTTAAGTTATTAAAAGTCAAAAAAATTATGTCATGTTGAAAATGTTGAACATTTTTACATCGATTTCCTTGGACATTTTAACATGTTTAATGTTTTAGGGCTGGGGGTCATTCTGTGAATTCCGACACGCAAATCTGCAACGCTTTTTTTTCTTAGTTACCACGGACCGATTTCTTAGTTACCACGTTATATCGGCTCCATTTGGGGTCTAGTTGTACCAAGATGGTCACTGATCAGCTGAATGAGCTCCAAGGCCATTTTCTCTCCTGTTGAACGCAGGAAGCTGAAATTTGAGAAGCAGGGTCAATGGAGAATGCTGAAGGCGCCTGAGTGGTCACTGATCAGCTGAGTGATCGGCAATCTAATTTCTCCCTTGCGAGGGAAAAACATTAAACATGATTTAATGTTTTTCCCTCGCAAGGGAGAAATTTTCAATATTTCTTTCCTGTTTTTTCCAAATTTTCTTTCATATTTTTCCTATTTTGAGACTTCTAATAGCCTACGAAAAATTCTGCAGCCCATTAAATTTAAAATCGCAATTTAATTTCGGTTAATCCGGTGACACTTTGGGACTTCTGTGGAGTTCCTGACATGTTTCCGGTGACACTGGTGATACTTTGGTCCAATTACGGTTAAGAGATCAGATGAACCGGACCGGTGAACCACATCCAATTAGAGGTGAGACAATGAATAGCCATGAGCGAAATCATCGAATCAACAGCGAAACAATTCTGATAGGTATTGCCTTTGGATGATAGCTGGTGTGGTCCGATACGTCAAACGTAATCAGAAATGAACCTTTAGAATCGAGCAACAACTAAAATTTTGAAAATACTCATTCAAAATTTGATGGTTTACATTTCAAAATACCTACGTAGAATCCGATATTCATAACAAAAAAAATATATATATTACATAACGTTTTATTATTTTTCTGTAAATTTAATCAAGATTGGTCCGTCGTCCGTAGGAAATAGGCAAAGTGTCGCGTACGGCCGACCGAGAAAAAATTCTTATTTGACTTTTGGATTCTACATAGGTACCTTGAAACTCAAACCATCGAAATAGAAACTTTACAATTTTAACGAAAATTTATTAACGTAACAATTCTTTTCTTGCTTGATTCAAAAGGTTCATATCGAAAATAATAAATCGCCCGCCGTTACTTACCATGGATCGATTTTGATGAAACGTGGTCTCTAGGCTCCGTTTGGGGTCTAGTTGTGCCACGAAGTTTTTGGTTTTTGTCAGTCACTTCCACGGGGTGAAAAATAGAGGTCGATTTTCAAAACGCTCTAACTCGAAAACTCTCGATATTAACCCCTTTTGGTTTATTATTTTCAATAATAAGCCTTTGGAATCGAGCAAGAAAAAAAAAATTTTAACCCCCCCTCAAAATTTGATGTTTTACGTTTCGAGGTACGTAGAATACGAAAATCGAATAAAAAAATTTCCGTCCGTCCGCCGTACGCCGTCCGCCGTACGCCGTCCGCCGTCCGCCGTACGCGGCACTTTTCTTAGCAACACTGGACCGATTTGGTTCAAATTTGGTATATGGGCTCCATTTGGGGTCTAGTTGTGCCGCGAAGCTTTTGGTTGATGTAGGTCACTTCTAAGGGGTGAAAATTAAGGGTTGAAATTTTCAAGAGTGCCCTAGCTCGAAAACTCTCGAAATAAAGGTATCGTTTTTTCACCAATTTTAAATAGTACAGAATTTTTTAAAATTTTTGAGACCACCCGGAGCTCTGTAGGACAAACCGTTCGGTCCCTACGAGTATTTTAAGGTTTTCCTTCGATAAAACAGAATCATGAGTGTGAATCGCAAAAGAGGTATAATCGCCGTTCAAATTTTATCTGACTAAAATGCGATCGCTGTTCATTTCTTCGATTTGTATACAGTTTTGCCTTCTGCGTAACCAGTAATCAAATTTCCATATCAAGCTTTCTATTTTTCGAATCGAGTGTGAAGCGTTTAGTTCTTTCTAATAAACTTGATTGTGAAGGTGTGAAGCCATTATAGTGTGGTAGGTAGTACCTACCAATAGTTGGTAGGTAAAAAAAAGTTGGTAGGTAAAACAATGTTTGTAGGTAAAAAACGCTGCAAATCATTGCTCACTCATCAGATCACTGACCAGCTGAGTGAGCTCCGAAGCCATTTTCAATGCTATTGAATGGAAGTGGTCTTCCAGGCCTCTCCAGCATTCGAGGATATCTTCTTCACTCCTCACATCACTGATCAGCTGAGTGAGCTCCAAAGCCATTTTCAATCCTATTGAATGGAGGTGCTCTTCCAGGCGTCTCCAGCATTCGAGGAGATCTTCTTCACTCCTCACATCACTGATCAGCTGAGTGAGCTCCAAAGCCATTTTCAATCCTATTGAATGGAAGTGCTCTTCCAGGCATCTCCAGCATTCGAGGAGATCTTCTTCACTCTTCAGATCACTGATCAGCTGAGTGAGCTCCGAAGCCATTTTCAATCCTATTGAACGCAGGAGCTGAAATTTGAGAGGGAAGGTCAAGGGAGAATACAGATGGTGGTAGGTGCTATTGATGGAGAACCAGTGATCTATACAGAAGGATGATCTATACAGAAAATAATAAACCTTTGAGCAATGATTTGCAGCGTTTTTTTCCTTGTTTGTATTGGTTTTCCACCTTTAATAATAATAATAGAATTGAATTTTTAGAATCGAATGAGACCACCACTTCCATAAAACTTTTGAGTTGGATTATTCACACAAGTGTGAATCGCAAAATTTGCGATTCATTTAATGAATGTTCGTTTTTGGAAATGGGCCAAATGTCCATTCTCAGCTGTTCAAATGCGATCATTGTAAGATTCTTTGAATAGAATTTGAGTTTGAGGGCTCCTCGGAAAGCGATGTTTTTGCTAGGAAGACCGGTAGTCTATACAGTAAAATAATAAACCATAAAACCATTGTGCATACACTAATTTGCAGCGTTTTTACTTAATACTAGACAACTATCGTCCTCAAGCAGTGATTCAAGCCACATCAAAGCGAGATTTGAATGAATTGGGTAGTTGGATCGTGAGATTCTGAAGTTCAACGATAATCACGAATGTACGAGTGTAAGCGAAAGCTACCCCTAATTCATTTCATACCCGAAATTCATCAACCTGCATCGACCCAGAAAATTGTATCATAATCGGACAATAATTGTATCATAATTTCTTGCACTTTCTTCTTCACGGAACAATATTATCGTTTTAAAAAAGTCATGAAACGCAAAACGGGAGTGATGTCCTCAATTTATGAGAATCCAAACTTGGCACCTCCATTTTGGTTTATTATTTTCAATAATAAGCCTTTGGAATCGAGCAAGAAAAAAAAATTTTTAACCCCCCCTCAAAATTTGATGTTTTACGTTTCAAGGTACGTAGAATACGAAAATCGAATAAAAAAATTTCCGTCCGTCCGCCGTACGCCGTACGCCGTACGCCGTACGCGGCACTTTTCTTAGTTACCATGGACCGATTTCGATGAAATTTGGTATATGGGCTCCATTTGGGGTCTAGTTGTGCCGCGAAGCTTTTGGTTGATGTAGGTCACTTCTAAGGGGTGGAAATTAAGGGTTGAAATTTTCAAGAGTGCCCTAGCTCGAAAACTCTCGAAATAAAGGTATCGTTTTTTCACTAATTTTAAATAGTACTGAATTTTTAAAAATTTTTGAGACCACCCGGAGCTCTGTAGGGCAAACCGTTCGGTCCCTACGAGTACTTGAAGGTTTTCCTTCGATAAAACAGAATCATGAGTGTGAATCGCAAAAGAGGTCTAATCTCCGTTGAAATTTTTTCTGACTAAAATGCGATCGCTGTTCATTTCTTCGATTTGTATACAGTTTTGCCTTCTGCGTAACCAGTAATCAAATTTCCATAATCAAAAGTCAATGGAGAATACTGAAGGCGCCTGAGTGGTCACTGATCAGCTGAGTGAGCTCCAAGGCCATTTCCTCTCCTGTTGAACGCAGGAACCTGAAATTTGAGAGGGCTGGTCAATTGAGAATGCTGAAGGCGCCTGAGTGGTCACTGATCAGCTGAGTGGGCTCCAAGGTCATTTCCTCTCCTGTTGAACGCAGGAACCTGAAATTTGAGAGGGCGGGTCAAAGGAGAATGCTGAAGGCACCTGAGTGGTCACTGATCAGCTGAGTGAGCTCCAAGGCCATTTTCTCTCCTGTTGAACGCAGGAACCTGAAATTTGAGAGGGCGGGTCAAAGGAGAATGCTGATGGCGCCTGAGTGGTCACTGATCAGCTGAGTGAGCTCCAAGGCCATTTTCTCTCCTGTTGAACGCAGGAACCCTGAAATTTGAGAGGGCGGGTCAAGGGAGAATGCTGAAGGCGCCTGAGTGGTCACTGATCAGCTGAGTGAGCTCCAAGGCCATTTCCTCTCCTGTTGAACGCAGGAAGCTGAAATTTTAGAGGGCGGGTCAATGGAGAATGCTGAAGGTGCCTGAGTGGTCACTGATCAGCTGAGTGAGCTCCAAGGCCATTTCCTCTCCTGTTGAACGCAGGAAGCTGAAATTTGAGAGGGAAGGTCAAGGGAGAATGCTGAAGGCGCCTGAGTGGTCACTGATCAGCTGAGTGAGCTCCAAGGCCATTTCCTCTCCTGTTGAACGCAGGAACCTGAAATTTGAGAGGCAGGGTCAAAGGAGAATGCTGAAGGCGCCTGAGTGGTCACTGATCAGCTGAGTGAGCTCCAAGGCCATTTCCTCTCCTGTTGAACGCAGGAACCTGAAATTTGAGAGGGCGGGTCAATGGAGAATGCTGGAGGCGCATGAGTGGTCACTGATCAGCTGAGTGAGCTCCAAGGCCATTTTCTCTCCTGTTGAACGCAGGAAGCTGAAATTTTAGAGGGAAGGTCAAGGGAGAAGGTGGTGGTAGGTGCTATTGATGGAGAACCAGTGATCTATACAGAAGGGTGATCTGTACAGAAAATAATAAACCTTTGAGCAATGATTTGCAGCGTTTTTTTTTTTTTGCGTTTAAGGGTGTTTTGATCAATTGTTTTGGTGTATCAAAATTTACTTAGTCCAATTTCGATGAATTCGTAATTTTTGCATGTGCGATATAACAAAATATAGTTCCCTTTGAATTTTATCATCATTCAGTAAAAACTGTAATTTACATCCGTTTTTTACAGCTGAATTTTGATAAAATTCAAAGGGTGGTTTGGAGTTAGGCTCAAGATGACTGCTAATTGATTGCACCATGGTCTAATCAGTAGGATTATTGTTCATGGAAAAAAACGGAAATTCGTCAACAAAATTGCGAACAATTTTTCAATCGTGTTGCTGTTTGTCAGTTGGTTCTTTGTGGTTTTTATTGGTTATTAAATTGTATGTTTTGTGTTTATCATCATGATCGTAAAAATCATGTTCCGTATTGCCCCATAACACTACAATCATTCCTTTTGACCCATATAATTCGACAAGTCAATGTTATTCAGTTTGAGAAGAATAAATATTGTCCACCCAACTTGGCAAACGGTTTTTGACATGCTGCGCGGATTCAAACCTTCCTTACCTTCAGTAACGAGGCAGCAAAAGTAGACGCTGGATGTTGCAAAATCCAACCAGCAATAAAATACTCGAAGCTCTACCTTACTTTAGCATTTATTTCATTCAACCCAAAGAGGCCAGTGAAGCGAGGAAACAACCCGCATGGAAGGATCTCTTTGAGCTTGAATTACGATATAAACTATCCTCTACCTGCCTTCTGTTGGGAGGAAGTTTGAATGCGAAATGATTCGGATAAAAGCCAGATTAGCAGCCTTTATATGATAAAGGCGGAATAGGCTCAGAATTGAATTACTATGTGTGCCAAAATTACGAGTTTGCAAGGCACAATCTACTTCAGTTCTTTATCTCAAGCTCTGGTGTACTGCTTTAGAAATAACGAGGTTGCCAAGAAAGTGTGTCGGTTGGCTACAAGAAATAGGATCAAGCATAAGAAGTGAATTGTATTGCTAATAATAGGTAAATAACATCTTCTGGAACATACAATTTAGAGAAATAATGATAAAAACGCTGCAAATCATTGCTCAAAGGTTTATTATTTTCTGTATAGATCACCCTTCTGTATAGATCAATGGTTCTCCATCAATAGCACCTACCACCATCTGTATTCTCCCTTGACCTTCCCTCTCAAATTTCAGCTTCCTGCGTTCAATAGGATTGAAAATGGCTTCGGAGCTCACTCAGCTGATCAGTGATCTGAGGAGTGAAGAAGATCTCCTCGAATGCTGGAGACGCCTGGAAGAGCACTTCCATTCAATAGGATTGAAAATGGCTTTGGAGCTCACTCAGCTGATCAGTGATCTGAAGAGTGAAGAAGATCTCCTCGAATGCTGGAGACGCCTGGAAGAGCACTTCCATTCAATAGGATTGAAAATGGCTTTGGAGCTCACTCAGCTGATCAGTGATCTGAAGAGTGAAGAAGATCTCCTCGAATGCTGGAGACGCCTGGAAGAGCACTTCCATTCAATAGGATTGAAAATGGCTTTGGAGCTCACTCAGCTGATCAGTGATCTGAGGAGTGAAGAAGATCTCCTCGAATGCAGGAGACGCCTGGAAGAGCACTTCCATTCAATAGGATTGAAAATGGCTTCGGAGCTCACTCAGCTGATCAGTGATCTGAAGAGTGAAGAAGCCTTTGAACAATGATTTGCAGCGTTTTTTACCCACCAACATTTTTTTTACCTACCAACTTTTTTTTACCTACCAGCTAGGTACTACCTACCACACCATACTGGCTTCACACCTTCACAATCAAGTTTATTAGAAAGAACTAAACGCTTCACACTCGATCGGAAAAATAGAAAGCTTAATATGGAAATTTGATTACTGTTTACGCAGAAGGCAAAACTGTAAACAAATCGAAGAAATGAACACCGATCGCATTTTAGTCCGATAAAATTTGAATGGAGATTAGACCTCTTTTGCGATTCACACTCATGATTCTGTTTTATCGAAGGAAAACCTTCAAGTACTCGTAGGGACCGAACGGTTTGTCCTACAGAGCTCCGGGTGGTCTCAAAAATTTTTAAAAATTCGATACTATTTAAAATTGGTGAAAAAACGATACCTTTATT
This sequence comes from Apolygus lucorum, assembly GCA_009739505.2. Lineage (NCBI taxonomy): Eukaryota > Metazoa > Arthropoda > Insecta > Hemiptera > Miridae > Apolygus > Apolygus lucorum. The sequence goes on from CM019169.2 coordinate 4,898,592, forward strand.
TCGAGAGTTTCCGAACTAGGGCACTCTTGAAAATTTCAACCCTTAATTTTCACCCCTTAGAAGTGACCTACATCAACCAAAAGCTTCGCGGCACAACTAGACCCCAAATGGAGCCCATATACCAAATTTGAACCAAATCGGTCCAGTGTTGCTAAGAAAAGTGCCGCGTACGGCGTACGGCGTACGGCGTATGGCGTACGGCGTACGGCGGACGGACGGAAATTTTTTTATTCGATTTTCGTATTCTACGTACCTTGAAACGTAAAACATCAAATTTTGAGGGGGGGTTAAAATTTTTTTTTTCTTGCTCGATTCCAAAGGCTTATTATTGAAAATAATAAACCAAAATCAGTGAAAAGTATCAACGTTTCACGCTGATACATTGTAACATGAATAAGTATGACTTTTTGGACTAATTAGGTGGTCCAAACGCGACGTCAATTTCATAATGAATGTATAATTTGCGATAATTGAGAGTTGGCTTTGGGTAGCGGACATCATAGTAGGACTAACAAGCATCAATAAAGAACAATTTGTTTGTTAGAATAAAGCACGGGCTTATCTGAATGAAGTATTAATTAATAATTTGAATGAAATATCAAATGGGTATATTTAATTACCCAATTACTGATTATTTATTAATTATCAAAATGAAGTTTTAAAAGGGTACATTTAATTATTCGGTCACCACCTTACTTTCAGTGTTGAGCACGTTTTCTTTTTTAAATTGTTTTCATGACGACTGTTGTTGGTATTGTACTTACCTTGATGTTGATTTATATTAGTTGAATATTTATTCGTTGAATTATCATAAAGGATTGTTGTGTACTCTTATATAACTGAAATTGAATTGAACTGAAATTATGCTTATAAATGTTTACTTACACTATGTACGAATATGTACCAACAGTGCGAAATAGAATATCTATCTATCTACTTAGAGTAAAATTCCCTGAGTATTCCAGGTCGCTAGATACCCTGATTTTGTTGAACTATTTTATAAAAGTTGCATAGCCTACTAATCGTAAGTAAACTTCTACCATCCACCAAACGGAAAGCGTCCCTGGAACGCATGGTTTACAAAAACAACGCTGCAAATCATTGCTCAAAGGTTTATTATTTTCTGTATAGATCACCCTTCTGTATAGATCACTGGATCTCCATCAATAGCACCTACCACCATCTGTATTCTCCCTTGACCTTCCCTCTCAAATTTCAGCTTCCTGCGTTCAATAGGATTGAAAATGGCTTCGGAGCTCACTCAGCTGAACAGTGATCTGAGGAATGAAGAAGATTTCCTCGAATGCTGGAGACGCCTGGAAGAGCACTTCCATTCAATAGGATTGAAAATGGCTTTGGAGCTCACTCAGCTGATCAGTGATCTGAAGAGTGAAGAAGCCTTTGAGCATTGATTTGCAGCGTTTTTTACCCACCAACATTTTTTTTTACCTAACAACTTTTTTTTACCTACCAGCTAGGTACTACCACACCATACTGGCTTCACACCTTCACAATCAAGTTTATTAGAAAGAACTAAACGCTTCACACTCGATTGGAAAAATAGAAAGCTTCATATGGAAATTTGATTACTGGTTACGCAGAAGGCAAAACTGTATACAAATCTTAAGGTGCGTTTACACTTCGCGAAATTTCCTCGCGAGACTGATGGGTGAAGCCCTCGCCCGAGACTACACAACGAAACAAACCGCGAAACAGACGCGCGAGGCACGACGGTAGAGGTGAGCCGTCATGGCAAAGACAATACACCTGCCTCGCACAAACAAATATACACGTCTACACTTCGAGAAACAACAAGGCCGAAACTCCTTTGTTGCGCGCCAGAGACCGACTGGCTGGCCGCTCGCTCCATCGTCTCGCAAGGGATCCTCGTAGAGGCGTGATTCGGGTTCTAGGAGCGTCTACACGCCGCGAAACTCGTTTCGCGAGAATCCCTCGCGAGGAAATTTCGCGAAGTGTAAACGCACCTGAAGAAATGAACATCGATCGCATTTTAGTCCGATAAAATTTGAATGGAGATTAGATCTCTTTTGCGATTCACACTCATGATTCTGTTTTATCGAAGCAAAACCTTCAAGTACTCGTAGGGACCGAACGGTTGTTCCTACAGAGCTCCGGGTGGTCTCAAAAATTTTTAAAAATTCAATACTATTTAAAATTGGTGAAAAAACGATATCTTTATTTCGAGAGTTTTCGAGCTAGGGCACTCTTGAAAATTTCAACCCTTAATTTTCACCCCTTAGAAGTGACCTACATCAACCAAAAGCTTCGCGGCACAACTAGACCCCAAATGGAGCCCATATACCAAATTTCATCGAAATCGGTCCATGGTAACTAAGAAAAGTGCCGCGTACGGCGTACGGCGTACGGCGTACGGCGGACGGACGGAAATTTTTTTATTCGATTTTCGTAACCAAAAGAGAAAAAGGACTTTCTACAAGGGTGGTCAGTCAAAGATACCAGCCTATCAAGTTTGAGGCCCATTTACCTCTGGAATGGCTAAACGTTAGCCATTAGGGTATCTCTATGATTCGCTTCTTCTTCGGGCACTAATAAAACGGCAGGTTTAGCAAAAACAACGGAAGGGTTCAGCTTTCCTTAATTACCTCGTTTTTCAAGCCTTTTTCGAAAATACGGCCAATAACGATACTTACACCTCCAATAACAGCCGCAGGTAATGGAAAAATACGGTTTTAATACTCCGCAAAGAAAACTTTTTTTTCAGTTTTTAGGAAGTGGTTTGAGGATTTTACGAACATTTTCTTCCAGCAGTATTAGCTGTGGAGCAAGTTAATTTATACTTTTTCTCATTATAATTGAGTAACTCACAAATGTAGGTAGAATGATTTTCATAAAAGTACCTTCCTACAATCTCCTCTGGTTGAATACAACCCAATTACCTCTCCAAGTATTCAGGAGGAAGGGTGCATTTTATTACAGTACTAATCTCCTCTCGTTGAATACACCCCTCTTCAAGTAATTGGTGATATTCTGGTTAAACTTTCAACTCTACCTAATTGAAAAAGGTCTTTTGAACGAATTCGATTTCGTGTAGAAACTAGAACACCTATTTTGTGTAAGTTTATAGTGCATCTCTGACCGTCTACATCAATGAGTAGACAACTTATTTCTACTTAAGTTGAAAGACGCCTCGGAGTTGAGAGAAATAAGGATCTCATCAAGAGTGCTCTGTCGCGTCACCACTCGCGTTTTGCTCGGCGCACTCTTCACTGGAATTATCCGTACTTACATGCTTAAGCAGTTTGTTAATTTAGTGAATTTGACTTCGCATTCGGATTTTGGCGGAAGTGTTGTCACCTGATCGGACCTTTATGATATCTATAAGCAATCATCTCTGAAATTGGTACCCTCCAAATTTGAGCAAACCAGGAAATGAGATGGTGAGGAATTAATTTTTAAGGAAAATCTCGTTCACGCGTGTACAGGCGATTGAATTGACCATTCATTAATCTCACGTTTTGTGGACTGTTGTGGACGGACCCACCACCAGTTTGGCTCGCCTTTACCTGTGTGCCTTCTCGTTTGCAGCTCGTCAAGAACAGGATATGGGCTTCGGATTAATGTGACCCTAAGACTAAGTAATGGACTGTAAAAATCTCCTAACCCTCTCGCCCTCATAAAGAAGTTACTCAAGTACCCACTGAACTACTTTTTGTGCGATTATCTAATATAATTCATCAGATTAATCTTCATCCTTCTTTAAATACCTACTTTGGAAAGATAAAAAGTATTACGCTCAGAATTATAACGGGTTTAGAATGATAACTCGGTTATTTGTTGGGGCCTCATAATTGTTCATTAAAGCCCGCTCAATTCACCGCTGAGGCTTGAAATTCACGATTTAAATGAGACGTATTCGTCATAGGTACCTATCTAACTTTATTGCTTCCTCAGTACCGGAGTTGGGAAAACATCAGACTAGTGCAGGACGAAAACACTTTTATTCATACTCAAAAACTGAAATTTCCTCGGGAATTTTGCATTTTAGCGCATTTCAAGAAGCGATTGTATTAATGAACGGTGACCAACGATCAAATCTCCAGTACGAACTGGATTTTTACGATCGTGTTGGTTGCTGTCTGAGTTTTTTTTTTTATTACTTTTTATTGGATTATTTAAACATTTACAGCCGTTAAAATAGATTATAAACATAATAAATGGTATATTTATAAAAATTAATGTCACTGGATTATTTTTTGAAAAATTATTGTAAAACAATTAAGTACTTATTTACAGGATAATTTTACACTTTTCAATAAAATCATGGAGACTCATGTAAACGTCCAACTTTGCTGAGGCTAAAATATTGTCCAAAATAGAAGGATTTTCTACTTATTTCGAATATATATATTTTTTTTACAGCTCCTCTCTGTTTGATGTAAGAGCGGGACATTCGAGGTATTCGTTTGTGCTTTAGAACCGTTTAGGCAGGGCATCCTTAGAGTGTCTGAACCATGATTTTATATTAGTTGGGGGGAACAGAGATTTATATCTGTTCCCTCCGTGGTATTCTAGGAACAGTTTTTTTCCATTTGTCCAGAAGATCAAGAGCAAGAGTGCGTTTCAAATCAGTTTTTGGGGATTCTGGAGAAGAGCGTCTAAAGGACGGCTAAAGTTATCGCTCTATTGGCTTCTCGGTCGGCTGCTTCGTAACCGGGAACACCACGATGATCCCGAACCCAACAAAAGGTGACTTGGACTCCACATGACTTCAATTGCCCCACGGTCCGGAGTATGGAGGCTTCGATAAGTGTCAATTTCGATGATGCAATGACGTTTTGGATGTGAAGCCCTACGAGTCAGTCATGATGACAATGCTGGAGGTGGACAACGAGTGTTCTTCATTAGCATATTCAAGTGCCTTTAATATATCGTAAGTCTGGCATAAGTCTGAATTGTCAAATAGCATCACGATTGAGAGGTCGTTCCCGATTATGTTGATGTTTTTTACCTTTTTACATTTACCATGTTTTATTGATTGGACCGATAGGGAATCAATGGCAATCCCAGAACCACCCTCCAAAATCCACGCATTTCGTTGGTTTGTATGTGTTTCACCTTGAATACGGATTTGAACTACTACGGACTACCTAAACAGATGAAAGTTCACCGTTACTATTCAAGATCGCTTTGGTGCCCACCATTGGTGAACTCGAATTCGCATGTTGGGTAGGTACCGTAGATCACTGATTTTAAAATGCTGTTCAAATTCGAGGTGACTAAGGATGAAAAGGGGGTCTAACTCAAAATTCTAACCAAATTACATACATTGAGGAAAACAGTTTTGTGGAGGAGGAAGGTAAATAAAAATGTGTGTTTTATCGCTCACCATCTCGTTTAAATTGGGACGCCCTCTCGAATGCATGCATTACTAAACAATATGTTTATCTATTGGTCGATAAAACTCATTCTGAGAAGTGTAGTGACAGTTCAAAAAAGAAAAAGTTTATATCAACAAGCAAAAAATCGGAAATGAAGAAACAAAAACTTGTGTCTTCCAATGCAGGTAAACCATCTTACATTTTCGTCCACATTCATGCAGGTTCAATGCAGATAGACGACCTGACACCTTCCAAGCTATTATGTAGGTGGAAATTCCTTCTCTCTGTTCTCAATGTGTGGTTGTTACTCTCCATTCAGAGTACAACGTGCGCTACTCTCAACGAACGACACCGTTTCACTTCATTTACCAAAACCCTCTCCCGTCTACTTTGAAAAGGGTGACCCGGGACTCCGTTAGGGCCTTTTCTTAATTAGTCCCCACCCACCCTTTCAAGTCGCTCGGCCCGACCGTTTTTCAGACTACATTCCAGAAAGGACTTTACATTAATCAAATTAAGTGAGAAAGGATGAAAAACAAACTGAAACCGGTAGGCAAGTAAATAGTGGTTCCCCAACAACGAAGAGGACTGAGCGAAAAGATTCTTCGAGGACCAACCAGGAGAATGAAGAAAAGAAAAAATGGCATTCTAGTAACAGGTACCTACTAACCTGGATTATAATCAACAAGTAAAGGCAAATATAAAGCATGAACAGAGTTGAAATGCAAGAGTGAATTAGGCTCTAAAAGTTCCGTTGCTTCTAAATTATTAGCAGGAGTTGAACGAGAGTCCAATCCTACAGGCAGGTAAGTTGTATACTAAACCGTTGGTAAACCAAGAAAAAAAAATGTAACACCCCCCCCCCCGCCACAAAATTTGTTGGTTTACGTTTCAAGATAGGTACGTAAAATCCAAAAATCGGATAAAAATTTGGCCGTCCGTGGCACTTTCCTCAGTTAGCATTAACCGATTTTGATGAAATTTGGGCTTCATTTGGGATCTAGTTGTGCCGAGAAGCTTTTGGTTGATCTCAGTCACTTCTAAGGAGTGAAAATTAAGGGTTGGATTTTTCAAAAGTGCTCCAGCTCCAAAACTCACAAGATAAAGGTATTGTTTTTTTTTTCAACAATTTAAGAAAGTATTTTTTTATAATTTTTTGAGACCACGCGGAGCTTTGTAGGACAAACCGTTCGCTCCCTACAAAAACTTAAGGGTTGCGCTTACGATAAATCAGAAACACGAATGTGAATCGCCAGAGAGGCCCAATCTCCGTTCAAATTTTAGCTGACCAAAAATGCGATCGTAGTTCGAGTTGTTCTCAGTTTTGCTTCCTTAGCAACCAGTAACCATATTTCCTAATAATTAGGGCAACCTCAACTCCCTGTTTCTTCGAAGGGAGTATGAAGCGTTAATTATTCTTCCAAATAAACTTTATTGTGAAGTAGGTATATGGTAGGTAGGTAGTAGCGGTGTCTGAGCTAAAGGAGTGGCACCCAACAACATCAGGGTGATGGCTGCAACCTTGTCGTGGCGCGGGAAAAGTGCAACGGAGTTGCGCGAGTTGGGCATCTCAGTAGGCGTACTCCGTGGTATCACCACCCGTGTCCTGCTCGGCTCATATTTGAACTGGTGGTCCTTTTATAGAAGCAATTCCCTTCATCCCTCTCTCCCACCCTCACCTTCCCTCATCCCTAGGGCCGGCGTTGGGTGAATCCTGGGCGTCCACCCCATTATATTTTATTAATTTGTTTATTTTATTTATGGCGTGCCCCCTGCGTCTTTCAAGGGAGTTTCGGAGGAAAAAATAAATGGTGACAATGGCAAAGCTGTGTTCTTTGCAGACGAGTGATCTATATAGAAAAATAATAAACCTTTGTGTAATAATTTGCAGCGTTTTTTGTAGGTTTTATAAGCTAACCTGAATAGGTACGTATACATTTTTCGGAAAAACATTATCAACCTCCCAATTAGGAGAGTCTAGCCCCCAGAAAGTGTTGTCGGGTTTCAGCGCTACCTACCGCCACTTCAACGAACTACCATTTCTGATACCTATCTTATCAAGTGATCACGCTCAGGACCGCATTACGTCGCTCCTCTAACTTGCAGTTATCCCAAGATTACAATGTAGCGATGTACATGGTCAACTTTCACTTAGTCGACTCGAGAAAATTTATAATAACATTAAATGTTACTATATAAAAAAGTGGCGGTAGGTAGCATTGTAATCTTGGGATAACTGCACACTGTAATCTTGGGATAACTACAAGTTAGAGGAGCGATGATAATGCAGTCGCGAGCGTGATCACCTGATAAGATATCAGAAATGGTAGTTCGTTGAAGTGGCGGTAGGTAGCGCTGAAACCCGACGACACTTTCTGGGGGCTAGACTCTCCTTCCCAATTTCACGTATCTTGTTCTATTGAGAACATTCTGATAAAAGCTTTGCTGTACAGATTTAGCAATAATCTTGTACTGCAAGATATCATAAAACGATGATTTCATAAAGTTTTACCTTTTACAAGGAATTGACAGTTGACAGACGGAACAGCCAAATATTATCAAAAACCTCTCAGATGCGAGAGAAAATTTTGACCAAGTAGACCATCCACCAACTTTCAAAGGAGTCATAAGAATCCAAATGAAAACAAAAACACAGATTTCTAATATTTAAACTTTTATTTCGATCCAAACAAAAATATGGGATGATAATAAATTATACAATAATATGAGACAATAACAGGTAGGCATATAATTTCAAGAAAAGTAAAACTAGCACAAATGTCGAGATCCCAATTCAGTGAAGAGAATCGCAATTTTCATAGTTAGTATCACCTAGCGATTATTGAGAGAAATTCTACGCAATTAAAAAGCGATTTCTGTCTATAGTTTCAAAATGTAAAGGCAGGTAAGAAATAGTTCTATCTATATAATAATAAGACACACATATTAGGATGTACCTACAAGGAATCACACTGGTATCTTTGGATTTGTTCCAGATGACAGTTTCGAGCCAATTTCGGGGTCTGAATGTGAAAAAGGGTTGTATGATCTGGTCAAAAATTTTAAGTAGGGATGGGAACCAGATCCCCTTTATATTTGAATAGTTGCGCTGGAAACAAAAAAAGAATCCAAGAATCCGCTGGGTGAAAATTATCGTCAGAAATTGAATATATTGAATTAATAGCAATGAGTATAGACATATAGCAGTAGGACTGTAATTTTTAAGGGTTTTTGAGGGGTGTGCGATCTGTGTCCACAAAATACTTGTAATAGTGAAGACTCACCAATTTTCGCTCGAGCGTTGACTTCCCCGGCCGGGGAAACTGCCAGGAACCAGGAATGAAGGCGACCGACGACAAGTGGACACAGTTGGGAGAGCTTTATTATACCGCGTATTTTAGATTGAAAAAATAAAATTATTTTTGGCGGTGGTTGAAATAGGATAAAACGGTTTTGAAAGGCGGTGTAGACAATCGCGGGTTTTACTTGAGGAGAGCTCGCAGGCAAGAAAAAGACTGACTTCCAGGTTGGACATCTAGAGGGGGGAAGCAAAGTAAGAACTGGGGAGCTGAGTCCACCAAAACAAGATGTTTTTATTATCTTATCAAATAGGCCTCTGGCCGCTACACCGCCCACCCAAAATTGAAAATTTTGAAATTTAAATATGCAAAAAAAATTACAATAGTACAAGTTGAATTCTCGATATATGGTTCAGCAATATTACAAACTAAAGTCTGCTGGACAAAATTCAAATATACCTAGATGTGTTGCAACCTCACATAAATACTGATGACACATATCAAGTGACAATGGATAGAAATTGCGAGAGAAATAAAAAAAAACTAATAAATCTTCAAAGACAAAGGTATTGTTAAAGAAAATCATGTTATTACTCCACTGAAGGAAGTGGAGCAAGTCTGGCAACTGGCCTAACTAAAGACCCTTGAGCAGTTTGCACAGTTGCAGAACGAGCAACTCCATCGCGCCCCAAGTGCAGCTCGGTGATCCGTCCAAGAGGCCATTCCATCGGACGAGATTGAGATCGGAGGATTATGACGACGTCTCCAACATTCAAAGGAGGTCTTGGAGAGGTCCACTTCTGTCTCTCCATGAGAGTATGAAGATAGTGAGACGTCCATACTTTCCAGAAACGTTGAGCTGACTGTTGCACGTTTTGCCAGCGAGACAAGTGATTTGGAGGTTGCTCAGAGAACTCGTGCTCTAGAGGTGACAATAACGGCCTACCCACAAGGAAATGTCCAGGTGTGAGGTAAATAGAATCGGTCGAAACTCCCAATGGGCATAAAGGGCGGCTGTTGAGAATTGCCTCAATCCGAGACAGTAGAGTTGAAAATTCTTCGAAGGTCAGAAGTCGCTGAGACAGATCACGGAGATGGCGCTTAGCTGCCTTCACGGCACTTTCCCACAAACCTCCCATCCAAGGAGAGCTCGGAGGATTGAAATGGTAGCTAATCTCCTTAGTTGCTAAGTAGTCAGCTATTTGAGGGTACGAAGAACGGAGAGATTGAAGGATGTCATTGCTTTCGCTGTGAGCACCTCGAAAATTTGTGCCGTTGTCGCAGAATATATCCTTGCACAAACCTCTACGCGATATGAATCGATTCAATGCACCAGTGAAGCACTCAGAAGATAAGTCACTAGCCAGTTCAATGTGTACCGCTTTGGTCGACATACATACAAAAATACAAATGTATGACTTAATCTTTGGTGCGTTGCGTAGAGTGCTGGCTTTGATCAGTATAGGTCCAGCGTAGTCGACAGCGGTTTTCTCAAACGGATGACAAGGTGTGACGCGGGACGAAGGGAGATCTGCCATTATGGGGTGCTTAGCATCAATGGGTAACAAGGATTCGGAAAGTCGACCACCAACTCGCATTAGTCCGTTTTTCAAAAAGGGCGAAAGACGAGCAATATGCGACGGAAGAATTTTTCTCTTGGCTATCGCAGCAATTTCGGACTTGAAATAGTACTGTTGCGTACCTTTGATGCACGTTAACATGCTAGCACGAAGTTCTGAAGGTTTCAGGGGGCCGGCATGTCGCGTACGAACTTTCCTCACTCCTTGCTGCCTACAGTTGTGTATAAAACGGAGGACCCAGGCCATCACTCTTTTCAGCCGATTCAACGAAGAGTAGCGGTTAATGACGGAGATAATCAAAGGTAAATCTTTGATTTTTACCTTTGGAGTTGCCACCATGACTCGAGCTTGTCGTTTCAACTCTGGAAGGTTATTGTCGATAGTGATATCCTGTAGAATAGGCCAATTAGACGGAGGCTGATATAAAAACGACGGACCATTCCACCAAGAGGCATGAGAAACTATTTCTTCAGGAAAAAGGCCTCTCGACGCTACGTCAGCAACATTAGACGTGATGCTAACATGATGCCATTGGTTTACATCAGTATATTCGAGGATGGAAACAACTCGATTAGCCACATAAGTTTGAAGATGGTGGGGTGGAGTGCGGAGCCAAGCTAGAACTACGGTTGAGTCAGTGAACAGGTATGTATCCATGACGTCATTTCTGCTCATTAGCGGTTGGACGGATTGCAGCAGTTGGGACAAAAGTAGAGCACCATTTAGTTCTAGCCTAGGTACTGTGAGAACTTTCAGCGGAGCAACACGAGTTTTAGCACGAAGAAGTTTTACAGAAACCACTTGACCATCATCTGAACAAGAACGTAAGTAGATTGCGGCGGCATATCCTCGCGTGGAGGCATCACAGAATCCAATGATAGACCTTTTCAAGAGCGCAGGTTCTGACAAAAGGCGAGGAAATGCGACGTTAGATAACTTAGGTAGCTCCGCACTGAACGCCGCCCACCGTGACTGAATGTGATATGGCAAAGGTGAATCCCAATCTAGGTTGCATTCCCAAATTTCTCTAAGGAATAACTTCGCACGGAATACGACGGGCGATATCCAGCCTAATGGATCAAATACCGAAGCTATTTGGGACAAAACTTGCCTCTTTGTTTTGGCCTCAGTGGCTATCTTGACAGAGTACGTAAATACATCTGTACTCGGGATCCAGACTAGGCCAAGTACATGAAGAGAACACGATTCTGAGGATTGCAATGAGAGAGATGCGACCCGGTGCTCCTGTGGAATATGATTTAAGAGCTCAACAGAGTTCGATGCCCACTTTCTCAGTTCAAAGCTTCCTAACTTCATGATAGCTATCAACTCATCCTTCAATATGAGAGCATCTTCAAGAGTATCTACAGAAGAACAGATGTCATCCATGTAGCAACTAGACATGATGACTTGGGAAGCACGAGGAAATTTATGACCTTCATCATGAACGAGTTGTTGAAGGACCCTTTGAGCTAGAAAAGGAGCACAAGTCAAACCGTAAGTTACGGTTTGTAGTGCATATGATTCGAGAGGTTCATCCTCAAACTCACGCCAAAGAACATGTTGAAACTTGGTGTCATCAGGATGAAGCCAAATACGACGATACATCATTTTTATATCGGTAGTAAGAGCTATCGGCTTTAAGCGAAAGAGTGTGATGACGTCACAAATATCTTTTTGAAGAGGCGGGCCCACTAACAAATGGTCATTCAACGAGGAACCACTGGAATCCTTACACGAACCATCGAAAACCACACGAACAGGTGATGTAGACGACTCTCGAGTAACAGCAAAATGCGGTAAGTAGAATGAACCAGGCGATTTAGTGAGTACCATGTGACCCAAATCACGGTACTCATTCATAAATGCATGATAAGCAGAGCGCAAAACTGAGTTTTTGCGTAATTTAGATTCGAGGTTGTACCAACGACGTTGTGCTATCAGTTCACTTTCGCCTAACAGATTGTCAAAATTTGGGTTGAATGGCAAACGTACAACGTAGGATCGACGTGAGTGAGTGGTCATGAAATGCTGTTCAGCATAGGTATGCAGTGGATCAACGGCGGTATGCTGGGACCTCCCTTCTTCAATTTCCCAAAAACTTTTCAATGTTTTATTAACGTCAACTTCACACATAAACAATGATATCTCAGAGGTACATGGGGAAGGTTGAAGAGGAACGTTTCCCCTGATAACGTAACCAAAAATAGTTTCCAAACAAGCGGGTTCACCATGAATAATTTTCGAACGATTTTGGAAAATGTGCGGGTACAACGAAGCTCCTAAAAGGAAGTCTATTTTTCCTTTCTCGTGGAAGGAGTTATCAGCGAGATTGAGATGTTTAAAACGTTGATATACATCATCAGGAATTGGAGTAGTCGGGAGCTCAGCACAAACATTTTTGACGATGACAGCTTCAGCACAGAGGGGTTGACGACGGGAAGAGCGGGGGAACAAATTACAAGAAACAACTCCCTTAGATGTGCCGATATTTTGAGCTAAAACACCTGAAATGTTTGTTTCCTTGTTTATAGTAGGTAGCGACAAACGTTGGGCACACTGTGACGATATGAGACACACCTGACTACCTCCGTCGATCACTAGACGAATTGGTTCCAATTTACCAAATTTGTTCATGATAAGAGCTTGAGCGGTACCTAACAAAACAGTTCGAGTTGCTCTCGGGACAGTCGGTAACGTGAACAGAGTAGCTGCGGGATTAGGAGGAGTTTCCACGGTGGAGGTCAAAGTTGAAGAAGCCGTTAGGACCGATTGCGAAATCTCCTCGTTAATCTTATCTTCATGAAGTGAGGAGTGATGAGATCCATTGTTGCAATATTTACAACGCCCTTTAGAAGCACAACGGGACCTCATATGTGACCCCAAACATTTGAAACAACGGCGGAGCTCCTTCAACTTATTATATTTATCACTCACGGACAATTTAGCATAAGTTGGACAAAAATAAATGCGAGAGCACTGCTCATTACAAATAGCACAACTAGCTTGTGGTTTGGCACTAGTAGTACTCGAAGTAGCAACAGGCTTCGAAGACTCAGGTGTACTAACTAATACCGACTGAGAATTACGATTGTTCTTACTAGCACTCAATTTACTTCTATGATCGTAGTTACCAAAATGCGGGGTAACTCGAGGCGATTTGAAAGGGGAAGATGCCGTTGTAAGTTCTTCTATCTTACATTGATCTTCAACAAATTTTATGAGTTGATGGAACGTAGGGATGGATTTACGAGAATCTAAAGTACGTTCGAAACGCACTCGCATGCCCATTGGTAAAACACGCAAAGCAAATTGGAATATGATAAAATCATTTTCATCAGGTAAATTTAAATTATTAAGGGCTTGATATGAAGTAAAAAATGTATCCAAAAATGATTGCAAGTCTTTCTGAGAACTCGATTTTAAAGGAGAAAATTCCAACATTTTATTAATGTAACAAGTTGCTAAAGAACGAATATTACCATACCTTTCCTCGATCAAATTGTAAGCGGTCAGATAATTTTTATCTGACAAATCCAAATGTTCAATTAAAGTTAAAGGAGTCCCAGAAAGGGCACTACGTAGGTAAGTAAACTTAATAGTATCTGCAAATTTACCTTTATGAACCATGGTATTAAACATAGCCCAGAAATTTGGGAAAGTGTACAAATCACCAGACCAAGAAGGTAACTCAATTTTAGGCAAACGCATTTCTGGTGAAGACTGTGACGTAGGAGCTGGCTGTACAATAGTCATTCTAGCACGTAAATCATTCTCAATTGTACGAATTTTATAGAACAATTCGTCAAAACTGTCATTAACTTTATCAATTTCAACTTGTTTATGACCATCAAGTTGGAGATTTAACATAAGTATATTATCCTGCACGAGTTCAAATTTTTGTTTGATTCTATCTAAATCATTACAACGAGATAAAAAGGTTGAAACAGTTCCAGGAGCAACTTTGGATGATGCATCATAAGTCTTTTGCAACTCGGAGAATAACTGTTCCCTCTTCTTTGTATTAAATTCAACTTGAATATCATATTCCTCGTCTTTTCCATCATCGGACCCCATTGTAAGTCGAGAAATCCAAACAATGAGATAAACCTAACAAGTTCTAACCAATGAAAAGAGAGGATACAATGTTTGTGTTCGGAGAACCAATAAAATTGCAGATCGAGAATTCAACTATGTACTTTCTAGAAACTGACTTTAACGACAATGAAAAAATGGCGGATTCGGTTCGATCGGACCATGAAAAAGGGTTGTATGATCTGGTCAAAAATTTTAAGTAGGGATGGGAACCAGATCCCCTTTATATTTGAATAGTTGCGCTGGAAACAAAAAAAGAATCCAAGAATCCGCTGGGTGAAAATTATCGTCAGAAATTGAATATATTGAATTAATAGCAATGAGTATAGACATATAGCAGTAGGACTGTAATTTTTAAGGGTTTTTGAGGGGTGTGCGATCTGTGTCCACAAAATACTTGTAATAGTGAAGACTCACCAATTTTCGCTCGAGCGTTGACTTCCCCGGCCGGGGAAACTGCCAGGAACCAGGAATGAAGGCGACCGACGACAAGTGGACACAGTTGGGAGAGCTTTATTATACCGCGTATTTTAGATTGAAAAAATAAAATTATTTTTGGCGGTGGTTGAAATAGGATAAAACGGTTTTGAAAGGCGGTGTAGACAATCGCGGGTTTTACTTGAGGAGAGCTCGCAGGCAAGAAAAAGACTGACTTCCAGGTTGGACATCTAGAGGGGGGAAGCAAAGTAAGAACTGGGGAGCTGAGTCCACCAAAACAAGATGTTTTTATTATCTTATCAAATAGGCCTCTGGCCGCTACAGAATGTGTTGATAGGGAACAATATGAAGTGCACAAATAGAAGGTAATCATAATTGGATGGGTGATAAGAGTGAGGTGGGTGAGAATTGAACTTTAGAGTGGATCTCACACTGTGACAAATAGATACCTAGTCACACGAGTTATTCGTGTCGTCTATTATAGAGACTCCGTAAAACAGCCTCCTGTACTAAGCTTTCTGAATGGCAAACACTAAATTCAACACTTATATCTGTAATTGGGATTATAGGGTTGGGGAAGGGGCACACTGGATTCAGAGACAGGACCATTGAGAAACGGTTTCCCCCACTATAGCTTGCTAGCTCTACCACCTTGTGCGATGAGAAGCATACAAAGCATAGAAGGCTACAAATATCTTCACTCTGCCATGGACGATTGAGAAACTGCTCTGTAAGACATGTAGGTGGAGCTAGACCTGATACATCCAAGTGTGCCAAATCTAACAAAACGTACGTTCGGGTAAATATTCATAACCAGTTCAGGATATGACAGCATTCTGAAAGGGGAGGGATAGGATCAGTTCTGAACAGCTGTTAACCTCTCTTAATTTTACTGGTTTCTATTCTGTGTTCTGCATTCTCCGGTTTTTTAGAAATGATTCGGTCTGATGGCCACAGTACCAAAGATAGACCAACACACGATACTCAGCTCCTAGGCCTTAAGTCAATGTACATTTTTAGCCTGGAACATGCTTTAGCCTTGGACTAACTACCCGAAAAACGTCACGCAGGAGGGGTGCGAAAATATCACCCAGGGGTGGGGGTAAGAATCCAGAACCAGTTCAGGATGGAATGGCATTCTGAGAGGGGAGGGAATAGGATCAGTTCTGAATCAGTGTTAACCAAATGCCTCCGAAAACAGTTTGGAACTGGTAGCCTACATTGCAACCTCCCTTCATTTTATTCTGGTTTCTAGGTATTCTGTATTCTGTATACACCGGTTTTTGCAAAATGATTCGGTCTGAGCCACGTTTCTTAAGTTTTAGCCAAAGGCTCTAAGTAGCAACTTTTTTTAAATTCATTTTGAGAAAACTAAGGCAGCTTTAGCATGAAGTTTCAAATAGAAGCTGATTACATTTCCTTCAAATTCCTCTCCCATTACTTTTTTCTGAAATGATTAGTTTTGCGAGTGATAGGTTCAAAACATGACCTTAACAGAGAATTTCAATTTTTGGAAAAAATTACTTGTTTTTGAATTGCCGCTTCTCCGTTATTAGTCAACCTACAGGGCTCAAGTTGGTCTCAAACAGTAGTAAATTTAACCTACTTTGAAAAGATACTGGGTATGGGTTATTGAAACCATCACAGTTCGGAAGTTACAGTTAAAAACAGAAAAATATCATCACTAGCACAGAGGTTTTGGGGTTGCAAATTTGGGGGTAAACTACTCTTAGGAGTGCTAACGACAAATCTAAAAAAAATCGTAGGTTCCCCCCCGGCATTTCAATGTTTGATGAATAAATTGACAGGGTTCGAGATTAATCACCAAAAATGACAGAAACTATAAATAAAAAAATATAAAAAAATAAAAGCAAAAATAAAAAATAAAAAAATAAAATCGAAACAATAAACAAAAATATTTATGATAAGCGAAACTAGATGACGATCCGATAAGCAAACATATCAATCTAGTGTGCATTTCTCGAACTGTAATCTGGACGGTAATGGATGCCTAAACGAACAGCGGACTGTCGTTACTAAACGAGTTCTGTGCCTAAACGAACTCCACAAAGGAGGCGGAAACTATCCCAAATGGTTCAGAGTCCTAAGCAGAACGAATATACTACTAATACGCTCAAATCCCACCACAGCAATGTTAAAAATAGTTTACCAATCAACACATCTTCGTCCTCCTAACCCAGTTTCATTGTGAAGCGATGGACAATTATCTTAAAAACGAAAATTCGGTATATACCTATTTAATAAGTAACCAAATTTCAATTCCCTTCTTTCACAAAGAAATAAAATAGTTGAGAAATAAGAAAAACTGTAGAAATAAACAATTCATCTGAAGGATGCGACAATTTGAAATAACTCTCAATGATGGGGTACCACAATATGATTGATGCAGCATCATTTCCTCCAAGTTCTGGTTTTCAAACGAACCTCCAAAATTGAAAAAAATTATGAATTTTTGATTCTACGCCTTTCATAAAAATATTTTCACTGACTTCCAAAAATTTTTGTTTTATTAGTTTACAAACATTCCCCACAAACAGTCCATTATTAGTCATGATAATAGATTCAGTATTGCAGTCTGGTGTCATTTTCAAGAATTTGCTTTTATTGAGGTACCACAACAATCCCCATCTTTGTCCACTTACCTTCTTAACCGAACGACTGGTTTTGCTCACTGTGTACTTGTCATTCTTGTACAACTTAAATACTTTTAAGCCGTTATCAGGAAATCCCTCAATTTATCTTCATCTCAAAACCTAGCATATTGCACTATTTAGGGGACCCTGAACGGCAATATTTCTAATGCCATCACCAGCTATCGAGATTCCAAACCTACTATACCAAAAATGGCTCAAAACGGTCACCTAGCATTACCTATTATTAAACTAGTAACAGAATTCCACATAGTTTTCAGTCATCAAGTCAGGAGCTGGAAACATCTTCCATTTTGACATCTGAACTGATTTGACTAGGAGCTTGACCTTTAGATCCACTCATTTCACTATCGGCAGCATCTTGAGCAGCACTGATTTCACTCATGACTCTACTCATGAGTAATTCACCGTGAGCCCTCTTCAAATGTTGGCTCATGTAAACACTACTTGAAAATTTCTTGTTGCACACTGGGCAGGAAACTTTGTGCTCGGCGTGTTTCACCATGTGCTTCCTCATGTCGGCTTGGTAGAAACAAACATAGTCACACTGTTCGCATTTGAGACGTTTTTCTTCGCTGTGGATGATGACGTGCTGGTTCAGCCGGCCTTGCAAGGCGAACCTCGCGTCACAGTGAGGGCATTTGAACGGTTTGTCGCCTGTGTGCAACGCGATGTGAGTTTTGAGCTGAGCTGGGAGTTTGCATCTAAACGGGCACATTGTGCAGGCGAAAGGCTTTGCTTTCTTGTGAGTCTCAACGTGGTCCACAAGGCCGCTAGGGGTCGGGCATTTGAAGTCGCAAAGTTGACAAAAGAACTGTTTAACTTCTCCAGGTATGATGCCCGATTCAGCGGCAGCGTTAGATCCTTCACAACTGTCCAAAGCTCTGGACGTTGATGCCACTTTTTTCACATTACTTGTTTCATCAACCGAACCAGCCCTCAAAACATCACCATCGAACGATTTCAAAATATCCCCCACACAATCCTGAGATATTTCTGGGCTGTCAACCAAAATTGCATCTGGCTTCTCAAGAAGGTTGATTTCTGGTTTCTTCACGTGGGTTCTCAGATGCGACTGAAGGTGGCCAGGCCGGGACAGTTTCTTGTTGCAGTGAGGACAAGCAAACAATCTTTCTCTGTGATGGAAATCACGGACGTGGTCGTTGAGATACTCCAAACACGAAAACGAAGAATCACACATTTTGCAAGGGAATGGTTTTTCGCCTGTGTGTGACCGAATGTGTCTTTCAAGATGACCTGGCCGCAAAGCTTTGTAAGAGCAATGTGGGCAGCAATGGAGGTTTTCGTGTGTGTGGTATTTCCTCGTATGGGCGTTTAAACCGCTCTTATGGGAGCAGGCGTAGTTACAGTAGGAACAGGAATAAGGCTTCTCGCCCGTATGGGATCTCAAGTGAACTTTGAGTTTGCCCGCCGACACAGCAATGTAACCACAAGTGGTGCAGTGATGGCGACTCGAATTTGAAGCTACAGTTGAAACAGGTTGAGAAGAGGTGACAACTGAAGTGGACGTATCAAGAGAATTTTTAGTCGAACTAAGCTTCTCGGAGTTGAACTGACTTACAGGTGAGAGGAAGTGAGCACCAGCGGAAGTGTCCTCAGGGTGTTCTTGCAGATGCATCCGTATCTTCTTCACCAGCATCTGAGAACCATCAACGTGATTCTGTTCGATATGGGTACCGAGGCTTTTCTTCGTTTTAGCCACCAGGCCGCAGTGGAAACACGAATGTCCTATCTTCTTGCTGCTGGACTGAGCCAAAACACCATCTGGAACATGAAATACTACAAGTTTAGTTGAAGGTACAAGTGGTTGTCCGTCAGAATTGTTTTGTTCTCATTCTGACCTGTTCACATTTCAAATTAGAATAATCGTACAAATTTGAGCACGAAATTTCATGAAATTTTGCTAAGGATGGTGGAAAAAACCTTCCTGTGATGGTGTTCCATAACCATAGCCAAATTCAGGGAACTACGAAATGTCCCACTTCATGGATACTGGAAGCGTTTGGTTGTTCTCGCATTGTAAAATATCCATGGATGCTGATCTGGCAGGGAGGGCGACACTAGTGCTACTCAGTGGATGTGTTTTTCACAACTCTCCTTTTCCTTCATGCCAAAGACCCCATTCACTATTTTGTTTTATTATTTTCAATAATTAACCTTTTGAATCGAGCAAGAAAAAAAGTGAACCCCACCCTACAAAAAAATTTGTCAGCTTACGTTTCAAGGTACGTAGAATCCGAAAATCGAATAAAACTTTTTCCGTCTGTCTGCCGTATGCGACACTTTCCTTAGTTCCCATGGTCCGATTTTGATGAAATTTGGTACATAGGCTCCATTTGGGGTCTAGTTGTGTCCCGAAGCTTATGGTTGATGTCGGTAACTTCTAAGGGTTGAAATTTTGGAAACGCCCTAGTTAAAAAAATGTCGATATAAAGATATTATTTTTCCATCAATTTAAGATAGTATTGAATTTTTGGAGACCATGCGGAGCTCTGTAGGACAAACGGTTCGCTCCCTACGAGAACTTGAGGGTTGGGCTTACGATAAATCAGAAACACGAGTGTGAATCGCGAATGAGGCCTAATTTCCGTTCAAATTTTAGCTGAACAAAATGGGATCGCTGTAGGTACGTGGTTTTTTAACATTTTTAGCAGTAATGAAGGTTTTATTATGAGTTCTGGTGAATTATAACTGTCAAAGACTGATCTCGATTCACTGTGGGCCGTATACGGCCATACCACGCAGAACAAACCGGCGCTGACACTTAAATCAAGCTGCTCAGGCGTGGTTAGTACCTGGATGGGTGACCGCCTGCTGTTGGCATCTTTCTTTTGCTCAATATTTATTAAATGTGTTAAAATTTTAATTTCATCATTTTAGTTCGTGATTATTGACAAAACAAAGAGGAATTTTGCACTCAAAATAAGTATGATTACTTCTTAAATTACAATTTTGAGCAGATCAAATCTGAGGGACGCTGGATAGGAAATGTCCTTTGTCTTCAAACTCATTATTTCCATTTTACATTGAAAGTATTGAGTGAGTATACCTCGAAACACATTCAAACTCGTTATTAGGCGCAGGCGTTTATTAATAACCATTAAAAAATAGTTGAGTAAATAGATGAAGTACTGATTATTACGTCACTAAACAATAGGGTGTGCGCCTGGGTTGGAAAAACTGTTTATTGTTATTTTTAATCTAAGGTAGACCTCATTCTGAGAATTTTGGTACCAACCGCGACCTACTAGCGAGTGTAAATCTTTTCCTATGAATTTTCAAAGTTTCGACTGTTTATGACGTCCCAGTGGGCTGGGGGGTCCCGCCCAGGCGAGAGGGGCGCATGACGTCATAAACGGTCGAAACTTTGAAAAATCATAGAAACAGATCTACCCACGCTAAAAGGTCGCGGTTGGTGCCAAAATTCTCAGGATGTAGTCTACTTTTGATTAAAAATCTAAAAAAAAAATCAAGGCGCACCCCCCATTGATGGCAGGATAGAACATGGGAGGGTGTGAAGACCTCCCTTTCACCACTTTGACAAAAGGAGGTGGAATGGATGCTACTCGAGATTTGTGAAAGGCCTCTCCTGCCAACAGCTGTTTTGTGACGTGATGAACCGAAATTCCGCTCATTTATCCAACTTTCATTAAATGATTAAATCATTGCCAAACCCTGGTCAGGTAAATTTGGCATGGGGTAAAATTTCAGAAAATTGAGTAGTCAGCTTATTATCTTCACATACACAGGGTGTTTATACAGGGTGTATATACACAGTATATACAGGGTGTTTCACGAAAAGGTTACACCCCTCTTCATTTCCGCAAGATACAGCGTAAAAAATTCCTATCAACGCAATTACTCATGATTTTTTGTGAGGATCATAGGAGAAATACCTTTGCGCAAAAAAGTTGCACGCAATCGTGAGCAATTGACACTTCATTTTGGTTTATTATTTCTAATAATAAGCCTATGTGATCGTATCGCAAAAATTTTTTATAACCCCCCCTCAAACTTTGTCACTTTACGTTTCAAGGTGCGTAGAATCCAAATTTGCCAAATTTGCCAAATGTCCGTCCGCCGTCCGCCGTCCGGGCCATAAAAGGCCTTAGAATCGGTCTAAAAAACCCGATCTTTCGCACATAGACTCCATTTGGGGTCTAGTTGGTCCTAACGTCGAACTATTCCGATCGCTTAATTCGTATAGAAGTTATGGGCAAATAACCGGCCAAAAAAGAGGTTTTTGCTTAAATATGCGTGGGGTGACATTTTCCAAGTATTTTTCTTCATGTTGGATGGTTGGTGGCTTTATAGACGATTGTATAGAAAAATAATAAACCATTAAAACCAATAAACCATAAAAATAATAAACGTACGATAAATCAGAAACACGAGTGTGAATCGCAAAAGAGGTCTAATCTCCGTGGCTTTATAGACGATTATATAGAAAAATAATAAACCATTAAAATAATAATAATAAATAATAAAATAATAAACCATAAAAATAATAATCGTGCGATAAATCAGAAACACGAGTGTGAATCGCAAAAGAGGCCTAATCTCCGTTCAAATTAAAGCTGACCGAAATGCCATCGATGTTTCTCTTCATGTTGGATGGTCGGTGGCTTTATAGACGATTATATAGAAAAATAATAAACCATTGTGTAATAATTTGCAGCGTTTTGCTTAAATATGCGTGGGGTGACATTTTCCAAGTTTTTCAAATGGAACCCCCCCCCCCCCCTTTTTGGTTTATTATTTTCAATAATGAACCTTTGGAATCGACCAAGAAAAAAAAAATTTTAACACCCCCTCAAAATTTGATGGTTTACGTTTCAAGGTACGTAGAATCCAAAAATCGAATAAAAATTTGGCCGTCCGTCCGCCGTACGCCGTACGCGGCACTTTTGCCACTTAGCATTGACCGATTTTGATGAAATTTGGTATGTAGGCTCCATTTGGGGTCTAGTTGTGCCCCGAGGCTTTTGGTTGATGTAGGTCACTCCTAAGGGTTCCAAAATCAATTTTGAAATTTTGAAAACGCCCTAACTCAAAAAATTTTGATATAAAGGTATTGTTTTTCCTTCAATTTAAGATTCTATGGAATTTTTAAAATTTTTTGAGACCACGCGGAGCTCTGTAGGACAAACCGTTCGCTCACTACGAAAATTTAAGGGTTTATATTGAAATATATATATATATAAATCAAAACACGAGTGTGAATCGCAAAAGAGGCCTAATCTCCGTTCAAATTTTAGCTGACCAAAATGCGATCGATGGTTGGTAATTTTGATTTTTTTTTTATTTAAAAAAAATTTTTTTGATTTTTTTTCGATTTTTTTTTCTTCTCATATTGGATGGTTGGTGATTTTGTAGACGAGTGATCTATATAAAAATAATAAACCGTTGTGTAATAATTTGCAGCGTTTTTTATTACAGATTCGGATTCTACGTCAAAATTCATGAAAAATTCATACCCGAACCGATTTTGGTTTATTATTTTCAATAATGAACCTTTGGAATCGACCAAGAAAAAAGAAATTTTAACACCCCCTCAAAATTTGATGGTTTACGTTTCAAGGTACGTAGAATCCAAAAATCGAATAAAACGCTGCAAATTATTACACAACGGTTTATTATTTTTATATAGATCACTCGTCTACAAAATCACCAACCATCCAATATGAAGAGAAAAATAAAAAAAATAAAATAAAATCAAAAAATAAAAAAATCCAAAAAAAATCGAAAAAATCAAAATTACCAACCATCGATTGCATTTCGGTCAGCTCTAATTTGAACGGAGATTAGGCCTTTTTTGCGATTCACACTCGTGTTTTGATTTATGTATATATATATTTCAATATAAACCCTTAAATTTTCGTAGGGAGCGAACGGTTTGTCCTACAGAGCTCCGCTTGGTCTCAACAAATTTTAAAAATTCTATAGAATCTTAATTTGAAGGAAAAACAATACCTTTATATCGAAATTTTTTGAGTTAGGGCGTTTTCAAAATTTCAAAATTGATTTTGGAACCCTTAGGAGTGACCTACATCAACTAAAAGCTTCGGGGCACAACTAGACCCCAAATGGAGCCTACATACCAAATTTCATCAAAATCGGTCAATGCTTAGTGGCAAAAGTGCCGCGTACGGCGTACGGCGGACGGACGGCCAAATTTTTATTCGATTTTTGGATTCTACGTACCTTGAAACGTAAACCATCAAATTTTGAGGGGGTGTTAAAATTTTTTTTTTCTTGGTCGATTCCAAAGGTTCATTATTGAAAATAATAAACCAAAATTTGGCCGTCCGTCCGCCGTACGCGGCACTTTTGCCACTTAGCATTGACCGATTTTGATGAAATTTGGTATGTAGGCTCCATTTGGGGTCTGGTTGAGCCCCGAAGCTTTTGGTTGATGTAGGTCACTCCTAAGGGTTCCAAAATCAATTTTGAAATTTTGAAAACGCCCTAACTCAAAAAATTTTGATATAAAGGTATTGTTTTTCCTTCAATTTAAGATTCTATAGAATTTTTAGAATTTTTTGAGACCACGCGGAGCTCTGTAGGACAAACCGTTCGCTCACTACGAAAATTTAAGTGTTTATATTGAAATATATATATATAAATCAAAACACGAGTGTGAATCGCAAAAGAGGCCTAATCTCCGTTCAAATTAGAGCAGACCGAAATGCAATCGATGGTTGGTGATGTTGATTTTTTTTTATTTTATTTTATTTTTTTTTCTTTGATTTTTTTTTTTTCTTTCTTTTCATATTGGATGGTTGGTGATTTTGTAGACGAGTGATCTATATAGAAAATAATAAACCATTGTGTAATAATTTGCAGCGTTTTTTCTATAGCGCGCAACCTTACTTTTTGAACGCTTTAAGTTGCGCAACTTCACAATTGCACAAAAATTAGGTTTTGGAGAACCCTAAGTGTGGCACATGTTTTTTCATCATTTTTTTACGCTAAATCACATGGTGTCATCCGTTTTTCAATTTGACTGGAATTTTTCTAAATCTACATTTATTTGACACAACATACCTCCAACTACCACGGGAATTACCATTAGTTTAAATTGATTTACTGCAATGAGGAATTTCACCATGTCGGAACTTCCTATTTTTGACCCCAAAATCGGATTCAGCACCTCGAAAACCTCCCCACATAACTTTTGGTCCGTACTTCCTAATTTACGAATAAACAAGAAAGTGTAG
Organism: Apolygus lucorum; assembly: GCA_009739505.2. NCBI lineage: Eukaryota > Metazoa > Arthropoda > Insecta > Hemiptera > Miridae > Apolygus > Apolygus lucorum. The sequence goes on from CM019169.2 coordinate 4,923,277, forward strand.
AAATTACGAACGTTTAAAAAAACCGGGAACCAGCAATAGTTCATGTACGGCCGATTGAAGCGCTGAGATCGTGAAATCTCAATTCGTATAGTCCTCGGAGGCAAAATTTTACAAAACCAGGAAAGATCGAAATCGAAGAACTGAAAAGAACTCCTTTTCCTGTTATTTTTACTCCCAAAAATAACAGGAGACTTATTTTCCAAAATCAACCCGATTTTCATCAATCCCACAACATTAACTATTCAGGAAAAATGCAAACAGAATTCGGTGAAATTCCTCATTTCTTAATGTTTGCAGAACGTTTGAATTTATTGAAATTGACCAGCACTTTATTGACTAGGTATTCCAATGAAACACCTCATTATCCTCGTATCATGAACAGATCTACTTAAACAACCACCAAGCGAATCATCATAACGAAAAAAACAAACAAGAGAGAAGATCTAAAATGGCTGTGGACACTTAGATTAGAAACACAATGAAAACTCAGTCAAGATGCAATTCCATAGGATTTTCCCAGTCTTAAACTGTCAGACCGCAACAAATTTCGGTCGAGAAGTAAATAAAAATGAAGCGGAAGATGGGCCGTTACCGTCGGGAGGAAAGAATAAGAGAAAAACTAGAGAATCAGAGCGGTAGAGGGGGAAATGAGACTTTCTTCTTTGCGGACCCCCTCCCCCCCACCCAATCCTTCACATCCCTAAAACGTTCTTCCAAAGAGAAAATGTTTTCAAAGAAAGCTTCGTGACATTTTTCTACCCCAAGCATTTACTTTTCCAAGATTTGTTTCGGTTTGTCATCCTAAACCCAAGTGTATCCTAAGCTCATTTTTTGAAGGTTGGAAGTACTAGCCGGAGTTGCTTGAGTCATTTTCTCAATTACTATCGGTATAAATTGATTATTTTTGGGAGGTAATTAAATTACACCAACGTAAAGTCAACCATATTACCTATCTATTTTGCACCGAATTGAATAATATTCAATAATAATATTGAATAATATTCAATCAAGTATCTATATATTATATAGATACTTTTGAGGCTATTTCAGTAGGTAACATCAAACGTATACGCACCAAAAATGCGGGAATATGGGGATATTACTAGGAACATTAATATATCATGATAGCAAGTTTGAGAATTAACTTTTCAGGATAATACATTGACAACCAACAATCAACAACCTCAAAAACCAACAAGTGGACAAAACACTGCAAATTACTACACGAGGTCGTCAGCAATGACCAAGCAAATGAAGTCATTAATTGATGAAATTAACTCAGCTATGAAGATAGTGAAGGGGGTCAGCAGTGGTCGTGCTCGTTTCAACTCGCATTGTTCAGCTCTGAAAGTTCGCATTGTCCGAAACAACAGGCACTTAACACCAAGGAGGGTAAAATACTGTAGTGAACAAATAAGTAATAAACAGCATAGACTTGATTTTTTGAAGAAAGCTTTTTATAGAAGATTTGAAAAACGCAATAGCTTTCTTTAAAAACAAAACATTTAACCCCTAACTATCAATTCTCAGAAGTCAATGACCATAACCAAACTCTTTGGGGTACAACTACTCCCCAGGGTAAAGCCCTTATCCACCACATTTCAACAATTTCATCATAACTAAACAAAATAAAAGAAAAAAAAGTCTGCCAAGTGGGTGTGGCACATACCTTCCTCGTATCCATTACCCGATTATATAGATGATCCGATGCATAGTAGTTAATCTCAAAACACCAATCTCTAAGCACCTTCCACTACCCTCATAGGGGACCATCTACACGCTAATCTGGACAATCCTAGAAAATTTCATCGAATTCGGATGAAAAATTAAGTGAGTAGATGTATGTGATTGGATCAAAAAAATACTTAGCCTCGGCTGGGATTCGAACCCGCGACCCCTGGGGGACAGTTGAAGTTTCGGCTGTTACAAGTAATTCACGTTTGCGCATGCGCAGTCGCTTCTATCAGTCCGGGGATGATGATTTTCATAGGGGACTATCTACAACCTAATTCACATAATCCCTGAAAATTTCATCGAAATCGGGTGGAAAATGTGGAAGTTATGGCCGTTACAAGGAAATTCACGTTTGCGCATGCGCAGTGGCTACTATCAGGTCAAAGGTGATGATTTTCATAGGGGACCATCTAAATACTAGTTTGTAACTTCCCAGAAAATTTCATTGAAATCGGATGGAAAATGTAGAAGTTATGGCCGTTACAAGGAATTCACGTTTGCGCATGCGCAGTCGCTTCTATCAGTCCGGGGATGATGATTTTCATAGGAGACTATCTACAACCTAATCCACATAATCCCTGAAAATTTCATCGAAATCGGGTGGAAAATGTGGAAGCTATGGCCGTTTTTTTTTTTCGAATTAACTCCCCTCAAGACAAAATGTCTTTGGTGACGGAGGGGGCACGCCATAAATTTAAAATAAATAAATAAATCAAATATAATGGGGAGGACGCCCAGGACTCACCCGACGCCGGCCCTAGGGATAAGGGAAGATGAGGAAGGTGGGGGTGGGAGAGAAGGATGAAGGGAAGTGCCTCTATAAAACGACCACCAGTTCAAATATGAGCCGAGCAGGACACGGGTGGTGATACCACGGAGTACGCCTACCGAGATGCCCAACTCGCGCAACTCCGTGGCACTTTTCCCGCACCACACACCGCGCCATGACAAGGTTGCAGCCATCACCCTGATGTTGTTGGGTGCCACTCCTTTTAGCTCCGACACTGCTTGCCGTAAATCATTTGTGTCATATTTCCTTATCTTGGCCCGCCAAGTCTGCTCCATGTCCAAGCTGCCATTGACAACTTGGACATCCAGGATAATGCAAGACTGGTCGGGCTTGACGGCAACAATGTCAGGCTTCTTACCCTGGTCACTTGGCATGCGATACAATCTCTCTCTCTCAACATCCCAGCCGCTAGATGACAAAGCACCTGCTATCTGCTTGGCGACCGCATCATGACGTAGAATGCGGCCACCATGAGTCCGAGGACACTGCTGCACTACATGATATAAATGTTCATTTCCACTCCGACAGGCGCGGCAAAGGGGTAGGGTTGTCCCGCGACCACCTCTTGAACTCCTCACCGCAGTTGGCAAAGATGCCACGCGGATGGCGTGAAAGTGTCGGTAGTCGCGGGCCCCAATGCCCTCCGAAGCCCAATCTACCCATTGGGATGAGAGAAGGCTTTCGGAGCACTGTCGGAGTTCTTTACCATCTACTGATTCATGCAGCGCAGCAGCGAACTCAGCAGACGAACTGGGTTTTGGAGCAGATGGTGTTGCTCGGTCGCACCATGCTAACTGCTGCCTGACAAAATCAAGATCAGCAGCCGCACGGGCGACCTCCCAGCTCGACCCTTGAAGGGCTAGCAGGCGCTGGCGGCGCAGAGAAGGGATACATGCCGAGAGAGACACAATGCCAAGCCCACCGGATTTGACTGGTGCATGAACATAGGCACTTGGGACACCAGGTGGGAACTTCAGCCAAGAGCGCACAGCAGAGCGAACTTCTCGATCTAATTCTTGCAGCCTCCCCGCCGTAAGCCTGCCAAAGACTAACCCATAGGTTAGCTTTGGCAGTAAGTACGTGCGAAGGAGGCGCAGCTTCTGCTGTGGCTTCAATGGAGCCTTGGTAACGCGAGCTAGCGCTCTACCAAGGTCCACACGGCTGGCAGTTATAGTGGCCACCCCCATGAAGTCGACTCCAAGGTACCGCCAAACCTCCAACACGGATCGAGATGGGATGGAGGACTGTCCAACGACAAAACCCCCATCCACAACTTTCACCTTATGTTGGCGACCCGATGGGACCAAGGAGACCGACCCACACTTATCAGGGTTAACCACAAGTCCACACCCGGCTAGCTGCTTAGCAAATGCATTGAGGGCGATCTGCAAGCCCTCACGGGTTTCTGCGAGTAGGATAACATCATCGGCAAAAGCCAATGCTCCTACTCGCACCCCAGGGGCGAGATCAAACCCTACTTCTGTGGGCAGCTTACCCAAGGCCGTATCCACGACCAGGTTGAAGAGAAGTGGGGATAGGGGATCCCCCTGGCGTACCCCACGCCCGATCCGTATATCCCCTGACACCTCACCTCCTGCCTCGAGGACCGTCACGCCTTCCTGGTACAGACAGGCCACATACTCGATTAACCGAGATGGGGCCCCGACACCACGAAGGCAATCGGTCAGGGCAAGGTGACTGACTGTGTCAAAGGCCTTAGCGACGTCCAGAGCGGCGAGATGGAGTTGCCGGCGTTTAATACGGGCCAGCGAGATGACAGTTTGGAGAACTGTAAGGTTCTCCGCTGTGCCATCCGCTGGCCGAAACGCTCTCTGGACATCACCAATGACACCAGCCACCTGGAGGCGAGATGCCAGTACTTTTTGGAAGTGGCGGAAGACTACCGAAGATACAGAGATCGGCCGATAGCCTCCAGGCCCACTTCCCCCTTTCTTGGGAATAAACACGGTTCGGGTACGGGTTAATGCTTTCGGGGGTCTTCCCGCTAGGAGGAGCAGGTTGAGGATGAGCAGCTTAATCGTCTTAGGTGCTTTATTCCAGCGTCGGGCGGAAACACCATCGGGTCCAGCGGAAGTGGAGTTCCTGACACGGCACTTGTGTGCCTCGTCTGACAGCACCGGCGAGCACATGATGCTGCGCAAGGAATCCCTGGTGGAGACTGGGGGAACCACACACTCCCCAGGGTCGTGACTGGGAGCACTCAGAAGTGGCTCCCAGAAATCCACAAACTCCTGGAGAGGGGGTTGAACTTGATTTTCCCCAGGCTCCTCCAGTACCTCCGCAGCCACACGCGCCGGATGCTTCCTCCACAAACTCTGAACCCGGTGGTACTCCCGCCGTCTTGCTTGTTTAGCTGCTCTGCGACCTCCACGCAACACCATTCTGGGAGGAGGTCCCCCCTGGTGCCGCGTCACGGTCGCGTCCCCAACCCGCGGGAAGATTCTCCCTAAATAGGCTGCAACCTCGTCTTCCAGGTTATCCAGCCCTTCAACAGCCCGCCTCACCAGATCCTGCAGGTAGGTGCTTTCATAGCCTTCAATACGACCTACCTGCCCCCCGAGCCTTAAAACTTCGGTCTTCAGATCGGCAAGAAGACCGGAGGTCCCGGGGGAGGGATACTGAATGGCAGGCTGCTGCTCCACATCAGCAACAGGAGATGCGGGAGAAGCCCCACTGCTATTTGCCAGGATAGCTTCCTGGACAAGCTGCTTATAGTGGGGCTTCAGGCGGATGTTCTTGATTGCAATGACTGTGCGCGTGGGAAAACGTTCATTTAGATAAACATTAATATTACGTACCCCGTTACGCACAGCCACTGCCTCATCTGCCGCCATCCTGCGCAACTCCTCGGAAGCATACCTGGGCTGTATTCGTTCAATATCAATAGCAGCATTAGCAGCAACAGGATGCTTCGGTCTGATGTGGAGACCAAGGCCGGACCTGGTAGTGAATGCCCGCTCACAATGGGCACACTGGTGGTTCAAAGAAAGGAAATTCACGTTTGCGCATGCGCAGTGGCTACTATCAGTTCAAAGGTGATGATTTTCATAGGGGACCATCTAAATACTAGTTTGTAACATCCCAGAAAATTTCATTGAAATCGGATGGAAAATGTAGAAGTTATGGCCGTTACAAGGAATTCACGTTTGCGCATGCGCAGTCGCTTCCATCAGTCCGGGGATGTTGATTTTCATAGGGGACCGTCTACACACCAACCCGCACAATCCCTGAAAATTTCATAGAAATCGGACAATAACTTCGTATAGTTATGCGCGTTACAAGGAATTGATGACAGACGGACAGACACACAGACAGACAGACAGACAGGGAACCAAAATTGTTCAGAAAGGTTTAAAACGCAAAACGCGAGTGGAAATTTTGATTTTGGAGAACTTTTTTTTTCGTCCTTGAAAAGTGAAAACAAAGCTTCCGCTAGCTTGGTAGACTCGGAAGCAATAATTCGATTCTTTGATTTTACGTCCCTTGAAATGTAAAACAACTAATTTTAAGGGGGAGATTATTTTTTAATTCGATTCCCAAGGTTTATTATGATTGAAAATTGAAATACTATGGAGCAAATGACTTGTGAAGTCGATCAAAAAACGAAATGATCGATAGGAAACTATTTTACCGCTGTTTCAAGGAGAAGCGGGTTCAAACTCGACAAAGTGAGACAAATCATTGCTTGGTTTTTTGACATTTGAAAGTACCAACTAGGCAAACAACTATTAGGTGTGAGGTTTCGTACTGATGATGAAAAGTAAAATGATAAAAGAGAGCATCTCAATTCAGTGGGTAATCGCTCTTCAATTCACAAAAACGGTGATCACTCACTGCAACATTGCGAATTGATGATGAGAGTTTGAGAGAATATCAGAGTTGTTGACGGTGAGGATGAGGTGCTGAAAGGAAGGGTAAGCAATGGGAGATGCCTCAGGACTCCTAGGGCTAATTCTTACTGCTACGGCGATTCTTCTTCTTACTAGGGAAATCAATTATAGGAGTCATTCGGTGATTGAATAACTTGAAAAAGGCCTTCCTCAGCCTCTGTTTAGTGAGTGAATTCTTGGGAATCGACTCTCTCCAAACAATGGCTTCTCCTATCACTACCTACTTCACACAAATTTCTCATTAGTAAAACGTCAAAAAGTTATGTTGACGATATTTTTGTCAGTCTCACGGGAGGAGTTTTAATGAGAGGAAGAGCCGAGCAGTCCAAGGTAAGTTGCAGTCCTTCTTGTTGATTGTAGTGTTACAGGAATCATGTGTTGATGTTTATGTTGTATGTTGTCAAAGGGGGAAAATGTTGTAGTTATGATGGGATCATTCAATAGGTCTACCACAGAAACTTTGCATCCCTTTGGCGCATTCTTCTGGAGAACATAGAACTACTTATCTCTTATCACCAAGCAAATTCCCGCGAGTACAATAATTTTTCGCAAATTTCTCAACTTAAAAGTGACATGATTCCTCTCCTACTGCAGATTGAAGTTCGAGCATTCCCGAAATTGAGATTCCGCGGCACTAAACGAACATCAAATTTATCATGGCTCCAATTTCCGTCTCAAGGTTTCACCATGGAAGATGATAGGAAGAAAGCTCACTTCAATGGGCGGATGCGTGCGCTTTTTTTTTGTTTATCGCGACAGTAGTTTTCTCTTTAGGTGGCGAACAGAGTTAAGAAGTACTATTCACAGTCACTAGAGCTCGTAACGCTTCCCCTCCCCCCAGCCCTGATATCAGTTACTCCAACGTACTTTTCAGATGTGTTCCTCGTTGCTAACGTATGTTTTCTCGTCTTTCTGTTTAATAGTGGTTCGTTTTTGAAGTTTAATTTTCTCGTCTTTCTGTTCATCTACAGTGGTTCGTCTCTAGTTTGCTTTTCACTTATTCAAAACATGAAGTAGTGTTGGTAGATGTCGATTCCGATAACTTGAGACCATCAGTAGGTACGCCTCAGCAGAAACGCAGTGATTAGAGTGATGCAGATGATAGATGATGATATTGTACTGTAACTGCAGCCCCTGGATATAATTTTTTGTAGGTATTTAGTTAGTTGTTATATTGAAAAAGTTGTTGTGTTTTTGATATTGAAAATAAATTACACTTGTCATATTTTGTGCCAATCAGTGGTTTTCTAGCACAATATTTTTGTTTTTCATTTTATGGTAGGTATGTATCTTATTTCTATAACTATTACGATAGTTATAGAGGACATAGCGTCCAAAATCGTACTCTACAAGTGATATTGATGAAGTGCAATTTTAAAAAACCCGTGGGAATGAGCAGGAGTGACAATACTGCGCTCTAGCGACTGAGTGGTATAATATCGGAGGACTATGTTTTTCTTCGCCACCTAAAGGTTGCGCTGAAAGGGGGGGGGGGGATTTTTCGTCACGTTTTTTTACGTTGACTGAGCTTTCCTCCTATCTTCTTCCATGGAAGGTTGACTCGATCAACTCTTATAGTTCGTGGATCCGCCACCTAGGGGGCGCCACATGGATGCAAAGTTTCTGTGGTAGACCTTAGAAATGTGGACGAATGTCTAAACCATACTGGCAGCAAGAGTTCATGTATCCTCAGCTAGGGATAGTAAAGCGTTTTTTACTAGGCGGTATCTGTAGATGAGGTGGAAACTCCCGCTAGGCAAAGGGGTAAAGGTTAAAAAAAACTGATTAATATAAGACTGTACCTAGGTAATTTTCAATGGGGTATTTCGGTGGGTCGGAAATTCAGGAAATTGACCTCAAATTTGGAGCGTTTTTTACTAGCATTTTTTACTAGGCGGTATCTGTAGATGAGGTGGAAACTCCCGCTAGGCAAAGGGGTAAAGGTGAAAAAGAACTGATTAAAATAAGACTGTACCTAGGTAATTTTCAATGGGGTATTTCGGTGGGTCGGAAATTCAGGAAATTGACCTCAAATTTGGATTCAGCACCCTTGAAAACCTATATACTCCAACTTTAAGCCCATTGATACTATAACATGTGGTAGAAAAATTAATTAAAGAGATCACACGTTTGAATAAAATGGTGGGCCACCATAAATGCACACACACTACCCCGCGCAGGCGTGCGAGTAGTATTTTGTAGTATCCAAGTGGTCCTCCAAGGGTTTCATCTCTTCTCTGTGCATGGATACTTTTTTCAAAGACAGTTGGCTAGCTACGTCACGATTAGCTAGCTACATCACACCATTCAAATCTTCAACTTTCCTTAGCTTCTCTGATTTTTTAAAAAATTTTCTCGACGAACAGACCCAATTACCGTTATTCCTGAGCCATACTCTTTTGAAAAAAAATTGACTGAAATACCCCATTCAAATTAAATTTTTACCTTCCCATATGCTGACATTGAGGATAACAATAATTTTCTTTTAGGGTTTCAAGTCACGCCACCCTGGATAGCTGATTACCCTATCCCTGACTATCCCCAAATTCCCTTCAAATCCAAACATCCCTCTTAGATCATCAGGTAGATTAGGACGACAAAATGTGTGACTTTCGATCCTACGAAGAACGATGCCAGAGCTGTAGAAACTGGGTTGAACACAGATACACTCGTATTTGTTCAACACACATACACTTTCTATAGGTATATTTAAAACGTGAAGATCTGTTCTCCGTTTGAGTAGGAACATACCTACCTACAAGGAAACCGGAATTAGGTACTGTTGCAAGCTGTTTTTAGGTGGACTACCTACCAAGGTTCCTGCCGTACAATTCCTTTCCAAATGCAGGAAACTACTCTTCCAAACTGCAGCATTCTTTACTGTGTCTCTCTTAAGTCCATATATTGGACGTACTCGGATGACAAATTTAGGTTCTCACCTCTTTTATTAGCGGTGTCGTGTTTCTGGATGAGATGAACCGTAGTTCCTTCCGGTAGAGCCAATTCCATCGCGCAGATCCCCAATTCAACGCAGTTCCCTACAACCACCACAACAAACGGTTAATATATAAATCGAAGAGATCTTCCAGTACGAACTACTATGGTCAAGTTGAATTTTTATTACCTACCTACGTACAACAGGGAATCGGCCAACTTGACTTGACCCGAGATAAGGGTTAGGCAGACGTACTACAACTCACCTTTTTTCCAAGATTCGCCGAAAGACTATTTGGTTTAACCAATAATTCGAAATTACACTTCAAGAGAACTCGCGAGCTCGATTTTCATAAAAATTTACATGACAAGAACGTAATGATCCAGTTGAAAACAAACTCTTATCAATTTTTGCTGAACAGTTGGCACCGGACTGGCTGGAACAGGGCTGCCAACATGAGGTCTCTGAATTTGTCTGGGTTCTTCGATCGGTCATCGCGGGTTCGTACGAAATCTGGTTCCGTTCTAAAACATTAGGTTTTTTTTCTCTTCTCTTCTTCTGAAACCTTCTTACTAAGTAAATTGCTCTGGTTCAAAAACATCATTTTCTCATCTCTTCTTCTGAATTCTTGATGAGAGGCTTTCATTCGAGATCGTACTCTTCTTTTATTAGTGAACTAAAATTTAGTCTAGATTTAATCTAGACCCAATCATTCGGTGGGATGGATTATTTATCTTGTCTTAATGTTAATTATTTATCAATATTTATCTTGTCTTAATATTATTATCGTTTCCAAGTTTAACCCATTTCAAGCCGAGTGTAGAAATAACAGAGTAATGGGAGGAAGAGGATGAACTATTTTACAGAATGCCGGCCGAAATAAGGCATCATTAAATGATTTTGTCAACAATCGAGAGCAAAAATGCTCCAAATTTTATGAATCTAACATTTTTGAGGATTCCAACTCGACATGATTTAAACATTTCATTGTTAAACATCTAAAAAAATCTAGGTAAAATGTAAAACGTTTGCCAAGTGGGTGTGGCACATAGCTTCCTCGTATCCATAACCTGATTATATAGATGATCCGATGCATAGTAGTTAATCTCAAAACATCAGAACATCAAAACAAGATAATCTGTAACATCCTTGAAAATTTCATTGAAATCGGATGGAAAAAATAGAAGTTATGGCCGTTAAAGCGCCCCCCCGTTATGGAGAACACCCGAGAGCAGCCTCATAACCCCCGCCTGCCCATTGGCACGCGGGGTTCTAGGGGAGGCGCTCAGAGGCGCAGTAAAAACGCAGGAAATTAACGTTTGCGCAAGCGCAGTGGCTACTATCAGTCCGAAGGTGGTGATTTTCATAGGGGACCATCTAAATAATAATCTGTAACATCCCTGAAAATTTCATTGAAATCGGATGGAAAATGTAGAAGTTATGGCCGTCACAAGGAATTCACGTTTGCGCATGCGCAGTCGCTTCTGTCAGTCCGGGGATGATGATTTTCAAAGGGGACCGTCTACACACCAATTCGCACAATCCCTGAAAATTTCATAGAAATCGGACAATAACTTCGTATAGTTATGCGCGTTACAAGGAATTCATGACAGACAGACAGACAGACAAGCGGAACCAAAATTGTTCAGAAAGGCCTAGAAGGCAAAACGCGAGTGAAAATTATGATTTTGGAGAACTTTTTTTTTCGTCCTTGAAAAGTGAAAACAAAGCTTCCGCTACCTTGGTAGACTCGGAAGCAAAATCTATTTATGGACCGGAATCTGTTTCGATTCATGGCCCAGAACGCTCACTCGCCCAAGACCGAATTTGAGCCACCGTAATCACGCTTTCGGGCGGAAAAGCCTCTTTCAAAACAATTTCTGCATGAACGAGAAAAAAATTCCTTTTAAGAATTTTAAAATTTTTAAGAATTTTAAGAAAAAAAGATTTTCCACTATTTCAATATCATGAGAATCATCAATCAATATCAATATGAGATCATGGCCCTCCTGAATCAGGTCCCCATATTCAGCCTCGCAGGAAATGTTCGAAGGGGTGTAGAAATCTCGTAAGGGGTTGTTTTCGTTCTTGAGTTCCTCACCAACACCAGAGAGTGCGTCATTTTAAATTTAAGCACTAATACAAAAAATCGGACTTAAGCAAATCCCGTAGGAAGGTGTCAGCTGGTTTTTGAGCCCGCGTTGAGAGTGTTGAAAAAAAAATCATTATTAGGACGATGCGAAAATGCATCAGTGGCCGGAAATGGGTTAAGGTCACAGATAATTCTCAAAAATTTGTCAAATATGAAACGTCACGATGTACTTTGATTTTTGGTTAATCTTTTTCAGTAATGAACCTTTGGGATGGACCAGTTTTACCCCCACAGAATGAGAAAATCTTATACAATTTTGCCGACCGTCCGCAGTACCTACGTGGCACTTTCCTTTGTACCATGGACTGATTTTGATGAAATTTGGTATATGGGCTCCATTTGGGGTCTAGTTGTGTCCCAAAGCTTTTGGTTGATGTCAGTCACTTCTAAGGGGTGAAAATTAAGGGTTGCAATTTTCAATAGTGCCTAGCTCGAAAACTAGCAAAATGAAGGTATAGTTTTTTACCAATTTAAAATAGTATTGAATTTTTAGAATTTTCGAGACCACCAGGAGCTCTGTAGGACAAACCGTTCGCTCCCTACGAGAACGTAACGGTCGGAATTACATGAATCAGAAACACGAGTGTAAATCGCAAAAGAGGCCCAATCTCCGTTCAAATTTTAGATGACCAAAATGCGATCGTTGTTCGTTTCTTCGAGTTATACTCAGTTTTGCGTCCATAGCAACCAGTAATCGAATTTCCTAATAATTGTGGCAAACTCATCTTCCTGTTTCTTCAAACTGACTGTGAAGCGGTTATTTCTTCCAAGTAAACTTGATTGTGAAAAGGTGTGTGGTAGGTAGATACCTAGTATCTATGGTTAGTAGATGGTGACAATGGCTATTTCTGTGTTCTTTGCAGACGACTGATCTATAGAGAAAACTAATGAAACTTTATGTAATAATTTGCAGCGTTTTTGCTTCCGAGTCTACCAAGGTAGCGAAAGCATTGTTTTCACTTTTCAAAGTTGGAAAAAAAATCCTCAAAAATCGATACCTATTCAAGTTTCAGTTCTCCTTGAACAATAATTATGGTTCCATGTCTGTCTGTGTGTCTGTCATGGAACAGGCATAACTATACAAAGTTATTGTCCGTTTTAGATGAAATTTCCAAGGAATGTGCAGGTTGGCGTGTTGATGGTCCCCTATCAAAATCATCACCCCCGGACCGATAGTAGCTGCTGCGCAAGCGCAAAGGTGAATTCCTTGTTGCAGCCTTGTACATTTCCCACCTGAATTTGATGAAATTTTCAGTAAATGTCCGGGTTGACGTCTCCCTTATAAGAGTACTCCAAGGTACTAAGGGATTGATGTTTTGAGATTAACTGAAGAGTTTTCTTTCAAACGGGCTTTCATCCATTTTTTACAAAGTCATTTTGTTTTCACGGATTCTGAATCTTTGGTATAAGCCCTATCATCTGACGAGTTGGATTCCTTCCGAAAAGTTTTGTATCCCCCTTTAAAAGCTTGCTAAAAATAGGGTTTGCCATCAAAACACCTTATATCCAACCAGTTGTTTTCAATTAAAACTATTTACATTTTTTTAAAATATGGTTTTCAGATTTTACATACCTTGAAAAATTGGGTTAAAATATTTTTTCCTGCTAGATTCCGAAGGTTTATTATTGAAAATAACAGTTTAACAAATCAAAAACAATGAAAATGAGACTTTTCTACACACGACCAAAAACTCGCTTTTTCAAAGTGGCTTATATCCATTGTTTTTCATCAAATGGGTTTATATCCAAATAAGAAATGGCCGTGTCTCCCTCAAGACGCTTGCCAAAGTTTCGAAATTTGGTCTAACAATCAAAAGGTCTATGAACAAACAATTGTACCAACCCATTTGGCACACTTTTTGGTTTATTATTTCCAATAATGAACCTATGGAATCGACCAAGAACAATTTTTTTAACACCCCCTCAAAATTTGATGGTTTACGTTTCAAGGTACGTACAATCCAAAAATCCAATAAAAATTTGGCCGTCCGTCCGCCGTACGCCGTACGCAGCACTTTTGCCATTTAGCATTGACCGATTTTGATGAAATTTGGTATAGGCTTCATTTGGGGTCTAGTTGTGCCCCGAAGATTTTGGTTAATGTAGGTCACTTCTAAGGGTTCAAAAATGAATTTAGAAATTTTGAAAACGCCCTAACTCAAAAAATTTTGATATAAAGGTATTGATTTCCTTCAATTTAAGATTGTATAGACTTTTTAGAACTTTTTGAGGACAAACCGCTCGCTCCCTACGAGAATTTAAGGTTGGACGTACGATAAATCAGAAACACGAGTGTGAATCGCAAAAGGGGCCTAATCTCCGTTCAAATTTTAGTTGACCGAAATGCGATCGATGTTCGTTTCTTCGAGTTATACTCAGTTCTTCATGTTGGATGGTTGGTGGCTTTGCGGACGAGTGATCAATATAGAAAAATTGAAAAAAAAACCATTGTGTAATAATTCGCAGCGTTTTTTGCTTCCGAGTCTACCTAGGTAGCGAAAGCATTGTTTTCACTACCTATTCAAGGTTGACAAAAAGTTTCCAAAATCAAAATTTCCACTTGCTTTTAACGTTTCAGGCCTTCTCGAACAATTCTGGTTCCTTGTCTGTCATCCTTTCCGTAGACAATATGAAGTGAAGATACGGAATTTTGGAAGATAATGAGTCATTTTATTTTTGTTGGCATGAGAATGATGGTGAGTTGAGATAAAAACTCCTTAAAACGACTGACGTGATTTATATTTTGAAATTCTAAGACTTTTTTAGACTCTTTTCAACACACTGAAACACAAATTTTGAATAGAAAAAACGATAATCATCAACACTTGAAATGGAGTAAATAAGTAGATACTTATTACAGAAAATATGAGCGTTATTTTATTTAAAATTATAGCATCGTGCATTAAGATGCACGTAGATATTGTACGAAGCCTAACTATTAGAGAATTCGATTATTTTTGCTTCCGAGTCTACCAAGGCAGCGGAAGCTTTGTTTTCACTTTTCAAGGACGAAAAAAAAAAGTTCTCCAAAATCAAAATTTCCACTCGCGTTTTGCGTTTTAGACCTTTCTGAACAATTTTGGTTCCGTGTCTGTCTGTCTGTGTGTCTGTGTGTCTGTCATGAATTCCTTGTAACGCGCATAACTATACGAAGTTATTGTCCGATTTCAATGAAATTTTCAGGGATTGTGCAGGTTGGTGTGTAGACGGTCCCCTATGAAAATCATCATCCCCGGACTGATAGAAGCGACTGCGCATGCGCAAACGTGAATTCCTTGTAACGGCCATAACTTCTACATTTTCCATCCGATTTCAATGAAAATTTCTGGGATGTTACAGACTAGTATTTAGATGGTCCTCTATCAAAATCATCACCTTCAGATTGATAGTAGCCACTGCGCATGCGCAAACGTGAAATCCCTTGTAACGGCCATAACTTCCACATTTTTCACCCTATTTCGATGAAATTTTCAGGGATTATGTGGATTAGCTTGTAGATGGTCCCCTATGAAAATCATCATCCCCGGACTGATAGAAGCGACTGCGCATGCGCAAACGTGAATTACTTGTAACAGCCGTAACTTCAACTGTCCCCCAGCAGGTCGATTCTGTAACTCGCTATTTGGTTGACTTTATCGCGTCGGATTCGGTATCCCTCCCGTGCAACGACAGGTCGATAACGACATTGGAATTCTCTAATCGGGCATAGCGAAGTTTGGTCGTTGCGTTTCAAAATAACGACGTCGCTATGTGATCCGACAATATTTCGGTCTAGTGCGAGCGAAAGGTAGCAACGCGTGATTTTTAGCCAATGGGAAGACGTATTGATAATAGTTTCCAATTGTTATCACGGGTAGAAGATCACTGCAGTTTGCAAAATGTCGGATTCATATTTTTTGCCGTGATGAATATACAAAGGAATGACGCGTAAAAACGGAGTTTTTCTCGTGATTCGTGCTGTTGTATCATGGAATAATGATAAATGGAAAGAATTACTTTTCATAAATCGGGTTCATCAGTCACATTGGTATGAATTTCGTCCGTCCACGATGCTTCGAATAATCAACTGCCTGTCCATCTTACAAGGTAAGAATCGTCTTGTTATTTATCGTTTATTCATACTCACACATTCATACTTATTCGTACCTTCAACTACTTAGAGTGAGAAGACCATAGCTAACTGCCTAATTGTGTGCGGTATACATTATTGTTACAGATTATGGGAAACAAGTAACTAACCCCTACTCACGAAAATTTCGGAGTTCTCGATGTCTTTTCAGAACAAAATAGATGTATTTCACTCTCAAGGGTAAAAAAACCTAATATCACTTCAAAATTTATGAATCGCTGTTTTACTTA
This sequence comes from Apolygus lucorum, assembly GCA_009739505.2. Classification (NCBI taxonomy): domain Eukaryota; kingdom Metazoa; phylum Arthropoda; class Insecta; order Hemiptera; family Miridae; genus Apolygus; species Apolygus lucorum. Next base: position 4,939,158 of record CM019169.2, read on the forward strand.
TGTAAAGTTTCATGTATGTTATAAGACTGAATGAATATATTATTGTATTCAATAAAACGTAAGATTCATGACGTAATTTATTTATCTACCTTCACATTCATATTTCTTTGATTCAATTTTATGTTACAATTTTCATCTACCACGTCATATTCTCTCCTACCGTCGACGTCGATTACGGATATAAACAATCGTAAATTCGTGGTAAATATTTTCTCAGGTAATAGCAGGTAAGTTGGTATAAAAAAGAGCATTATCATCACAATTATTTTAGCAAAAAATTATCAATTGTAGGGGTTTTCTTCATTTTAGGAAGTTTTTATGCAGGCACACATTTGATAAAATACCTAGTTAAAAATTCAAATAGAATCTACCTATTTTATAAGCTAACTATTTTAATTTTATGTACTTACCTACCAATTTCCGAAAATGACAGTATAATTATTTTTATCATCATTCAATGTTTATAATATCAACATTTATATTATAAAAAATGCTGTTGATAGTTTGTCAAAAACTTCAAAAACTCAATTCCATTGAAAATACTCCCTTTACTATGATCAACAGAGTGCATGAATTTCTATACGAATTAACAGCTTGAAATAATATAAATACTACGATTTTTGTTTAATACAATTGTAGAAAAAATCAAGTAAGACACAAATTAAAACGGCGAATAAACTGCTCATTATGAGGGTCGGATATTATTTTTTAAATATTCACCAGAAATTATGTACGAATGTATCAATTTTATTCTCAAAATGATTTGATTAACAAAACTAATAACCCACAATACGGAAATGAACAGAGCAACTCGGAAACTGAAATATGACTTCGAATAGGTTAGGAATTAATGAGCGTTTTAAGCTACTTTTTCATAAAGACGGTTGTCGTAATCCATACCGGGGGGTTTCGAGCCGTCGAGATGGTAACGACACTTTTCGGCCGAAATAGCGACGAGTGAGCGACAGTTGTCGCTATTTCGCGTCTGCAGAATCGCGATCGTCGCTATTAATCGTTATTGTTATCATAACGACACTTCGTTGTCGCTATTATCCCATAACGAGTTAGAGAATCGACCTACAGGGGTCGTGGGTTCGAATCCCAGCCGAGGCTAAGTATTTTTATGATCCAATCACATACATCTACTCACTTAATTTTTCATCCGAATTTGATGAAATTTTCTAGGATTGTTCAGATTAGCGTGTAGATGGTCCCCTATGAGGGTAGTGGAAGGTACTTAGAGATTGGTGTTTTGAGATTAACTACTATGCATCAGATCATCTATATAATCGGGTTATGGATACGAGGAAGCTATGTGCCACACCCACTTGGCAGACTTTTTTTTTTTTTTGTGCTAACATTTCAAAGCCTTGTCCATATTAATACAAAAATGAAAAATAGTTCCGTCTAGTCTTCATTTGAGGCAATTTCCAGACCACTTAGTTGTAACTGACATCTGTATGAATCTTCTGATAGAAGCTGATTGGAAATGGGAACCCCAAGATTTACATTATTTGTTGGGGGCCAGTTGCAACACATCCTTTCAAAACTGGCCTCCAGCTCGAATCACTTATCAACAGTTGATAAGTGAGGTCAGTTACTGACCTCGGTACCCATTGACCTCCTAATAGAAGTTACTTGCAACCTAAACTATAAAACGGATACCTCTAGTTCATAACTCACTCGCAGGTGTCGTCCACAGCCATCAACATTATGGGGACTGACGTTTCGACAATTTCAAATAATGACCTGATCATCGATAGGCACTGTTCATGTTGCTAACAAGCTCTACGTTTACACTTTTCATCCGATTTCAAGATATTACGAGGAATTGTAGACTCAAGATGATCATTAGGATAGTCAATGTGATTTTATATCCCTACCAAACATAAATTGCTTGCAGTGAATTAATTCTATTGCTTTTGGTTTAATTATAATAGTCACAAACATCAATAATTTTCTCGCTGTCCCCTCGTCCGATTTCGCTCACACTTCGTAAAATATTACCACACCCATTTTATAGACGTTTTTCGCCCTGCCTTTGAAATAAGGTGTGTAGCCCGAATCCGAGGTTTCTTTCAGAGACGAGGTCGGCGCCCCACCATCTGTATCGAGTGAACCAACCCTCACCAACTTCTTCTGAAGCCACTAGTTCAAGTAGATCCTCTTTAGAAACAGCATTCAGTCTATCGAAGACCCTATAGTGCTGCCTACGACTCCCGCAGATCTCACGAACGTAAACGTCATTGCACTTTTATAACGTCATTAAGTTGAGTCAAAGAGAGTTGCTGTCATCGTAATAATTATTATGGCTGACATACCTCGTAGTAAATTACTTTCGAATCTCATTACAGTCGGTATGGATGACATTGTTAAGTCATAATTATGACATCTAATAGCTTATTATTGCTTCCGAGTCTACCAAAGCAGCGGAAGCATTGTTTTTGGGCGAGTTCACATTTTCATTGTCGGACTCCATTGGCCAGGTAAATGCTCCAAAATGAATAAGTGGCCGTCGTTGTTTCGAAATTTGCTCGTATTTGTGATTTCCTTGCTGGTAAGACATTTTTTTCATTTTTTTTTTCCATCTATTTACCCACTTTTTAACTGCTTCTGAGTCTACCAAGGTAGCGGAAGCTTTGTTTTCACTTTCAAAGGTTGAAAAAAAGTTCTCCAAAATCGAAATTTCCTCTCGCGTTTCAAGTTTTAGACCTTCCTGAACGATTTTGGTTTCTTGTCTACCTGTCTGTATGTCTGTCATGAAATCCTTGTAACGGGCATAACTATACGCATTTATTGTCCGTTTTCGAAGAAATTTTCAGAGATTGTGCGGGTTGGTGTGTACTCTATGAAAATCATCACCTCGGACTGATAGTAGCCACATTTTCTATCCGATTTTGATGAAATTTTTAAGGAATTATGCGGATTAGGTTGTAGATGGTCCCTTATGAAAATCAAGGCCTCAAAATTGACAGCAGCCTCTGCGTATGCGCAAACGTGAATTCCTTGTAACAGCCATAACTTCTACATTTCACATCTGATTTCGATGAAATTTTCAGGGAATATGCGAATTTTATTGTGGATGGTCCCCTATAAAAATCATTGTACCCACACTGATGGTAGTCTGCGTATGCGCAAACGTGAATTCCTTGTAACAGCCATAACTTCTACATTTCACATCTGATTTCGATGAAATTTTCAGGGAATATGCGAATTTCATTGTGGATGGTCCCCTATAAAAATCATTGTACCCACACTGATGGTAGTCACTGCGCATGCGCAAACGTCAATTCCTTGTAACAGCCATAACTTCTACATTTTCCATCCGATTTCGATGAAATTTCTCAGGATTTTCAGATTGGCGTGTAGGTGGTCCTTAACTGCTTTGCATTGGATCGTCTATACAATCGGGTTATGAATACGAGGGAGCTATGTCCCACACCCACTTGGCAGATTTTTTGTTATCCTAGTATAATTTGATAATCCTTATTGGTTAAATTTATTACACCAATTTTAGACTGATACTGTTAATTTGCTATAACAAGGGATAGGATTTGAATCCGCTGTAAAATAATACAATATTCATAAACAATGAATAATAATAAATTATTGGAAGTCTTATTAAACGTACCACCAGTTCCGTTTATGAGAATGTGGTACGTCCATGAAGTGAATTGGGTCTTACCCAAAATAGGATGATCGGGTCTTGTCCAACATGGTTTGAGTCCAAGGAAGTAGGGGTATAATAAAGTTGAGATCTAGCAACAAAAAAATAATAATTTAAAAAAAAGATTCCAAACAGCAATGGAAGTTTTGGTTTTGATCATGAAGAGAAGTTAGGGTCTAGCAACGATGGGAAGATGAGGTCTAGCCAAAAAAAGTTACGGAGAATAAATAAAACAAACATCCTCTCTGGTCTGGAACATCTGCTCACAATAGTCATACTGCCCAGAAGATACTGGCATTAGCAAATTGGCATATTATCGTCATAATACAAATTCTAAATTAATGAAATAAACAGTTTTGAGAAACCGCTAAAAAAGTAACGTAAAAAGAAAAATTCGAAATTTACGAAGATCTACATACTTGAGTTGTTTGATCCACTCAAATTCGAAAATATTCATCAAAATGAGATTCATCGCCCTTATAACCCGCATTTAATGGAGATCCCACTTAAATGGGGTATTAGAGGCAGGGCAAGAACCGGAAGGTTTAACAATGAATTATTAATGATAGAAGACCCGGTAGGCCAATGTTCTCTCACGGAATACGGAAAATCGGACAAAGGCCTGATTTCCACCCCTTTCAGATAAGAACAGCAAATATTGTATGCAAACATCATCTCCAAAAGCTCTTATCTTTTGATAGAAAGTCAAAAAATATGATGTAAAACTTCTTATCAGATTGTTAACAATTTACAGAAAGAAGTCATTTCAATGATTTTCCTTACAACGATGACGGAGAGAGGTTCAAAAATATTATATCCCGCTAACTAAAAAATTCTCAAAATGTTATTTTGTTTTGCTTTTGAAATATAGACAGAGAAGCTGTGAATAGGAGGGGGAGAAAATCGTACAAAATATTTATATTAATAAATTATATTGTACAGTTCTAATGGAATTTTCAAAAAATATTCAGGTTAGTCCTCAGGATTTTTATTTTTGCTATAATAGCATACACGTCAGAATAATTGTGAAGTGTGCGTAATCGTGAATTCCCTCTGACGACAGCTTCTCAGTTCCTGATGATCCAAAATTGCGAAAGATTGTCTCGATGTCTCGAAAACCATTATCTATAGATTTCATTGATACTGAATCAGTTGGACCGGATTATTTGTGCATTCGCAAATCATTTCAAGAATATTAGAGAGCTGTGTATAATTGATACAACATAATCATCGTCCTTTCAGACACCCCCTAAACGAGGAACCGTTCTAGTTGAAACTCCCAATGGAATTCTGGATGGCTATAACTTGATTTCGAGAGCTGGTCGTCCTTACTATGCCTTTTCTGGAGTTCCATATGGACAGCCTCCAGTTGGCCCCCTGCGCTTCAAAGTATGTTTCATTCATTGTTATTAACGTGCAATCTGTTATCCTACGGTGCTTTGCTATTCGGAATTAGAAGTGGATAATAAAGGTCCGTAAATAGCTGTAATATGTATTACGCCAGGTTCCCTTGTGGAGGGGGCTATTTCGATTGTAATTGTAGCAGCTATCCGAGAAATTATGAAGCTAGGCGAACAGACGACAAGGAATCGGTACTTGGATGTGTTACGACTCTCGTGCGAGATCACTTGTCCCAGTACTTTTTCAAGTCGCGTCGTTGACGAGCCTCCTTTTCCTTACGGGGATGAGTCAATAAGTAATAAGCAAAATCAGAACAAATTCTGATCTTCCCTTTGGAGTAGATCTGACACGGCGACACCGAAACGTCAGACGGATAAAAATTCAACCTGCAAATCGAAGTTCACTTTATGTTACTTTACTCCCAAACAACTTGTAAACTCGGAGGAAGCAATCTATTCCACCAAAATACGAAATAAAAAAGAAAAATAATTTATTCGAAAGGTATCTTGTGCCTCCCTCACTGTAGTACTGGTTTCCTTCTAAATCTTCGTGTAACCCAGTGGAATTGAGGAAGAAGGAGTATCTAGTCGAAGAAGTCCTCAGCCATTCTTTTATTGCATAGAGATTTGAGAGGTGGTCAAATTTATGGTCTATTCAAGGTCTATTTATTCAAGTTTATGGCCAATTTGTTCAAATTTATGGTCTATTTATTCTAATTTTATTTTCAAATTCTTTTTATTCAATTTCTATTTCAAATGTCTATTTATTCAATTTTCTATTTCAATTCAATTTTATTCTATTCAAATATATTCTATTCTATTCAATTCAATTCATTTCAATTTTCTGTTTCAAATTTCTATTTATTCAATCTTTCAAATTCTATTTATTCAAATTTATGGTCTATTTATGGTTAAATTTATCTCACGAGAAAAGAAAACTAGCTCTAGAGCGCCTTCCCGTGGGGCTGATCGTAAACATCATCCGATCGCCATAGCTATAACTTATAGGTAATAATTAGGAAAACACTGTAATAATAATTTACTGTAATAAATAAGAATTTACCGATCGTGTGTCTTTGTGATACTATTACACAATCTAAGAAATTCTCCTCAACCAGAAGGCACAGTAGAAGTAATTTCATCATTGGGAGGTCAAAAAGAATACTTACTTGATATTATATTATACAGAGTGTAAGCCTAACTGGTCTGCCATACGGTACCAATCAATTCTACAACTAATTTGCAACAAAAAATGTCTCTTAGCAGTTTTTTTAAACCCTTCGTTTTCGAGTTATTTTAACTTTAAACTTTTTTTTCGTGATTTTGACCTTATGTCATTAAATCGGTCATAACTCCGTTAATTAGCTGGTAAATTACAATTTGAGGATACCGTTGGGAAGGGCATTAAATTTCCTATCGGATAAATGCCTTAACTTTTTTTTGAGTCAAGATTTGAGACATGAAAACGTCCTCTAAAAAGATAATTTTACGTAATTTTGGAACCTTGCATTTTTTCAATCTCAAATTGAACTACGAGAACCTATACTTTTTCAAGATGCAAGAACAGTGAAAACTGCGCCAGAATCTCAGCTTTCCAATGGTATAATGAAAACATTTAGGGGAGAAATTTACGGGAGAAATTTGAGTTTGAATTCGGAAAAACGTGCATTTTTTCAACGAAATCAGCGCTCTGGCCTCCTGTTTCCGGAGGCCTCGCGTTCTACTGCGGCGCCCGCCCACCCACTCTCCGACCCCACCGATCGACTAGGCGGAGCGCCGATTTCGTTGAAAAAATGCACGTTTTTCCGCGTTCAAACTCAAATTTCTCCCCTAAATTCGGTTGTAAAATATGTTTTGATAAATACCATTGGAAAGCTGATATTCTGGCGCAGTTTTCACTGTTCTTGCATCTTGAAAAAATGTTGATCCTCGTAGTTCAATTTGCGATTGAAAAAATGCAAGGTTTCCAAAATTACTAAAATTCTCTTTTTAGAGGACGTTTTTATATCTCAAACCTTGACTCAAAAAAGGTTAAGGCATCTATCCGATAGGAAATTTAATGCTCTTTCCAACGGTATCCTCAAATTGTAATTTACACAGCTAATTAACGGAGTTATGACCGATTTAATGACGTAAGGTCAAAATCACGAGAAAAAAGTTTAAAGTTAAAATAACTCGAAAACGAAGGGTTTAAAAAAATTGCTAAGAGACATTTGTTGTTGCAAATTAGTTGTAAAATCGACTGGTACCGTATGGCAGACCAGTTAGGCTTACACCCTGTATTTGTATATTATATTTTGCATTATAGTACTGGGGTGAAAATCGAAAACACTCGCGTGTGATATTTTAACAATTTAAAAATTAACAGAAGGTTTGAAAATATAGTGATAAACAGGAAAGGGAACTTCCAATTTAAACGAGAATATTTCGCCTACGGCGTCCTATAAATATATTATGCATACCTAATATAAATATATTATGCATTACATTTATCTCAAGAATCGTGAGGTATACTATATTATACTGGTAATAAATACGTGTGATAACTCGAAGTATTTGCAATTCCAGGATCCGTTGCCTGCGAGGCCTTGGAACGGCGTGAGACAAGCCAAGGAGAACATAAAATGCGTCGAATTCCAGTTTCTCTTACCGTATGAATCAATGCGATTCGCGGATGGTCAGGAAGATTGCCTCGCATTGTCAATATATACACATGACGTGAGTGCCTATTAATGTTTTTGAATTCATCCTGAAACCCTACGAGCATTTTATTGGTTATTGGTGGGGAGTCAAACTGGAACTATCCCAAGGAATAGAAACTGGTCGGATTGCACCAATTTTCTCTCTTGGCGGAAAAATAGCTTGCAGGGAAACTGGTCCATAGTACCTATTCTGAAAACATTAATGAAGAGTACCACGAGAATCCTAGGGAATCGATGAGTTCCCCACTTGATGGAACTAAGGAGGGAAACCTGGTCCGTTTTTGATCCAGTTCTCCTTGGGTCAGTGTAGTATTGCAGTATCATGAAGTGGTATTTTCTATTATGTTCTTCAGCTCCGAAATTCTTCACATTTTTAGGTTGTTCAGTACAAATTTCCAGTTGTTATGATTTGAATTCTTTTGATTCCTCACTATCAAAGCCATATACACTAAGATCACTATCTACTCTCACTAATCACATTACTTCAGTGAACTGTCACCAGCCCCAAAGGTTAGTCCTTTTCAGCCTTCTTATGTCTCGGATGTTGTCTAAGAGAGCCGATACATGGACATTCCTGTGCCTGTGGAGACGGTTTTCGTGGTCCGTTGCTCGACTTCATCGATGTCGCGATGAAGATTGTTTGTCCGGACGAACCATGGAGCATCTAGTATACTCCAAAATATCTTATTCTGTGCTGTTTGTATTATTTTCTTGCTCCACGAAGAATCCCGGGGAATCGACGAGGTCCCACTTGATTCATTGACGAGTGGATGAGTTTCTAGTCGCAATGTACTAAGGAAGGAAACTGGTCCATTTTTGATCCAGTTCGCTTTGGGTCAGTTTGGGATATTGCAATATCATGAAGTGGTATTTCCAGGATGTTCCTCAGTTCCAAAATCCCCATTTCCCGGTTGTGCTATGAAATGATTTCTATTGATTCCTCACTATTGAAGCTAATTTCGCCTCATATTCATGCAGAAAATTAAGGATGTCAATTTCTGTGCAATTACGTACCTATTCCAGATCCCCTTGGGTTAGTTTGGGATATTGCAATATCATGAAGTGGTAGGGAGGTTCCCGTTTCGGCGGATGGCCTCAAATTGACAGCCCGTTTCGGCAAATGGGAAAAGTAAAAGTAAGATAGAGATAATAATGAGTCACTCACCAAGTTGGACTGCGCGTATGTAGTATTCTGCGTCGAAACTGAAGAATTCATTCAGGATCCTCGGACTCCTCATTGTTGTCAATTTTTTACTGATCGGTTTGTAGCGGTTGGCGACGTCAAAGAGAAACTTCATCACATCTTTTTCGAGTAGGAACGTTTCCCAGCATTTTAAAAGAAGTGCTGTATGTTGCTTCACGTTGTTCCTAATTAGGTTGTCGCTTCCCTTCTTTATACTTTTGATTTTCAGGGCAGTTTCACATCGAATATCCTTTGATTAGTGCCTGACCACGTGAATATTTGGGTGCGGTGCATAAAATTGTCTATAACTATCCGCATGGTACCTACGACTCAGCCCCATTTGTTGTTCTTACATGGTTGTCCGGTGGAGCTGCAGCCCAGTTATGGGGAGTGAATGAACAGTCTTCCTCAATATAGTGGTGCTTCGTACATCAGAGTAGTGAACGCATTGTACATCATTTCTGCTAGTAAAAAAACTAAATTTCAATCGGCAGTGGATCGTGGCTGTGAACATGGTCTATTGACATTCGCCCAAACGGGGCCCTGTACCGCTCGTAGGCTTTCGCCGAAACAGGCCCCCTTTCCACACCACTACCGCGGGCCATTCGCCCAAACGGGTTACTCTCAAGTCGTATTTCCAGAATGTTTCTCAATTCCAAAATCCCTCCATTTCCCGTTTGTGCTATGATGCGATTTCTATTGATTCCTCTCTATTGAAGCTAATTTCGCCTCATATTCAAGCTGAAAATTTAGCTAAAATTTTCTACTAACTTATCGAAGCTTTGGTTCAACGTCTGTGTGTTTAAGATCTTGGGTAAAAGTACACAACCCAAATTTATCGTCTATTATTTGAACTAATATTATGGACTGGTTGCTCGCTAATAATAATATGTTTTTTGTTTTGATAACTCCCGAAGTTCCAAAGTAGACTATCGTCCTGTTTACTAATTGCGTTTATCCACCTATTATGAAGTGCAATGATATTATCGTCACGGGGAAAATTCTCAAGCTTTATTTCTTGGTTTTCTAAACAATGAGCCCGAATCAAAATTTTCATCTCCCAGATTATTTAAAATAATAAATTGGCAGTAAATAAAAATAGCTTGGGAACTAGCGAGGTCGATTTTGAATTGCGCTCAACTTCTCGTCTCAGATAATTATTTTTTTACGGTTTAGCGCTCCCTGATTGTTCGTCAACAAATAAATCAAGTGGTTAGTGCAGTTTATCAGTAACGTATCAAATACATGACATACCTAATAAGTCTTTCTGCATATTTAAGGAGTCCTTGTCCACCTTCATTCCTTCTACAATGTTTAAGGAATTTGTAATTCCTATTAATTTGTTTTCATGGGAATTTTGCTTCCCAGCCTAGTAAGGTAGATAACTTTATGATTTTTCGTTTTTATAGCTTAGAAACGTAATTCATTGTCACTTATAGATTAATAATCCTTTCCTTACCCATACAGTTACTTGGTAACTGAAAAAGACCTATTAAACGCGATGCTTACAGAAATGTGAGTACGTTACGAGAAAGTAATGTTTTGTCTGAAAATAATTATTAATTCAATAATGTATCACTTCTACTTTTCTTACTACCTTTATGTTCCAGCTTCACCCCAAGGTCAAGAAGCCTGTGCTATTTTACATTCACGGGGGATCCTTCGAGTTACGAGTTCCTCCAGGGTCTTGGCAAAACCCCACGTACTTCATGGACCATGACATCGTTGTAGTGTTGGTTAGCTACCGGTTGTCAGTACTAGGTTTGTAATTAGAATTATTCGTATAATATAATCTAGGGCAGAGACTCTAACTATTGACACTTCCCCAGTTTTTGACATTTCTCCTTCAACTAAAGAAATAGTAAGACTCGGTCTTGCTTTATGAAATCTTAGTCATCTAGCCTCAAAATTTGTTCCGGTATTTACAAACGAGTGAGACGAAAGTGGTAGTTTCTTGGATAAGTTGAAGTGCCCACTTTTTCGAGAAAAAAACATGTTTCAAAATGTATAAGCACCCAAAAACTACACCCGAATTTGTTTGAAATAAGTAAAAGTATGATCACATATCATTGATTGATTGGTACTGTTCTCCTATTATTTCATAAGTCAATCGAAGTAGGTAAATCCTTATTCCAAATGCATCTAACTAACCCAATTTCTCGCCCACTTTCAGGGTTTTTGAGTTTTGAAGATGAAACGCAACCTGGCAATATGGGACTGAAAGATCAAAATCTGGCGTTGAAGTGGGTTCACCAGAATATAGAGATTTTTGGAGGCGACCCGAATAAAATAACTCTTATGGGAGAGAGCGCAGGTGGGGCGTCAACTCATTTTCATTCCATCATGCCAAAAAGCAGAAGTAAGTTTAACATTTCAAAACACGTTTAAATTATACTAGGACTGGTAATAAGCGACCCTGCGGTTTGCATGCATACACATGTTTATTACAATATTGAAAAATGTAATAAATAGTAGGAATTAAATAAATAAATTTTCCAGGCTCTAATATGTACCTAATCTATTTTAGTCCTTGAATTGATAAAATTAGAAAAGTATGCGGCCAGTTTCATTTATCTACTTCTATTGAATATCCGACTTGTAGTAGAGATCATGAATGAGTCGAAATTTCGTTTATTTTCACCTCAATTTTAATTTAGACTAAAATGTACTTGGAACCAAAGAATACAACTTGAGCAAACGAAAAAATTACAGTTAAGTCTCATTAATATGCGGTATTTTGGAAGAGCTACTCTAAAAAAGGGTTCATAAAGCTTGTGTATTTTATTGATTCATCATTAGGCCTAATTTAAGAGCTGGAAACAAGCTGCAAAGATATGATGACTGCATGATGACCAGGTTATGAATGAATATTTGAAGCTGAAGAACGTTAGATTTCGATACCCAGCACTTTATCTTCAAATCAAATGGTACATTCTTAGAGCGTTATGAAGCCAATTGAACTTTTATTAACGATATTGTCTGGGAATTGGTAACTCTATAAGCAAATCTACAACATTTACAAGCGAACGATGGAATCGGGTTGTCTGTCCCTCTTTGAATCATCTTATAAAGAGACTTCATAGATCTTCAAGGAATTGCAGCATGTCGCTTGACACGGTCATTTCGGTCACACAGATGTCCATTTGATACCAGAAGGACTAGGTACCTACAAGCAAACTACCTCATTTCAAGTTAACCCTTTCCTTAATTTCACTTCGAAAAAATTCGAATACAGGATTCCCAAATACGATGCCCCCTTTCCATTCACTATTCAAACGAACACATAAATCAAGAATACAAGCTGATTTCATATTCAGACAGCATTATTAGCATCCCTTGGTCATCAAAAGTGTAAAGCTGTGCTACCAATCAGAATTTTGCATAGGAAGTTCGTGAAAAATAAAACCAAAGATCGTAGACTTCCCAGAAAGGAAGAAGAAAGTCAAGGCAGAATGAGGAAGGAAGATATAAAAAGTGAAAGAAATACAAAAGACCGGGAATGTTGGATGAAACATGAATAAAAGATTGGTTACTCGGAGACCCAAAGGGAGTAACGAATATGAAGGGATGTAGATGCTAGTTTGGAATATCCTGGTCTTGTCAAGGGAAGTCTTTGAATCGAATGAAACGAACGATCTAGCCACCTGCGGTATCATCGACCGGTTCTCAACACGGCGAGTAGAAATGAAATTTTTCCTTCGAAAGAAGGGTTCCACTTTTATCCAGGAGTGGAAGGAGTGTGTAAGTCGAGTCTGCGATGTGAAATTGGAATCTTTGAAACAAAATGATTTTTCTTACAAACGAACGAACAGTACAGGAAATATAAAGAAGCAGTGAATTACTTATAAGATTTTGACAGCAAAAACTTTGCACACAATGAATTTCAACTATTTTCATGACCTATTTCTGATTAGAGGAAATCATAATAATTCACTGAAACTGAAAACAGCAAACATACTCTCACATTGCGTGTGTCTCTATCACACTGCTACTCACAGATCGTAGGGCTGCAAACAGAAATTATGTGCAGAGGCTGGAAAGGGTGGCTAGTATTATGGCCGAATTTCCGAGGATTGGAACTAAAAAGAAACCGACTAAACCGAGATTGTGCATTATCACTTATCGTTTTAGAGTGCTTATTGCTTTCACGGTGAGTGGGAGAGTCAGCAACATGAAATTGAGAGAATAACGTTGGATGAGCTATTACAATGCCAGGTAACAACATCCATCGGTTTGTCCTTAATAGATTACTGGCGAAGCTCAGACGATCATCAGTAAGTTTGGTACTTTTATACAGTATAGCTTTTCAAAGTGTGCCGCTATGCACAATTGAGCGCAACTTTGGACGGATAGTTCTTTGTATGAAAACAGTGTGCACAAGACCGCTCTATGGAACGAAGAAGGACATTTAAGAACATTTTGCGCAACTCTGCGTAATGTGAAGAATTTTGAAATGGCTGGAATATTTGGTTTCTGATTTCGGTGGGGATTTTTGCATTGAGCTCACTGTCTTCCTGAATAAGAGTTTCCAACGCCAGAATCAATAATTATGGATAGCTAATGGAGACATATAAAGATTGTGTACAAAAGGGTTGCGCAATACAAAACTGTTAAAAAAGAGGAGGAAATTACGGCCGCCAGAGAAGACTGGAGCATAATGAATGTCAAGTAAGTGGACAGTATAATTGAGGCTGAGTCGGACAGTTTAAACACGGCCATGATCAACTTTTCCCATGTAGTGCAAGCAAAAAGTCTTGTTCTTGAATGTGCTAGTCCAGTGATCTATATACCCACTTTGATGAGAAAGCAAAGCGAGCGGACAAGCGAGAGGAAGATATATTGTGGTGAATTTAATTTTGAATAATGTACTTTATTGAATTAAATATAAAACTCGTTTCAATCGGATAGCCAGTATAATAATATCATCAATTTGCTCCTACCAATATTAAGACATCGGTTCGGAAGGTTCAAGCGAACAGAAGTTTAATGACCCGGGAAAAGTTTGAATTACAATTGGAACGCCTTGCATTAATTGAAAAGTTTCTTACGGCCAAAACTCCCTAAGTATCTCCTAAACTCTTAGTTCGACGCTCACCACTAATTTCCCCTTTCTCCACAGTTACCCCCCCCCCCCATTGCTCTCGCTTATCAATTACGAAAGTGATGGGTAGTTAAAAGATGCGGAAAGGAGTACCTAATCGTAAAAGTTCAATTTATGCAAATATCCTTCTCTTGAGAAAGATATTGTGTAAAGATATCTACTTCAGTTACAAACAATATTTTACCGTATTTTACGTTTTGATCGAAAATATTGTGTAGGGATGAAGTAGAGTAAAATTTGCATGTTATGGATTTCCCCATCTCATTAAAAATGCTAAATGTACAACATTTCTTTGGAAGGAGGTTGGTAGGAGCTAAATGTAGTAATCGTGCATCTCTCTAAAGTTCGAAGCAGGTTTCATCTGTTTCTATCTGTCTTCAGTTGACCAAGTAGGTTATCGCCAGAATGAATTCGAGATAGAGGGGAAAGTTGATGTCTAATCGATGGTTCATCTTGTCGTATATCTGAGGTTCCAGAGGATGCCATTAACGGACGGGTGGAAGAGAAGGAGAGTGCGCTAGGGCGACGTCTAGTGGATTTACGGAGTAACAAAGTGATGTCCGATATGCTGGATAGCTGGATACTGGACACCGCTGGAGTCACTTCGACCTTCAGCCGTCATCTTCATAAGTGGTATCACGAAATATAATAGAATGTATCTTTTATTTTAATTTTTTTAAAGATATGGTACACGGTGCGATAATGCAGTCTGGATTTGTGAACTGCCCTTGGGCCTACGACCCTCCTGGAGAGGGCAGAAATAAAGCCATCGCATTCGCTCAATTCACGGACTGCATGCGATCTAACACAGAAGAAATTCTGGACTGTCTCAGGAAAAAAGATGCTTATTATTTGGTAGCGATGAACGAGCGTTTTAGGGTTAGTTTCCATATCTTATATAGAAACATCTGAAATATAATACAATAATGACTGCACTTTACTTTTTGACCAAAATATGACCTGTTGATGAAAAATATTAACTTCTATTTTCCAAATTATCGATAATGAAAAGTCATGACCTGTTTTATCTATCTCGGATCTTGGAATCATCCGATCTTGCTTAGAATCATGAGACTGCCATTTCGTTTGGTCCTACTGAATGTCGTTCTTACATATCTTTCTGATACTGTGATTCTTCAGATATGGTCAGACAGAGACCCGCTCGTAACTTTCAAGCCTGTCACCGAAAAAGACGGGCCCAACGCTTTCATCACGGGAACTCCCAACGACTGGGCGGGACCGACAGTTCCAGTGATCGCTGGGTTCGACGACGAAGATGGTCTTCTCAAATCAGCATGTGAGTAGGATGTGTTGGGTCCTCCAGGTTATAAAAAAACACTGTTAAAAATATCCGATACTTGAAGATTCTACATGCTGGAAGGTAGAGACGCCCTTTGAGGTAGACATATGACCGTCGTAGTGTGTTTGTCCCAAAACTCGTAGGCATTTTTATCAACCTGTGAACATTCAAAACACTATTTTTACTGGGTAAACGATGCAGCATTTTACGATGGAGCTCCAACCTTTGTTCTCCAGGGAAGGCACAGAAAAGGCCTTTTTGGGAATTGATTCAAGTGATATACATACCCAGATAATATACTACTGAAGATAACAAATGGAAGAGATTTAGAAGAAAACGTATATTCTTTAGTAATGCATGCTTTCCAGGGGACGTTCGGAATAGTGTTTTTTTCTTCAATGTATTTCGCCCTGGCATTATGGTGTTGTAAATGAGGATACAATTTTTTAAATTTTCTTTAAAAATAATAAATCAAAAAAGAGGTGTATTTGGTGATAGCAGAGCATTGTGATTAATCCGCTGTCTAGAAAATTCCACACATTGAACAAGACTCGGAAAACCTTTTTTTTCCATTTCCCATACTTTGTGACAAAGGCATGGAAAGGAACTATATTGTAGGAACGCAGGGATGTCTACGTGCTCTCCCGTACCCTAATTGGGTCCCAAGTGATGAGGGTCGGCCTCATTTCAACCCTTTTCTTCGCTCGGAATCCTCTTGGTGTGACAGGCTGTAAGGAGCGCATGCGATTGAGAAAAACTAGGTGAAAAGACGTAAGTTGGAAGGTGGAAAGAGCGAGAAATGTTGGAGAACATCTTGTTAGCCTCAGGAGACTTCTGGCGTTGAGCACCTTTCTCGCTAATTGTCGTTGAATTGCAAGTCGCGAGTGTGAAAACGTTTATTTCCCTTTGCAGTCTCCTATTATTAATAGGGTTACCGTCTACTGCCTCTGAGAACCGTGGCATTTGAGCTTACAAATGGAACAAAAATAAGGGAGAGGAATACAAAGCGTTCCAAGTTTTGAGGGCAACACAATATAATCATGAATGCAAATTCTCAGCTTTGTATTCGTACAGCAGGTCGAAAAATTCGGGTCATCCAAAATCAAAATTTTCATCACCCCATAGTTATTGCATAGGTATGCATTTCAAAAGATCTCAAAACGATTTTTGTCTCAAGTCTGGTCGTCGCTTTTGATTGTTTGAATTGGGAGTCGTTTCACCCACCAAGGACGGAAAAAAATATATCGTTTATGATGGAATTTTTTGTGTTTTCTCATCATTGGATCTTTGAAGTATCCCAAAAAATAATCGAAAAATTCAACGAGAATAGTTGAGATCCGCATAAAATTATCATCTCATGAAAAAAAAAAGAAAAAAAATCAGACTAACCAAGACTAGAATGACATTCGAATAATCAACTCCATAAGAAAATTTTGAGGTTTCTTCCTAACAATAACATACAATTGGAATTGGCAATTGAAACTCCTATTGTTTCGCTTACTTAGTGTAATACGCGACATTGCATTGGACGCACTTGCCCCCATCACACTTTTCGCAAGCAGTGAACAGTCTGCTGTGCATCCTTCGTTGGCTTCTTTTTTCAATCGGGCCTAAAAGGTGATCTTTCCCGTCGAACATGATATCTGAAAGGACTAGCTGAGATTTTTTCCTTTTCACGGCAGAACCACCTGAAGAAAACCTCGAACTTTTGAACGGCTTCTTGTGGCTGATCAAATAAGTCAGAGCAATTGCCACTTAAAATCCGGTTTAGGGGTTGAATTTGTTGGAGGTATCAGGAGGAATGAAGATTTAGGTATAATTAAAAGGAAAAAAGAGTTTTAGCTGAAGCGGGAGAAATTACTGTTCCAAAAAATACCCCATGAGGGACGAGCGTGCCAAATATGGCACACTCGTCTTTATAAGCGATTTGAACACAGGTGACATAATGGGGACGAATAAAAGCTTATAGAAATTCTAGGGGAACTATCTAGGATAATGAATGCGGTCGAAAAGGTGGACAAAATCAATACAACAAATTTTTATTTCACTTAATACCACAGATGGGGATCTATGTTTTAAAATGAAGTCACTTTAAAATTAGGAAAAAAAGTAACGCTAGCAGCACTCGATAAAATTTAGCATCAGACTTGTGGATGAGACCTCCCTGAACCAATCAAGGAGGTTGACGATGACAAAAAAAAAAAAAAAAAAAAAAAAAAAAACGCGACCCGCATGGGTAGGAATGGGTGGCACGCTCCTCCTTCGTGGGTTGACTTAACTTAATCTTCACATTTTTCCTTTACGATGACCCTTAGAAGTATGAGGTAAGTTCCGCTAGTTATAAGACTACAATAATTGTCGTTATCGTTCCTCACTAGAGAGTCCGTCGTAACCTGCAAGTCGAGTACAGGAGTACAAGGAGAGGACTCCTCACATCGTCATGGAGAAATATAACAATAATTTCATTCTTAACAATATAATACCATACTTAACCATACCATACTTAACCATACCATACCATACTTAACCTATACCTCTGTAATCTGTACACTATATCACACTTTATCTCTGTTAACTGTAAAGCTGATTTTCCTCTTTTGTAATTGGGTTTGTCCCGTGAATAAATAAATAAATAAATAATGAACCCTCCTGGTTTTATATTATTTATTTGAAATAATTTAAAAAATGTTTATTATATTTAATCAATAAATAAATTTATTAAATTACCTTTAATAAATTTAATAAATTAAATGTAATAAATCGTCATCAATAAATTAATTAAATAAAATTTATATATTTAATAAATAAATAAATTTAACAAATTTTAATAAATATTTATTCCAATGATTTACAGTGATGCTTGAAGATGGTTACGATTTTGAGCAATTCAATAGGAATTTACCGATCAACCTTCCAAACGCGTTGTTCTTCGCCACTAATTACACGTCCGACATACCAGCCACACTTGACAAGCTCTTGCAATATTACTTCGGAGACAGAAGAAATTTCACAAGAGATGACGAAAAACAATTTGCTCAAGTGAGTTCGAATTTCCATCATCGAACTACACACACCCTTGCTTGATCAGTGTTACGACTCAAAAATCCTCTTTTTTCAGGAAACGAGAGAAAAAGAAAGAAAAAAACCGTTCCCGCCTTAAAATATTGTTATTTTGTGTTCGAATTCATTCTCTTGTATGAGATAGCCTTTGAAAGTTAGAATAGAACACTCTTTTTTGGTGTGTCTTACTGATGAATAATTTGTAAACGTGAGAAAAGGTTCACTTACCGAGTTATAACTGTGTTCATGATTGATCCTGGCATAGACCTTTTTGAATAAGTGCCACTCCAATCGTCTATAGTGTCTCTACTCAAAATAATACACTTCAAATCTATCACTTCAGCGTACCAATTCGTGTTAAACTTTCGAAATCTTAAAAAACGCGTGGTGCTCGAATGGCAGCTGAGTCACAACTTAAGTTGTAACCACTGAGTATAGAAGAACACTGGTTGGAAACCAGCTGGCTATTCTCACTGGTTGTAACCCTATCAAAGAATGATGGGAAGTTGAGGTTAGAGGTGAGCCCTCAACAGCGTTTTAACAGCTTCCTGGCGGCAACTGGATACCCTCAAGTTATAACAGTTCTTTCAGATCGATAGAGCTCGTTTTTCTGAATCCATCGATACCAATAACTCAAAAAGCCAAATTTTGAGTTGTAACACTAATCAAGCAAGTGTGCGATATCAAATACTGATATAAACTACTATACCGCCATCCAAAAGAGAAAAGCAGTTTTTCCAGTTTTCAGAAAACTGGTTTTGAGTTTTGTTCCATAAAAACCTCAATTTTGATCGAAAATGTGATTTTTCTTTTGCAAAATAAATGCGCATTCTTTCTTTGTTTATTCATTTGATCTCACGCCCAAAATACTACCGAGAAATTATATTTAAAATTCATTGAAATATTTTTCATTGTAGAGTTTCTCCCGAATCCTCCGAGGATTGCACAGTAATGGGGTGAAACTGCTTTCTACCCTTGCATCGTTCACAAACTGTTATTTTTTCGTTCTCTAATCATCGATTCACTAACAGCAGTATTTTGCTCACTGTTTTTCTGCATCCAACGATATAAAAAGTTCAAAATGTGAACAAATCGAGTTACTGCTTTTTTCCTATGAACGGCATTATAGGTAAGATAGGTCCTTACATTTTAGGTAGTTATAATGTAATATTATTGAAATACACATAATTTCTTTCGAAGTAACATACTTGATTCAAGAGTGGTCTCATCGATACAAATTTCCTACGATACCTCTGTGTAAGAATGATAATCCTGCCTTTTTCAGTTTTACTCGGACCTTTTATTCCGTTACCCGTTGGCCCTCAGTGTTGGCGACATGAAGAATGACCTATTTCTGTACATCAACAAGTTCGTCTCGAAGAATTATTACTTCGTTAAAGATCGTGAGTATATAGTTGGTTTTGCATACTTCATTATTATAATTATTATTTTTAACTAATACAAAAAAATGTTAATACAAAAAAATTTTAAAAATTATAAAAAATTGTTTATTTTGAAGTTTGAAATTACCTGTATACCTCTATGAACCATGTAGCTGGCTAATGAAATTCTCATATCTCGACTGCGTGAATCCGTTTTAGGTGTCTTCCACGTACAAGAAATTCTCTTTCAGTGGGAAGTGGAAGCGACGCCTAACTCGATAAAGCCAGGAGAGGATCTAGAATTTTCAAAATGGATAACCGAGGCTTGGGCAAACTTCGTCATTAATGGGTGAGTAACGGCGATTCAACGAACATGGAACGCTCAGAAATGAACCCAAATAATTCATTAACAATGACTGTTTGTCGATATTTTTGCTTCCTCACTAACGAAGGTAGGGAAGCTTTGTATTCGTGAAAGAAGTGAAAAAAAAAATGTCCTCCAAAATCAAAATTTCCACTTGCTTTTTGCGTTTTAGAGCTTCCCGAACAATTTTGGTTCAGTGTCTGTCTGTCTGTCGGTCTGTCTGTCTGTCGGTCTGTCTGTGGTCAATCCTTGTCCCGGGCAAAACTATACTAACCTGTGGTCCGAATTTGATGAAATTTTCAGGGATTGTGCGGGTTACGTACTAGACGGTCCCCTATCAATTTCAGCACCTTCGGACCAATAGGAGCGAGTGCGCATGCGCAAACGTGAATTTCCTGGAACCTCGGTTTCTCGGTTTCTAATGAACCGATTTTGCTCAAATTTGGAGGTTAGTTAGGGACTAACTTCTAAGAGACACCCTATAAGTTTCAATCAAATTGGTTAAGCAATAGCCGCTGCGCATGCGCGAACTTTAAATTTATTGTTACAACCAAAACTCCGCAACTATTCAACCAATTTCGATGAAATTTTCAGGGATTGTGTGGTTTAGGTCCTAGACGGTGGACCGCTAAATAAAATTCTACGTTGAAAATACAAAATATTATAAACTATAATACCTTATAAAAATTATAAAAATATTATAAACATTAATACCTGCAACCATATCCCGCATATTATCGCCAATATTTTGGTATTCAATAACTCTTTGAATCATAATTTTTTCGCCAACTGATTCTATACGTCCATGTTACAATGAGTGAGGAAGCTATACTGCCCACCCAACTTGGCAGACGTTTTTAATTTGCAGTAGTCTATGACTTGAGCTAATTTTATCTAGGCTGATAGGTATTGCTTTCGAGTCTACCATGGTAGCAGAAGCATTGTTTTTACTTTTCAATGTGTAAAAAAATGTTCTGCAAAATCGAAATTCCCACACGTGTTTTACATTTTATACCTTCCTGAACAATTTTGGATCCGTACATATCTGTCTACCGTGAAACCTTGTAACGAGCAAAACTATATAAACATTTTTTTTGCGAATTAGATGATATTTTAATTATTTAAAAAAGACACCAAATAGATGGTAGTCTCTGCGCATGCGCAAAAGTAAAAATCTTGTAACACCCATAACTCCCACATTTTCCAATCAAATTCGATGAAATTTGGAGGATTGTGGGGGTTGGCATGTAGATGTAAGATTGAAAGCCGTGTTCTTTGCAGTCGAGTGTTCTATATAGAAAAATAATAAACCTTTGTGTAATAATTTGCAGCATTTTTTGACTTCTTTTCAGCAAATTTTTCTCACAAATTGGTAAAATTTTAAACATTTTTGAAACATTTTAAACAATATCTGTACTAAGAAAGTATGTGAAATAAAAACCAAAAAGTGCCAAAATGTCAAAAATATCACAAGAAAACCTTTTATAGAATCGTGTTTTATAACATCCTATTGATTAACAGTTACTTATTATTACACTACTGTTTACTTCAACATTACTGATATTTCTGTTTTAGGAACCCCAATAACGAAGAAAGATCACAAGAATGGGAGAAATCGTCGAAATCCTGGGATCGCCTATCATTTAACATACTTGGTAACAATGGTAACAAAATGGCCAAGGGTCTTTTCAGTGACCAATTTAAGTTTTTGAGAAACTCTGGGGCGAACGATCGAATCCAGAAAAAGTTGAAAAGAATCCCGAAAGAACGAAATGTAGTATGATAAAAAAATAATTACGTTGAAAGTACCCACTGGTGGTGGTGAATTGGTTTTTAATTATTTATTCCAAAAGTTTTTGCATTTATAGGAATTATTTAGCTCGCACCTACAAGAAAAACTCTTGGAAAAAAACCATTTATGATACTATAAACATATTGGAAGAACGAATTGATCTCAGAAACACAGAGGTAGAGAAAACACGATTTGGCATATCGATGTACTCGTACCTATCAATAATTCGTTGTAATTATAATGGATAGTGCATCTTAACGCAATGTTGTGACATAAGTAGGAACAGTTTTAGGAGAGGGGGTAATATATAGGATTCGAATCCTCAACTATCAGCTCAACATCCTATCACCTTTGGAATTATTATTTTCAATATCAAAAATACATTATTAAGCAATTCTAAATAAAAAATTGTACCAAATTGTAATAAATTATCACGTAATAATTGAATTTTCATGACTCTTTTTCGTAGTGTTATATTTTTAGAAACGAATGGAACCACCTAGACGACCAACAATGACTATTAAATACGCGTTTATTTTGAAATTTCTCGTTTTTCAAAATAGAATTTTTTCAACCAGTTGCATGGCAAGAAAAATTTCCGTATCTGTAATAATGGGTCGGAAATAATGCCTAGAAATGAGATGTATAAATGAAATAGTGAATATAGCTTTGGGTTAAACAATTTAGCCTCCAGCCACTCTTACAATACGTATCTCTGTGCTTACCTAATTTTCGTTGGTTTTTGATGGATACTGAACTTAAAGAACTAAAGTTTGTTGTTGGAATCTTTTCCCGACACCTCCTGAGAACTATGGGTAGGTAGTTAATTCCCATTCAGTTTTCACGACGTGTAATCCGAAATGGGAAAAGAAAAACATTCCCGGTCTCACTCACAAAACTCATTCCCGAACCGAGAGAGAGAGAGAGAGTGAACTCAATCTCTTGTCTAATCACCGAGGAATGAACGAAAACCCTCAATGAACCTTAGCGGAAGGGATATCCGCGGTGTCTAAACAACTGACGTTAGTAGTCATACAGAAAGACCTGGACACAATGGTACATAAAGAAGCTGGACAATCAAGGGAGACTAGCACCATACCTACAGTATCAGTTTTTTGGTTTCCATTTTTCCGTAATTTCCGAAAAGTTCGCTCATTTCTCAAAAAATTCCAAAAAGTATATAGGTACTTAAATTAGGTATATAATATTATATATTATATTATATTAAATACAATTGGTAATTAAGGGAGGATGGCGCTTACATTTAACCTTACCAGCACCACTGAGCTAACCTGAGTTTTTGTTGTCTCCTTCAATCACATTAGTGCTCGAAATTCTTTTTAGGTGACCTGGTGGGCTGTTACACAGAGCTTCACTCCGTGCACGATGCCTCTACCTGCTTTAGACTCCTGTTGATTAGATGAATATTCGAGAACTCCCTCGTGGCTCGATGAAGCCGCAAAACCCTGCTGTAAGCGAAAGATATGACGAAAGTGGCAACTTGCACTATGTTAATTAGTTTCAACTTGCCTCCATACCGATGGGTGTCGTGTTGCGAGCTCTTGAATCAGCCGAGTGAGAGGCCCATCAAAGTTGTCTAACCCTGACAACAACTATCTATCCTTAAATCTATCAAGGTGAAACAAATGGCTCCACGAACTTGGGCGTGGGCTAAAAGTGGGTCAATCAAAGAACCGGATGCTGAGAATACACGAAGCAGAGAAGGCAGGACGACAGGAGCAGAGGAGTCGCCATGAGAAGGTCTAGTACCAAGTACCCCCCCCCCCCCCTTCCAACAATACTACAGTAGAATTGGGAAACAATTTGGAGAGAAAGGAAAAATTCTGGTAAATAATAAAGCAAATAGAGATCTTAAGTTTTTAGGACTTTTGATTTATTATTTTCAATTATTAACCTAAGGAATCTTCCTACCTTGTGCGCACTGGAGTGTTTTTGAGCCTCCAGAAGTTTCCGGAAATGATTTAGACTAGCAGACCCGCCCAACTCGAATAACTAGTTTGTTAGTTTCTTTTCCTTAAGGGTCTAATATTAAATATGTCTGCTGTAGGCTGTAAGTTGAATGGCGTGCATTCATCTCTAAATGGCCTTTTAAATGGTCGGTGTCTTAGCTATCATCTCTCCCAAGTATTTCTTGTGGAACACAGAAAGAGCGTTGGTTGGGCGCCTGCTGGACGTCGTCAGTGTTTTTCACCGTTACTGTGGTCGCCTTTATCGAGATAAGAAGTAAAATATAACATAATGTTGGAATCACGACAAAACCTAATAGATGTAACTACGAAGAGTATGAGAATCAGGCCATCTTTATGTTCAACGATTGAAGAACAACATATTTAATGTCGCAGGAGCTTATGGAACTATGTGAACAGTACCAGCAACGACCAAACCGTTCTCTACAATGTTGTTAGTGATGCTACTACTAAAATCGGGAAGAGTTCAAACTTGAAATACCTCCAATGGGGTAAATATTAACATTTCGGGCAAATTTGTGCGAAATTGTAGAATGTATGTAGTTAAGAATGATCGAGAGTGGCCTTTTGGGGCGAGTGGACATTGTGGTTTAGTTCAGTTAAGACAAGAACGTTCACTTAACGCCTCCTTCTACCTGCTTCTTATCAACTAATCCTGAAGATATTCACAATACCCCATTAATTTAAGCTCACGATAAGTACACATCACGTCGAGGATACAAAGTGAATCTCTGAAAATAAATAATTAATTTGAAAATTTCATAAAGACAGGTGGCACATATTGGGATGGAGGCCTTAAGAGAACACGTTGAGAATAACCCACATAACCCTCAAGCGTGCATAAATTGCCGCAACTACTTCTCACACATACTGATGATACTCAGATTGTTTCGTATTCCGTTTGATCAAAGGAAGCGATTAAATTGGGCGAGAACGTTAAGTCTTTGGAGGCGAAAACGGTATAAAGGAGTTGTATGGAGGGGGGCCAAAAGGCCCTGAGCGCCTTTCACCGTACAGAAATATTGCGATTATTCATTGAACTCAAAATGACAAACAGTTGTTAAAACGTAGTTTTAAAACGAAATCATATTGCATAGTAAAGCATGCAAGAAAGATGTATAGATTTTGAAGTGGAGCGGAACATTCAATTCCAATCAGTTAGCGATAAAACATAAAATTTTAACTGTCTTTAAACTACACAAAACAGTCATGTTGGAGAAGTACGGTAACGTTTATAGCACTTCTTTCTCAGTTTTGACTCAAGTTCACAAAAGTTATGTAATTTTACTTCAGTCGATCAAGATAGAAGAAGCCGATCAAGACAGAGGAGGTGAAAAAAAAATCTTCCAAATTCAAAATTTCCTCTTGCATTTCAAGTTTCAGACCTTTTTGGTGCCGTGACTGTCTGTCTTAAATTCCTTGTAAAACTCTGTAAATTACTACACAATGGTTTATTATTTTACTGTAAAGATCACCCATATGCATAGAACGCGCCTTTTTCATTAACACTCCAGTAACAGTTATTCTCAGTTACTGAGTACAACACGAAATTCTATTCAAAGGAACAAACAATGATCGCGTTTGATGCTTAGAAATTACTCGGTGGAAATATTAAACCAAAATACGACAGGTATAGAGGAATCTGAGTTTTGTTTATTTTTATTCGAAGAGATTGGAGTGGGTATTTTGGGCTCTTTGTTGATATTCGAGAGCTCGGATTCCAAACCTGAGTTTTGGCGATCGAGATCGGTAGGTTTTATCACTTCTTCCTACTGGTAATGAGATGAAAATGTGCAGGAGCAGATGTGGTTCTCCTGATACACTCCTGGGTCTACTTTTCGCTCAAATTTGGAGATTATCAACATAAAAAAAAGTCTGCCAAGTGAGTGTAGCACTGCTTCCTAGTATCCACAACCCGATTGTATAGATGATCCGATGCATAGCAGTTAATCTCAAAATATCAATCTCTAAGTACCTTCCATTACCCTCATAGGGGACCATCTACACCGTAATCTGAACAATCCTGAGAAATTTCGTCGAAATCGGATGGAAAAGTTAGAATTTATGGCTGTTTCGAGGAATTTGCGCATGCGCAGCAACTACTATTAATCAGGGGGAGATTATTTTCATAGGAGACCATCTACATGCCAATCTAAACAATCCAAGAAAATTTCATAGAATTCGGATGAAAAATGTAAGTGTTATGGCTGTTACAAGGATTTGATGTTTGGGGGTAATGATTCTTACAGGGGACCATCTACAACCTAATCCACATAATCCCTGAAAATTTAATTGAAATCGGAAGAGAATTGTAGAAGTTATGGCGATGGCAAGGATTTCATGACAGATAGACACAAAAAAACAAAATAGTTCACAAAGCCTATACCATGAACCTATCTCAACAGAGCACCCCCAACGATGGACCCAAGGATCGTTGGAAGGAGGAACCTTCAGGAGGTTCGTAGACAGCCCAATTAATGTCACAATTAATTTCTCAATTTCACTCTCTTTTTTTTAACTCTCATTCCAATGGTTTATTATTGTAAAATAGCTGCAAAGCCTGCTAAAAGCAGGTAAAACAGATCGTAGATTTCGCTCATATACCTGGAAAACCTCGTAAGTCTGATAGGATATATAAGGATATATTCTGACCGAAAAAGTGTGTCTGCGATCCCTCGCAAAATTCTCGTGTGCAAACCAAACCGTTTTCCCTTAATCAGCTGGGGAAAAAACCCTGTAAGTTACAGGTCTTTCCAGATTGGTACAAAGACCTTGTGAGTCTATGTTGCGCCATTGAGGCAGGTGTTGCTCCCCGCTGGATTCGGAAAAGTAAGTATTATTATTCATGTTAAACTACTAGTGAAGTATTTTTCTTAAATTTCTATAGACTATTTCACCAAATCTATGGAGCCTGTGCGTCAGGAAACGTGGACTTAGGGTGAGCGAACGAGAAAAATCCAGTGAATTCCATTCCATGCTGACTTTCGCATTGGAAAATGTGGCAGACTTGCACGCTTTACGTACCTACGCATTTTTCTCATATTTTTGTGAGAAGACGAAGACTATTGCTTTTTTTCTGAATTATTAACATTATTATTTAAAACATTTTCTACAGTGTCATTTGAAACTGCTACATTTCCTCCTCCACAAAGGCTAAAGACCTTAAGACTTTTTTCCCCTAATTCTCAAAAATATAAATGCATTAACTTTAAATACCCTGTGACGCGATTAATTTGATCTTGTTATTACTTCCTTGCTTTTAAAATATTGTAGAGGTGTAGAGAGGTATGTGATTACTTTGGAGGGCCAACCAAGTTTTGAAGAATATCTGATTTATTATAATATATATTATCTGACTTTGAAGAATATCTGATATACTGAGGACCAGAACTTGGTTGGCCCTCCAAAGTGATCACATACCTCAAAGCATTCAATAAAGCTCGTTTATTGATTCAATAAAGATTGAAACATTTTGTGTAAAAATTGTTAAAAATTAATAAAAAATAAGTTTGACAGGGCAGTTTTTGTAAGTCCGCTGTAGGGTACGAAGAAAAACTCGTACGTCCTAAAATCTGCCTTATACAAGTAATTCTCTCTACTCAAGCTGTTTAAGCCATTGATTCCTTCAATCGATCAACACTGAGTCACATGATGGTCGATTGCTTGCCATAAACTCATTTGTATAATTTTTATGAAATTGTTTCCGTCTCCTGAAAAGTTGACCACTTCGGAATTACAAGGTTTTCCAGGTATACTATGAGCGAAATGTGAAAAGAAAACCATATTACCATGTTATGTCGACAACAAATTATATATGAACATGTAATTTGATAAACTAGAAAAAATTTTGATGTCACGGCCTGGAATTGAGCCCGGATTTCCCAGATGATCGGCGACGTACACGTACGGTTTGGATTTTAAGTATTAGATAATAAACCAAGAGCACAAGTCCTATCATCGAATGGGTTTCGGCCCTATACTTGATTTCTCTTGACACCAACTAATGGTCCTTTTTCCCCGAACTTGAGTGGTAAGTTGGTAGTTATGTTTATCTCCTAACGGATTATCTACCCAATCATGTTACCACCCACTAACTTGGCATATCGTCCCTATACCTGGTAAACCATGTAAGTCGAGTTTATCAAATTTTACAGGGGACACTAAAAACTAAATAATTCGGTTTTCATTCCACATGCAATAAGTTTTTTCGTTCCATTCCTTAAAACAGGTGGTAACAGTAGTATTTCAAAGAGCCCGAGACTAATTTCATCAAAATTTACTTTAGCGAACGAAAAAATGGACTCACATGATTTTACCCAGCCTTCGACACCCGACTTACATGGTTTTCAATTTGATTTTCATGAAAATATACCCAGCTTGGGTTATTCAATTATTAGGAATATTATTCAATTTTCTCTCTCCAGGTTTCAAGGTTACACAAAATACCCAAATCGATGCAAAAGGAAAATATTTAAATGAAAATTCATAGGCGTTGACACAATCCAACTGTAAGGCTCCTTGAGTCAAAATGACAGTCTTCAGTCTTAATATTACTCGAGTTGAGCAATAAATAATTTATTATTATACTACCAATTCCTCAATTACCATTTCTTAAATTAAAACCATTACTTATAGGAACACTTTACCTATCACAACCGTAACTAGGTAGTTATGCATTGAATTTAAGTGTTAGGTAACTAGGTACTTTTGTTTCATTAAAACAAGGGATGAGTTAGGTATGGGTTAGGGGTAAGGGACTATGTTAGGGATGAGCTAGGGATGGGCTGGGTATAAGTTAGGGGTTGGGATAGGTTAGGGACATGTTGGGGACGAGCTTGGGATGGGTTAGGGGTTGGAGATAGCTCAGGGCTGGGTTGGGTTAGAGATGAACTAGGGATGGGTTAGGTATGAGTTAGGTTAGGGATGGGATAGGGGTTAAGGATAGGTTGGAGATGGGCTAGGGACGGATTAGGAGTTGGGATAGGTCAGGGCTGGGTAGGGTAAGAACTGAGGATGGATTAGGGATGGACTATATGGGTTATGGATGGGTTGGGTGTGGGGTAGTGATAGGACAGGGCTGGGTTGGAGATGAGCTGTGGATGGGTTGGATATGGGTTAGGGATGGGTAAGGGGTTAGGGATTGGTCAGAGATGGATTTCCTCAATTATTATCTCTTGTATCATTAATTTTACAGAGTTTCCTGTAAAACATAAGCAGACCAATAGCACACTACTAATCTCTTTTTGTTCTTTCTAACATCAGCATTACAGCTACGTCAAACAGCCAACAAATCAATCAATTCATCGAAAATTATCCTCCTAAATAATGTAAAAATAATTTAGAAACAATGCGGAATAACACGTAGGTAGGTCGTGATCTTAAGGTTGGCCACAGTATGGAAAATCACGTGTCTGCAGAACACAAGGAGTGGAATTTATTGCTGAAATTGAGACTAATAAAAAGGTTTCTATTTATGATCACTTTCTCCGAACTTCATTTATGATTTTGTAAACTTTTACATGGAAAAAAGTTTTAAAAAAAACTGACTATCTATGATGGAAACCTGCCACCAGCGTGAGCTGCTCACTCTTATGAAGGCGTACACAGGACTTACATGGTTTTCCGGCGAAAAAATAGGTAACCGACTTACACGTTTTTTCAATGCCTTCTGGGTAAAAAACTATTCATCAGATTGGAAAACGGCTTCACTGAATGAATCAAGCGACCCTAATTTACCTGAAAAGCTCAAAACCTTATTTTCGAAAAAATACCGACTTACATGGTTTACCAGGTATAGGGACGATATACTAAAATATATACCACCTACGAAAGGGCAATGCGAAAGAAAACTAAAATAATAAACGTGCATGAAGATTACCTTGCAAATCATCTTGAAATGCCAATTCACCGCTTCGTCTTACTATTGATTGAACGGGCAAAATGTAATAAAAAAGCGTCCGTTATGAGTTTCATTATTAAAAGTTTGCGCCGTTTATATTGCATTCCTGGAGGAAAGAAAAGTTGATCAACGTGGGCTTGGTTCTGAGGAAAACTTTTGAACTTGGAGATCTTCTCTGATTGACACGACTTTATAGTAGTATTTTCAAATTCAGCCATACTTAAAATCCAACGTTTTTTCCCAAAAAATACTGGAATTTTAGGGAAATTCAAATGAAATTTCAATGATGGCTTAAAGATGATACATTATTTGTAAACGTCGTTTGTACGTACTGTGTCAGTCACTTTCGAACTTATTGTTGAGTTGATTATTGCTTATTATATTATTATTAAAATTTGGTTCTCATCTTTTCGGAAGACTTTCCAATGTAAGAAATAATCATCCGCTTACCAAAATGCGTTGTAACAAGTCATCTGAATTAATAGGTTAGCTACGAACGATGGAGGGTTTTATTGGTAAAAACCCATTACTCCACCAAAGGGACTGGGGGAAAATGAATAAATAATCGTAAATACCCCAAGGCTACGCAGTATATTTTACGATGAGAATTAGTGAGTGAAAGATTTGCCTCGATAATACTCGTAATTATGATAAAATTGCCGAGAGGGTGGAGAATGCAGAAACACCCTCGAGGTGAATATGGCTACCAATATGAATTATGTAGAATGAACTCACCACGAAAGCAGATCAGAACGCAGGAAGCAAGTCCGGATAGGGCGGTGATTCCTCTCACAACGAGGATGTACTAATAATACAGAGAGTAACACGAGTGGTTCACGACCTTTCTCCCACGTGTTCTACAACTAATTTTCGACAAAAAGTGCCTCTTGCATTGATTGGTATCCCCACTCAAAATACCTTTTTTTTTCACTTTGACGATTTTTTTCTCATGTTTTTGATTTTAGCTAAATAAATTTACCATAACTCCCTCAATTCAGGAGTTAGCTCAAATCTAAAAAGTTCGTTGGAAAGAGCGTTAAATTTTCAATCTTTTTGATGCCCACTAACATTTTTCTAAGTGGAGTTAAGATGTGCAAACGACGTATGAAAAGCAAAATTCGTCAAAATCTTGAAATCACTTGTTTTTTCAGTCGCCTGGTAACCATATAATAATGGTTTTTTATTGCAAAACGACAGGCATAAAAAACGTCAAAGAAAAAAAAATAATATTATTAATTAAGCGAAATAAGTCCCTAGTCGTGAAACAAGCATAAAACTGTAGGTCCAGGAATTCTTTGGTACTGTAAAGCTCGGCTTCGAGCAACCTTCTCTTCATCCTATTCTTGAAGAGGCGAGCCGGAAGGGAACGCAGCTCAGCAGAAAGAAAAGGCATTTTGAGTGGGGAGACCAAAAATTGTCGAAGCACTTTTTGTCGGACGGTTGAAGAACACGTGAAAGAAAGGTCGTGAACTACTCGTGTTAAACCCTGTATAACGCCTGATTTTGCCTGAGTTTTCTTTCGCATTGAATATGCGATTATACATTATCATGGAATATCCGAATATGGGTGGTTTGTGGTGACAATGGCAAAGCCGAGTTCTTTGCAGACGAGTGATCTATATAGAAAAATAATGCACCTTTGTGTAATAATTTGCAGCGTTTTTAAGAACAATTAAACCCATTTTTTTAAAGGGGCTATGTGAGATTTTCGGCCATTTTCACTTTTTTTTTCTGGGTCTCAATACTTGGTTGCATCGATTGCGATTAAAAGGAACCTCGTATCATTGACGCTTTCCATAGAAAAAAAAGTTTGAAATTTCCGATGTCTTTTGAAAGGGGCTATGTGAGCCATCTACACGTCAACCTGCACAATATCTGAATATTGTTGCAAAATGTAGAAGTTATGGCGGTTACAAGGATTTCACGTTTACGCTTGCGCATAAGATACATTCAATTTGGGGGCCATGATTTTCATAGGGGACCATCATCATCACAACTCGCATAATTCCTGAAAATTCTATCCAAATCAGATGGGAAATATATAGAAGTTATGGCTGTGGCAAGGATTTCACGTTTGCGCATGCGCAGCGGCTACTATCAGTCCGGGGGTAATGCTTTTCATAGGGGACATCTACATCCCCACCCTCACAATCCCTGAAATTTTCATCAAAATTGGATGAGCAATGTAGAAGTTATGGCTGTGGAAAGTATTTCATGACAGACAGACAGACAAACACGGAACCAAAATTGCGAGTGGAAATTTTGATTCTGGTTGATTGGATTTTAATTTTTTTTCTTTTATGTTATGACGTTTTATGTACATATTTTCATCAAATTATGTTTCATTCAATGATAAAAGCTGTTTGTTTAAATGATTTTAGTCCTGAAAAATCGATTTTATTTGAAAGGGGGTATGTGAGAGCATTTCAAATTGCAATTTGATACACTTCCCCTTGCTGAAAAAATCTGAAACATTCTGGAGGATTGGAGAGTATTGGAATATTAACTGTATTGGAATATTTCAAAAAATGGGATGTTTTGATCGTTTTGACGACTTGGGACAGTTTTTTGCGTTTTCCCGAAAGTTTCACAAATGACACATAACCAATTTTAAAAAAAAAGGGTTCAGTTGGTGGGAGAAGGAAAAAATGGTTTTAATACAAATAAAATCACATAAGGCTAAAAAATAAATAAAAAAGTCTTCTCTTTTAGCAGTTATTTAAATTTTTAGCATGATTAAAAAATTAAGACAATGCGGAAAACAAACTGAGGGTTTTCCGTTGTATCGAGCGTGTACTAACACTACTTATTAGCGCTTCCAATAAATAAATAAAAAATTCGTCGAAGTAAAAAGTTCATTAAATCTGATCCGCTACAAAAATGGGAGGCGGAGGGGCCCATCTGAAAAAAACAAAGTTAGTGCGAAAATTTGTGTAACGCGCAAAAATTTTATATTCGAATTCCCTAGCCACAAAATAAGAGGAGGAGGGAAAGGGTGGTCCATCTTTTGGTATGTCGAAAGCTGTTTAGGAGGATTCTGTATACCTACTCCTAATATTTAGATTCTACGAGTACGTACCTCGAAACGTGAAGCATTTGGTGCTCTTAATCTAACGAGTAGTTTTCCATTTCGCTTTCGAAGGTTTATCAACAACCCAAAACAGTGGGAAATATTTTTTATTGATGGTTATAGATTCCTTAGCTTTTTGCTGGTGTCTTCCCAACGTTTGAGATTAGCAAATATTCACTTAGTTTTATTGTTTTATTGCTAATGGATTGCCACACAACTAAGCTACTAACTACTTATCTACACTGTATCTAAGTACCTATTTAAACTTTTATTGGTGTGGAGTCCTTTAAAATTCATCATTAATGTTTCTAATGGTCTGTACTTTAGTTAAACATTTTTAACGACTTGGGATTCATAATCCTTCCCAACCCCAATTCAATAACATTTCACGCGACAGATACTTCGGAAATGAACTTCTAATGGTCAAATATTATACACGCCCTCGCTATTTTACGAGTAGATGCGCACTGAAAGAATTGCGCAATCTTGTTTATAAGTTTACTTCGTCATCAATCATCTCTGTATGGTTTATAAATATCGGGGTATTAAGCCATTGAATTAGTACCTGCCGAAATGACCCACGTGTTTTGGGCTTTCCTCTTGCCCACTTTTGGGACGGTCTGGACCTTACCTGTGGCAATTGATGACGCATTGGTCCACGTAGGCACAGCTGACAATCACGTTTCAACGTTTTTCAAGTTTTTAGGGAAGAAGAAGTTCACAAGTTTACCACCAATCTATGAGAAATTGGAGCAAGACCGTGAAGCACTGAAGACTGATGCTTGTAAGTACCTCAATTTACTAGGTTTCTTTACGTTTGAGCTTAGTAAGATCATAACATCGAACATTTTGAAATCTTGAGCTTTTAATGACCAGAAAAATTATGCTTCCTTCAAGTAGTAATAAATTTAAAAGTAAAAAGTAGGTACCATTCATCAGCTAATTTACAAATAACCGTTTCAACTCATTTGAGCCATTTTGAACTAAGAATATTTCTTTCGTGTAAGATTTATCTCATGCAACAAGTTTTAATGATTCAAACGTTACATTCGTTAACGAGTTTAAACAAGTAATTACAGCTAATAACACGTTTTTATCAATGTTTAAACACAGAGTTCAAAGGAGGTTATTTGGTTTGAAAGTGTCTGTAACGTAATAGCATCATAACATCCTTTATTGGTGATAAGAATAGTTCTTTCGATGAAATGATACCCAAGTACATACTACACCTGAAAACTATGATGACGAAACCCAGGTATCTTTGATGACAAAAACACGTTTTGTGTTTCATTGGTTTGATCCTTGATCATAACATAATTGAGGGTCTGGGGTGTGCCCCCAAATTACATTCTACAATAAGTAGGTAAATGTATATTTTATTCTCCAGATTTGACCCCATAGAGTAGACAAAACTAATTGGCCAACAAATTCATCCCTAAAGTGCTGCAACCGGAGTTTTTCCTGATTCCCGAGTTAATCATGTTGATCTTTTCCTGCAAGTAGATAATTATCCTGTATATTTCAGTCAGATTGGACAACACTAAGATTCCCGGCGGATCCAGAGATCTCAAGAAAATACTGGAGATCCATTTGGATAACGTTCTTTACAAAATTAATGGTCTCATGCCCGAACTACCAAAAGAGGATGAGGAGGCACCCGTTGCTATAAGTTCAGCACCAGTAGGAATGCCCAAGAAGGTGGCAGACAGTCCAAAGAAGAATGACCATCCTCCTAATATACTCTCAGAAGTGAAGAAGGTGATAGTGGGTCCTGTGAAGAAGGAAAATCACCATTTGGTCCCTCCAGAAGTCAAGAACGTGGCAGAAAGTTTTAGGAAGAATGTCCATCCTGTCAAGGTGCCACCAGAAGTAAAGAAGGGAACTAATATTGTTACGTCGAAGCCCATACAATATCCTCCCAATACAATACTACCAGAAGTCAAGAAGGTAGCAAAAACTCCAAAGAAACAAGACAATCGTAATTTTAAACTATCAGAAGCCAAGAGGGTCATAGAAGGACCTAGCAAGAAGAACCATCCTCCTAAGGTACTTCCAAAAATCATAAAGGGAAGTGAAAGTCTTAAGGAGAAGGTCAAACACCATGTTTTACTACCAGGAGTCAGGAACGTAGCAGAAAATGACAAAAAGACAGACAATCGTCTAAAAGTACTACCAAAAGTCAAGAATGTGGTGAAAAGTCTAGTGAATCACCATCAACATCTACCAGAAGTCAAAAAGGCGATAGAGAGTCGTGACAGGAAGAACCACTCTCTTAAGATACTTCCGGAAATCAAGAAGGTGATAAAAAGTCTTAAGAAGGAAAATCAACATCTGGTACTACCAGAAGTCAAGAAGGTGGCAAATAGTATTAAGAAAGAGGACAATCATCATCTAAAACCACCAGAACTAAAGAAGGTGATAGAAAGTCTTAAGAAGAAAAATCCCCATCCGGTACTGCCAGAAGTCAAGAAGGTGGCAAATAGTATTGAGAAAGAGGACAATCACCACCTACAACCACCAGAAATAAAGAAGGCGATAGAAAGTCTTAAGAAGAAAAATCCCCATCTGGTACTGCCAGAAGTCAAGAAGGTGGCAAATAGTATTAAGAAAGAGGACAATCACCACCTACAACCACCAGAAATAAAGAAGGCGATAGAAAGTCTCAAGAAGAAAAATCCCCATCTGGTACTACCACAAGTCAAGAAGGTGGCTAATAGTATTAAGAAAGAGGGCAATCATCACCTACAACAGACAGAACTAAAGAAGGTGATAGAAAGTCTTAAGAAGAAAAATCCCCATCCGGTACTGCCAGAAGTCAAGAAGGTGGCAAATAGTATTAAGAAAGAGGACAATCACCACCTACAACCACCAGAACTAAAGAAGGTGATAGAAAGTCTTAAGAAGAAAAATCACCATCTGGTACTACCAGAAGTCAAGAAGGTGGCAAATAGTATTAAGAAAGAAGACAATCACCACCTACAACCACCAGAAATAAAGAAGGCGATAGAAAGTCTTAAGAAGAAAAATCCCCATCTGGTACTACCAGAAGTCAAGAAGGTGGCTAATAGTATTAAGAAAGAGGACAATCACCACCTACAACCACCAGAACTAAAGAAGGTGATAGAAAGTCTTAAGAAGAAAAATCCCCATCCGGTACTACCAGAAGCCAAGAAGGTGGCAAATAGTATTAAGAAAGAGGACAATCATCATCTACAACCACCAGAAATCAAGAAGGTAACTGAAAGTCCTAGCAAGAAGAACCAAGTGGTGCAACAAGAAGTCAAGAAAGATACAAAAAGTCCTTCGAATAGAAACATTCACCATGAAACGCCGACTAAAGTCACAAAGGACCAGCACCATGTCAAGAAGACGAAGGAGCACCATGAGGAGAAACACCCAAGGTAGGTCATGTATTCATTAGCTCTATTAGTTCGTATTTTTCAGTTGTTCTCTTTCGAAACTAATCTT
This sequence comes from Apolygus lucorum, assembly GCA_009739505.2. NCBI lineage: Eukaryota > Metazoa > Arthropoda > Insecta > Hemiptera > Miridae > Apolygus > Apolygus lucorum. The sequence continues at coordinate 4,975,534 of CM019169.2, forward strand.
TCAACCTGATTGATTTTGTGATTGATTGATTGACCATAAAGTGATGATTACTCTTTCAGTTTGAAAAAAAAGAGGAGGATGTCATTAACTGAGTGGTTGCTGGACCTTTTTGCAACCTAATGACGATGCGAAAGAAGGAACATGATAATCTCGAAGCAACTGAAATAGCAGCAAACATATGCATGAGTACCTCAGCGATTATCAAGATTTGTGGATATGTTTTTTTGTTGCTAATAATGTAAATAAATAAATATATGTGCAAAAACAAGAGCCGCATTTATATATAATTTGTGTTCCTTAATTTCTGAAAGGTCTAATCAGAGATCTTAATAGCATACGTAGATTAGGGAGGAATCTACGATTTTGCCTCCATCTTTTTATATATTGTTAGGAGTCCTAATGGTAGTTTATCCCCAAATGTGTAACCCTAAAACCCTGAGCTACTGACTGTAATGCGTTTAAAAACTTTAAAACTATTGCACTTTTTCAGTTTTTATTCTTATTCTTATTTATCAGTCATATTCATCTGAACAAAAGTAAAGTTAGGCACTAGGCATTTGAACTTAACGACTTTTAGAAATGTCCATAATTTTTTCGCATTTTTATTTTTTTAATTTAATTAATTAATTAATTATTTTCTTGTTTGATCTTGTATTTGTCATATTTTGATGGTCAAAAAATAGTATTTTGGCGATGAAAATTGCTAACGGTCTCAACTCTAGTCGCTAACATTACGTTGAAGTGAACTTCAAAGAAGCCATCTGCCAGCTCTCTACAACAAAGTACTCGTATCTAGGTATGTTGAAGAGCTCGGGTAACATAACGAGACTAGCTAACTAGAGAATTTCTAAGGTCGTTGAAGTTTGAAAACCTTAATTCATCGCCTTCGAATTCACGGTTCCATTAAAGACTCAAGGATAGAAAAGTAGAGAGGAAAGTGGAAGGAAATTTTAGGTCTCGAAGCTCTGGGAGGGCATGCATAATTAATGCTCGAGGAAAGGTTCTTTCCACTTTCAAGAAATCGCAAATACTTGGAATCCGATGGGCTGAAAAGATGACGGAAGGAATAGGATGTCTCGAACTTCCGAAAAAGCTACAGATAAATTTTCTACCTGAACCGTGAGAAAACTCAGTTATACCTGGCGTAACGGTAATGCAACTTTTAATTACTTGGTCCTTTCAATTAAACTTCAATATTTAAGGCTACCTACCTACCACACAATAAATACACAAATTGTCAACAAAATGTTCTCCAAACAATACACAATAGTTAGTTTACACAATATTGAACACGGAGCATAGGTGATATTGAATTAAAATAGTTTACATACCCATCTTATTTTCAATAATCAATTCAGTTATTTATCGACTTTGAATATTTATTTATTTTCCTCCTATACGTTTTCCTCAAATTTTGGACAACTTCTGGTCTATTTTGTTGGAAAGTTCTCCAATGCTTATTTCAGGGGTTCCTAATGAACAGTAACTGTTGTTGGATCATATATGGTTTTTAGGTCAATGAGGAGCTGTTAAAGTTTTGTGTTGTGTGTGAGCAGCATTACCAACCCTAGAGGGTTTCCCGTAGATCTACGGGTTTTTTTTTTTAATCTATCTACGGGTCTACGCAAACGTAGGTGAAATCTACCGTTTTTTTTTGTTTTGCAAATAATGGCTGAAAGCCGATTTTTTGTAATTAATTTATGTTCTTCAAAAATTGTGTGCTTTCTCTTCTTCCACCTATCGAACACTCAGGATTGATGATTTTCCAAGTCTCGTGACTTGGCTGTTTGAAGTCGCTAGTCAAATGGCCGCCATTCCAATCCTCTATACCCTTGTTAGCCCCACCAACAACCGCATCTGATATTTCCCACCTGAACTAACGACTGATCTAGTTTCAAGTTGTAAAAAATTAAATTGTCAATGTTCGATTTTAAGAATCGAAGATTGTGAATCCATTTTGAAAAAGTTAATGTTTCGTTTAAAATTCTTTGATTTGATTCTATTCAGTCGTCGCGTTTTTCCAAAATGTAAAAAGGATTAGTACCATTATTTTCTGTGATTCCCACTCAAACCTCTTCATTATTTACGATAGGTACACCTACTTTGTTGTTTGAGACTGGGTTAATAGGTATACAATTGAGTTGTAGGTAGGTATATGTCTACCAGAGAAACTTTGCACCTACGGGTTTTTGACACGATGGGGTTGGTAACTGATTTAATTGTATAGTTTGTTTGCAAGTTTTTTTTTAATTTATTCATTATTATTTTTTATTTTTTTTTATTGGGACGGAGCAAGCCGTTAGTCACTTAGACCATAAGTTTGATCAATAATACCTATGACTTCAGTAGGATTTTTGAGATCTTGTTGCTGAATGACTGCAATACCTAATCACACTCCTGTAAGCAGAGTAAGAATAGTAGTAAATACTTGGTTATACATTAGTCTAAAAATTTCTTCGAATCAAATGAAAAACCATTTGATTTTAAAGCTAGTAGAACCACATTATTCGTAAATAAATACCATTACATTATATTACCTACCCTATTCATTAACCGTTCTAATTACCTAACGTGGCTGGAGAGAAATTGCTGGTGTTCCAAAATAATAATCTCTTTCAATTATTAAAAACTTATTAATTATTTAGTCTGCTCTATGCAGGGTTTGCCTGGTAAATAAATCCAGGCTATAATGAATCAATTAAATTTACAGCAATTACCTGTAGAGGTCAAACCTTCCGAGAATTTTTTTTTACTGCATAGAGGAGAGTGGGTGAATTTATTATGTATCGCTTTCGGAGTATCCCTACGGTTTAATGGAAATTAAAACCGTGGAAAAATAAGTCTAACGTGAGTTCTCCTGCAATATGAGTTGCGGTGCCTGGAACGTCGGGCAGTCACGTAAAACTGCCTATTCGTAGAGTAGAAGGCGTTATCATGTTGAATGTGACTCAACAAGTATTGATGTGCCTAACTAATTTTGGTCGTTCATAAATCAATTAGTTTAGTTTTTACAATTTTTTACAATCTGCAAAATAAAATTAAATTACGGAGTCTTCATTTTCACATCTATTTTAAGTACTTAAGTGTTAAGTACCTGAACCAATATACAATAAAGGATATATTTTAGAGCGTTTATGCCTTATAAAATTTCATCGTTTCCCGAAAATGCTATCCTAATTGGTGCAGTTTTTCAAGTGTATTCGAATAAAAACAAAGTGGGAAATGAAAGGAAGAATCTGAGTGCAAATAATAGTACCTACCTAGGAGATGACTTATCTGGTCATTTTAGTGGAGCATTTTAAGTAGGCCACATGAAAAAAAAATATATTATTAAGCTGCAAATTATAAACAAAGGTTTATTTTTTTTCTATATAGATTACTCGTCTGAAAAGAACACGGCTTTACCATTGTCACTATCTACCTACTACATACCTATTTCACAATCAAGTTTATTTGGAAGATATTCACGCTTCACACTCAGTTCGAAGAAACAGGGATTATTAGGAACTACCCTAATTATTAAAAAATTCGATTACTCGTCATTAAGGACGAAGAACTGAGTACAACTCGAAGAAACGAACAACGGTCGCATTTCGGTCAGCTTTAATTTGAACGGAGATTAGGCCTCTTTTGCGATTCACACGCGTGTTTCTGATTTATCGTACGTCCAAACTTTAAATTCTCGTAGGGAGCGAACGGTTTGTCCTACAGAGCTCCGGGTGGTTTCAAAAAATTATAGAAATTCAATACTATTTGAAATTGCTGAAAAAAACTATACTTTTATTTCGAGAATTTTCAAGCTAGTGCACTATGGAAATTTCAACCCTTAATTTTCCCCACCATAGAGAGAGCTTTTGTATGTTTCATCAAAATTATCTTCGTAATGATCACATGAAAAATAGATCATGAGTTTTTTTCAGAAAATTTCATTTTCAGAATGATTGTGATTGTTTTTGGTTTATTATTTTCAACCTTTGGAATCGACCAAGAAAATTTTTTTCAACACCCCCTCAAAATTTGATGGTTTACGTTTCAAGGTACGTAGAATCCAAAAATCGAATAAAAATTTGGCCGTCCGTCCGCCGTACGCGGCACTTTTGCCACTTAGCATCGACCGATTTTGATGAAATATGGTATTTAGGCTCCATTTGGGGTCTAGTTGTGCCCCGAAGATTTTGGTTGATGTAGGTCACTTCTAAGGGTTCCAAAATCAATTTTGAAATTTTGAAAACGCCCTAACTCAAAAAGTTTTGATATAAAGGTATTGTTTCTCCTTAAATTTAAGATTCTATAGAATTTTTAGAATTTTTTGAGACCACCCGGAGCTCTGTAGGACAAACTGTTCGCTCACTACGAGAATTAAAATTTGGACGTACGATAAATCAGAAATACGCTTGTGAATCGCAAAAGAGGCCTAAACTCCGTTCAAATTAAAGCTGACCGAAATGCGATCGATGTTTTTCTTGGATCGATGTTTTTCTTGGATCGATGTTGGATGGTTGGTGGCTTTGCAGACGAGTGATCTACATAGAAAAATAAAAAATAATAAACCATTGTGTAATAATTTGCAGCGTTTTTCCAGAAAATTTTGAATAAAAAAAAAACCATTCGGGAGAAGAATTTTGTGGGAATGTCAAAATTATATGAAATTTCGACATAAAAACGGAAAGAATTCCCTATCGTCAGGTAAATAATCCCTAAATATAGGAAACCGGTAACTTGATCGTGAACTTCACGTTTCATATTGAAAACTAAAAAAATATCAGCACTCTTATCAATGCAGTTTTTAAAACAACTGATTATATTCTTAGGGAGTACCCAGTTAGGCAGTTTTTTTTAAGTGTGTATATGTATGTGATTGCATTGATTTCAAATTGGTCATCCTCTGCAATTCAAATCAAGTTGCACTATAAATTCGTTGTTAGTTGACATCTACCTAAGTCGCCAAAGCTACAATAATGCTGGGCACGCGTGTAAAACACGTGTTCTTTAATCAGTAGGTGGGTACTAAAGAGACAATTAAGTGATTACCAGATTAATTAATTGGATACCTTCCGTAACTCCTTCCTATTGTTAGGTTCTTGGTTCCAGGTAATCTCCGCTCTTTAGCTAATGAACGTCTATTTCCACTCCAGTTTAGTCCCTTCTAAATTTACTGCACTCTTCGTTCGTTCAATAGCGGGACAAACCGACTCAAATAATTCTGGCTTCAAATAATGGTTATACGGAATCCATAGAATTTTCAGGGAACTTTCACTCTTGTGTGACATGAATTTTCGTGACACATGTTCTACTTGTAACCCAGGTGTAGAACATGATGTATCGACAGGTCTCTGTCTATCTAACAGGCATTTCATATAGGTAAACATCATGAATCAACCTACCAGGACTCTTATATTTTAATGAAAATTGGAAAACGAAGCTTAATTATTTTTTTGATACAAGAATTTGTCTTTCAAATGACTTCTTCTTCTACTTCTTTGACTTTTTTTTTTCATCAATATTTTTTTTTGTTAGATCCGATCATTTTTCAATGGAAGTTACCATATTACATCCTTGGCTATATTACTCTTACCAATTACATCCTAGGCAATATTTTTTGATAGTAAATCAGCCATCAAACATCTGCAGAGTTTAAGAATCCATAAAGATATACTTACCATAGAGACGGTGAATAGTATAAAAGGACTGAAAGAGAGGGGGTCGAGGTAAACCCATAGAGGAAGAAGGTAGAGAAGAAACGACTTTGTCTGACTGTGATCGGCCAGTGAAAGTGAAAGTTCACCCCCGTAAATTGATGAAAATACAATACCTATACTTACATATATCAAAATTTTTTGAGCTAGGGCGTTTTCAAAATTTCAACCATTATTTTTCAACCCTTAGAAGTGACCTACATCAACCAAAAGCTTTGGGACACAACTAGACCTCAGATGGAGCCCATATACCAAATTTCATCAAAATCGGTCCATGGGAACTAAAGAAAGTGCCGCGTACAGCGGACGGACGGAAAATTTTTTATTAAATTTTCGGATCATTTGGATTTTTGGACCTTGAAATGCAAACCAACAAATTTTGAGGGGGGTGAGGGTAAATTTTGTTTTCTTGGTCGATTCCAAAGGTTCATTATTGAAAAAAATAAACCAAAAAATCGTTCAATCTGTCTGAACTGGTTAAAGTTTTCTCTTTACCCCTGCTTCAATGTGCTTAGTTGTCCAATCGGGCTCAAAAATGTACAAGCAAAATCGCGTGATGTCATTTTTAGTGAATTTTTGAAGGCATTGCAGCTGTGTAACCATCGAAGTGAACAAACCATTTCAAAAATGAAATTCCGACTGTGCATCAAACAATTCTCATCGCCTCGCAAAGTTTCGTGGGAAATCAATTAAAATCATGCAACAACCATGTAAGCCTGTATTAGTACTCAACAACCTCAATTTTAGAGTTTTGTGAAAAAAATAATAATAATTATTATTATTATAAAGTGATGTATAATCACTTTATAATAACACACACAACACACACACGCTTAACATGAGCGTATAGCTCATGTTTGAGCACTAAAACATTCGAGTGGCGGGTAATTTGTCCGCCGATTTTCACGTAGAATCAGCATCTACAGTTTTACTCGTACCTTCGGGCGGGCGCTTGGGCGGCAATTTTGACGCCTTATCACTAAAAACGATCTCGCGTAGGCAAAAGCAATTCACAGCGCAACGGAACGCACAGGTATTCACCAATTACAACATAAGACACCTGATGGCAGGCAGGCTACGCCAGAAAGTTCGCTCGGAAATCAGTGTGAAAGTTGACGGCGTCGAATTTTTTGACAAGTAAACATGGGCAGGTAGGTGCTCAAGTACACTACAAACTCACTTTATTGTGTTACCAATATTGCATTATAAAAGTTTAAACTGTGTTGCTGGAAAAAAAACTGAATACCTACTTTTTCAGTCTGATTAGGCCATATTTTCAAATTATCAATGTTAACATGTTTAATGTTTTAGGGCTGAGGGTCATTTTGTGAATTCCGACACGCAAATCTGCAACGCTTTTTTTTTCTTAGTTACCACGGACCGATTTCTTAGTTACCACGTTATATCGGCTCCATTTGGGGTCTAGTTGTACCAAGATGGTCACTGATCAGCTGAGTGAGCTCCAAGGCCATTTTCTCTTCTGTTGAACGCAGGAAGCTGAAATTTGAGAAGCAGGGTCAATGGAGAATGCTAAAGGCGCCTGAGTGGTCACTGATCAGCTGAGTGATCGGCAATCTAATTTCTCCCTTGCGAGGGAAAAACATTAAACATGATTTAATGTTTTTCCCTCGCAAGGGAGAAATTGTTTTTTTTATTTATACCCACCTATTTGAAATTATTTTCAATTAAATGTATTTCTTTTATTTAATATTCATGGTTGTGTACCTTATTTGTGTTTCCCTAATGTGAAAGTCAGTGTACACATGGACTTATACCTACTTACGCTAAAAATACTGTATTATTAGCCCAGGCGAATAAGACAAAAAATGGGAAAATAGGAGAAATAATTCATAGTAAAGAAATTCCTTCACCAGGGTCTTCCTTCAAACGTGGTTAATCATACCTCAAAAGTCCCCTAGGGTCGGGGGTGAGCTCGAGGAGTGGCGGAGGATTTTCTCCTATTTTTTCGACTTTTTTTTGGTTTTTTGCCTATAACTTGAAGAGTAAGCGTTCTAGCGACTTGTGCACTAGTACTAAAATTAAAGTAGGTACATAAAATTTCCTAAAATTTCTACTTCCGACTCAAGCTCTTTACGATTAGTTGTTCCGCCGCTAGAGCGCGTTGAAAATCGGCAAAAAGGCGTTTTTATGCTCTTTTACTCAGAGATCATTCTTACAAAGCCTCTAGGTAACTTCAAAATTTGAAGCTGAGAATATTTAATATTCTCATGACTTGTTATCCGAACTTCAATGATGCTCAGACAGTGAATCGAGCAGGTTTTGTTTCTTCTGTCACTTTTACTCAACTTTTCTAAGAACAAAAAGTCGCTTGTTGTTTTTAGTCTCTGAAATGAAAGTTGAGAAAGGCGTAGCATTATCGTTTGAAAGAGGTAATTTTTTAAGCCTCTGCAAGCTCCCATCCGTAATAGAAATGCTTTGAAAAAATCGATTCTTTAAAAAAAATAATGTTGAGAAAAAGTGGCAGGAGAAACAAAACCTGCTCGATTCATTGTCTGAGCATCACTGAAGCTCGGAAAACAAGTCATGAGAATATTTGAAGTTACCTAGAGGCATTGTAAGAATGATTTCTGAGTAAAAGAGCTTAAAAAGGCCTTTTTCCGATTTTTCAAAACGGTACCTACTTTCAACTCGCTCTAGCGGCGGAACACCTAATCGTAGAGTCTTGAGTCAGTAATGAAAATTGTAGAAAATTTTATGTACTTAAATTTTAGCACTAGTGCACAAGTCGCTAGAACGCTTACTTTTCAAGTTATAGGCAAAAAACCAAAAAAAGTCGAAAAAATAGGAAAAATCCTCCCCCACTCCTCGAGCTCACCCCCGACCCTAGGGGACTTTTGATGTATGATTAACCACGTATCAAGGAAGACCCTGGTGAAGGAATTTCTTTACTATGAATTATTTCTCCTATTTTCTCTAATTTTTCTGGGCTATATTCGAAGGCCAAAATGCCGCCCTGCGCCCATCGGCGTGAGTTCAGATGGTGCGCCCGCCCGAAGGTTAAAAGATAATAGGGTTTATTTAGTGCGCGTTTTGTATATGCGCAAAAACGACCAAAGGCATCCATTTGGAAATTATACCTGCTGAGTCGAGAAGTTCCAGACTGGTGGGTAAAATTCAAATCCTCATAAATTCAACTTTTTATTATTTCATAAATTAAAATGTCATAATTATAGTCATAGAATAAATTATTTCTCAATATTTATATACATAATTACTCTTTGTAATGTTCTAAAAAAGATGAACCAATACACTTTGATAGTTGACGTATCATGAAATATTATAATAAATAAATTAACAAGTCATTTTCAGGGTTCGAACATCTGATTGTTTCAGTACACTGAGTTTATACTGATTTTTCTTTCAGTCTAGAGTAAACAAGGTTGCTTCTTCACATATTTAGCATCATTGTGATTTTCCATAAAGACTGTAAATATTCATAAACAACATTAGCTTGTGTCGCGTTTGTAAGGGTAGGTAGGTATTTTCATGATTGGGAGTAGATTAGGTCTTAAAACATAGTTGCATCGAAAATAACTGATATACACAAAGGTGAAACTTACATTTACCCATATAACATCGCAAGAGGTACTTAATCGAAGGACGAGAAATTCTAGCTAATTGTGATGAAGGTGAGGACATATTTAGGATTACACTCACTTACGGCTAACGTCAACAACCATCTAATGAGCTTACAATGCGAACGTAAACCCAAAAGTCGCAACTCAAGGTAACAGTAATAAAAGCTTGATTATTAGGACGAAAGAAGGTAATTACAGGCCCAATAATTACCTGGTATTTTGTAGAGACTGACATCATATTGCAAGTTATAACTCACTATTTTGTATTCACCTAAAATTGAATTTTAAAATTTAATAACATCTATCAATTTTAATATACCAATGAGAAAAATTACTTAAGACGAAATTAAATATTTGTATTCTTATAAATCAATGTAATTATAATCTTAATGAATCATTAATGATACATTTCCAACACTACCTAACTCACAACCGAGTTCGGTAGTTTGCGGTTGTAAAAATCATCATAATGTCTTTAATATGGTACCTACCTACCAACTTTTCAATAAATAAACGCTTTGAGATGTTTAATATAGTCCGACCGGAATCCCCGACGATAATTTCACAATAAAATAATGTTCTCATAAAATAACGATTCGTTTGGTCTAATAAGAGTAAAAACAAATTTACTACTTTGATGTTACACTTAACTTTATTTACACTTATTTGAAGTAGTAGTCGTTCGAATTCTTGAAGTACCTGGTAGTTTTCTTAACGATAGCTCAAAGTTCATCTTTAATCACCGGTTTTATTATCATGTAGGTAATCAAAAATATAATTCATCGAAATAGTCAATAGGATATCTCATGAGATGAATTTTTAGAACGCTCGTCTGCTTTTTTTTTTTTTTTTGTTTTCTTTGTTTTTTAACGCTATCTTCAACGCCCGGCGTAGTCATACTAACACTTATTGCTTAGTATAATAAGTTCCCAGCACAATAACTAGCATTTCAATCAGGTATTCGATAATCAGCGTACATAACAGAATCGGAATTTCCACCTCCGCTGAGCCCACTCGAGGAATGTGCCTTTGAATTTAACTGAAATCTAAGCTAATTTTCCGATTAATGGACAAAACACCGCTCCAAGTCCATCTAGGTTAAATTTTACCAACACAAAGTAGACTAAACGTGACCTGTAAAAGTTCACATGTCATTTAATGTTACTTTTTATAGTTTGATACCGAAACTAAGGACCTCCAAATTCGATACACCGTCCTTCAGTGAACTCTATAACGTTTGAATTGAAAAAATATATAAAATCCACATTTTATCTAACTGTAGCGACCTGTTGTATTCTACGAACCAGGGAGAAAATTTAGTATCTCATAAAGGAATTGAGAATATCCAAACATCGTCGAATTTGACGGAGAAAATTCTTACTTTTTCGCCTTCAAATTGGCTTGCTTGCGTTCAAGTTGGCAGCTCGAACAAGATTTTTTTTAGCGTTTTGAATACGTTGGGCTCATAACCTGTTTACAGAATGGGCATAAAAGGGTAAGTTTGTGATTTAACTAGGTATTTGTGGTATCGAGTTCATTCCAGACGGCATGGGTAAATTTCGGGACTGAAATTCCGTTTTATCATGAATTGCCTCCAATTTATCAGCTCAAATTGGCAAAATCCTGAAAAGAGCTTGCAAATTTAAGGTTCTTCCTTCAACCTTCGGGCATTTTTAAACGAACAAATCCAAGAAAATAGTAATTTTGACCGAAATTATTGTATTTACTACTTGAATTCACCAACTTTCTCGGCCGATTTCCAACCATCTATGGACATTTCGACTATTCGTTACTTAAGTTCTCAGGCGGCCATTTTGCTCTATTAGTTGGTTGGTTTTTACTTCGAAAAAACCAGTGTTTCGAATCTCGTACTAATCATCTTTACAATCGATACCACACTAACTAATAATCAACGTCTCTTTTGGGCTATCTTTCTCAAAATATCGAAAATATACATTTTACACGTCTTATAGTATTGATAAATGATGTCTTCAAAACTTTACATCTTAATGTTCAACAAAAATATGTACATTTCAATTTACTTGAGAAGTAAAGATTTTACATGGGAGATTGAGGTTTTTCCTAGAAGTGTTTGTGAATGAATATTTGCCATAAAAGTAATAGAAAGATATAGCTCTCCAGACGTCTCCTCCATTAGGACTGACTTATCAAAGTTCTCTACTTAATATACCATATAGATAATATGTAACATGGGCTATGAATTTTTCAATGGACGTCTCAAAAATTACACCAAGAAGGAAAAGGTTGAACAAATAAGTTATATTATCTATATTCATTCACTCAGAATGTTAATCAATTCATAAGTGCAGTACCTAAGTTGTTTTTCACAAGTGTAATATTTAAATAAATATTTGGTACCACTGAGACCTGAAATCGTAATGGATGGGTATATGTCAACAAAATTAGGTGATGTCTACTGAGAATTGGATGTTTACCCAAGATTTAGAGGTTGATTCGATTAAACTGCCTGGAATGCGCGGCTGCTTCGCGAGATAGCTTCCTCTTTCGTTTCCATGGAGCTGTCAACACCGCCAAAAGTGCGAGCCCAACAGATTGGTAAATCACAGGATATTCAGCTGATTATTCGTAGTCTTCGCAGGTTGATTTGGATTCAGCCACCTGTTAATTCAGAATAAGTTATCCTTTAGGATGTCGTAGAAATTATTAGTATGATTTTTATTGCTTACCGGTTGGAAGTAAACATTCTTAACGTTCCCAATCCGAAAAAACATCCCCCTTTTACCGTACAAATTTACTGTCTCAGTTCATTTCAATCATAAATTCGAATCAATCAAATATCAATAATACCAACTTAAATAACCGGAGTAGTTCAACTATGTCTATTTCGTTTTCTGGGTGTGGTAGCGTACATCGCAAACCTCCTCATGGCAATGTAGAGCGCGTTGCGAGTGGCTCTGATGGACTGCCTCTGTGGCGGAGGTGCCGTTGGTGCCCTCGTGGTGGTGGTGGTTGTTGTGGTGGTGGTGGTAAATATTGTTGGTGCAACTGTTTCTCTTATTGCACTGGATGTGATCATTGTTGGCCGTGGTCTGTTTTCTATGAAGGCGTCGACGTTTGCCTTGTAAGCCCCTTTGGGATCGTACAGCTTAGCGAGGCGCTCCCACTCCTGCGCCCGATTGGTCCTTATGTACAAAAATAGCTGAAAATGAAGATATTTTGTCTTCAATTCGGGAAAACCAAATCACAACAGTGAATCCTTGCTTTATTATTAGTTAGCTCAAAAAAATGAAACCCTACTTGTTGCTAAAAAGACAACTATTTGAGCAATTTTCAACTATACTTTGATCCAAAACAAAAATTTTTTGAACCAAAACAATTTATTTTTGAAATAAATAAGATAAAATTGACTATTCTGGTTTATCACTATGATGATTTGACAAGTAGAAATTAATGACAATTTAAATAGCTTTGGCAATCATAATTATTTTATATACAAATTGAATAAATCAATAAATAGTAATTACATTCACCTTATGTTTAATATTGCCTAACTATCCTTTAAATTTGAAGGTATAAATAAATTTAATAATTAATATTACCTTCCGTAGATTTTGTCTTTCTCTTTCACTGCAGCGAGTTTCACAAAGATGCTCAAGGATTAGCGGCAGCGCAACTGTAACAAACAAAAAATTATTTATTTATTTCAAATTATGATTTTTTTCAAGTTTTCAAGTTTTTAAATGCTTTCATTTGACCGGACGAGGTTTTGCTGCGAAGTGCAATCTTGGGGCTGCTGGTGTCGTTTTGTTCACTGAAGGGAATTTCCGCATGAAGGATGAGAAAAAGAAGAATTTAGTACCTCGATGTAGGAGGAGGGTGTCAAGAGTATTGTAGTCGGTGACAGTTTCAGTGAGGGTTAAGGCTCTTCACTTTCATCCTAGACCCCCGCATTCTTAAATTCACTGCTCTTATTAGAACAAATTGTTGTACTGTTATATCCCGTTATAACTTTATAACTTTTAGGGTGGAACTGAAGGTTTAAAAAAACGAGTATCTACACTGCATGCAGATACATCTGTACATGGATATGTCTTATGATGGCAATTTAAATGATGAGCTCACTCAGCTGATCAACGACCACTCAGGCGCCTTCAGCATTCTCCATTGACCCGCCCTCTCAAATTTTAGGTTCCTGCGTTCAACAGCATCAGGAAAAAAAGTTGCATTGTTTTGTGTGTCGAAAATTTTGGAATGACCCCCAGAACTAAGACATATCCATGTCAAAAATAAACTGCTGGAAACAACGGAAGAGAAAGACACCTATATTCGGGTCACTGGTTTTACACGAGTGGACCACCACAGGCCTACAGTATCAGTCACAGGGCCGCCCCCTCTTCTCCTTTTCTTCTACATCAGCAGCTAGGTGTCGTCCCTTTCCGAGATTCACGCCCTGTGAGAGTGACAGTGTTGTTTCTCGCAACATCTCCCTCGGCTTGATTTGCAGGTATGGCCTCATACCTGCCATGGAGGACACTTCCCTTGGATCTGCCTTGGGTCTCGTCAGACGTGGCAGCCCATTGGTCCTGAAGTGGGACCAGCAGGTGGTGGAGGCATGAGCTCTGGTGGATCCTGTTGCAGTTTGGGCTCATGTCTGTCACTCTCGGGGGCGGTCTGTCTCATCCAGTTCTGCTACCCAACTGTATGTTTGGGGGAGAGGTGCACCTTCTGCAGAGAGGAAATCATACGAGGTGGGCGGTTACCTGGGTCCAGTTACTTGTCTCCAGTACTCTGTGCCTGGGTCTATGAATCGGAGCTCCTACCACTTGAGCCAAGGAAGTGAATGGACAGTAATGCGAAGAAGCGAAGTAGCTGATCACAACATCTCTCCCCGGTTGGGAAATCTTAGTGATCAGTCGGCGTGTGAAGGCGATTGTCTTCACGTCGGCTTGTCGATTTCTATTGGTCCCTACTCAACGAAGGTGAAGGATGGGACAGCACTTTCTGCCCAGCGCGTGTTACCGCCTACCGCATGCAGGAGTGCTTAAGGATTTCAGCTCAGTAGCGATCCTCAGCGCGATTGCTCGCCGACCAGAGGGAGGCAGCACATTTACCTAGGCCTAGTTGGGGGCAGACAACTTCTAGGTGAAATGGGAGCAGAGGCCTACTGAGACCTTCGAGGAACTGTAGGCTTCTAAGAGAAGGCGAGGAAGAGCGAGGAATAATCAAGTCGACTTTTTGAAGACGAATGCATGAATGTCTCTCAGTGAAGCCCTGAGTCCTCCTTTTATACTAGTTTAACAAGGTAAAGGGAGAGTGGAGGAGGGTGACGTCAAGTAACGTGTTTGTCCCCCGTACCTCACTCTACCTACCTGGCACGATGAGTCACTCAGGGTTTCCCTAGTGTCCTTTATTGGAGAACTAACATATTCTAGTATATGAGTCATTACACTTAGGTACTCCGTTACCTAATCAGGGAGGTGAAGGGCAGCTTTGGCCGGCGTTTTCCAACCCAGTGAGATCACGCTATTTTTGACTGACTTCGGAATTTTTGTTATTGTTCCTTATTGACGGTGCGAGGGATCTGCTGACCTCAACGTTTGTCCTAATAGGCAGTGGCTCAACTCGTTTCTTGGTAGGAGTTGTTTTGATGACCTAATCCAAATGAATTATTGTTCTCAGAGAAATGGTAACGAGACCATTCGAGACCTACTGACAGCGCCAGGTTGTTATATCCCGTTACCTGGGCCTTTACAACTTTTAGGGGGGAACTGACGGTAAAAAATAAACTGCTGGAAACAACGGAAGAAAAGACACCTATACTCGGGTCATTGGTTTTACACGAGTGGACCACCTACAGTACCCGTCACAGGGCCGCCCTCCTCTTTTCATTTTGTTCCACATCAGCAGCTAGGTAACGTCCCTTTCTGAAATGCACGCCCTATGAGAGTGACAGTGTTGTTTGTCCACAACACTACCACTTATGATCTGGTATATTTCAGATAGGGTTGACGGCGTTGACCAATTTCTTCACAGGTTAGCGCCGAATTCGAATTCCTTGTGAAGCACTTCTTCGCAAGAACTGACTAGTGAAGAGAATGATCAAGTAGGAAAATGGTTTCTCAAGAGTTATCTCACATTTAATGCTAACAAGACCAAATTGATAGTTTACGGAGGAAACAAGTCACTAATTGAGGAAAAATACTTGAAAATCACCCTGCACTCTTGTGAAGAAGATCAAAGATGCTCACGCAAATTGATAGAAAGAGTTGCAAGGCATAAGTGTCTGGGGCTAGTTCTGGATGAAGAGCTCAAGTGGAAGCCCTATATAGACTATACACACGATAAGATTAGGAAATATATAATATATGTATTCTACAATGTGAAACACACGCTCCCGAAGCAAACAATAAAACTTATACAATATATACTATCAGACAACTTTACGTGAAAAACCTACAGTTGCAATTCTTTAGGACACCCAATATAATTGAAGTCTCTCAACGGGATCCGAAATACAATACTAGATATGCCGCCGCAGGGAATGTAATTTTCCCTAGACCAGGACTGACTCTGACAACGCACAGCCCGATCTTCATTCTACATAATGTTACATAGAGAAATTGTTTGTAGCAAGAAAAGTCCCCAGAAGTTCACTAGGCCAAAAATACAAAAAACAAGTTGGCAAGTTACAGAAGGGGGCTTTAGATGCGAGAGTCTATTAAACAGTTATGTATAGGATTATAGATTATTAAATAGCGTCCATTCTTCAGTCCAATCATGTAAATTCAAGTAATGCTAGACAAAGTATTTTATCATACATAGTAACATAATATCATTTATATCATATAAATATATGATTTGTGTATCATAATACATGTATTTACCATTTTACTTAGGTACTCGGAGGGAGCAACTTTGCAAAGATCCTACCCTACAACATGGACCAAGCCTAACGTCGGGTTGGAAATCAAAGCAAATCGCATTCCTTTATGCATTTTCTCAATAAACAAATATCTATCTATCTAATGAGCCTCGAAGGTCTTCCGCCACTCTATCGTGTTTCCGATTGCTTTTCTCTGGAAGCGGTGTCAGCGGTTGAGCTCCAGTCTTGGGAAAGGAATATTAGGTGGCATCAGCATTTATAATGCGGTTGTCAAGCAACGCTATGCTTGCCCTTTGGTCTCGAAAGGTGTCTTGACTTGGTTTCACTTTTTTGCTGTTAAGCCCATGGGTCATACTCATTGCACTCCCGCATCCATCGCAGTTCATGGGGAGCCCTCCAATTTCCCAACCATATCTATGATGGAGTGCATCTCTGACAAATTGATTCTAATATTGTAATTACTTGAAGATAAATTCATGGATTTCCAACAATTCCATGGATAACTAATAACCTGATAATAATTTTGGTTTATTATTTTCAATAATGAACCTTTGGAATCGACCAAGAAAAAAAAATTTTTAACACCCCCTCAAAATTTGATGGTTTACGTTTCAAGGTACGTAGAATCCAAAAATCGAATAAAAAATTGGCCGTCCGTCCGCCGTCCGCCGTACGCCGTACGCCGTCCGCCGTACGCCGTCCGCCGTACGCGGCACTTTTGCCACTTAGCATTGACCGATTTTGATGAAATTTGGTATGTAGGCTCCATTTGGGGTCTAGTTGTGCCCCGAAGCTTTTGGTTGATGTAGGTCACTTCTAAGGGTTCCAAAATCAATTTTGAAATTTTGAAAACGCCCTAACTCAAAAAATTTTGATATAAAGGTATTGTTTTTCCTTCAATTTAAGATTCTATAGAATTTTTAAATTTTTTGAGACCACGCGGAGTTCTGTAGGACAAACCGTTCGCTCCCTACGAAAATTTAAGGGTTTATATTGAAATATATATATATAAATAAATCAAAACACGAGTGTGAATCGCAAAAGAGGCTTAATCTCCGTTCAAATTAGAGCTTACCAAAATGCGATCAATAGTTGGTGATTTTGATTTTTTTTTTGATTTTTTGATTTTTTTTTTTTTTTCTTTTTTCTTCATATTGGATGGTTGGTGATTTTGTAGACGAGTGATCTATATAGAAAAATAATAAACCATTGTGTAATAATTTGCAGCGTTTTTGTAATGAGGATGTCCAATATCAATCAAAACTGGTTGCAACTAGTTCAAAAAATTTCAATTTCCCAAAGCTTGTTCAAACTACGAGTACCTTAGACTGAAGCATTTGGTGAAACGAAAATCATCGGGTTTCGGTTCTAGAATTGATTTTGTGAAATCAGGCCCGCTCCTTCCTTAAGGCCCATGCAACGGAATGGATAATTAATTGTATTCGCACTTAAACCCTCTCTAAAACTTGTGGATATGGCTTGGACCATTTCGTTGCTAGGATGACCCCATTCTCTTCAAGAGAATGCTCCGTCATTTGAGCTCAACAGAGGGAAAAGAGTCCTTAATCGTATTGTTGCTTCTAAATGTAGGAAATCATTAACTTGACCATGAAGTTTATGTTGGTGTTTTCCCTATATGCAGAAAAAAATCATTGTTTTATCTTGTAGTGTCAACACAAAATACATCGTAGATTCGATTTTCGCCTAGCGGTTTATAGTTAATTTTATACATGGTATGGTGGGATGGTTCTCTTATTTTCTTGTTTTTTGCGTCCTTCAGTAGCAAATTCAAAGTAACCTTCTATTGAAGGAGGTAAATAAATTTGTTCTGATAGGTGATACATGAATTACCTTTTCAAGGTAAATACGTAGATTAGAAGCGAAAATAAAAATAAAAATAGTTTGATTGCACGTTCGAGGTCAACGAAGACGCATAAAAAGCGTAACACAGGTACTCCATTATACGAGCGAGTGGACACCTCGCCTTGGCGTCTCGCTTTGTTCGGTCAATCTAAATGATTCCGAGTTTTCCTATTCTCTGTCATTTAGGATGTGCATTTCCTGCGATCCATCCAACTAGGTAGACGTAGCTACCTGGTATACGTAGTGAGTGAAGGGCATCGGCGTCCGTCTTCTACGATAGAAGTTGCGCAGTTACCTGCTCTTCGACGAAACCGCGTCTTGTACCCTCTCTACTCTTCCAAACTGTCTTGATTTATGAACTAGAAAGCAATTCCAGTGAACATTTTCATGAAGGTAGGTAATCAATACTCATCGTAAATTAACAATAGATAAAATAATCACTCCACCCTTTGAAAGACATGACTAATATTTATAAACCCAATGTAATTCCAATTCACTTATTAGCTTTTCGGGTTTTCAACTCAGATGTGGTAGTATGAAAAAATCCTCAATCAGCGAACAAAAACATTAGACCTATTTCAGCCATTTTAATGACGCAATTTGTCATTTTTCAGTATTGTAGATTCTTTCATATTTCACGCTGATACCAAATATAGTTACCTATCACATGAAACCATGTTGATAAATTTAATATGGTAATTTCAAGCATTATTTTGGTAGTTTGGGACTGGCTCTTACATAATCGCGTATCAATTGCAACGAGTTACGATCAGTAGGAGCACCTGCGAGATCCAAAGAAACGTAAACATTATGATCTTATAAACTGGACAATTTAACAAAAAACCCTCGAAAACGTCTGCCAATTGGATGAGCCACATAGCTTCCTCATATCCATAACCCGGTTGTACGGTTGGTTTGGTGGATGATCCGATGGAGCTAATCTCTGGAGTACCTGCACCACTCGCAGAGGACCATCTACAAGCCAACCAGCCAACCCGCACAATAATTGAAAATGTCATCAAAATCGGGTGTAAAATGTTGATGAGATGGCTGTCGCGCATGCGCAGCGGCTACTATCTGTCCGGGGGCAATGGTTTTCATAGGGGACCACCTACACCCTAATCCGTAATCCCTGAAAATTTCATCAAAATCTGACTATTCGTATAGTTTGCCCGTTACAAGGATTTCACGACAGACACGGAGCCAAAATATTGTTCAGGGAGGCCTAAAAAAGTAAAACGCAAGTGAAAATGTCGATTGTGGATAAAAAAAGAAGTTAACCCATAAAACTGAAAACAATGCTTCCGCTACCTCGGTAGACTCAAAGCATAATTATTCACTCAAAAAGCCTTTTTTGCAATATTGAATGGTTTTTGACCTCGAAGATAAAAATCGCTTGTATTTGGACGAATGAGACCAATGCTCTCAATACCTACTAGTAAGTTACGATTATTTTATATTTTGAATATTATACAACAAATTATTCATCGGAGGTGGGCTTTATGAGAGGCCTTTTGATCAATTTTTCAAGCTAAACGTGGTTGATAGAAGAACATGAATGATGAAAAGGTAGGCACGTACCTTGTTTGGTTAAATCGTTTCTATTTTTTCTAATGTATAATTTTGTCTTCCTTGTTTTTATGATTAAATCATTATGACCATTGTTCTGACTCTATATTCATACTCTGTGCTCGAAAGTTATTTTAGTAAAAATTGTGCTATGTAAAACCGTGAATTTGATATTGCAAATTTGGTAGGTACTAAATAGAACTTGGATTTTAGAATTGACTGATATGAAGAAATAGGTAGGATATTGAGATAGAATACGTCGAACAACCCAAAACCGTTGAGAAGATATGTCTAACTGGTACAGAACCGTTAATAGATGTGGGTTTGATGGTTAGGATGGATCGACCAAACCAGGACCGTTTAGTGATCGTCTAGGTATGTTTGAGGGAGATGAAATGAATAAGACGAGATTTTGAGCGGTGATACAAGTTCTTTTTCGGATCTGGATAAATTTATTAAAAGAAAGACTTGGATATTTCAGGAAACTATTTATAAAGGAACATATTTCCGATCGTTTTTACGCCAGTAAGTCCGGAAGATGGAACCAAGGAGTTCCCAGGAAAGTAACCTCCTCATGATGAAAGCGCCAATAAATTGAACATCTCTAGATTTTCACGAAGTGAACATTGTCTTGAATATGTTATTTCACTTTATTTGAGAAAGCAATAATGCCCACTGAACTCATTGCATACGTTTTTCTATTTTTCAAGATCAAATCAGAAACCTCCAATTTGCTTTGTAAATGGAGATAAGAATAAATTTAGGGCTCATTACCAATTCGATATTTTTCGACTATATAACGATAATTATTGGCTATTAGGCGTTTTCTCCGCACGATTACGGTTGTGTTGAATTCTGTCGAACGTGATACTCAATCTCGAATCGGGACGACCTTCCCGAGACTACTGATTATTTACCATTATGAAACCAGTAGAAAGTCGTTTTGTGGCCCATTAATGAAAGCTATTTCCGCAAAGAGCAATTCTCTAAAGTCGATCGAGTTTTGGCGAATTCGGTTCGCGACTTTCAACTAATTGTTAGGACGAGCCCAATGTCGAAAAGAATACCTAATTTTTAGTTTATCCCAAAATTAGAAACTCATCTCGATTTTAGGCTAATCCAACCAATTATTTAAAGATTATTACTAATTTCACACTGGTCCACTCTTAACGGAGCGGCCCGACCAACAAAACGTCTGCGCCAAGTGGGTGTGGCACATAGCTTCCTCGTATTCATAACCAGTTGTCTCAAAACATCAATTTCTAAGTACCTTCCACTACCCTTATAGGGATAATGATTTCACTTTTGCGCATGCGCAGCAACTACTATCAGGCCGGGGGTAATGATTTTCGTAGGTGTCCATCTAAAACTAAATTCGCATATTCCCTGGAAATTTCATCAAATTCGGATGAAAAATGTAAGTGTTCTGGCTGTTACAATGATTTTACGTTTGCGCATGCTCAGAGGCTACTGTCAATTTTAAGGCCTTGATTTTCATTGGGAACCATCTACAACCTAATCCGCATAATCCCTGATAATTTCATTGAAATCGGTTGAGTTATGTAGAAGTTACGGCTGTGGCATGGATTTCACGTTTGCGCATGCGCAGTCCGGGCATAGTGATTTTCATAGGCGACCATTTACAATCTAATCCGAATAATCCCTGAGAATTTCATGGAAATCGGTTGAGTTATGTAAAAGTTATGGCTGTTACGAGGATTTTACGTTTGCGCATGCGCAGAGACTACTGTCAATTTTAAGTCCTTGATTTTCATCGTGCACCATCTACAACCTAATCCGCATAATCCCTGGAAATTTCATCGGAATCGGAGAGAAAATCTGGAAGTTATGGCTGTTACAAAGAATTCACGTTCGCGCATGCTCAGCGGCCACATCAGTCCGGGGCTGATTTTCATAATAGAGGACCGTGTACAACCTAATTCGCACAATCTCTGAAAATTTCATCGATATCGGACAATAACTTTTATAGCTGGCATAGCTAACCGGCATGGTTACAAGGATTTCATGACAGACACACAGATTCACAGACAGACAAACACGGAACCAAAATTGTTCAAAAAGGTGTGAAACGTAAAACGCGAGTGGAAATTTCGATTTTGGAGAACTGTTTTTTCAAGCTTGAAAAGTGAAAACAAAGCTTCCGCTACATTCGTAGACTCGGAAGCAAAACCTCTTTTGCGAGAATCTAATTATGTGCGAGTATACTTGGGTCTATTGTGGTCGTGCTCGTTACGTCGTGCGTCACTTAGCGACGAGTCTCGGACCTACCACGGGGGGCCGTGAGTTCGAGGCTCGCCCCGGGAGCGTATTTTCATGCTAGCCGGGCTCAGTCCGGAATTCCAGCGACGCCAGGAATGGCAGTCGGACGAAAATCCACCCTGAAATGGTTGTTTACTTCACTTTTACTTAACTTTTATGAATTTCTACTCACCTACTAGCCAGGACAAAAACCTCAATCAACAGTAAAGTGACAGAAATTCAATCAAATCAATATAAAATTTCAATTTTTGGAGTTTTTGTACCTTGAATTCACATTTTGAGGGTGGAGTGGTACAATTTTGTTTCTTGCTCAGATCCAATGGTTTATTATTGAAAAAAAACCAAAATTGGAACAAGTACCTTTTTCAGAAAATAAAAATTGTGAGAGGTTTTGTTTTGAATCCAAGTTACCTACTGATCGAAAACCGCGCACCATACGGTGGAATTTGAACCGTAGTTAGACCCATTTATATCTCTATAACGAAGGCTTAAATTTGCCAAGTTGTGCAGGAGTCATCTACTCGCATCAATCATTGACCAGCTGTTTCACAGGGTGCTAACGACTGGTGGTCATTTTTCGAGGACCCTCGTTCGTTTCCTTCTCGGTCCATCGATCTCAGAACTTGATTTTACGGTAGGTCTGCGGGTTCCAACAGTATCTCTTGACCTCATGGTGGAACTAAATCCTGATTTGCAGAAGGTCGTCGGCAGGACCTCTCCCAGTTATGTCCTTGAATCTAAAGCTAGTAAACAGTTGAATGCTCGGACTGGATGTAATACTAGACAACGCTCTTTTGGTTTGCAAATTAAATTGTTCAAGCATGGACGCAAGATCACCCACAGTGTTTTACAACGGTCTACCTAATTACTCACAAAAAGAGAATAATGAGGGGTTCATCACTCAACAAAGCTATAATGATACAGCAAGTTCTTCAGGGTGGGATACGAAAATGTTGGTTCCTTGTGGTGTCACGTTTTGCACGATCAACCTATTAAATAGGTATGGGATCACCCTCCAGGAGGATAATTTGTGAATTTCTATTGTGTTCGTGACAGAGTTGCTGGATTCAATTGTCCGTCCCTGTACGAAACTATGTAACGAACTGCTAAATATTAAAATGGTTTTCTGTCAACTCCAAACCGACGGAATAAATTCCAAGTCTACGAGTACAATCTCAATATAATGAAGCATAACTCGGGGATGATCAGTTGAGCACTAACTCAAAAACTCACTGGACACGTGTATTTTTTTCAAGAGTTTAAAATTTTTATGAATTTATAGAAACGAATGAAACCACTCATAAAATCAACTACCGTTAAATGAGCAATTATTTTGAAATTTTGTCAGAGTACATCCCTCTGAGCTCACGAGGGGTCGGAAGAGGCGGAGTTCTTCGCAGCCGGGTGATCTTTACAGGAAAAAATAAACCGTTTTGTAATAATTTGCTTCGTTTTTAATATCCGCATTACAGTAATCCTACTGTGGGAGATTTCATTCAAGTATGCTCCTTACATTAAATAAAACGTGTACCGATTCTTATGATAAATTGTATTGTGTTAAATTCCATCAATTTTATTTAAAAAGCCTTTAAAAATATTCTTTTATATCCTTGTTTGAAATTTACACTCTACGAAATATTAACTCTACGTTCAAAATTCACAATATCAAAATCATGTTTAAATTTACGAATTTAATTCTAAAATTACAAACTATTTCTACTTGATAATACATAATTCACACTGCATTTGAGTGACGAACCTCCACCCCACCGCACTGAACCGTTGAAACAGAATATCAAAGTTTATATAATTAATAATATTGTACAAGCTCATGAAGTAATTTCATATCAAGATAGTTGAATCGGCTCCAGTCTGCTTCGAGGCAGTTCAAAGTGTTACAAGATGTGCTCCCTACTTTGTCCACTTTTGGGACAGTTACAATTAGCGTCAGGTCTCAAAGTAAACCGGTGGAGATAAGATCCGTCTTTTCCGCGGGAAGACAATAGTTGGGTCGTCCTCCAGGTTATCGGATTCTGTACTTACATGCGAGATACCACTGTGGGGAAAAACGGGTGTGGGAACCATTTGAGGACGATCCCCAGTCGGCGAACCAAAACCCAAAGGCGTACTTGGAGCTAAGACGCTCATGTTCGTACGCGGGACAAATTGAGCTATTTGACTGTAATCCGTTCCAAACAGACAAAAAAGTCTGCCAAGTGGGTGTGGGACATAGCTTCCTCGCATTCATAACCCGATTGTATAGATGACCCGATGCATAGTAGGTAGTTAATCTCAAAACATCAATCTCTAAATAACTTGCACTACCCTCATAAGGGTCCATCTACACAAAAAAAAAAATCTAAACAAAGAAAAACAAAAAAAAAAACAAAAAATCTGAATAATCCTGCGAAATTTCGTTGAAATCGGATGGAAAATGTAGAAGTAATGGCTGTTACAAGGATTTTACGTTTGCGCATGCGCAGAGACTACTGTCAATTTTAAGGCCTTGATTTTCATTGGAACCATCTACAACCGAATCCGCATAATCCCTGAAAATTTCATAGGAATCGGAGAGAAAATCTGGAAGTTATGGCTGTTACGAAGAATTCACGTTCGTGAGGCTACTATCAGTCCAGGGGTGATGAGTTTCATATGGGACTGTATACAACCTAATCCGCACAATTTCTGAAAATTTCATTGAAATCGGACAATAACTTCGTATAGTTATGCCGGTTACAAGGATTTCATGATAGACACACAGATTCACAAACACACAGACAGACAAACACGGAACAAAATTGTTCAGAAAGGTCTGAAGCGTAAAACGCGAGTGAAAATTTCGATTTTGGAGAATTTTTTTCAACCTTGAAAAGTGAAAACAAAGAGTCCGCTACCTTGGTAGACTCGGAAGCAAAATTTATAAATTAGTATGGATTCTAGGCACTGTGACCAGAGTTTAACGTGAGGTGAAATGAGGTAGGAACGCAAAATCCAATACAGATTCCCGCTCATCGGATACCCCTCAGACTCCCCCTGGTTGGGTGACTCTTACTGATCCTTTTTCTTGCGCAGAGCTCATAATTGAACCTCCACAATCACAGTGCATTATGCATTAAATGCATAATTTTGTGGTATTACTCGAATACTTACTCCTGAATGGAGCCATCGTTGTGGGTAAATTGAATTCCGTACTGTGATTGTGGAGGTCCAATTATGAGCTTTGCACATAACAAATTTTGTTGTTAGTACGCATTACATCTTTCAAAGGCGTATCTAGTAAGTTCTAACCACCAACCATCTATGAAGTTCACTGAGTACTTGACATAGTTTCCCTCGATAATTATAATAGTCGTCGGTATTCTCACGGACGAACGAACTATCCGCGGCCATCAAAGGTGGGAAAAGACAGTCCAGTTGATTCCATTGCTACATTCTCAATTCTTCCGGAGGAGTTATTATTCCTGATGTTATTACGCACTGCGTCAATTGGCCATGCTATATCCTGTCTGATGAATATCGGAATAGGAGACTACTTAACTATTCAACGGTTTCTTGAGCATTGAGATTCGACCCGGTTATCAACAACCTTGTTAGACTGACCTACGGAATAATTTAATACCTTGCAAAAAAAAGGGTTGTAGGAGAACGTTCGGAGGAGTGTCGAAACAACGTTTTGCTGGTCCAAAATTTCATCGATTTCCTCTTATCAAAAGTGGAGTTTCAGTTAGATAGCTCAACACATAAGACAGAATGGAACATATTTTCGTGAAAATTAAGCATGATGCAAAATCCTACCCACTAACTTTTGATCTTGGTGAGTAATCCAGTAATCCAATCCATTGTTTTCCATATTTTTGTTCAAATCACTACTATACTATTGTTCTAGTTTAGTTAGGATCGTATGAGTTACCCATCTTACAGTACCATCGTACATACAATTAAATGACAGAACAGTAAGCCGGAAAACGCTTTGGGAGAGACGAGGAACCTGTTAGAAGGGTTAAAGGATTTTTTTTTTTTTTTTCACATCGAAAAACGCCTAGAAAGCGGCCATGTTAAACACCTTTTTCTCCGAATCTACTGAAGATTATCAATTTGAAAATTTTAGGATTTGTTATGTAACTTTCAGTCATACAACTTCTGGAAATATTGCATACACAAAAATTAGTGCCATATTACACAAACAACAAAAAACGCTAGTGAAATGTTGACTTTGAAAATTTATTTTTTCAGATCCACTACGAATTTTAAAAAGTTGTATGACTTAAATGTGTTTTGATAGTTGGTACACGCATGGAAAAATTGTATTTAATTTTATAAATTAGCACAAAAATTTTAAAAGTTTTATTCTGGATTCCAACTGAATAGATGGATTTATCTGCCAAAAATACCATTGCGACCAAGTTTTAGCCGACATTGGAAGCTTTCAGAAAACCAGACAACCCTCATCAACCAATTCACGAATTAATACTACAATTGGATAAATAGTGTTATTTTTTGTTAAAACATAGTACATTGATATTCAATAATTGATAATAAGTATGATACCTATTATACAGGTATAATGATACAGTATAGTAGTATAGTACAGGTAGTATGATACAGGTATAATAATACCTATTATAGGTATCGTGTTTTGATACCTATCAGACATTAGGGATTGTGATCTAAACAGAATTTAAGAAGTGATTTTCCGCCATTTTTCTGATCGGTATCTTGCAAACGATGGGAACAAAATCTAAATATTCATATTGTTACAAAAAGGCGTTCGACTATTATACCGTGTGTTTCACTATAATTTGCTGACTAGTGGTGGGTACGTGATGCAGGGTTTTAATACGTAGGAAACTTCCAGAAGTTAGATAGATGCAAATCCCAGATTATTGAGTGTTGAAACGGAAGAATCATAACCAAACTACTGAACCACACCCAAACGGCTGAACCACACCTTAACGGCCATGGGAGTAGGATGTGTGCAGGAAGGATGCATGGAGAAACCTCTACCTATCTTTACAAGTAAGATACTAATGGCCTATAAAATATGGGAGGTATATCATCGATATTTCGAGGTATGAACTGAATCCCTAAATTCACTTCACAAGACATATCCATACCTTCCTATAACTTCCACGAAGCGGAGGTACTTTTTTGAGGACAATGCCTACAGAGCACGCGAATCAGAATAATATTCATTCTTACTCGTTTTCGGGGGTTCGTTATGCCATAATTAGATTCAAGATGTAACCCCGATGAAGCTGGATGCATGTCATTCGCTACCTGATAATTAACAGATAGGGAAAGGCAGAGCCACCTGATATGGTGGAGGGTGTGGAATCACGGTCGGCTAGACTCGGATGCGGACTACCGTGGTTTTGGCTTCCTCTTGAATTCATCGGCTTATTCATCATGGTTTATCATGAACGAATGTCGGTCTCGAGATGTCCTTATGATACCTGACAGATACCCTGGTAATCTTACGTATCTCTCATCAATCGTCATGAGCATTTACATGTGCGAATGTTTCTCAAGAAGTTACAACGAAAAAAGGTGCCGAATTCTCCTGAAAGAAACTGGGGAAAACAAAATATCTACCTATAAAATCGCACTTCCTGCAAAGCAAAGGACTGGATTGCATACTTGTAAATGATTAGCCACAATTACTTTTGCAAGGTACTTTTCACCAATACCATCCTAATTATTTATCTCTACTTATCCGTTCGGGCCAAGTTCTATTGAAATCTGAAGATTATAGGATTATTACTGAAGACTATGTTGTTATTACTAAAAACGCTGCAAATTATTACACAATGGTTTATTATTTTTGAATTTTCTATATAGATCACTCGTCTGATCGTATAGATCACAAAGTCAACAACCATCCAACATGAAGAAAAACATCGATCGCATTTCGGTCAGCTTTAATTTGAACAGAGATTAGGCCTCTTTTGCGATTCACACTCGTGTTTCTGATTTATCGTACGTCCAAACTTTAAATTCTCGTAGCGAGCGGACGGTTTGTCCTACAGAGCTGAGGGTGCTCTCAAAAAATTTTAAAAATTCTATGGAATCTTAAATTGAAGGAAAAACAATACCTTTATATCGAAATTTTTTGAGTTAGGGCGTTTTCAAATTTTCAAAATTGATTTTGGAACCCTTAGAACTGACCTACATCAGCAAAAATCTTCGGGGCACAACTAGACCCCAAATGGAGCCTACATAACAAATTTCATCAAAATCGGTCAATGCTAAGTGGCAAAAGTGCCGCGTACGGCGGACGGACGGCCAAATTTTTATTCGATTTTTGGATTCTACGTACCTTGAAACGTAAACCATCAAATTTTGAGGGGGTGTTAAAGAAAATTTTTTCTTGGTCGATTCCAAAGGTTCATTATTGAAAATAATAAACCAAAATGGATGCCAAAACTGAATTTTATAGATTTTTTATAGAATGTTGCTATCTGAATAAAATGTAAGTAGAAGTTAAGAATTATAAGTACTTGGGAGTGGATCTTACGCCGCAGCTGAATTTGAAATTGCACTTGACCTCAAAACTTGCAAATGCAAAGTTAGGACTGAACATTGTATGGTAAGGATTTGTAGAAAATGATGACCTTACCCTATGTAAGGTAGAATTTACTATTTTCAAATCTGTTAGTAGGTCAATGATTTGTTGTGCAAGGCAAGTTTGGGGGTATGAGGTTCACAAACAAATGGAAATATTAATGAATTTTTTTTGTTTGAAAAATGTTCTCCTTACTTAAGAATAATCCAGATAATATGGTTTATTTTTAAAATGGAGTACAGCAAATTACAATTATACTTTTAACCTTTGCTTAAATTATACTGTCAAAGAATTGCTATGCCCGACTTCAAGGTGTACCAACGTGATTGCTCGTGAAGTTATTAGAAAGAAAGTTCAGTGGATGGCAGCCTGGAAGGAGCTTGCGGATAGGCATGATGTGGAATTCCCGATGAGCCCAAACTTATCTTGCAACAAAAGAACTTCGTCATAATAAGTTTATAGAATCCTGTAGAGAGAGAGCATTGGCAGCCCGTTTCCATGAAGTTTATCAAAGTCTAGGTCCTCGAACTATGTAAGAGAAGTTAACCTTAGTCATCTTGCAATTAGAAATATTTGTAGAGCACGTTGCGAAATGATAAATTTGAATTTTAAACCATGGATCATGGATCGTACATTTACGTGTCCTCTGTGTAATTCGGGGGATGATGAGATGGTGACCCATTTTTTAGCTCACTGTCATATTTTGAGAGGAATTCGCAGAGCTAAGTTCGGCTCCTTATATTTAACTGATGAGGAGGTATTCGAATATTTGAGTGGAAAAAAACTGGTTGGCCCTAGATTGGTTCATACGCCAAAGTACCGAAAAGTGTTGGTGGATGAATGGAACTTTTAATTATTATATAATAATGGATTAAATAACTTTAATGTGAAACCATAATCAATCCAGTGCCAAATAATGCAAATTGACCCAATCAGTAGGTAATGATCGTGATAGTTTATTTTTGCTTGTCAACATCACATGTGAGAACTAATCAAAATGATTGTGTTAAACCTCCAGCGCTCAATGCACCCTGTAGGTGCACTCAGTTCTTCCTCGATAAAAATTTCCCATGGAGCCAAAAAAGTTTGTTGCATCATCTGCGTCCATCTCAATTGTCTACTGAAGGATAATCAAGAAGAAGAAGTCGTATTTGAAATGTTCTGGCTTTGTTATAACCGTTCAACTACGACCCTGTACACGTTTATTATGTCTAACACGACTTGCTGAAGTTATTCGTTAACCATGAGTAATAAAGGGTATACATCCAGTCACTTGTTACTTTTTTGTGTTACCAGATTGTTGTGGTAACGAGATAAATCAAAATCTAGTCGTCAATATTCGTTTTTATGTGGTTTGGGGTTCGTCAAAGTTGGGCGTCACCTGTAGGGTGCATTGGTCATTCGAGCAACTGAGATGGCTTCCGTCAGGATTTCATTTTTTGCCACAATTTTTCCGTATTTCAGAGGTTTTGCTTCTTTATTTTTGTATTTGATTGTCTCTACACATTTGGCAGTTTAAAATATCATGTGTTTATAGTGTTTCATGTTCATGTGATAGATCAAGAATCTATGTGATCCATTTCTCTATGTGTCATCAATCAAGGTGTGTGTTCTTGACGATTTATATATGGTCAGATGGAATGACAATAGCATCAAGGTGTGGCATCAAACTGCTATGGTGTGATGCGGATCCATAAGGTTGAGAGTGTAACCCTTAGGGGGTATTTTGATTCTTAGACTTTGCTGCCACCACCTGCTTAGCAGGACAAGGTTAATTTCACAAAATCTTGAAAACTTCTTTCTACAACGAACAATTATTTAATCAAAGAGAAAACAAACAAGATAATCAACTTTATCATGAACATAAAAAAAACATTAAACACCTATAACTTTTACTTTCTCTTCCTCGTATGAATTGACAAAAACAAAATTGAACTCTCTCTCTCTCAAGTTGTAATAAAAGTAAATAAAAATACAAAAAAGATCCATCAAAATACAAAAGCTAAATTGGGAGCTCACATAGTTAATCCACTGTTTCCTAGAGAAAACTTCTGTCTGTCTCTTCTCTGATGATCACTCGAAGCAGGTAACAGGGGGAGGGGGGAAGTGGTGCACCACTAAACGTTAATATTGGCCACGGACAACTCTCTCAACAGACTTCCAGGCAAGGACTAACTGAAAACTCCAAAAACTCTAAACAGGTGGGGGAAACAGGAACCAGAGAAAAGGTGGGGGCAACAGGAACCAGAAGAAGGTGTGGTTGGGCCCGAGCTAGACACAGAGGCTTTGTTTCTCCGTGGATGAAGACCATGGAGTATTGGGGTTTCACTCCTTCTCTCTCTGAAGGCCGATGCCCTCATCGGCACCTCCCTCTCACCACCGCCTCAACGAGCAGCACTCACCATCTGGTAGAGCCTCCAAGTTCTGCATCTCCTACACTTCTTCACCTCCATCTGAGTGGCTGCGTGACTCTTGTTTGGACACTTGACCTGATCCAAGGTCCAGGTTCCCTTCGAGCGCAGCCTAGTCATTAGACATCTACAGGCATCGCACCATGGGCGGGAAATGTATTGGCGACGTCGTCCACACACTCCACACAGCACCGAATACAAGCTGGGTTGGTCACTCTCAAATGCCTCAGTGGGGAACTCTGCACAATCCTCGTACAAGGGGCAGTCACTTGAAGCTTCCTCCCCAGATTCCTCATCCCTATGGCCAATCGCATCCTCAGCCGGGCCATCCAAAACCACCTCAGTCTGTGGAACCTCCAGTCTAATGGGCATCACAGGCATCAAAAGCTCTTTTCTTGCCTGCATAGTTGCTGGTCTGACTTCGGTCAACAGCTCCACCTTTCGAGTATGGGGATCCAGGAGATGTACCTCAGACTTATCAGGGTAGATTGAAACGGGTAGCCTTCGAAGGAGATCCAACCCCAGGAGGTCCAAACCAGAGTGACACCTGGCAAAAATCCTGAAGGTGTGATGCAATCGTCTTCCACCTATCTCAACTTCAACGTGCTGCTGCCACAGAAATGGCAGGGGCTGTCCATCTGCTCCCCATGCCTGAATCTTAGTCGGCACCACTGGAACTCCAGGGATGGGCGTTGCCAACACAGAAATTTGGGCTCCTGTGTCAAGAAGAAGGCTTCTCTCCTGCCCATAAAAACGGACTGCAACATGCATTGATCTTCGGAAAGGGGACTCCACCACAGGGAGATGAACCCTTCCTGTTTCTACTCCCTTAGCTACTCCTCCAGGAACATGTAAGCCAGAAGGTGGGGGCTGACTCACATCTGGTGTACTACAAATCTCCCTCCGGGATTCACTGTTGGGGTCAGTGCCCCCATCGCGTCGTAGGAAGTGTTTCCTCTTTTGGCATTGGGTTTCCAAATGACCAAAATATCCACAAAAGTTGCACATATCTTGCTGAAGGTATTGCTGACAACTAGCTGGAAAATGTTTCCAACTTCCACAAAAGACACATGGCTGCTGGGGAGTTCCCATAACTGGTCGAGAGCTAGTTGCCATAGTTTGAGGTCGTGATCCTGAAGCTCCTCTTGTTGGGCATGCCGCTGCAAAATGGTTAAGGCCACCACATGTGTAGCACTTCCTTTGGTTCTCATCTGTCCTCACACCAGCTACATTCCAATAGTCAGGTACTCCCTCTGCCCAGTTCAGAGTCTCTTCCAGTTCTTCTGCTTTCTTCAGGGCAGCCTCAAGGGTGACTGGTGGCTGATTTACAAAATGGCTACCATACATGCTCGGGAGGCCCTTCAAAAACGCCCTCACAGACCTCGCCCCGACCCAGGCTCTCCTTTGCTCCTGTGTCAACACCACATCCTCTGTTTGTGCTGCACAAAGAGCAGTATGGCGGATTCGATCAGCAAAGTGCCTCAGTGTCTCTCCTTCTCCCTTTTGCATCGTCCAGAGGCGGGCAGCTGCCTTCTCTGGATCATCATGGCTGTACCAGTTCAATAAGGCAGTTCGAAGTGTATTGTATGGTTCGTTTCCTTGTGCTAGATGTTGATGATCCTGCAAAAATACCTTCGCAGATCCTTTCAATTTCACTCGCAAAAGTCGCACCTTCATAGCCTGATTAAGGTCCTGGGTAACCTCATCAAATATTTCGAAAAATCCGTGAATGGGAACGCTGTCACAATCCTCTTGATCCCAAGAATCAATCTCCTGCATCAAAGAGCGGGGAAGCTGGTCTACAGGAGGGGCTGGGTCTCGAGGTCCCAGAGCAACCTCTAACCGAGCCATAGCAGCTGTTATTGCCTGCAGTGCCCTTATATTGTCATCTGGTTCATTCATGGTTTGTTTCTTTTTCCTTTTCCCCTTTTGCCGATCAATCTTGAATTCGTCAGAGGAATAGTCTGCCAAAGCCGCACCAAAACATACACCCCGAAATATGAATCAGTATCTAACCAGATCAAATTAATATGAACCCGATAACTGATTTTTTTTGAAAATAAATGAACTGGTCGGAAAACGAACTGGTTGAAAAAATGACCCGGTCAAAAAACGAGCCGGGTGGAAAATTGAACTGGTCGAAAAATGATCCAGTCGAAAAATGACCTGGTCAGAAAAGATCTGGTCGAAAAACGAGCTGGTTGAAAAATGAACTGGTAACAAAATGATCCGGTCGAAAAAAACGAGCCGGTTGAAATTGAACTAGTCAATCAAAACACACAAAAATAACACCAATGGTTCACTTATTCACATGCATCAACTTAACACTAACTTCTAAACTTGAGAGAGTTTACTGTAGCCTACTGGTTATAATCGAATCCTACCGCTGTTCACCAAATTGTAACCCTTAGGGGGTATTTTGATTCTTAGACTTTGCTGCCACCACCTGCTTAGCAGGACAAGGTTAATTTCACAAAATCTTGAAAACTTCTTTCTACAACGAACAATTATTTAATCAAAGAGAAAACAAACAAGATAATCAACTTTATCATGAACATAAAAAAAACATTAAACACCTATAACTTTTACTTTCTCTTCCTCGTATGAATTGACAAAAACAAAATTGAACTCTCTCTCTCTCAAGTTGTAATAAAAGTAAATACAAATACAAAAAAGATCCATCAAAATACAAAAGCTAAATTGGGAGCTCACATAGTTAATCCACTGTTTCCTAGAGAAAACTTCTGTCTGTCTCTTCTCTGATGATCACTCGAAGCAGGTAACAGGGGGAGGGGGGAAGTGGTGCACCACTAAACGTTAATATTGGCCACGGACAACTCTTTCAACAGACTTCCAGGCAAGGACTAACTGAAAACTCCAAAAACTCTAAACAGGTGGGGGAAACAGGAACCAGAGAAAAGGTGGGGGCAACAGGAACCAGAAGAAGGTGTGGTTGGGCCCGAGCTAGACACAGAGGCTTTGTTTCTCCGTGGATGAAGACCATGGAGTATTGGGGTTTCAAGAGAATTGGTTTCGACAACTAAAAGAAACAGAAAATGACGGTAGATTGTCCAAATGACATTCAGCGATTCAACAGTTTCAAGGGTCGCGTCGATCTGTTTGACGAGAACATTGGATCTTTGAGAGTCAGTTACAATGGAAAAAATTGTGGTACCTAGTGTTTCAATTTGGAATCGGCGCTGCCTGCAAAAATCGTGGCAGCTTTATAAAGCCACCTCCAAGGTAGCAATCAAATACTGTGAGTTCAGGAGAGATGAGGTACATTACATCGTCACCCATAAAGTTCCAGCTAAAAAACCAAGAAGTTTGTGTTCGATCCACCGGATGACGAGGAAGAAACGAAGTAAGACCTAAAAAACATGAAAAAGTTCCCTGCTAGCAAAGGAGATTCAGATGAATGCCACAAGAACACCAGGTTCGTGGGTAAAGTCTGTGAGGTTGGTCTACACATCCATGACCACTATATTTCAATTTCAATTTTTTATATACATACCTTCCACATCTGTCCCATTTTTCATTTTTTAATTAGCATCTCAGTTTGCCATTCGAATAAAGCGTTTTCCAACTAATTTTTGTGGTACTATTCCATACTTGTAGTAGAGCCCTCTTAGTTGCGCTATTGCCCAATGCACCCTACAGGGTGCGGCTCTATAGCAAATAATCAGCAGCAGCAGAAATAGCAAAAACTGTGTGTATGCTTCAATTAAAGACCAACTAACACAAAAAAGAGAAAAAATTTCAAATCTTGACGGTAGGTCCCTTTTGGGCGCTGGAGGGTTAAGGCTGATTTTTATTACATTTCGTTACATATTTATTTTGTCCGAACCCTGGCTCATAGCTCGGTGCTACAGCCGTATAATGTTTTGTTTAATGTTATTATGTTTTATGTACATTTATTAGAATAAAGCATTTCAAAATTAAATTCAAATTCAGTACAAATCAGAGTCACCCACCAAACTTGGGTAATTTTAATAAATAAAAAAACCGTTTTTAGGTTAAATTTTCCATGATTCCAATTTTAAGATTTTCAGATTTTTTTTTTTAAATTATTGTTTACCCCACCGAATTTCAGAGTAGTTACCATCAATTTAGAAGTTCAATCGAATCAAAAATTGATTTTGACATAATTAATTCTTTAGTTAGGACTTACTGATGTAGGAGGTTCCTCGTGCGTTTTATTTAGATCGTAGATTTTCTGTACTTTGATTGAATCAACGCAGGACTGAGGGAGCATAATTAATGTAATATAGTAACTTTGTGCGGTGGATGGAATTCTTTGGGCTCAAAAATGCATGTTTGATAGATGTTGCTCATAATCATTCCATGGTGCAGGTGAAGAGGTAGAGGGGGGAGGGGGATGGTTTGACAAAAATAGTTTTGAAATGTAATTTACAATGTTCGCTCCATTACTAGTTCATCAGCCACGAAACGAATGGAACGTTTTGCAGGATTCCAACCTGGCTGAGCAATAATTACCATATATTTCAAAAAATATAAAATCAAGAGAAGTACCTAGTCATACCGATAAAACCGTAGAAACTATCACCGAATTGATCTAGTATTCATGAGTACTATTAATATTAAATGACATGTCGAAGGAACTAAAAACGTGTCCATTTGCATAAGAAAATGCGACACGACGAGAGCTCGCGAAATCACCTTCACATTCGCATAAATTTCCCTTCCAAGGGCGCTTCCGTCACGAAGAAGGAATACTTACCGTCACCAAGAAGGTAGTACGACTCATGCAGAAGGTACCCTCGAATTCACTTTGTTACACATCCCAGCCTTGAGTTTGAGAGGACATAGTTGAGGTGCCTACTTGGTAGTTCGGATATTTACTATTCAAATTCTAATGCACATATTTACCAATGCTTGGGGGGTGAGCGAAGTTGTATTGTGCACATTTCCCATGAAGAACATTATAATACGCGACCAATTTTTATTCAATATAGAAAACTTATTATCATTATAGTTATTCAAAATAGAAGAAACCCATTCTATTGGAGGCCACAATTAAAATCGCACATCAACCTTTCCTTTATATCTCACAAACTTGACACAATTTTTGTAAAATCTTATTTGGTCCTTGAACTTAAAACTAGGTAAGTACTAATAATAATTTTAAGAATTTTCATAATTCTTACTTCTGAGATCCTTCATAGTAGGATCGCATTTCCCAGTCTTCAAAAGGCACCTGTAACAATATCAAATCATCGCATTAGAGATCAAGTAAATCGTATCAAAGTAAATTTTACCACATCTCAACAAAATCTATATCCACCCCCATGAATAATGTCGAAATACAGGTATTTGGACAGTACGATCAGCATTACCAATAATAAATTGTTAATGAAATGGATTGCCAGATATTTATGTAGGTACTCGTTGAACAAACCATAATTCACATCTAGGTCTCAGGTAGGTTCCGAATCAAAGGAAAAGAAGTTATGCGTCAACTTTACGTGTGCGAAATCATGTTCCCGCGTTCCAGGCAGTGCGTGGACAGTGGTAGGTATAATGAAAAAATGAAAGCAGATTCTTCTTAGATTAACCGTCTCAACGTTTCCTGTACCTAGTTATTGTTTTTGTTTCTTGATGCGCAGAGGCTCGCGAAGCATATTGCGTAACTGGTTTATTGAACTAACATAATCATAATTAACATAATCAAGATATCTATGGGACCTACCTGCATAACAGCCCAATATAGTGAGTTGCCCAAGAGACGCCCAGAAGCATACAATTTCCTTATGGTATTGTCAAAATGTGAACTTATGTATTCTTTCTCCAATCATATTCATATTGTTTTTTAATAGAAATAATAGCAAACTAATTTTTATACAACAATTTGAATGGAAAAATTATTATCTTGATAAAGAAAATATGAACTTAGATTTCGAAAAAATATTAAATTTTATTTGGAAAAAGTCACCTGCTGGAAGCGTAAATTTCTCCCTTATTATAAAAAAACGATAGATTATGGATTATGTCCATTGTTGTAGGAGTAATTTGAAAATTAAAATGATGAAATAAAATACACACTAAAACTTTTTTTAAGAAAAAAAACTCTTTTTACTCACAGAAAAAGTAAATAGGTAGGTACATACCATTATTGAGCATTACTAACGCTAGTGCTAATATTTAATAATTTTGACTATCTTTCTTACTGAGATGTAGGTATCAACCTACTTCATGCTAATAAATTATTTATAAAATGTCTTTTTAAAAGATTTAAATGATTCATTTCATCATTTTCATTTTCAAATAACACCTAAAACAATGGAAATATCCATGATCTATTGTTTTTCCCTCTAAGGGAGAAATTTAAGTTTCCAGGTGACATTTTCCCAATAAAATTTAATATGTTTTTGAAATCTAAGTTCATATTTTTAATTAAGATGATACTTCTTTCATTCAAATTGTTGTATAAAAATTAGGTGGCTACCTACTTTTATGGTATGTACCTACCTATTTACTTTTCTATGATTAAAGAGAATTTTTTTTTTCTAAAAAAAAACTTTCCGATCGCACGCAAGTATCGCAGTATCTTAGAGAGAGAATCTTGCTTCACAGCTACCGATATGTAGCTATAATTTTGTTTACTGGTATCGCGTTGCATTTCTCTTCTGTGGCCAAAAAAGTAGCAAAAAATTTCTTGACCCCCAGCCAAAAGACATGTCCATGTCAAAACTTAAGTTGACTTGAAAGGATTTGATACTGCTTGGTTACAAGGGATACCAAGTAATAAAGTTCGACTGTAATAAATTGTACTAGGTATATATTGAAATAGTGCCCACAGAGTATACAAAGAAACACCTTTAGTGTGATGTGATGCGGGAACAGTTCTATGGAGTTATTCCTGTTGGGCATGTCGGCAGGAGTGTTCCGTGGTATCACCTCCCTCGTCCCGTTCGACTCATACCTAACCTGGCGGTCGTTCTATTGAGGCACTTCGTTTTATCCCTCTCTCCCACCTCCACCTTCCTCACATTTATCACTAGCGACGGCGCGGAGTCATGTAAATCCTGGGCATCCTCCCCATTATACGTTATTTTAATTAATTAATTTTTTATTGTATGCTCTCTCCGTCTTTGGGTAGAGTTTAAAAAAATAAACGAAACAGAAAGGTAAGTCGAAAAAAAACTGGCAATTTTCATGCCACGAGGTTTCATGCTTGAATCCGCGCTTTTACTCATGTATTAAACAACCTTGGAAGAGTTACGAGAAAAATCCACGTTCCTTTCAAAGCACTCGGAATATTATTTCCAAGAAACATTGGTTTGACGATCAGTGCAGCTGGTTCAGCTTTCTATGAGGGAATATTCTCAACATTCCTCGGTTATTGTGTATCGGGGGACCGCTGAGAGACGCACCCACCGAGGAACAACTTTACTTAGATTAATGAGTGACCTTGAAACCTACACCCTGCAATTGTGAGAGAGGAATATTAAATTAGACCGTCTCGCTTGATGGACCAACGTTTTAATTCCAGCTTAGATCGCAATATGAATCGACACTTGGACGAGATTTATGAGAGCAGCAACTTTAAGGTGGTTCCTATGCCAATTTAAACGACGCACGGAAGACCACTGGTAGGTAATAAACAACAAGCTTTTTTTATTGCTGTCATACTTTAGTGTACATCCTAAGAATAGTCATGGAAAAATTAATAAAGGTATCATGAATCAAGATGGCAGTTAATTACGTACGTAGGCAATTGGGTCAGTTTGATACTAAATGATAGGTGTAGAGGACCTGATAAAGAGATCGAAGAATCCATGGAGTCCGATGACGACCGGTCCATCGCAGATAGTTCTTTAACGGTCGAAAACGTCTGGGAGGTAGGCTTATAATTTGGTAAGTAGTTGAAATATTCTACACCTTTGTATCGAAATAGTTCTTGAGAGTCAGCAAGTGTTTCAGGTCTTGTGGATAGGACCCTCATAGTTGAAAGTATTCATCACTGCACAGTGTAAAGAGTATACAAGTTGGTTTCAACTGTTGTCTTGCATACATTCTGTAAGGCTCTTCCTATTATTTCTACCATCATTCCTTTGAAGAACTAGTACCAAACGAATATTTTGTGTTACACCATCATCGCATATCTGCCTATACTGGTTCTCAAGACACGAGCCTGTTGCCTAATCAGTAAGATATTTTGAGAGAACTTGAAGCGTGCCTTCATCGAGTTGTCAATGACTTGAGATTGGAATTCAATTTGTTGACTGACCTCAGCCAGTTCCATCAGCTTTGGGGAATACGATTTACACCTGGGGGTTGAAACAAAAGTGGAATCATCAAAATACACCAGATATCAATCTTCAACAAAATTGATGAAACATAAATATTGCGATGAACAGTCCTGGAAACCCAATGGGACGCCACCCGGAAGATTGTAGAACCGATTTTTGACCGACTTCAAAGGGCCGAAGACCCGCGACGGAGGAGGTTCTCTTTTCGGTGTGTCGTTGGACGACGATTTTTTTTTTCTGTATGTCCGAACGCCTCGAATTTTTTTTTTACTCTAGTACCAATCTGCCTGACTCTTTTTGAAATTTATTCTACCAGTATCCGTGGTGGTCCCGTTTTTCTGTCCAGGTACCTATCTATCTAAGTCCCAGAATCACTCATTCTCCAAACCCAAGATAGAAGACTCATCAGCTGATCTCCATTTGATTTCTTAGCTCTCGAACCCTTGGAAGCTCTGATTACAAATAAAGGCTATAAGTAGTGTTCTAGAGGTGTGTGTTGGTTCTTAAATTGCATTGTATCCTTCAGCCTGTAGCTCAGCCTCCAAAAAACAGACTACAGGAGTGAACGATGCAAATCCAGAGGATTTTAGTTTTCAACCACAATGAATGGGAAACAATGGCCCGTGACAGCTCGAGCGACGTCAAAAAGGAATTGGGAAATCGTTTTAAAGGCAGTGATTAAAGAACGGGAGTCGTCAGTGCGAAATTTGACGCTCGTATCAACCAGACATCTGAGGAGATACGATAGGCCAGTCCATCGTACGTGACAGCGGCTGTGGTCGAGCGTGACCTCAAGGTCTTCGGGCCCTCGTTTACCTCGTCGTTATCACCCAGTTTTAATGACTGACTGGCCGACTATCTGTTACACGGGAAACCGAAGCTTGTTTTCGTTTGTTTTGTTTTCAGGATGAGTTTTTATTAGAATGGAGATTGATTGCATGAGTCATCAGTCGACTCCAAAATTATACTAAAAGAAGTTGCGAGGACAGTCAGATCTCTCACAATGAACAACTAGTATCATCTTATTAAATGAGTACGTTTAGATATACGCACGAGTATATCAAGTATCTTAAGAGTTCCTTTAGTTGAGGCACAGATTCGGAACACCACTATTCATACTTGTAAGCAATAACCTTGTTCTAAACCTTGAATTCCACTCAAAGGTGAATGTTGACAAATCAATGCCTACATTAAAGCAATCAGGCGTTTTCTTCTCAACCTCAGTAAGTTAATAACATCACAAGCATCTCCTGTAATATAATAAAACATACCTGCCTAATGCAGGGCTTAGAGAAGAATAGTATAAAACGTCATTATTTAATAATTTTTATTTTATTCGTGGGTTTAAAATTGTTTGGTAATGATGCTAAAAAAAATTTCCGGAGTGAATCCTTGAAATTTTCCTCTAAGATTTGTCCTTATTGACCATTCCCTAAACAATACAAGTCCAGCATCAAACCTAATATATTTTTTTAGAGCGTTTATTTGTCAATATATCAACTAGTTACATTTGAGGTATTGTAGGTATTCAGATGTGAGGTAACTATTCAGATATTTACTTCACATATATATTACTCATTTCAACCTAATAATGTCATCGAAATCGGGCTATGGCTTCTTGAAGTTACCCAGGACAAATATTGACTACACACAGACGCGAAATGCGACTAAGAATTTTGATTTAGGAGGTTTACAATTTATTTGAACTTCAATAAACATGCGTACATTTACCTACAAACCCAACAACCATAACTAAAACAAGTGGGTGAGTTCACTGAAATTTTGGACGTCAGTTGAATTTTGAATTTACTAATTTAAAATCTAAAATGTTGAAGTCTATATGGGCACCGTCCTCTAATTTCAGGCATCTCACTCTCCTTCTGCATCCGCGAAGTCTCATCGACACTCCTCGCATCACAGCCATTTGTGTTTTGACACGTACTCAGCAGGTCACGAATACAAAAGTTTCGATATTTAAGAAGCAAAAATTGGAGTTCAATTGCTTTTTTTTTTAATTATAGAATCGCTTGAAGACAGTTTGTAATGACAGGGGATTTCAGAAGGAGATTAACAGGATTTATTATGATAACATCCCTATCGTTGTCGAAGACCTTCGGTTGTTTGGATTACCTCTTCTAATAAAGAATCAGCAAATTATATTCATGAAACCCCTTCAAGTCAATTGCATTCGG
Source organism: Apolygus lucorum (assembly GCA_009739505.2). Classification (NCBI taxonomy): domain Eukaryota; kingdom Metazoa; phylum Arthropoda; class Insecta; order Hemiptera; family Miridae; genus Apolygus; species Apolygus lucorum. The sequence continues at coordinate 5,016,844 of CM019169.2, forward strand.
TATAAATTATGCAGATATCTCTAGAATCTCACGACAGCTGCACTATTTACGATGAGCCGTGACTTCTGCATTCTGCAATTTAATTTCTTTTGACGAGCATTGTGCCAACCGGAGATCCTAATAGCTAGGTATCCGTCAATGTGCATAGTTAGACCACTACCAAAGAGATTAAATAATAATTACCTCCCAAGCACATAAAAATATCACTTCTGATTAATTGAGTAGAGTAGTAAATTACCACTTTGATACAAACACTTATCTAGCTGATCAAAAAAAACCATCAAAAAATGCTCCTACTCCTTACTTATTTTTACAGGTTTATTAGTTGTTTACAAAGCTCACCCATCTGGAAACAAAAAATTTTTCCACTTGGATAATGTTATAAATATAATACACAAGGCAGCGTTAGAGTTGATACTTGAAGAACAATAAAACAATTCTCGGGCTCCTCAATTATCAACACTTAGTACTCAAAAATTGTTGAACTACTTAAATGTTTATATGCAAATAACTCAGCTTAACCAAAACACACCCTAAGCTTGAGATCAATTTTCTCTCTGTAAACTTGAATAGTTTCTCAACACCCAAAACGGATTTTTTAAATATTTTATTAAAGATAAATAGCACGCTGCTAAGAAATACTGTGGTTAACCGCCATTCCGCCAATCTCTAGTCCTCTCTAGAAGCCAGTGGTGGGCCCTCCCAGGGCCCAATTGTAGTCAACTAATGTGGTCAAGATTTGGGTACTGAAGGAGTCAAACAAAATTATTATGACTTCGTATGTAACCTTTTTTACGTCTACAGGATATTTTATTCACTCTACCTAACATAAGTATTCAAGAGTTGATAGCAACCCAGTATAGGATTTTACTTCCGAGTCTATCAAGGTAGCGGAAGCTTTGTTTTCACTTTTCAAGGTTGAAAACTGAAAACAAAAAGAAAAAAAAAAAGTTCTACAAAATCGAAATATCTACTCGCGTTTTACGTTTCGAACCTTTCTGAACAATTTTGGTTCCGTGTCTGTCTGTCTTTCATGAAATCCTTGCCACAGCCATAACTTCTACAATTCTCATTCGATTTTGATGAAATTGTCAGGGATTGTATGGGTTGGCGTGTAGATGGTCCCCTATGAAACTAATCACCCCCGGACTGATAGCAGCCGCTGCGCATGCGCAAACGTGAAGTCCTTGTAACAGCCATAACTTCCACATTTCCCATCCGATTTCAGAGAAATTTCAAGGGATTAAGTAGATTAGATTGTAAATAATTTCCTATGATAATCATCACTCCCGGACTGATAGCAGTCGTTGCGCATGCGCGAACGTGAATTCCTCGTAACAGCCATAACTTCCACATTTTCTATCTGATTTCGATGAAATTTTCAGGGATTATGCGGATTAGGTTGTAACTAGTCCCATATGCAAATCAAGGCCTTTAAAATTACAGTAACCTCTGCGCATGCGCAAACGTTAAATCCTTCTAATAGCCATAACACTAACATTTTCCATCCGAATTTGATGAAATTTTCAAGGATTGTTCGGTATGGCGTATAGATGGTTCCCTATGAAAATCATCTCTCCCAGACTAATAGTAGTTGCTGCGCATTTGCAAACGTGAATTCCTTGTAACAGCTTTAACTTCTACATTTTACATCCAATTTTGAAGAAATTTCTCAGGATCATTCAGATTAGCGTGTAGATGGTCCCCTATGAGGGTAGTAGAAGGTACTTGGAGATTGATGTTTTGAGTTAACTTCTACGCATCGGATCTACTAAACAGTCGTGTTATGGATACGAGGAAGCTATATACCACACCCACTCGGAAGACGTTTTTTTCCAATGTTGATAGTTTGTAACTAACCTACTCACAGGCCGCTGGGGTGAGGGTCTGCCACTGGCTGGCACTCCCTTGTTTTTCATATGCCTTTTCTTGTAAGATATTATGCTGGTTAATAATACTTGAATAAAACTAGCAGAAATAACAGACACATTATTTTTCAAGACAAATCTTGCGTTGGAAAGCCGAACGGTTGGCTATCCATCAAATCAATCTTCCCCAAGGTAGGTAATCATCCCGAAGTAAAATGCTAAACGGTTCCGGGCTGAGCTCCGACATGGGGGGGGAAAAGGAGGTGTTTTTTTAGTGGGTTTGAATCCCACATAACCTGGAGGACGCGGACCCTTCCAGGTACCTATCTTACGAGATCCAACTCCACCTATGGATCTTAAAGATTTTCTCACCTGCCTGCCGAAAAAAAGTAGGTAATCATCTTGTGTTTGTTAGGTATATTTAGTGTTCCGCGATCATTAGCAGTACCTAATCTACACTGTGCCAACTTATTGTCAATGCCAATGCCGACCAACTCACGTGAACTGATGATTCATAATGGAAAGGATCTTATTCCGCCCAAATAACAGGAACGAAACAATCGCTTAGGAGACATCAAACCTGGTAGGCTATCCTTGAAAAGATTCGCGTGATGTAACTACCCCGATCAACGCCACTGTAATCACGAGTGTGATCCTGTCCAAGATCCCCTCGTCAATTCAGCTTTTCATCAATTTACACCGCGAAGGTATACACGAAAACAGGAATCATTTACACTTAGGATTGCCAGTATACTTATTTTTAATACCAAGGACTGGAATAATAGTGATATTCTTGTGACATTATTATTTTTTAGCATGGAACATGCTTTCGCCTAACTGGGTAAAAACGTGACGAAACCGAGGAACGAAAGTAGCGCCGGATTTTGTAACGATTTTCACTTACAACCGAACCGTTTCTAGGGAAATGTATCGCTGTTAGTTTTCATCCCACGAAAATCGTTCGCCACTCGTTGACATATAGGTGACATCAAGGGACATCAAGAGGTGAATGAAATGACGAGCAATTTGAAAAGCAGGCCGATAAAGAGCTAAATTAAAACAGCAAACAACAAATTCCTAATAAAAGGAAACAGCAAACAAACAAAACATGGCTAAGCATGTTCCATGTTTCTTGAATTTTAGCCGAAGGATCTACTAAGCAGTAACCATCCGGGGGTCCAGGGGGCTCGTCTGCAGTTTTGTCTGCAATTTGTTCAAAACCCAAGGAATATTTAAAATAGTATTAAAATTGTGAGGAAGGAAATTTAAGTAGTTTCTTGATTTGGCATAAACACCCCGTGGTAATCTAAACGTAATGACGCTCTAGTTGATCATTTGTCCACTAGAGGGCTGAGTCACAGGTTGAACAGGATGCAGCAGTGAGACTCATCCATCTCAAAATGTCGTAACAAGGGTTCATAGAGCAGAAAACCTTTAATTAACTCAAGAAAAACAAGAAATACACAAAGGTCGTTCCTAGCTCCATATAGACAAAATAACACAAAATCGTATTTTCGACCAATAGATTATTTCAAACAATGAGGGCAGTATCATTTTCACAACAAATTAACATTAACGTTTATATTCCGTTTACCAGGATCCTTCTAATAAGTGTTCAAAGTTATATAAGCGACAAAACCAAACAGAATTGACTCTGTGACCATTAATACAGAGACAGATTGTATGGTAATTTATTGAAATTCTCCCGTACGTTCCATTAGAGCAAACTGACAGGAAGTCTCGTTAACTATCATTACGTGGTGTTAATTTCCGCCTACACCTTTAGATAGTTTGAAAATGAATAGGTACCCAAAAATGGACTAGATTTTAAATATTGATAACTTTTCAAAGTTTAAGATATTATATATAGGTATTGTATAAAACATAGCACGTTCAGAATTTGATATAAAACAATAAGATTCGAAATTGGAAGCAACTCCATTCCTGTTTTGTTTATACTGTTAGAAACAATACGGTTAATAATGTTGACAGCAATATGTTCCCGAAATTTGTAATAGACTCTTGATGATTTTGGCGAAAATATAATTTATATTTTAAATACAAATATAATTTATATTTTAAATACAAATATAATTTATATTTTAAATCCAAAACGAGGGGAAGTTGTTCATGTTCCAGAAAAAAATAGTAGTTAATCTGAAAACACCAATCTCTAAGTACCTTTCACTACCCTCATAGGGGACCATCTACACGCTAATCTGGACAATCCTAGAAAATTTCATCAAATTTGGATGAAAAATGTAAATGTTATGGCTATTACAAGGATTTTACGTATGCGCATGCGCAGCGGCTACTATCAGTCCGGGGGTCCGGGGGTATCTTCATTAGGAACCATCTACAACCTAATCCGCACAATCCCTGAAAATTTCATCGAAATCGGGTAGAAAGTGTGGAAGTTATGGCCGTTACAATGAAATTCTTGTTTGCGCATGCGCAGAGGCCACTATATATCCGAAGGTAATGATTTTCATAGGGGACCATCTAAATACTAATCTGTAAGATCCCTGAAAATTTCATTGAAATTGGATGGAAAATGTAGAAGTTATGGCCGTTACAAGGAATTCACGTTTGCGCATGCGCAGTCGCTTATATCAGTCCGAGGATGATGATTTTCATAGGGGACCGTCTACAATCTAATCTGCATAATACCTGAAGATTTCATCGAAATCGGGTAAAAAATGTGGAAGTTATGGCTGTTACAAGGAAATTACCGTTTGCGCATGCGCAGTGGCTACTATCAGTCCGAAGGTAGTGATTTTCATAGGGGACCATCGAAATACTGATCTGTAACATCCCTGAAAATTTCATTGAAATCGGATGAAAAATGTGGAAGTTATGGCTGTTACAAGGAATTCACGTTTGCGCATGCGCAGTCGCTTCTATCAGTCCGAGGATGATGATTTTCATAGGGGACCGTCTACACACCAACCCGCACAATCCCTGAAAATTTCATCGAAATCGGACAATAACTTCGTATAGTTATGCGCGTTACAAGGAATTCATGACAGACAGACAGACAGACAGACAGACAGACAGACACACAGACACACAGACACGGAACCAAAATTGTTCAGAAAGGTCTAAAACGCAAAACGCGAGTGAAAATTTTGATTTTGGAGAACTTTTTTTTTCGTCCTTGAAAAGTGAAAACAAAGCTTCCGCTACCTTGGTAGACTCGGAAGCAATATACACTGGAAGTTCTGAAGCGTTTTGGTATGGGAAACTCAAGACCCGTGGCAACACCACTCGAAATTGGACAGAAATTGAGGAAACCAGATCAAGCTGACGTGAAAGAAATGTCCAAATATCCGTTCCCTCGACTCACAGGATCATTGATGTACCTGGCCTTGTCCACTCGTCCAGACATCAGTTTTCCCGTAAATTCTCTAATCCAGTTCAACAACAACTACGCAGAAGAACACTGGCAAGCTGCAAAACGAGTTCTGCGGTACCTAAAGGGGACTCCAAACTACGGAATCATGTTCAAGAAGTCCGGAAAACGCCTGGAAGGATACGCTGATGCTGATTGGGCAAATTTTGCTGAGGACCGTCGTTCAAACCAGCACGAGTTGCTGTATCCTGGGAAGCCCGGAATCAGCGGACCATAGCATTATCCAGTGTAGAGGCAGAATACCTTGCTCTAGGGGAAGCTACCCAGGAGGCACTCTACCTACGCCAATTCCTTGGAGAGCTGCAAGCTATTCCACCTAACACAATCTCAACAATTAGCAAAGAATTCATCACATCATTCAAGAACAAAACACATAGACGTTCGACACCACTTCATTCGAAAATTCATTACAGAAAACGTGATCCAATTCAAATATATTACACACTTCGGAAATGCCAGCTAGAAATAGAACTAAAGTTGACAAATTCACACAGGCACTCGGCATTGGAATTGGCGAATCAATTCGAGGGGAAGTATAAGATTCCAAATTGGAAGCAACTCCATTCCTAATTTGTTTATATTGTTGGAAACAATATCGTTGATAATGTTGAGAACAATATGTTCCCGAAATTTGTAAAACACTCTTGATGAAGATTTTGACGGCCTACTCTGTTTGAAAATATAATTTATATTAAAAACTAAAAGCTCGAGGAGTTGCTAAAATGCTTCTTAGTGCTGTTTTTCAGAGTGGATGTCGTATTTAACAAACAGTAATAACAGAGGTACCTAGGCAGTCACTTTGTTTTCCCAACTTGATATGGTCGCTTGATTTGATTGTTTGGACGTGATTAGATTCTACTGATTCCATCGGGCGGATTCGATCCTATTAGCTTCAACACGGAAAGCCCGATAGGTATCAGATTGTGTCGTTCAGATTTATCAAAGGAAATATTTCAAGTATTCACCTACATAAGAAGTAGGTGAGTAGAACTACCTCATGAAGGGTTTTTCCGTATTACAATGTGGAACATTTCCATTTCATTACGAATAGACTTTGGCCAATTTTTGTCTAATATACTGGGTCTGTGGACCACGTCATCAGAGCCCCTAGGGTTTCCCCCAAATCTTCCTAAAGACATAATAATTTCGAAAATCCCAAAAATACAATTTTTCCACGATGACAAGACGGTTTGCGCAATTTTGCTCACTTGTGCAGTTGGCCCAATCCGAATCATTTCTTTATTTTCGATTAGGTTTTTGATTTTCATTGACAATTTCAATTCATTGTAGGAATGTTTTTTGGTTAGTAAAAATGTGTATAGATTGAGATCGTGGAAGTTTAACTTTTAAATTTTTGAATCAACATTTTTATTTGATCATACGCGTATATTGGGTACCTTACGAGAGATGGGAGCAAAAATTCAGTGATGTGAAAATTCAGAAACAAGAACCTTAAAAAATGAAATTTGAGAGACATTTTTCAGTCTACTGACTATTTAGTTGAAAGTTATGGGATAATTGTGCCGATTCTTTAGTAATCAGGAATTCATCTTTCATTCAAAACGCTTCAAAACTCAGATGTACCCAGATTAAGACCACTGGGACAATGCAAGAAGAATCAGATCAATTGATGGTCAAATTTGGAAATTCGAAGTGCTGTGTAGTTACATATATACAACTTCTTGAATCCGGCAAGAAGGTAGAGAATACGAATCAGAAAGTTCAGTGGAGTTCGGAGGACATTTGAAAGCAGGATTCCGATGAGGATGAACATTTCTTTTACCCGACCGGCTTCTTTTTCTCGGGTTGCGAAGAGAGCAAATTGACTTTAAATTTTCTGATTTCCAGAATATCTCAAGCTAACCACCTGGTAAACCAGTTTAGAAATGTGGATAAAACCTGAGATTTGACGGTAAGCCAGCTGAACAGTTAGAGCAAAACGGAAACGAGGCGGTCGTTCGATTTTTCCTGTTTGCTCTCCTCGATTGAAAAGAGAAAGTTTACACTGAAATGCCATCGCAGGAACAGACGGAGAAACTGCACGAAACCAAGGGAAAAGTATTGAGCTAGAAGCTATTCTGAAGACAGCAAAATGAGAAAGTAAGTTACACGAAATTATTGGTACTTAACTGTCTTCCTAGTGAAGATGGGAACCACTTAGACCCTACTGAAGTCATTGAAGAGCTATAAACCTCTTTCCGTGAGAAATGCCTTTTGTGTGACTCCTGATATTTATTTTATCTAGTTTGTAGAAATTCCGACATATTTAGCCAGAAATAGTTATTTTCATTTATGAATATTTTTTAGATTTTCAATCTCTTTGATCAAAATTTGGGATAGTTCTTGAGGAAGATATTCTCTCAATAATTTTCCATAAACATAAATACACTAAAATGAAACAAGGGAATAGATACGAATTTGTCCTCTTAGGGTTTTTAACAAACTTTGAAGAAACCCTTCTTCCTTGAAAAGATTTGGTCACCCTACTCATCAGAGGTTTCAAGTTAAGGAACTTGCCAAATCCATGAACAATCCTATACTAGCTTCTGTTTCCAGGTCAGTAGACTAGCAATCAAAGTATTGTAGCCGGATCAACGACTCATGCGGAATACATGGTACTTTTAAAGAAAAGTCAGCAAGTTCCTTGTGGAGCATATCCATGTGTCCCACAAAACATGGAACCAAATTGAACCCGACATCCAAGCGATAAGCAGGGCACAAAATCCAATCGTGACATCAAAGTATTGGAAGATAAATCGCGCCTTTAATATTGTTAATAATCTACCTATTGTTATTAACAAGATGTTCAAGTCGTTACCGTATTCTTAATTCCCCAAAAGATTCATTCTAGCTTTTCGCTTACAACCTCCACGTGATTTTACAAAAAATATAATTTTGTTTTTCACCTAAACTCAGTTTTCTCTCTCCATCACTTTCATTACATTTTCTAACCTTGTTGACCTGCCCATACTAGCAGTGAAAAGAGATTGTTTCCTCTGACTGACTGAAAATTACATTCCCTATACTTCAAATAGACCTCAATTTCTTAACCAAATTTCATTAATTTTGGTCAAATTTGATAATTCGATTTTCGGATTCTACATACCTTGAAACGCTAAAAATCAAAGATTGAGGGAATGTTAAACACTTTTCATTGCTCGATTATAACATTCATTATTGACAATAATAAACCAAAAATCAACATCGAGAGGAACTGAAAAGACTCGGCAGAACTTTCTCCAGGGCTCAATAATCTAACAGTCTAATCTGGAACAGTATTGGTGGAAGATGGAAAAGCGCCAGGTAATTGTCGCCTATTGAATTTTTGGTCAGTGAGGACGGCCCCACGGCTGGCTGACGATGACCTCAAGAGGTTGAAGACCGGGTCCCGTTTCAGGAGTATCGCATCGACCTTCCAAAGAAAACGTCCTAATTGGTCACGGTGTCACGGAAACGGGATGAAACTGTCAGGACCTGCGCACTGCCGACTCGTTAATCTTTCGATCTGACGGTCATTCGTCCTCCTAGCTAACTATCGAGTGTAGCCGTTTTTAGAAACATAGTAGTTATCTTACGAGTAAAATACGCAACATAATACTACTCCACTCGCTCATCCGAGTAGTGTTAGTAAACCACTGGACTTCGCCATTCCTTCATTTGAGTGGTTCAGATCAATTTGTAGTCTTGTTTGTGGATTCATGCCACGAAAGATTCTGATTGAAACTTTTCATTTCCATTTGTACGTTAAATAATTCCACCTGCTGAGTATCCCATCTTTATACACGTTTCGTCGTTGTATTGTTAGTACCAGGAATTAAATTGAATGGTCCATGGAACCCTTTCAACTTCCAATAATAGTCAGCCATTCATGCTGTTGATGTTTCGATCGTTTCCTGGACAATGAAAGTGTCGAAATTTATTTATTTTTAATTAGCAAGACTTCTACCACAGAGTTGTTCAAACACCAAGTAAACCGGGAAGAGATGTCTACTTTACCCGAAGAAAAGATTAATTATCCGTTTCCATTATCCCAGAAAGACAATTATTGTATTTATTATTGCGACTGTAGTATTATTATACGCCTATTATAGGCGTATGGTGGAGTATTCTCGGCTGTGTATAGAATTCAAAGTTCTTCATTTCTTCTAGCCGTGGCGCCTGATCAGAGAAGAAAGTTGGCAGCTCCATCTCGAGCAACGTCATAGAGAAGACTTGCATCGATTTCTGGCAAGTTCTACCCGTTCCGAAACTCATTCTGAATTATTTTCTAAATATCCTATGTGTTTGCATCCTGTTCTTTGATCCATGTCTTCGAGTCTCGGTCATATTATTATGCACTCGGCTTCTTATACCTCTAAACTTTATGTTTTTTTGTTAATTTTCTTGAATTTGTATTTTACAGTTTTTTTATAGCCTTGTTCATTTTCGTAATGGTCTTGGAATATTTTGAAAACATTTAGCTATCCATGAACCCAAAGATTGCTGTAGGAAGAGCATGTACTTGATGGACCGGTGTAATCTTTTTAACTGTTTTACAGCCAACCATTACAGAATTTTAGAGCTATTAACTATTCTTATTTATCAGCTATTCAGCGATTTTCAATGTATCTGAGTCCTTGATTATAATGCAGGAAATGTAAAATTTCGACTCACCGGGATTGGGAGTTACCCATTGTTTAAAAAGCTCTGAAATGCTAACTGCGAAAGAAAAAATCTGATGTTTCCCGATCCCCAGAACGAGTCACTTCCGTACTACCGTGAAGGAAGCAATACTCTTGCTTACTCATTAGGAAGTTTATTATTGAAATATTCTTTCAAAACTCTTGATCCAGAACATGAAGGACGTTAAACTAAGAAATATTATGCCCGCAAATATCCTACTGATAATTATTCCATTAATCGCAACGATGGTTCCGCGAGAAAGAAGAGTACGAGAACAGTCCGGTTCGTTAGAAGATTTACATGTTTTGTTGTGAATTTATAAACAGCCACCAGGAAACATCCTCTTCATGCGGAATTCCGCTCGTAAAGGCGTAGGTACGCATCTCAAAAAGAAGAGTTCGTTCACCATTGATAAACAACCATGAGAGATGAATATAATTAGCGCTGATATAACTAGATACTTACCGACTTCTATTATTTATATGTACACCGCAACAAAAAATTAATTAATTTTCCGATCCATTTCAGAGATGAGTTTTAGAATGTTAATAATATAATAAGACCTGCTTCAATATATATGTATATATTTTTTTTCACCTTTCATGTCACAAAAAACCCTATAATGCAGCAGATCACCGATTAAATCTTATTCAGATTATACCACAATATAAGGGTTTTATACTCGACATTTTTGTTGAGCATATTATTTTTTAAATCGTTTCTTGCAAAACTAAAAAAAAAACTACTTTCTTTTGCAGTCAATACTATTTTGGTACTTTATTTATCATTCAACATGTGTGAACGCTGCTAAAATTAATATCTTCGTGAGACCTATTAAGATACAGGAAAAATATTATGACGAGAAAAAAGAGTTTATTGAGAGAAAAAAGTACTCGCCAAAACTTTATTTCATGATCAAGTAAAGGGTCTATGAATCAAAGTAAAATTAAATAATTTATTGATGGAGTTCTAAGTAACCATATGTTTTCTCACACGATCTTGACCCAGACCGATTTCATTCTTTCTGGGACGTGCGGCCTACGGCTTCGTGCTACAAAAAGTAGAAAAGTCAGTTTTTTATCCAGATGGGTTGTAAGGTAGAAGATCTAATTGCCCGAACAAGGATTATGACTCCTTAGGACTGGTCGAATGATTGTACAGTTCAGCGATCTTAGTACATGAACGGCTAGCAACGGCTAGCTCCGTTCACTTGGAACCACCACATCAAGTTGGCATGAATAATGCTGCACACTTGCTTCTGACCTCTTAAACCATAGTCTTAGTAAAGGCAGAGATGACTAATATACTTCTTTGAGAAGACAATCAGCAGTGTAATAATTTAGCTGAGCGAGTATCTTACCCAAAAGAGCAGACCAATGCACTGGTAGCACTGACTAGTATATTGAGGAAGTTAAAAACTGAAGAAATTGAGGCATAGGGAGAAGACTCCTTCCTATGGATTAGGTCCATATTATTAGGAATACCCATGTATTAGGAATATAAGCAGCATAAAGGTGCGGAAAAACCAGGTAACACTACGTTCTCAGATTTAAATTCTCCAGATGATCATGCTGGCGGATGTCCTGGAACTCCAACCTGCTATGTTCATAGGAATGGAGAGCTTCACGCTCTTTGCTCCCATAGTACCAGAACTGACATGACCAATCAGAAGTGGGCTTGACGACTACCGGAATGTGCTGAGAAAGTCTCTGCAAAGGCAGGATATGAGGGGTAAGGGAGGTGACTACACTATCTCGTTGAGAATACAAACAGCTATGAAATAATTGAGCAGAGGAGAGTGTCTGTAAGTACCTAATTTATCCTCTTGTTTGAGATTACCCCGGAACTGTAGACGGCCGGAAGAGCATAGTAGTGCACCAGAGGACATGGCTAGTTTGTTGAGTGAGTCAGAAACTGAGGGAATCGAGGTACAGGAAGAAAGAAGGCTTCATAATACCGATGAGGACCATAATTTAAGAAGACATGCGGCGGCAGCATAGATGTGAAGGAACTCAATCTGTCAGCGGTTTAACGACTTCTTCACCGACAGTTTTCAAACCGTTCATCGAAGAAGCCTTTCTGTTATTTCTGCTGCTCTTTTTGTGAAATCAGCAACGGTTCAACGGGAACTGTCAAGTAAAGCACTGGGAATTATCTATCGTGAGGCAATTCTACCTTTGCAGGAATATTTTGCCCCAACTAGGTGCAATAAAATATTCTGAAAATGAAAAGTTTTCAATGACGAAATAATCATAAGAAATAAAGCTCCATGACCAATAACTAGAAATAAATTCAATTAACCTATTTCCGGCTACTGATGCGTTTTCGCATCGAATTTTTTTAAATATTAAAAATAGTGGAAAATCTTCGTAAACATTTTTTTCTCGTTCATGCTGTTCCAAAACTCATTAAAAATAGTGAAAAATCTTCGTAAACATTTTTTTCTCCTTCGTGCTGTTCCAAAACTCTTCAAAAAGTTTTTCGACAATCGGGAGCTCGATGCGATTTTGGAAATTTTTTTTTGGCCAAAAGCATAATTATTGTGGCTCAAATTCGATCCTGGGCGATTGAGCGTTCTCGGCCACGAGTCGAAACGGATTCCGGTCCATAAAATAGATTTTTACATTTCACCAACAACAATGAATTGTATAATTCACATCGATTTGGAAGACCAAGGGCTCTTAAATCCCATTAAATTGTAAAATTCATAAAATTTGGAGTATTTTTGCTCTCAATTGGTGAGCAAATTGTGCCTTATTACGGCCGCCAACCTGTAAAATAGTTCATCCTCTTCCTCTCAGTACTCTGTTACCTATTTCTACCCTTGGCTTGAAATGGGTTAAACTACCGAAATATTATACATTAATGGTATTTGTTTGTATTTTTTCACATGTTTTATGTCTATAGGATGGCTAGGGACTTCAGTTTTGCAGAAGCAGGACCAGGACAGAATGCACGAGGGCTTCCATGGTTTTTCGCTGTCACCCATTCGTTGCTACGCAACTTATCATCGTCATTTTTCATTGTACAAAAATCATTCAGCATTCTTTAAAACCGTGTTATTTTATTGAACATTTCGTTTTTTTTTCTTTTCAATCAACGTTATCAAAACAGAAGGTACAATAATATTGTATATATTATATTCGTATTTAATGAATCCCATAGTGAACCGCGCTCCTCCCTTCTTAGCCCAGTAAATATAGGATCCAAAGCGGGTCCGAGCTTGCAAAAATGGAACAAGAGATGTTTTTTTCTAGGATCGTTTGGTATTGTGTGAGTATGGAGAAACTAAGTTTTCGACCTCGAAAGCCCTTGGGAAAAGTTTTGGTGGGCTCAAAACCACAAAATTTCCGGACTTTTTTCAGTTTTTCTCTTTTTAAGTCTGAACGACGGATCCCAGCGAAATATTAACTATATACATAATGAAAGATCATTAAATTTTTCGTCGAACGAACTGGTCAAACTTCAAATTGAGAATTGTACAACGGTCACAATTGACAGTTAAAAAACATCTCTTAAAACCATGAAACTTTGAATGTTTTTATCATTGCAGCATCAATATTAATCGAAACCCCTCTCCCTAAAAGTTGTAGAGCATCTATCAAAGAGTTCAAAAAGTACAAACAATTTGAAATTTGTTCAATTTTGGAATGTTTTATATTTTAAAAACCAAATTTTGAAAAATTCAATATTTTTTTAAAATCTCATTTTTGTAATTTTTTACGGTAGTTTGTTGCTTTTTATGCAAGAATAAGCGGATAAAATGTCATTTCAATGCAATAGAATAGTTTCCAAAATGAGCGAATTCAACTATTTTTTCCCCCATGATTAACGACCCAATCTGGGCAATACGGGTTTTTAACGGTCAACAAAACGACAAAATTTGTCGTTTTTTCATTTAATGAAAAGCATTGGCGAAATGATAGTAGCTTTTAAATGAGTCGTCAAAGGTCCAAGAAAAATGAGTTTTCCCCAAACGATAAAATCAAGAACGAAGAGTAATTGGATTGTAAAATACAAGACCACTCGGATGATAAGGAAGCATGTAGGGTGAAGGAGTTACTTGAGGTGAATCCACATGATAAATTTGGCTAGTAGTGTATGAACATTTGTAACTACCTAATTGGCGTATAAATGTAAATTTTTGAGGAAAGAACAGGCCTTGCGTGATTCAACTTACAGTGAATTTTGTTATCCATGTTGGTTATCCATTTACTGCATCTGCCAATTATACAGAAATAAATAATTCTTATCGAAATAGGTACCTAATGTTTTAATTTTTTCCTCATCGAAATAATTCCTTGAAGGGTAGAAAGACCAGCAGTTTTCATGGTTGTCATACATGCGTACAGTCGTACAGGTATATACTGGATTATAAGGATACTCGTATATCATGTGGGTACTTGGTGCACGAAATCCGGTTAAGGAACTGACAAGATCCCATCGGCTCAACTTCCTAATTGAGTCTCACATAACTTGATGGCTTCGGAAGTACCGAAACCATTTGCCATAGCTCTTAATGATTCCCGAGGACTCCAATCATTTCTCTGTTCGGTACTAATCAACCCGTTCGATCAGCTTTCTACACTTCAACATTGCTGGTCAAACGTCGATAAAGTTCATCCGCACTTGATTATGTCAGCCGTCAATCGACGAAGTTGTCTTTCGTCGAATAATTCGAGTTGGAAAGCAAGGAAGAACAGACAGTCACCGAAACTTTCCACTAGTCATATCGAATTTGCCTATCGATCTCGACTTTCGAGTGCGGGGGAAAGTCGTTAGATTAACGATGCTATGAGAGTGTGAATCGACCGTTGTTAGAATAATCCGGCCAATCTGTTAATTCATCCTTTTAACTTTCTTCGTTACAAAGACAACTAATAGCGGTGATTGGATCATCCTGCAGTGAAAGCAGAATTACGGAAATTTCGCTCTCTTCTTCCCCTTTTCTGAAATTTATGCTTCAAATAATTAAGTCTATTTTTTGGTTCATTATTTTCAATCACCATAATTTGGAATAACTGGTTTATGTAGTACCTACCTACAATCCTGAATTGTACTTTCATCACGATGAATCTCAGTATTATTCTTACAATACTTAAGAGTATGTCTGGACTCACGTCGAGCAACCTAAACAACCAGTAAAGTAGCTCTCATCTTCATCAGCGGTTCAGTTCGAGAACCTCATTTTTTTACCACCTACAGTTAGGCAGTTGTGGAAGCTGGAGCTGGTTATTGGAATCTCCGAATCTTTTAGCCGAGATGAATCCCGAAACGCCATAATTAACCGAAGACGGCGTTTACCACTAGTTGAATATGAATACTTAATCATCGATCTAGTTTATAATCGTTGTCGGCGGCTAGTAAACAACGCAGGATTTACAAGTGGAAATTTTTTCCAAGAACCAGCGTCAAAGCGGTTCGAGACGCCAGGGCCATACCAGACTGACTAGGAAGGAAACGAGGGAAAGGAGACAGCGCAGAGTTCCTACAAAGTATAGGTAGGCTACAAAAATACAAAATGATCAATATGTAGGCTACAAAATGATCAATATGTACGCACGCAAGAGAAAAACCCTTCGCAGGAATCAATGTGAACTTTTGGCATCTGAATTACAACTTTAGGCAACCCAATTTGAACTTTTGGCAAATAAACTTTTCTATTCGCAAATTCCTCAAGCTTTGACATTTACTAGAGTCGTTGTCCAATTTTTTCACTTCTAAAATGTTCAATAAATGTTTTCTCTCTCTCTATACAAAATGATTGGGGGTTTTATTATTCATTAATTAATAATTAAATAATACATAATTAATTTTTACATAATACAAATAATTTTACTACATATTTATTATAAAATAATAAAATAATTTGTATTATGTATTAATAAATAATAAAAAAATATTTATTTAATCCTATTGTTGGATTTTGTACAAAAAGAGTACACATTTTGACTTATCTTTTAATTGGAATTGACTGACTTTTGAATATTGATTTGCAATTAAGTTGTTTGAAGTAGTATAGGCTCTCGTGTTATGGAAACCATGGATTACAAATCGGAAAGAGGCCAAGGCACCTATCAAGACTGATTTGAGTATGTTCTTGTTAAAAATACATTAGGTACGAATCAATATATAAGTAAAGGGAATAAAAGCTGCTGACGTACGTAGGGAATTTGGATTCATTTCAGAAAATTAAGCATTTATTTTCAAGGCTTCATTATTTCAAAAAAGCACTAAAACCATGAAATTGTTGCACTTTATTAATTTTTTCTGCAATATCAAACTATGAGGTTTTCAATAATTCGTGCCCAGTGATGTTTCAAAGTTGGTTGGAATCGCAACGAATTGAGACCAATTTAAACTCTATATGTCGAATAGTTACGAAGAAAGGTAAGGTAATTCCAAAAATTGGGAAATTTTTTCCAAACCTGAAATTTTCTTGTTTTGAGCCTTTTACTAACTAAACTACTCGTTGTAAGGAAAAAATTAAAAAGAGGAATTTGAAGAGGCAAGATGTTTTCCTCTACCAGAAAATGACCAAAATTGTATAATGTGTTGGAACAATACAATAATGAAAGTTCATTTAATTATATGTGTAGGATGTGGATAATAACTTGATGTTTGTGTCATCTTTGTCACTTTTTAAGTAGAAATCGAGTTCTTAGTGTTTTCGGGGTTGTAAATTTTGAAAAAGCAAATTAATGTGCGTGTGTGATTGTTTGTTTTTTTCCTTAGTTTAAAAACATATTTTTAAAAACTAATAATTTGAGTGTAACTGGTTTTGATATAGTTTGTTTGAAAGCCCTAACATTTCTTTTTTTTTCATTTCAGTCACTTAAAATATAAACATCCACCTTTATGTTTCTATTTCACGCTGTATAATAATCACAATATGTACATAAAATTCCACAGATCACCCTTAACCTTGATGAGACGCCAAAAAACTAGTTTTTAGGACCAATTCGTCCACATTCCAAAGAACTGTTTTTGTCAGGGTTTTTTGCTGGTCTAACTTCATTTTAATGCCCGGTTAGTCTACTCGCAGAAAACTCACCGGCACCTTGAGTTTGGTCGGTAATTAAAGTCAGATTTTGCATCTACGATTTCGTTTATATTTTTTCACTGGTACGTTGGTAGATAGTACCTACAAACTTCTTATTTTCAACTTCATGAAATGTTGCGTTTCGTCGGAGTTTTTTTAAGGTTTTTAATTACAGAGGTTGTAAAGCTTTCAGCTGTAACTCTGGTACCTCTCAACCTACTACAGGTAGTTAAAATACCAAGGTTAAAAAAAATCCAAGCATTTTGAAACTATTTTTGGCTGTTCCTCAAATTATGAACCCATATCCAAGTGCGTCTATGTGCAAAAGTTCACATTGATCGGATTTCAAATAAAGTTGTATTCAATAGGTAGGTTAAAAAAAACTCTCTTTGGTTTAAACACTAAAAATTAATTGGCAAGTGATAAGTATGTAAGTAATATCAACTTTTTTTAATCATACCTAAGTAGGTACGAGTACTTTCCTCCCCAACGAATTTCTCCGGGTCTATCGCTGAGAAAATTATGAAAACCTATACTAATTAGGTGATAGGTGAATACTAATTTTTTCCGGAATAAAAATGTCCACTCTATCTTCGGTTGCTTTGTATGTCCACAAATGTTTTCTACTTGCACAAACTTGGAAATCAGAGATCGAACCGAAAGAATATTTCAATTCAAGTATTAGAGCTTTTAGGCAAGAGGAAATTTGGAGATGATTATAAAAATATGCCTACTTATCGTGGAGGATCTCGAAATAAACTGAACCTAACTTTAAATTATTTTTGATGAAAATGTTTTACTATTTTAGAGGTCATCGGCAACTCAAACCATACTACAGTACTATTGTAGGAAAGAAAAAATACATAATAATAATTTCAGTTGCCAAAAGCAGCTTTTCCACGACCTCTGTTATTTAGTTTCAAATTCAGTAGAATAAGTAGTTTAACAAACAACGAAATCAACGCACGCCCAAAGTTGATGATACTTTTGTAATTTCACTGTAATCTAATCCTATCAGATTATTATCACAAATTAATGATTAAATTTAAGTTGTTAAGTAGGTACCTATTTGGGAAGTCGTGGTTGGATTATCAAATGCATGGAAGCTTAAAAAAATGCATTCAACAACCAACATTTTAATAGGTACCTTCAGTTTCAGGTGTTTTCATTCAAAAATACAAGAAAAACATCGAAATATTTAGAAAGTGAAAATCAATTCAGGTCTATTATAGTGGTTTATTTGGTACCTATAAGTGTATGTATTTGAGGGTCAATAAGGGTTTGAATTTTAGCATAATGGGCATGACTTTATGTATAAAGTTCAGTGAAACTTGTCCCTATATGAGTATGTACGAGAACTGGTATTGGAGTATGTTGTGGACATTACGATAAGTCTTGAGCAGATCTGGAGGAAGAAAAAGCGAAAATATAACAGGCTTGCACCTGTTTCCTGGTGAAATACCACAGAGTCACGTAATTTAGGAATCTCCCCAGAAAACACCGTGGCGTCACCACCCGCGTCTTGCTTGCCACTTGAATGGGTGGTCTTTCCAGAAACTCCTCCAATATTTGCTGTTTTAATTTATTTAGTACAGGCTATGCAACCTATATTTGTGATCAACGTTGTGAGTTTCATAAGATGTCCAATTGTTTTGGTACAGTTTGAGACCACTTGTCTAACGCAAATTTAGGTACAGGTTACTTCCTCGATTTTCGGAAGATTTTGATTATTATCGAAATTTCAGTGGCAAGTGATTTTTAAACTGCCGATAATCTGGCCTAAAAGTTTGGCTATGTTAGAGAAAGTTCTTCTAACTCGATACAGCCGTTCGAGGGAGACTGCAGACGTTAATTAGGTATCTGTATCATGTCATGATGGTACCTTAACCACCTACTAGTAAGGAAGTTCAATTAATTATTGATATGTGATGCATAATGTTTAACTTTTCAACTATACCTCCCTATTTTTATTCGAATCAACGTGGGAAATCCGATGTTTGATTTCCCTGACATTCCCACATGGAAATCGTTTGGAGGAGGATATTCAGCTGTCAAATCGAATTAAGATCAACAAGATGAACGATCGTTTAGGAACCAGATGATTATCTCCCATGCTTGTTTAGGAACCCTTCAAGGAAAATACCATTATACTATCTTGATTTTTCACGGACTTTATTCTTTCAGCTCCTTGAGGATGGTAAAATATTTATGAGGTATTATAGGAAACTATGTAGGTTTGGATGAAGGGTATTATTTTTTTACTGACAATCTATCCACAAAATGGGATGCAGATATTTATCAGAAGTTCCCTTGGTAGACTTCACGGCGATGAAATTAATTATCTACTATAAAACAAAGAGTCGTGCTCCGGAAAAGTCCTTGATGAACAGGGAAGGCGCTCTCAGATCTGTGACTTCACCAATTGATACATATTTACGTCTACACCATGTTTTCTCCGTTCACCTATTGTACGAAACACAAACTTATTTACATTATGCCCTTTACTTCCAATAATCATGGAAGGATCCTTTCGCACTCATTTTTTGGAACCCACAGAAGACGGAGGTTGAATAGTAGACCAAGGTAGGTACTTTTGGACAACATCGAATCGGGTCCAACGAAGTTGGGCTCAAGTCAGCAGACCATTAATGACAAAAACCTCTACGAAATTCTTTGATACAAAAAATTCCTCTAAGGCGTTAAACCTTCTGAATGATTTAAATGCTCGAAACAACTGCTAAATTGGGTGGCTCAGCTTCATCACGAAAATTAACTTGTGAACAAGGTTTTGTTGGTAAGAATACTAATTCATCCGGGCACTAATTTCCTGAATTCAAATAGAATGAAACGTGACGTTAAGAATTTTTCCATCATTTTACTGGGGTTATCAGAATACGGCTCCTACTGATTAGATTACCTTGAAATTTATTGGGATTTCTTCTTAAATCAAATAGGTACCCCAAAATGGAAAAATATAGGTTTCCATTTAAATCAAAACTTTAGGGTGTCCAGCGATTCGCCGAAAAAAATTCCTTGAGTTTTCCAGGGTCAAATTTCGACTTTTTCCAGGGTTCTAAATGAATTAAAATATAAATAAATGTAATAATAATTTCTCAAAATTTAGGTTTTAAGGACATTTTGGAATGAAAAAGCACTAGAAATGCAAAGGCTTGTTTTCACCTTCGATTGATTGAGAAAATCGAGAATTAACGTTAAAATCATCGAAACTTGTTAGTTTGCTCGAGAGAAACGACCCCTTCAAAGGCTTGTTTTCACCTTCGATATTTTGAAAAAGTCGAGAATGAACGTTAAAATCATCGAAACTTGTTGGTTTACTCAAGAGAAACGACCTCTTCAAAGGCTTGTTTTCACCTTCGATCGTTCGAAAAAGTCGACAATGACCGTTTAAATCATCGAAACTTGTTGGTTTATTCCAGAGAAACGACCACTTCAAAGGCTCGTTTTCTCCTTCGATTGTTTGAAAAAGTCGAGAATGAACGTTAAAATTATCGAAACTTGTTGGTTTGCTCGAGAGAAACGACCACTTGGTAACCCGAATCAGACTAGTTGAGGAGAAATTTGCTTAGTGCGGGTTAACAGTAATTTATTGGCTGCTGGTGTGAGCTTATGAACACAGCAGCAAATTGTCGAAGGGAATTAAGCAATTTTAGTGGCATTATAAATTTTAATAACAAAAATGTAAAGAAAGCGTTTTTTTTCTTATTGAAATTTTTATTTTACCTGTTTTAGTTGACCAAATTTTCTCCATTGGGGACAATTATATTTTTTTTAAATGCTTAGGTTATACCAATTATTTTTTTGTGATTGTCCTTCCTGTATAACTTGAACTGTGAAACAATTCAATAGGGTGGGAAACAACGACATAATTTCCGCAGGTATATTCAAAGATATTCACCCAAAAACAGCCACTTGGGTGGGTTTGCACAAAACCCTCATATTGGGCGCTTCCCCACGGTTTGGAAACATCCTACATTTTGCCTAGGGGGACACATCCTTCCTATTATAACTAGTTCAACGGAATAATATTAACTACCTACTAAGTCAAACTTTCAAGTGTGAGTATTTTCCCGCACTAAAACTTCTTCTCCTCAGACTGCCGGAACTATCCACTAAAAGTTCCGGCGCTAGGGCTTTTTCCGGGGTTTTTCGGAAAAAGAAGAAATTTCCTGAGTTTTCCGGTAGAGTAAAATTCCCTGAGTATTCCCGGTTTTCCAGGTCGCTGGACACCAAGTTTTACGTTTTTAAGTTTTGCGTGGTTTTTGAGCTTTTCGAACAATGATGTTTTGTGTTTGTCTGAGGTCAATTCCTTTTCCTGGTCAGTGACTATCTGGTACCTACTATGAAACAATGATCCGATTTTGATGACAACTCATAGTTGTGGCGAGTTTAGCCCCTCAGATGGTCCCTCGTGAATTTCATCGCCATAGGGTTAATAGTAGCGCCTGTGAATGCGCTAATTTCCCTAAAAAACGATTTACCTAATGGTCCGATTTTGATCAAATTTGAAGGAAAATCTCTATTTTCAACTCCAAATAAGGATTGGAAACAAATCCGAGACACCACATTGTTAAATGGCCGCTTCAGAGAAAAATACCTACCTTAAATCAAGCTGTCTGTAGAACATATAGGTAGTAATTTTGTCTTGTCCGTCTATACTAACGTTCAATGGGTGGATTATCAAACTGGACACGACCTGACCATGAATAATCCAAAATCTTAAAGGAGATCCAACCTATGTCCCCTGTCCACTTCATATAGGTTTCTACTATCCGTAAGTACCTATTTGTTGACTTTGTGAAGGAATTTTCTGGTACTGATAGCTCCATCTCTATATTAACAAAAAACGGAATTTTTCAACATGAATGCTGGTAAAACAATTTCAAAAACGTCTGCCAAGTGGGTGTGCCACATAGCTTCCTCGTATCCATAATCCGATTGTATAGATGATCCGATGCATAGTAGTTAATCTCAAAACATCAATCTCTAAATACCTTCCGCAGTTCCTCATAGGGGACCCATCTACACGCTAATCTGAACAATCCTGAGAAATTTTGTCGAAATTGGATTGAAAATGTAGAAGCTAGGCTGTTACAAGGAATTCACGTTTGCGCATGCGCAGAGGCTCCAGACAAATTTTAAGGCCTTGATCTTCATTGGGGACCATCTAAAACCTAATCCGCATAATCCCTGCGAAATTTCATCAAAATCGGATGAAAAATTTGTAAGTTATGGATGTTACAATGAATTCACGTTTGCGCATGCGCAGCGGCTACTTTCAGTCCGGGGGTGATTATTTTCATAGGGACCGTCTACACGCCACCTCGCACAATCCCTAAAATTTCATCGAAATCGGATGAGAATTGTAGAAGTTATGGCTGTGGCAAGGATTTCATGACAGACACGGAACCAAAATTGTTCGTAAAGGTCTGAAACGTAAAACGCGAGTGGAAATTTCTATTTTGGAGAACTTTTTTTTCAACCTTGAAAAGTGAAAACAAAGCTTCCGCTGCCTACCTTGGTAGACTGGGAAGCAAAAAAATGAAAGTCAAAAAGAGGTTTGGAGAGGTGCTCTCTCTGGGCACTCAGCTGGATCAATTGAAACACATTTATTGTTAGCAATTTTAAAGAAATTTGCAATTTTTAAGCCCAAATACATACATTTCAAGTTCGTGTCATGCAACATGAATTAATGAGCGATTTTTTAAAACACCTTTTCGCAGCTAGTCTTCTTTTCCAAACGATTTTTGAAGTAGGTCTATAGTTAAAAATTTAATAATTATCTGATGGGTATAGGCCGGGTTAAGTAGATGAGAGGGTCCTACAATGAATTTACTCGAAAAATACTATTTGTGAGACGTTGATAGGATGAATCGATAAATAGAAATGAAATCTACCACAAACGATAGATCTAGTAATTGCATGATATTGACACTTACTTGATGTACTTGTCAATCAGTCTCCGATTGATGAGGATGCTGTCGACGTTGATGCCCTCCAACTGCCTGAAGAATTCGCGCTCTCTCATCTCCCTGGTGACGAGAGCCAAAGAAACCGTCAGCACAGCAGCAATCGTAATCACGATTCTCATCAACATCGTCCCATCACTTTAACCACGAACTATAAAAGACGAATTCTCACCTACAAAATGAAACCCGATAGTAGCACTGACAGGGACTGAACCAAAATGAACTACCTATGATTTGTGGTTATCAATAAAAATGTTTAATAGGAACCTCCAGAAGACCTACCTACTTGCTTTTTTAATTTTTTATTTATGTAGGCACCTGACGTGATTTATGGATCATGTAGAGTACCTAGACAATAATAATTATTACGCTTGAGATGCCAATAAGGATTTTAAGAGGTAAGACTCGATCAAAAGCGTTTAAAATTCGTAAGTAGTTTTTTTTGCAATTTTATACGTGGACGGGATGCAGCGTATTTTTACGACGCTGGTCGTCGCCTATTCAGGAAGGATAAACGCGGCCCGGTCGTCCGATTGAGTCTGATCCTGACATTCGCCGAGAAGAAGCTGCTGCCGAGGGAGTGGGACGGTGGATGGATGCTAAAGAGTAATTAGGTATGAAGGGAAAGTATCCATCTGGAGAGAGACTGACTGAAACTGCGTCTTTCAAGGTCTTGGTCGGACGAAGGAACTCCTCGCAGAAGTCAGGACCAGGACATTGCCCATCCGTTTTATAAAAACTCAACAAAATTATTGAAAATGGTAGCATTTTTGATCTTTTTTGTTTATCTTTGATTGGTTACTAGCTCGCTTGTGACATCAAATATCATGTAGAAGTAAAGGGATTTATTAAGCTAGTAGCATGCTAATCTTTCTTACGTCCTTGTTTCCATATTCTCAAATTTATAATTAACGGTATTACGAGTACCAAAACGAAGAGGTATGGTAGCAGTTTCAGTTTGAACAATTTCTCTCTCTAGAATCATTGGTCTAGAATACATACTATAAAACTTTGATTTTAACTAACTAAACAATATTTAATGTAGGTACTAGTATTTCCTCGAATTAACAAAAGGATTATTTTTGTGAAAGTAAAAATTTTGGAATCTAAGCAATTGTGGATACTTGAGGTCTAAAACCAGTCAGCATTGATTCAATCAATATCCAAAACTATTACTGCCAATATCGATTATGTAGAGTTGAAAGATCAACTGGAGATGGCCACGAAGATGTAGGATTCAGAAGCAGCTCTGATGGTCAAAGTTTTACTGAAGAGAAGGATTACAACGAATGATATGCCAATTCCTTATCAGAATTTTGCAATAAATTTATGAAAAGAAACCTTGTGATGTAGAAAATTCTAGAAATTCTTTTCTAGGGATGACGACCGGCCCGACACAGTTCAAACGATAGAAGCAAGTGAAAGGTGAGATAGTGGTGTAGAACATGTACCGAGGCACAAAACCAATGTGGTAGTTTTAAGGTGGCATGTTTTTTTTTACAGACTTTTCTACGTCTACCTAAATAAGGTGGGAAAGGTGATATCCCCAAAATGTCCCAACTGGCAGGAGAACGAGGATGATGACGCATTCCATACATTCTTTGAATGCATGCTATGGACAGGGGAGAGGAACTGCCTAAGGGAGAAGTTGCATCTCGCAGCACAGGACACAACCCCACAGCCGGTCATAGGAAAGATGCTAGAAAGCGAAAAAACTGGACCACTGTGGTAGAATATGTGGAAAAAAACAAAAAAACAAATGAACAAAAAAATCCTTCAAGAACGGGAGAGGCAGCGAAGGGGAACAATGGAACGGCCCCTTAGCAGAGAACTAAGAAGACTCCCAGGACTTAGCCTGAAGTAATGTGTTGAACAGTTCCAGGCTGAGATCCAACGTGAGAAAAAGGAGTTTGAATCCCACACAACTCGTGCGAGCGGTTCCCTCGGGTATCTTACGAGATCCAAATTCCACCCCTTAAATCTTAAAGATTTCCCCTGCGGAAAAAAGTGGTATATTGGGGTGAATAAGATGGAATTTTAAGCTAGACTGTGTTACGGTCCTATCTCGGAAGGGCCTCATATACTCTCCTGTGAGTCTGTGCTAGACAGAGGAGAATTGAGCGGTAAAGGAGCACACCTGGTGGTTTATTGTAAAACATGAATGGTAGGAGGAGGTCAAAACATTTCCATTTGAATAAATATCTCGTGTTTAAAATAAAAACTGCTTTATATTCAAAATTTGAAATACGACTCAGAAGTATCATGATTTTAGGAATGAGGGGTTTCACCATGTCGGAATTTCCTATTTTTGACCCCAAAATCGGATTCAGCACCTCGAAAAACCCCCTAAGGCAAACTTTCTGCCCGAACTTCCTAATTTACGAATAAACAAAACAGTGTAGAAAATACGAATGTTTAAAAAAACCGGGAAAATTACGTCATGCTGGAATAGTTCATTTATGGCCGCTTGAAGCGCTGAGATCGAGAAATCCATAGTCCCCAGATGCAAAATTTCATGGAACAGTAAAGTTCGAAATCGAAAAACTGAAGAAAAAAATAGAAAAAGCAAGATGGGGAAAATTAGGTTTCCTCTGTTTTTGTTTGATAACTTTTCTCTTAGAAAACACAATTTCGTCGTCCCAATGGGCAACACTGGGAGGAGACGGCGATCTGAACAGCCCAATCTACGAGCGTTCCCGCTTCACGTCAGTTTTCCCGGTTAGTTTTGAAATAAAAAATTTTGACTGTCTCCCAAAAATAACAGAAGACTATTTTCCGAAATCAGCCCGATTTTCATCTATCCCACACCATTAACTATTCAGGAAAAATGCTATCAGAAATCGGTGAAATTCCTCATTAAAGGTGTTCTAGTAGGAACATATTGATCAGCACTATTTTTCCATAGGCTGGTTCTTACAGTGTTTATATACAGGTATAGGGTACCTTATTTAAAATAGGTATCGAGTTGTTCAGATAAATTATGGATTTATAGTTGAGTAAGAAATTAAGACAACAAAGTTCATAAATAAATATCAATAATAATCGAAAAAATAAGCCTATAGACTAAACTATAATGAGAAATAAGATAATGGCGTATAAGGCGTTGTAATACCAAGAATAAGACAGAGAGAATGGGTATCAAATTCTTCTAGATTCATCGAGTAAATAAAAAACCATTTTCACGTCTCTTTTTCATTGTACCTAGGTAATCATGTAAACAATATCAGGTTTAACGAGAGGCGATTTCATGTACTAAATATAATTACAGGCAAGAAACGTGTGAAGGAAAATGAAATCACTAACCATCATGATGGCCCACTTTCTTGACTCCGGATATTGTTAAAAACAAATTGCATGAAGTAAAAATTATATATGTACCTAAACATCTTGGTAAGCACATAGTTTTCGAATTGTTTCACGGGTGAATCCAGGTTGAACACACAGAAGACTACACAAGGCAGAGAGAAGAATAATAATATCCGCAAGGTGATAACAATCGTCAGAATGTCTAGTACTGTATCATAGGAATACCCAATGGTCTGGTTTGTCGTCGAGCCCATTCCCACTGCATGCGTCGGCGTCGGCAGCCATTGCAATTGAACATTGGCTGGTAGAGAGAATGGTAGCACCTTGGCAGAGGGCGGGGCACAGCATAGCGCTGCTTGTCCCTCCAGGCCTTCAAAGCGCTGGTACAACCACCGCACTTCCACGCGTCGAATTTGTGCCGTTTCGTCAAGCAGACGGGGCAGTGTTGGTTTGTGGCAGGAAGAGGAGGGTGACCATCGTGTGCTGGCTGTCTGAGAGGCTCAGGACCATCCCAAACCCAGTAGGGATCCAAAGGCAGAGGTCCAGAGTGTGTTATGTCTTCACTGCCATAGAATTCACACTGTTCAAGCTGTAACGCCCAATAACCATCTTAAATCCATTGTCAAATGTTACCCAAGAAACAATTCATCTTCAACAATGCTGGCGGCTTGAAGGGCTAAGGACCTGGTAAGCACCCATAGTAACCGATCCAGCGTGAGCTGTCTTCACTGCCATAGAATTTACAGTGTTCAAGTTGTAACAGCCAATAGCCTTCTTAAATCCAATTTAGCCTTTTCCAATTTACATATCAAACTAGTTCTATCGAGCAATTCATTCAACTGTGCTTGCAGCCTGAAGGGCTCAGGATCTTTACTGCCATATAATCCAGAATGCGCAAGCCAAGCACCCAAAAACCACCCTGAATACATTGTTCATTTTACCCGTAAAGCTATTTTATAAAATGTGTTCCCATATTTTCTCACTGCCAGAGGAGTTCATGACCATCCCTAACTAAGTAGGGATCTCTAACTCTAGCTTTCCTGGTATACAATTCAAATTAATATATAACTCCAGAACCTCCCAGAATTCATTGCCAATTTCTACACACTACTTCCTTTACCTATTTTCGAGAAAACACTGGAAAAATAGAAAGCAAAAACTACTTACTGTAACAACTGGTGAGGACAGCTTCATCGTACAAGCATTTCGAAGGTTGAGTGACTTCAGGTCAGGAGGCGGATGATTATGATCCAAACAAACGTCCGTAAACGTTGTCTCGGACTCAATAAACACGAATTTAGCCTGACAGTGCTCATTCATGCATCTGGAATCAAAAATAGAAAAATTCAAGTAAAATAAATACTCATAAAGTTTAAGCTTTGCTCACTGATGGGTTCCAAACAATCCCGCCACTGCCACCAACGGGGAATTTGCCTCACAATTTTTCATTTTTTTTTTCGAAAGAGGGTTCATTGATATGGAAAAAAACCATAATATGCTGCTCAAAAGCGCATCCAAAAAAAATAGAGAATTTAAGGAAAATGGAAATTTTAAATGAACCAGGAGTCTGTGACTGTCTGAGTCTGTTTCGTTACAACAGCAGCGCTACCTCTGATAGAGCACATGAAACAAATAGCTTAGGTACGTGATTGAACACACGAGTGCGCTGTGTACTGACAGAAATAACCCTGACACAAAAGTAACGAAAAGAAGCAATTTTACTCACTCTTTTTCACAATACAATTCTACCTATTAGTTTATCAAGCATTATTAGTCTTCACCTTCTCGTATTTAGTTTCTATACGAGTTAGTTTTGATATTTTAATCACATCATTTGAGTGGATAGTTTCATGTGGTCACAAGGGCGCTTTGACTCTACCTGGTGACATTCTCTGACACTATTTGCCGAAACTCCTTTTACGCTTCGCCAGAGCACGGTATTGCATGAAGAACCCTGGGGAGTGACATTATCAGTTTTCCTCTATCAATGCAGTGTTTTTTGACACTGCTTCACTTGTATAGGTATTTTCTTCTATGGTAATTTTTTCCCTTGGATATTCTTGGTGTTAAACGTTATTTTAGGGCCCTATTATAGGATTTGACTTGAAATTCCAGAATCTAAAATTGAGGCAAATTCCCCATTGTAAGCCCAGTGTTGGATGCAACTGTGTCACCTGGTAGACTGAAGTATCCACCACAGCCATCAATAACTGTAAGCTTAAGTCGCTGAAGACGTGTTCACAAGAATATTAAAGAATATAAAACGGGGTTAGCCTATTCCAATAAACTGTATGCTACTGATATATGACTGAACCTAGCTGGGAACAGGTCATAGAGCCTTGAAGGCTTACTCTATAGCCGACATAGTAGAGTTTGACAGGATAATTTGCATGAGCTTTATTCCCCCGTAGTAGGACCCACTGTAACTCTAGCACAGAAACAAAAGGGAGCGCTCCTACTAACAAGATGGTAGTGAGTGCAAGAATTAGTAGTATTTACTTACCTCCATCTCATATCCCCAGGGACATACGATTCTTTAGTAAATTCATGGTTTTTGACAAGGAGTCGAACTTCCTGAACATCTTCTGCAGGAACATATATGAATTCCTCCAGCACAACCTTAGCCAAACCATCGCTAGAAGGAACTAAAGACAAACCAACATCACACATGAACACAAGAACATTGCACACCAGAAGCAATATTAATTTTTCCAATTCTTCCAATTGATTTTGATGAATTGATTTTTATCAAGTTAGGTGTTGATGACCTCTTGTTAGTATGTACTAGTGATGAACGAAAACATCAATCCAGAACCAACATTTGACCAAAATCGTACAGGTATTTCTAGAACCAGTCGATCCAGTTCGCTGCTAACGTACGGTTCCTTAACACTCTCGAGGCTGCTGTCATGACATACACGACACACTGGTTTTCACAGCTGATTGGCATCATGACATACATGAAGCGACCATCGTTCGGACTGAGCCTCCTTCGTATTGCTGTTCTAACGCCTAAAATCGTTGAATGGTCCCGTCAGTGAGGAAATCCCTTCATAAGGTACTTTCCCAGTTAGCCGACAGAGCGCACATTTTGTGAATCGAAGTGTTTTCAAGAGCAAAGTTCATTCCCACAGTTGGACAAAGTTGAGGAAAAAGAAGAAAAAAACTTAGGTCAGTCAGGGCCGATGGCCACGCTGCGGGATCAGCAACCCGCCATACATGGGGAATCTTTTGAGGTTTTGGGTTCAAATTGCGGTCGGAATAGCGCAGTTTTTTCGCATTTTAATCGCTAATTCCTTTATATTTGTCCTTCCTAGTTATCGGAATCATGTCCCCACATCCAATTATTATCAATATTGATTATTATTATTATTTTACAAATTCATCCCTCATTGTTTCTCGTTTGTTGCTTTTGGCTCTAAAATTACGTCGCCGCGTCCCAAAATATTGTAATTTTGAATTACAATTATTTATTTAAATCCCTACTTACTAATATCATTAAGTGGGTTCCGGAGAATTATAAATAAAAGTAGGTACCCACCTACCCATATTAAGGTAAGCATTAATTAATAATTATTAACCTTTCTTTTAAGTTATGCATGCATTCCAGGGGACGCCCCATTGCATAAGCATAAAATCAATTTAAACCAGTTGGTAAGCGATAAAACTATTTCTTTCTATTTATTTAGTATTTTAGGCAAGAAACAGTGGTCTCTCCCTCCTCCCCACCATAACATTTCCAGCGGTAAGGGAGCCTCGAATTTGAAGAGCATTTTTAAATCCATGATCTGAGTTAACATGAGAATTCGAATGGCAGATTTTGCAAGATTAAACCCGCAAACGCACCTACTTTTTTAGCAATAACCCCCCCCCCCCCCTTAAAAGGCAAAATTCGAAATTCCGGCGACGTAGTGCACAACTAGATAGTTTTCCGCGTCGAACAAAAAAAGAACCACGAAAATCGGTTGAGAACTAAGGGCTGGGCAGACGACACAAGATTTTGTCACACACACACACAGACATGCACCTATGGTTTTTTCGTGGATTTGGATTCAGAATAGTCTAAAACGGATTAATGTGTGATTATTTTTTTTCTGTTGAGTGTTGTCCTCCTTCACCCCAGATCAATCGCATAAGGACGCCCAAGTCTTACTTAAAACTTTACCTAAAAAGGCTCCCAGATGAATGCACATAGGAAAGTGAATGTCGCATTTTCTAACATACAACTCGTTATAAATATTATTGTTGTAAAAAAAATTATATTCGCATCTAAGGTTTCTCAACAAAACTTTGAGCGGGT
This sequence comes from Apolygus lucorum, assembly GCA_009739505.2. Lineage (NCBI taxonomy): Eukaryota > Metazoa > Arthropoda > Insecta > Hemiptera > Miridae > Apolygus > Apolygus lucorum. The sequence goes on from CM019169.2 coordinate 5,047,421, forward strand.
AACTCATTAAGTCGAAAACAGAAAAATTAAGTATTAGGTAGAATTCGGTACGAAAATTGCACCCCATTTGGTGTTGGTGAATGACCTGAGAAGGTATAAATAGGGAGTTAATTTTGGTATCATTTCCTTGATTGATGGGACCAATCCATTTTCGCGAAGATATGAACCCCAAGGAATTTAACCTTCCGCGCGCATGGACCACTTAATTGGGCCTCTTCTTTGAGAAGAGTCGATTTTAGAGATGATACTGATAGATTAAAGAATCTAAATAGGATTCAGTAATCGATTTCTATTTAGAGAGCAATTATTATAGGACATTTTGCTCTGATTCCGAATATATCATTATGTTTCCACAGTGAGTGGTTTCCATTGAAAACAATTAAGAACCCCGTTCTTTAAAGCGATTTTTGACCCTTAATTTACAAAATATGACCCCTCAGAGTACACAGAAAATTCTGGCCATAGAACTTTGGTCATTTTCCTACGATGCTTGATGACTTACAAATACAGTCTCCCAGTCATGTTACATTTACAGATCTGGAAGAGCGGAAGAGAGGACTAAGTAACACAGAACACTCTTGAATATATATAGTCAACCACTCAAACTCAATCGTTACCCATGCAACAATTTGTATTGATTCCGAAAGAATCAGTTATCAGTGATCAGTCAGAAAGAGTTATTTCCAGTGATAAGTTTACTAAATTCAACAATCATAGTATTGCCAAGATACTTATTATGTTATTACTATTATTACTTATTTTCCAAAATCAACCCGATTTTTATCTATCCCACACCATTAACTATTCAGGAAAAATGCAAACAGAATTCGGTGAAATGAGGAATTTCACCGAATTCTGTTTGCATTTTTCCTGAATAGTTATTGGTGTGAAATAGATGACAATCAAAATTTTTTATTTCAAAACTAACCGGGAAAACAGACGTAAAGCAGGAACACTCGCTGATTGGGCTGTTCGGATCGCCGTCTCCTCCCAGTGTTGCCCATTGGGACGACGAAATTGTGTTATCTAAGAGAAAAGTTATCAAACAAAAACAGGGGAAACTTAATTTTCCCCATCTTGCTTTTTCTATTTTTTTCTTCAGTTTTTCGATTTCGAACTTTACTGTTTCGTGAAATTTTGCATCTGGGGACTATAGATTTCTCGATCTCAGCGCTTCAAGCGGCCATAAATGAACTATTCCAGGATGAAGTCATTTTCCCGGTTTTCTTAAACATTCGAATTTTCTACACTGTTTTGTTTATTCGTAAATTAGGAAGTTCGGGCTGAAAGTTTGCCTTAGGAGGTTTTTCGAGATGCTGAATCCGATTTTGGGGTCAAAAATAGGAAATTCCGACATGGTGAAATTCCTCATTCCTCATTATAAATGTATATTAAAAGAAGGAAATATAAATATTTTTCAATTATTGTTAGAATTTTTAAAAGAAAATAGTATTAGAATATAAGTTTAGTCGATAGGATCATTAATATATAATTTTCATAGATACCCTACGATTATGTGACCCTAATTATGTTTTGATTATGACTAAATGTTGAATACCATGCCAATAAAGAAAAAAAAACACAGAATCAGCTCGGTGTCTTTAGGGAAGCTAAAATTGAAAGCTATTTTCTGAGGTTAAGCATCCATCAACTTCTCAACTTTCATGTCAACACTAGAAAAACTTACGGATTGAAAGTTCCTCCTCCTTGATTTCTGTTTTGATCTCTGTTTCTTGACTGTTTTCACCAACAACTTCTAGATGTACTTGAAGACGACTGCGTGAGCCTCTGAGATTGGCTGGCTTAGACGATCTTTGCGCTGCATTTGAGATAACTGCTGATTTGTAGAAAGTGAAAAACCGGGTTGTAAGTAAACTGGTGAAAACTCAGTTCAATATTGGAGCTCAAAAACACAGCTATCACAAAACACTGACCTGTACTACTACTAGGTGCATACTACAAAACCAAAGTGAATACCTATTGAGAAATATGATGTTGAATCCCAAGTACAGACTTCAAACCTACTCCCAGTAAGTTCGAGTCAAAACTGATATAACTACGATTTAAGCCGAGCATACTTGAATAGCCAAATGAAAACTTCGAATATTCGGAAGAAATCTATAGAATCGACTTGTGTAGTTTCCTACGTAATCGAACAGACATTATTTTGTCGTAGAGATTTGTGGTTGCAATGATATCAAAATATTCTCAAGCTGAAAGTTTATTGATTAACTACAAGTATAATAGAAGGTCATATATAATATCCATGTAAGTGGCAAACTAATTATTGTAGTCTTGAAATTTCGCCAAAGTTGTGAAATTCAGGGATTTATATCGTTTACTGTTGGGGTCTATTCGGGAATGGAATATCACAGGAAAATTGTCGATTGTAAGGTTAGAATCTATGTTGAACGAAGGGGAGACATCTCGTTGGCTAGTTTTAATCGGTTCCAAATTCGTCGTCACTTCTGGGGTTTAGAATGGAGCTGAGGTTAGTTTCGAGGTCGTCAGTGAAGACTTTGAGAAGCCGTTTGTTGTGTTCTCTCCGAGCTCGGTGGAGATTTTTCCGAATCCTAGCGAGGTCGTCTTTCTGCAACAGAAATGATCAGTGAATACTTTAAAACGGTAATATATCGTAAAGTTGATAACAAATAATTAATGCAATTAAGCTAAAACCCATAGTAGAAATTAAATTATTTGGGCAAGAGAGAAAGAAATCAAACGCTGAAGAGATTTCGCACTGCTGAGAAGAGAATAGCTGGTGGCCACGTTAGCAACATAGCTCGTGTCAGACGCTCACACTGACAAAGTCTCATGTTTCTGCCTGGGAAACCGAATCGTTGCAATTCGACTCCGGAAAAGGTAAATCGACGGCTCCCAGGGAAAACAATTCGTAAGGCCCACGTCGCCAAAAAAACACGGCACGTGGAGTTCCCTCCATGGTAAAATTTACCGCGGCCTGATTAGCGGAAATCTATCCCCGCTTTCGATAATCAGTCGGTAAATTGACGCCCAGGAAAAGCTCCTCATCCAACCAGCGAGGAGAGGTGGAAGGACTGGAAGAAAAATCACCAAAAATATTCGACCGCCCGTATGCCAGAAGATACGCCCCCAGCTGTTGAACAAAACTGTTACGCGCTGCCAAAATTGGGGTCGTGCAACAGCATCTGGAACCTAGTGCCCTTCGATCCAAAAGCACCCAGTTCTGCTGCCTTCCGCTGAGTGACAGAGAGCGGTATCACTACAGGCTACGTCAGTCCGAGAGAACCAGCCGCCTCCAGGAGAAGAAGTGGGTAGCTGCCACGTCAACGCCTACTGGGACAAATCTCCAAAGTCTATCGAGACCTGAAGAAAGGATCGCCAGGTCAGTCCTAAGTAGGTACTTAGCTTCAGCTTACCCTATCTTGACTTCCGCCGTCGCTGTCGCAAACCCGCGCCTTCCACGAAACTCCATAATCTCACGACGAGACGCGGTCAGGAGGCACATAGGTAGGGATAGACTAAGCTTCACTTCCACCTTTATAATATCAAAATTCAATCCCCTTTTCCAATTGTCAAATAAACCCGTTGCTCATTCAAAAATCCAAACAAATGTTTTCTCTCAAAAGTCCACGAAGCCCGAAGGTATCAAGTACTTAGGAACAAGCAGATAGTCGAATATTTAGATCCGAAGGCCCCGGATTTACCCGATCCCTGGCTAGGTTAGTTAGGAAACTTAGCGCCTAGGCAGGACATAAGCAATTTATCGCAAATTCCAATCCACGAGTAGGCTCAGAAATAAGTCAGACCTAACCACTGAAAACGCGGAGGAGGCGAACCTTACAGCTTTCTACCTCCGTTGCCAAGTCATCAGATTCGAGAAAAGTTCGAAAAAAGAAGCTGTGATTCTTTCCTGATAGGGTTTTTCAAGCCTTTATTTCTCCTGCTGGAGAAGCAGGTCGTTTTGACAAACAAAACAGCCCGTTTCGACAAGCCAGACTTTTTAATCGAGAGGGCAGTTCGACAAAAGTGAACTGAATAAGGAAAACGGGGGACTCGACTCGTAAAATATCTCAACAGCTGCTGCGCCGGATGAGTGATGAGAATGATTACAACGGAGTGGGAGTAATCATGTGGCCAAGTTATCAGATTCGGGAAAATTTTCCCAGCACTGTTGCTAGAATTGAGGCAGTTCCTGTGATTGTTTCCTTATTCAGTTCACTTTTGTCGAACTGCCCTCTCGATTATGAAGTCTGGCCTGTTGAAACGGGCTGTTTTCTTTGTCGAAATGACCTGCTTCTGGTCAAATGGTCTCCAACACCATTTGTCGAAACGGGTTACGGCCGTGATTTCGCCCTACATTCTATTTGAACTGAACCCTCGGAGAAGCCAAATGCCAAAAGCAAGGCCTAAAACCTAATGCACTTTGTCTAACGCACTTAATTTAATCATGTGCGATAACCACTACAAAAGATCATTTAATTAACTAAAGTTATAACAAAAAAACTAATATATTACAAAATCAATAGCAATTGGACACTCACCGAAAGCTGGTCAACAGTTTCTTCCGAGAGAACGGCACTAATCACATTGCTGGGTCGCTCAGACATTGTTTCCAAAGCTTTCCGCTTGGCTGCATTATAGACTTTCTGCCTCTCTAGCTTCTCAGGCTTGGGAGGGGGATGGTTGTGGTCTACACGAGCTTTAGTGACAGTGTAGCTGTCGCCAATGCACCGGAGCCTTGCTGGACAAGCCCGAGTACAACAACTGAGAAAGAAGAAGAATAGCTGTAGGGACCAAGTACCATTTTGCTGCAAGGTGTTAGTAAAACTTCAGTGGTTATTGGTTTTACTGATGTTATTAGAAGAACACTGTTGAGACAGTTCCGATAAACTCGTACATACAACTAAGTCTAGGTTATTAAGTGTCTAGGTTATTGTTACTTTTAAGGTTTGTTCGGAGAAGCAGTCCTGAACGGTTCGGAGGTGTTTGGAGAAGCCAGGAGGAGTCCAAGCGCCTCTATCCCTCCCCTTTTCAGTTCCGGTTTGATTCTGAACTGGTTCCAGACTGCTTCTCCAAACAGAACATCAATTGAATGCTACGGATACGATGGAGGAGAACATATTAGGTAACCCTTTCAGGATACATGACAATCCCTTTACACCTGTCTAGAGCCCTTGCCATATACATAGATACATACTTTCTAGACCTTCTCTTTATTTCCCCACCATCTAGTGGTTGCTGAAGCGAATTGTCGTGTGAACTAGCTGAAAAGCCCACTAAAAGCAGGTAAAAACGATTCCTCCGACTCTCCCCACTCCCACGACCCCTCTATCTTCCCACCACCGATTCCTCCGACTACTCTAACCTCGCAATCAGCGACGTGCATCATATATGTGGTGCAATGTGTGCAATCATATATACGGTTGGGGTTTTATGTATTAGGATAAGTTACAGCTGTCAGACCTTCGGAACAATGTATTCAAACACAATATCAACCTCCTTCCTATTTAGTTAATTTTCGTTCAGCCAGTGATCATGCGAATTAGTGCAAAGCCCATGTTTCTTAACAATGAATTACATATCTAAAATAATATCTGGGGTTCATAATGGTACTCAGGAAGAAAGATCCCGATGAAACAATTTTTCAACTGACTATTTGCAGTGAATAATGTGCTAGCTCTCGGATGTGAGGCGTCCTTCAGATATTTCTTTAAACTTAATCAGCGAAGAAAGCGAATCATCAATCAATGCGGAGGCAAATGTTGCTGACAAATTTTGAAGTAATCCGCAAAATTTTTGTGGGTTTATGATTGATGTAGGCAGAAAAAAACCGGGCCTAGCTCTTTCTAAGCGTCCACAAAATCGGTTTCAAAAAGGTGGAACAAAATGATACAAGAACATAATAAATTGGGCTAAATCCGCACTCACCTCCAGCTCGTTCCTCCGCATGCAAGACGTCGATGGAGGCCAAATTTGAATCCTTGGTACAACAGCAGTTCTTTCCCTCGATTGCTCGTTATGAAAGATACATTCGATCCAAGGCCCAGTATCGGCGCTGTAATAAACAATAATACCGAGGTACAGTGATGTGCATTCAACAGAACTTAGCCATTATCATCATCTTGTTGTAACATCAGAACGTAACAGTAAAGATGGATTTGAGTGGATTTTTGGTGCACGTGACGTAGCAAACCCCCCGAATAGAAGATTTCTGAAAAAGAAATCGAAAACCAAAAAGATCGCTTACAAATTCATAATTAATAATTTTTTTCAGTACAAACCAGTGAATTCTCCAAGCGAGTCTTCCAACAGGTCGATCGGTATGTGAGCTGACAAATCCGGGAGATCGCTGAAGACCTTCTTCAAGATACCTAAGATTCAAGGAACGAGAGAATCGTTAGTCTACATCAACTAGACCTCGAAAGGAAGATAATACAAATTTGGTAAGTACTCACCTTTAGCCTGTAAGGTTTGAGGAAAATTGGATCTATATATATAAGAACATTGTAAGACAAATTATGTTCATATTCAATTAAACTTTCTCAGCCCTATTATTTTGAACTTCAAAAGTAGGATTCTAAAACTTGAAAAAATGTACAAGATTTGTTCTATCAAAATTCCTTTAGGTTCAGGTTTTATATAGATAATGGTGATTTTGATGAGAAGCCATTTTTCTAAATATTTGACTGTGACTAAACTGTACTAGGGAACACTTGTTTTAAAAAGAAGTGGACACTCGGATCGGGCCCATGGGGGGACAACTATTTCAAAGAGCTGATAGAGAAACTGATCCAGAGTACTGACAGCTGATGAAGTCCAAAAGTTCAATGAGATGAAGAAACAGAATCAACATGTATCATGAATAATACTTAGGATGACCCTCCTTCCGGCTTTGACGGGTGAGAAAACTAGTTCTACGAGAAGGCGCCATTTTGAACAGTTTATCCTGGATCAGTCTTACAATGAAAACATATTTTGTAGTAGGAGAGTCTAGCCCCCAGAAAGTGTTGTCGGGTTTCAGCGCTACCTACCTCCACTTCAACAAACTACCATTTCTGATATCTTATCAGGTGATCACACTGGCGACCGCACTACTGCAACATTTTCCTTGAAATACATTCGTAAAAAGTTCTGCAGGCAGTATTCTCCACTATAATAATGCATTCTGCTTGATTCGTCACTCCGGAACACAAAAATGCAATAACAAGTTCCTTTTCCTCGCAATTTTAAAAGGCAGGGAAGTAAAGCCGCCAAACTTAGAAATTAGAGGGTGGTAAAATCGAGGTAAGCCTACTTTTCAGAAATGCCGCTTGACCACGCCCACATCGACCTGAAAAGGATGGTAGTTCACTGAAGTGGCAGTAGGTAGCGCTGAAACCCGACAATACTTTCTGGGGGCTAGACTCTCCTTTTTGTAGTTCAAAGGTGCTCAAAGTCGCACAAATTTGACATTCATGCAACTGTGTATATTGATTTTAAAAAAAGATTTCTGGTATCTCCCACCAACTTGCACGAATGATTGGGAAAACTGTGACCGCAGTAATACCAACCATATATGAGGTGCAACCAGAAATATATTTTGGCAAATCAATTTTTCTTTTCCCAAATCCCATGCGTATCAACAACTTTTAGAGTCCTTGTCCAACTTTTACACTCATAAAATGTTCAATAATTTTTTTCTTCTCATTATTGAAAGTAAATTATTTTTTTTGAATAGAGGCGGTAGGAGCGCTGCACGAAGATTCGATGATTTATCTGGTAAGTTGAAGTTTCCACTTCTACTTGAATCTGCTGCATCAAACCCAAATGAGTACCCAGAAACAGCGGGGTGGAGGGGTGATTCTTGCCCTAAAACAGATTAGCAGAACAGTGACGTCAATTTTAGGTGGATTTACATTGAAACAGCAAATTGCTCCATCTATGCAGCAGTACAATATAAGATGGATTTTGAATAAATATTTCCACAAGGGGCAGAATCGAAAGAAATAGATAGGATATCCAATGGGAGAGGAATATTGGCCATAAAGGCAGCATCCAATGAAAGTAGGATTGATGGATAGTTCTCACCTGACATCCTGTTTTGTTGGGTCTGCTGAAGATGTTGTAGCTGCTGGCACTCAGGCTGCCGCAGTACCATTTCTTCTGTCAGTGCAAGATGTGCCACCGCTGATTCCATCAATCCCCTGAATACAGTGAGATCATTGGAGGTGGGTTGAGATGTAGATCCTTCCGCTCTGTCGTCAGATGCAAAATGTAGGACAAAGTAGTGGGGGGGGGGGTCGCTCATCATGACTTGTCTCTGAAAACAACCATAACCATACTTTCAGAAGGAGTCAAATTGGAAAAGCACAAGTGAGGAACAAGAACTCAGACATGGATTTCCCATCCGAGGAGCTAGTAAACCTCTTGAGCTTCAAAAGATGAAGCCCACCAAAGAGATACATTATGTTGATGTAACTTCCAAACTTGCCATTTCTCTGACACGGCCTGCATGGGTTGCACGCGCTTTCTAGCGACACTGCAACGAATTTTTTTTCGTGTTATCGACTTGACTAAACTATAAAATGGCCGTAACTTCCTTAAATCACTCGCCAATTCAAATCTTATTGCACCGTTAAGAAAAGCGTTAAATTTCCAATTTTCATTATTTTTATTTTCGTTTCATTATTTGTTTTTCATTTCATTATTAGTTCGTCTTTGTTTTTCATTAACTTTGCTCCAATGGGGTATTTCGGTGGGTCGGAAATTCAGGTTTTTGACCTCAAATTTGGATTCAGCACCCTTGAAAACCTATATACTCCAACTTTAAGCTCAATGATACTATAACATGTGGTAGAAAAATTAATTAAAGAGATCGCACGTTTGAAAAAGGAGGGCCGCTATAAATGCACACACACTAGGCAAGGACTACGCCGCGGACTACGCCACGCGCGTGTGTGAGTAGTATTTTGTAGTATCCAAGAGGTCCTCCAAGGGTTTCTGTGCATGGATACTTTTTTCAAAGACAGTTGGCTAGCTACGTCACGCTTGGCTAGCTACGTCACAGCATTCAAATCTTCAACTTTCCTTAGCTTCTCTGATCTTTTTAAAACATTTTCTCGACGAACAGACCCGATTACCGTAATTCCTGAGCCACACTATTTTGAAAAAAAAATTTAAAAAATTGACTGAAATGCCCCATTATCGGTAACGTCAGTCATCCCAATTATCCTGCGCTCCTCGTGGGGCCAGGGCACTGAGTAATGGAGACAAGTTAACAGAGAAGAAAGCCAAAATGGTGTGCAAGCATTTTTGAGGCTGCCTCAGTTGCGCTATCTACTTTCAGCTAGGATTGAGGAACTACTACGGAAGTGGTGGGGAGGGAGAGGACACACTCTTCATACCGCTTCGTTTCAAATCCTTTCGAATGACCAGAAATTGATAACGTTTCATTTCATCATCATTTAGATTTGCAAAAAATACTTGGAATAACCAATCGAGGCGAAAGGTAACTTCAGAGTTGCTCATGCAATTGTTGTTGTCCCTATCGCCAGTAGTTCAAATATTCAATTGACAACTGCCACCCACAGAAACGTTTGAAACCCAGTGTATTATTGAAAATCGCTTGATTTTTTCGTACATATCGCGAATATAACTGAATGTTATCAAATTAATTACTTAGATGCAGCTGGTAACGCACCAAGGAGAAAAATATGTGATAAACAAGGTGACTTGTTGTGATGAGGTTGGGAACAAGCGATCATGAACGCGATCTGTTGCTTTCCGCTATAACTACGTCCTGGAGCTCCACCATTCAGAACGCTTTTCGGGCTCCCACATTCAGCTTTCAGCCCAGTGGGCCAGGGAGAACTAGCTCCAGTATGACACCTACGTCTAGTCATCAGAGAGCATTATTTAGATGATTGAGAGATTCACCGTAGTGTCGCTAGGAAGCGCGTGCAGCACCTGCGGGCCGCGTTCTAGATGCTCCTTTTCTCTGTGCCCCCAAGAATTGGGGAACTATCGGTGAGCTTTCATCTCTCTATTTATTCATTGGCGAGGACACAGAAGGAGGAAATAAGCAGGATAGGTACCTACATCCACGGTATGAACTACTTTGTCTGTATTATCGTGAATATTTATCATCTTCTTAGGTATTTCCTACAAAAAACTACGTAATAAATGGACATACCTTTCTATATTTAGATACTTATGTAGGCTCAATCCAATAACTTTCATATCTTTGCAGATTATACAATCAAATTCTTCTTTTCCGGTATCCTGGCTACCAGAGCAGGCAATTCTAACAGGGGTAACAGGAGAATAGCCACATCTTAACCGAGTTAGAAAAGGCCGATCATCAATTATTTTAAAACGGCCACTACACGATCAATGACGTCACTACTGCTTCATTCCAGTTCCTCAAGACACACTTCAGTACAGTCTAACCGTAGACGGTCAGTAACTGACCGTCAGTTTGACAAGTTTACGTAGAGTGACAAGGTTTGTCATCATCTTTATCATGTACCTACCTACCTAGTTTAGTTTTTGATTGATGAGTGATGGCACATTAACCAACCTGTATAACTTGACCTTCGAGAGATCTTGGACACAACCTAAACGTTGATGTCTCTCCAATGATCACCCAGCATTGTTTTTCCATCAATATTTTTATGGATTGAGCACTCTCAAACGAACGATATACAGAGGAGGTATTAACTTTCAGCAAAGCAGCAAAATAACTAAATCAAAGGGTGAATATTACTTACGCAAGTATAAGAGAAAGCCAAGAGTGCATTACCACTAGAGAATTTTGTTTTGGTTGTATAAGTAAAAAATTAAATTTTGATTACGTTTGATAGAAAACTCTCAACAGAACTGGATGAGTGGGGGGAGAAAACGTCTTTGGTTCTTCCGATTCGGAGAAAAAAGTCCTGACGATGTCGACAGCCATGCAAAACACAAATGGGAACAAGATGATGGTTTAGATCCATGGAAGAGGTAAGGACCATGGAGTAAGTAGGTAGTATTACTTATGGCAAGAGACTGAAAGAGAGCTCGCACTTTGAATAAGTTGAGTAGGTAAGTAACTATATTAGTTTCTTCAGTGAATAATGGACGCTCTTGGTAATAAGATAACTTATTCCCAAGGAAGTAGGATAGGAACTTTCCCCAATTATCGGCTCGAGCATTCCATGCTATCATTCGGCGTGCCCTTACAAAAGCAGCATCTTCTTTCGTCATATGTTTTCTTTTCTCACAAGAGAGAAGTTTTCGAGACTTGGTTTTTATCTGGGACAAGATATTCAGATATTCTATGGAACGTCAACCACAGGCACAGAGTAACTGAGACAACTTAAGGGGGGTCTCGTTCCAAGCTTCCGGGTCAGTATTTCCCTAAATTGGAGAGGCTCAAACTTTAAAAGTTGTGCCTACATAATATGTCGTACCTACATAATATTGGTCGCTTTTGATGATTCCAGCGGCAATCTTTTAGTTGTTCAATACTATGTATAATATGTATAATATAATTTCATATTATGAAATGTTCAAGGATTTTTGAAATTCATCAGTGCAGCAGTCTAGGGTATTGAACAACTAAAAGATTGCCGCTGGAATCATCAAAAGCGACCATTATTGAGGAATTTCACCGAATTCTGTTTGCATTTTTCCTGAATAGTTAATGGTGTGGGATAAATGAAAATTGGGCTGATTTCGGAAAATAAGTCTCCTGTTATTTTTGGGAGACAATCAAAATTTTTGATTTCAAAACTAACCGGGAAAACGGACATGAAGCGGGAGCGCTCGCTGATTGGGCTGTTCGGATCGCCGTCTCCTCCCAGTGTTGCCCATTGGGACGACAAAATCGTGTTTTCTAAGAGAAAAGTTATCAAACAAATACAGAGGAAACCTAATTTTCCCCATCTTGCTTTTTCTATTTTTTTTTCTACAGTTTTTCGATTTCGAACTTTACTTTTTCGTGAAATTTTGCATCTGGGGACTATAGATTTCTCAATCTCAGCGCTTCAAGCGGCCATAAATGAACTATTCCGGGATGACGTCATTTTCCCGTTTTTTTTAAACATTCGTATTTTCTACACTGTTTTGTTTATTTGTAAATTAGGAAGTTCGGGCTGAAAGTTTGCCTTAGGGGGTTTTTCGGGGTGCTGAATCCGATTTTGGGGTCAAAAATAGGAAATTCCGACATGGTGAAATTCCTCATTGCTGGAGAAAAATGGGAAAAGCCGTATGTTCAGTTTGGTTTTTCCCATTTTTCACTGGCAATGAGGAATTTCATCGAATTCTATTTGCATTTTTCCTGAAAGTTAATGGTGTGGGATAGATGAAAATCGTGTTGATTTCGGAAAATAAGTCTCCTGTTATTTTTGGGAGACAATCAAAATTTATGAATTAAAAAAATATCCGGGAAAACAGACCTCTGCAATGTGAAGTGGGAACGCTCACTGTTTGGATAGCCATCTCCTCTCAGTGTTGCCCAATGGTACAATGAAATCGTATTATCTAAGAGGAAAGTTATCTAACAAAAACAGGGAAAACCTAATTTTTCCCATCTTGCTTTTTCTTTTTTCAAACTTTACTGGTTTTGTGAAATGTTGCATCTAAGGACTTTCACGAGGATTTCACGATCTCAGCGCTTCAAGCGGCCATAAATGAACTATTCCAGGTTGACGTCATCCTCCTGGTTTTTTCAAATGTTCAAATTTTCTACACTTTTTTTTTATTCGTAAATTAGGAAGTATGGGCTGAAAGTTTGCCGTAGTTTGGGGGTTTTTCGAGGTGCTGAATCCGATTTTGGGGTCAAAAATTGGAAATGCTGCACAATGCAGTTGCACAAAATCCCAATCAGGAATTTATTTGTTATGCGGGAGCGGTATAAGTATGCCTACTTATGACACCTGTTATCAGAATAACAACTGTTCTGAACCTCGACCAATTTCGTTTTAATTTTAATATGACAGCCACATACCTAGATGTAGTCTAGAGATGGTGTCAATGAAATTTCGTTCGTAATTTTTATTTAGAGGATACAGATTTTTGTTTAATAACAACATGCATAGATTGGTAGGCCACTGTTTTGAGTTTTGTTTAATTGGGTCAATCAGAAATTTTTTATTCAAAATCCCTGATAGTAATATTGATACGTAAGTACGAGGGTTGTCTCAAAAGTAAGGTTCCCTATTTTCTAACTTGGAGGGAAATCGTCCTACAATCGGGAAATTTTGAGGGAATATTTGTCGGGGTGTAGTGGCAACCCGTAATTTTTTTCCAGCCGTTTGGATCTACCCTATGGCAGTAACACGCTAGTAACCATGTAGATGCCTCTCAACCCCGTGTCCAAACTGGAGTTACGTTCTGTCATTCGTTTTCTCACGGCCAAAAATGAATCTGCGATAAACATTCATCGAGAATTAGTGTCTGCGTATGGAGAGGACTGTATGAGTGTGCAACAGGTGAGTAAATGGAGGAGATTGTTCCTGGAAGGGCGAACAAGCGTGGAAGATGAAGAGCGGAGTGGGCGGCCTTCAACATCTCGTGGAAACGACGCAACTGTTGACGCCATCACACAAATTCTCGAAGACGATCGGCGAGTAACGATTGATGAAATCATTGCTTTGTTGCCTCCACATATTGAGGTAAGCCGAGCATCAGTTGGGAGGATAATTGATGACCAGGGTTACCACAAAATTTGTGCAAGATGGGTGCCACGACTTTTGACTGAACAACACCGAGAGCAAAAAAATTTTTGGAATTTTTTGAGCAAGAAGGTGAGTCTGTTTTTGACCGTATAGTGACTGGAGATGAAACATGGGTGCACCATTCGACACCAGAAACCAAACGCCAAAGCACGACATGGAAAAAAACAACTGAAAGTCCAGTCAAAAAAGCGAAAATGGTGCACTCAGCTGGAAAAATCATGGCAAGTGTTTTCTGGGATGCTAAAGGGATCCTGCTGATTGAGTATATGCCTAAGGGCACCACAATAACTTCCGACACTTACTGTGAGACTCTGAAAAAATTGAAATCCGCAATAAAGCGAAAACGACCAGGACTTTTGACGAAACAAGTTTTTTTGTTCCACGATAATGCTCGCCCCCACTCGGCTCGAAAGACTCAAGATCTTCTCAATTCATTCAGATGGGAAGTTTTTGGCCACCCACCATATTCACCTGATCTGGCACCAAGTGACTTTCACTTATTTCCACATCTGAAAGCTCATTTGGGGGGGAAAAGCTTCCGAACCGACGACGAGCTCAAGACTGCCGTCTGTGCTTGGACCTCTAGTTTGGACACGCAGTTTTTCAAGGAGGGCATACATAAATTGCTCCCCCGGTTCCAAAAGTGCATCGATCGAGCTGGGAATTATGTTGAAAAGTGATATGATGTTACTAAACACAAAGCAATAAAAATTTTTGAAAAATTTTTTTGAATTTTTTATAGCATAGGGAACCTTACTTTTGAGACGACCCTCGTATATGGCAAGACTTCGCGTGAAAATTTGAATAAGATCGGCCTATTGGTTGTTCAGAAAAAAAACATGAAATTTACCAATTTTTCAAAAAAAAAAGTTTGCCTGTTGTTGATTTTCTCTATTCGACCAGCTTGAACAAAATCAACAGCAGACGTGCTTCCTGTTGTAAAGAACAATACTTTACATTTTCAAATTATTTGGTACGTAATTGTGGATACCGTGGAAACAAAAATAGAAACATGTGCCCGCTAAAACCAGACTACACGCCTAGAAGATATTGTGGGCGTTTTAACCTCAACTTGAAACAATCACCCAAATCGGCAGAGAAATCCCAAGGTACCAATGTCTGTGCGTTTGTGCCAAGTTAATTTCCAGTGCTTTTTTGGAGGATTGGTTTGATTCACCCCTATCCTATGGTTAATAAGTAGTAAACATTTCAAAAAATTATTTGTAGAATACCATACTGTCAAGGACCTAATCTTTCTCTCTCGTTTGAATAGGAAGGTACTTATCTGACAAACAAAAACTCCTCTTAGGAAAAAACCGCTTTAATTTCGGGAAATCTAAAAAAATACATTGCTAAGTTAACAAATACAAAAATTAAATTAGGTTCTGAAAATTAATAAAACGCACATCACTAAACTATTTCTTGCAAATCAAGAGCAACACAAATTTTTAAAAAAGTAGTTTAAACATTCAAAGACTAAAATAAAGAAGATAAAGAAAATATTTCTAATACGTTGTCACTTACTGTACATATTACATTCTCAATGGCCCATCTGCCGATACTTTCACAATTAAATTTGCCAAGCAAATATTAAGAGGGACAGAGCCTCGCATTACGGCATTTCATCATGAAATTCGTACTAACAAAACACAGGTTAACGGAGGAAACTACGAGTAAAAACTACAGAATAAGAACGGAGTCTTGGTAATCAACAGGGTTCTGAGGTGTTGAGTGCTGAATTATATAAATATAGGTTGAAATGATGAATATTTATGAGCATTACTTTATAATATAGAACAAATTAATAGAAATTACCAGAGTTGAAATCAGGGACTCTACGAAGATCCGTGTGAATGGAACTGAAGCATTTCAACCACATCTTGCATTGTAGAATATCCTTGGATGCGAGTTTTTAACTCACAGGATGTTCAGTGGATGTTGTTTTCATCACTACTGTTTCCTTTGCACCAAAAACACTGTTTATCTTTCTTTATTTCAAATTTTGGCTTCTTTCCCAAATCGTTTTGTATACATTTTTAGCAGATTACAATAAATTATAGGGAAACAATTTTTTCCTCTGAAGGACATTTTTGTGGGATGTTTGATGTTGAATTAATTTCTATTACTTTTCTTACACATCTTGACCTGTACTGTAATGATCCATTTACTTACCTATTTTAGTTCTCCAATAAAAAGACACAAAGGGGAACCTCTGAGTGAGTCACCAAACGGTAGGAAGAGTGAGGTGCGGGGTAAACACATCAGACTGACGTCACCCTCCACTACTCTCCCTTTACCTTGTTGACTGTAATATAAAAGGAAGACTCAGGGCTTGTCCTTCATGCATGCTACTCCAGCAATTCGACTTGATCGTTTCTCACTCCTTCGTCTCAATCTACACGCCAATTTCCTCAGAAGCATCGGTAGCCGTCAGGGCGCCGGCCTCTGCTCCCATCTTACCTAGGAGTTGTCATCCCCAACTAGCCACTAGGTAAATGCATCTCCTCCATCAGGTCTGCGGTATTCGCGCCGAGGAGGCGACTAGCTAAATCTCCTATGCACTCCTGCAAATGGTAGAGCGGAAACACGCCGGGCAATCAGTGCATCAAACCTCCTGCATCCTTGTTGAGTAGGGACCAATAGAGATCAATATGCTATCGCCTTCACTCAACAACACGCTGACATAACATTTACCAATCTGTATTGTAGGTTTTATCGTGTCGTTAATAATTGATAGGTAACGATCAGAAGTAATAGCGATAAGGCAGTAATAAGCGATGCAACACGAGCATCAGCCATAATGGGGTGTTTCAGTCAATTTAAAAAAAAAAAAAATTCAAAAGAGTGGCTCAGGAATAACAGTAATCACCCGATCTGTTGGTTGAGACTTTTTTTTTTTTTTTTTTAATCAGAGAAGCTAAGGAAAGTTGAAGATTTGAATGGTGTGACGTAGCTAGCCAACGAAACTGTCTTTGAAATAAGTATCCATGCAAGAGAAGAGATGCAACCCTTGGAGGACCTCTTGGATACTACAAAATACTACTCACACACGCGCACGGCGTAGTGTGTGCATTTATGGCGGCCCGCCTTTTTTTCAAACGTGTGATCTCTTCAATTAATTTTTCTACCACATGTTATAGTATCATTGAGCTTAAAGTTGGAGTATATAGGTTTTCAAGGGTGCTGAATCCAAATTTGAGGTCAAAAACCTGAATTTCCGACCCACCAAAATACCCCATTAAACCTCTCACCTCATGCCACACCTAAAACACGAATTACCTAAGAGTGGTGCACTTTCTACAAAAATAAAAATTATGCCCCATCGGCCTATAACACAAAAATACTCTGGGAAAAATTGTAGGGAGAAGACTAGAACTACATTTTAGGCGCAAACGTACTATTTCAACATCAAACACGAAAACACAAACGAGGCACTGGGTTGTTTTCCTTGACACACTTTCTGTTTCATTTGTTAACCTGTGTTAGGCCATACGTGTCTCAAAAAGTATAAATAACCTAAATTGCAAATTATCTTACTTGAATCTATTAGACTTTAATGAAGTCCATTTCACAAAAGGCATTTGATCTTAAAATCTAATAATAAAAAACTCTATCGAATCACTACTTGTAAAATACTAGCTAAAATAGGTAAAATTCTGTATTTCTCCATCTTTTCATCATGTAAGTTAATTTATTATCGTCACTTGTTCGTATCAAAGGAAAACGTGGCGTAACGCACGCGTTTTCCGATGATAGGTACCTATACAAAATCAATAGTTGATTTTCATTGTATTAATTTTTATGAGGTTTTAGAGGTGTAGGAACCAATACGCATATCCTTTATGCTAGTCATGGATTCTTAAACTATTGCTTCCCCTACTAATACTGATCAAGGAAAATAGGATGATTATTTTGTTCGTTAGGTACGTGAAATTAAAATACAGGGTAGTTAATTGCGGGAGACGAAAAATTGCACGATCAAGGATACCAAAAACGATATAAACTTATAAAACAAAAACTCACACAAGAAGGAAAGAAAAATTGCGACCTTTCTCTTTTGCAGTTGGTCAATAAAACTGCTCTGCCCTACAAAAAAAGCCTCCTCTCAAACGTTTTTGAATTTTGAATTCACAGAGGAGTTCCAAAATCAACCTGAAACATGGGGAATCCTCATGAAATTATCGAATTCCATATTTTGAAGGGCTTTTGGCGGATATATTTTTAGCGAATATGGATGTAAGAAATGCATCCATCTACGTCACAGCAAAGCAAGCGTAGCCAACAAAACAATCATCAAAGCTGATTTGGAAAAGGATACTAAAACACTGCAGGAATCCACAGCTGGCCTAATAAGAGGAAAATACTTCCTGTTGATTGACTAATCACACCTTCTTTGAATGCATAAAACAGGGGCTGAAAAAAATCAGCTGTAAGCAGAATTGGGGTTGACGCTCTTAAGTTCAACACCAAAAGCTGGAGTCAGCAAAATGCTGGAAGGTGAAAAGAACTGGAGAGAGAAGGGACCTCACCGAGAACTGACAGAGAAACCTAGGACTCAGCCCGAAGTAATGTGTTAAATAAAGTAAAATAGTAAATAGTTCAGGGCTGAGTTTCAGCGTGGAAGAAAATGAGGTGTTTTTTAGTGGGTTTACATACCACATACGAGGGACGTCCGGAATAAAAAGAGGACAATTTTCGTAGGGGGTGATGGGAATTTTTTTTTATAATTTTTTTTAAATACCTGCGTGTAGGTTAATTCCTAACGGTCACAATGAGCGCTCGCCCGTCTCAGTTCGTTAAAAAATGTCGTCGCAGGAGCCCGTCGCGTCAACCTCTGCAGGTGTCGTTCGCTCCACCTACTGCAGGTGCGAGATTCGGGCAGTGATCAAGTTCCTCACTTTGCGCCGAGATTCAGCTGCCGAAATCCATCGTCAGCTAATGGAAACCTATGGACCTGATGTGATGGCACGTTCGAAGGTTTTCAAGTGGGTTTAAGAAGGAGTTTAAAGAAGGTCGCACAGACACGCACGATGAAGAAAGAAGTGGGAGGCCGTCTGTCGTTTCAGAAGAACTTGTGCAGCAAGTCAATGAAAAAATTCGCAGCGATCGTCGTGTGACCCTCGACTCCCTTCATGAAATGTTCCCACACATCTCACGGACCGTTATGGATGAAATCGTTCCTGAAAAACTTGACCACAGGAAGTTGTGTGCCAGATGGGTGCCGAAAATTTTGACTCCAGAACATCGCCAACGACGTGTTGTGGCTGCAAACGAATTTCTGCAGCAGTATGCATCGGAGGGAGAAGCGTTCCTGGACTCTATAGTGACTGTTCACAAAACTGAAGGAGTTCCTGGGTGGAAAACGGTTTTCCAGCGACGAGGAGGTCAAGGAGACTGTGGAGAAGTGGCTGTTGGAGGTGGAGCGGAGCGTCTATGACGAAGGCATAAAAAAGCTCGTGCCTAGGATGCAGAAGTGTGTGGAACTTGCCGGGGACTATGTTGAAAAATAAAGGATTAAATTTTGAACATATCCTAAAAATTTCATTAAAATACATGCATTTTTCAAATTTTAACAGAATTTGTCCCCTTTTTTTCCGGACGTCTCTCGTACCTTGAAGACGAGGTCCCTTCAGGTACCTTACGAGATCCAACTCCTCTTGTGGATCTGAAAGTTTCTCACCGTCCAGCCGAAAAAAAAAATGTTTCAAAGGTTGTTGATAGAGCACTTTTCCGGTGGAGAACTCAGAAAACGTAAATCGAATGGAGGACTTTTCAACGGAACTGGGTGGTATTCCAAACCATCTTTACCAGTGGAAAATTGTAAAAACCATCTGTGGTTTCACCTTAACAAACGTCGAGATTCGGCAATTCACCTTTCGTGGCAGTGCTGAAGAATGGAACCTACACTAGGAGAATAAGGTAGGTATAAAATATAAATTTGAATAATAGGTATACATTTTTAAAAACAACCGAATTAAGTTAGTTGAGATCTTTTTATGTAGGTTGAGAAATCAAAAAGAATTTGGGCGGCTACTAAGGAAGGAACATAAAGTATAAAGTAGGTTAGTTACAATAAGGTTAACTAGAGTTAAACTGAATATATGTTGTTCTCGTGGAAATGAGGGAGAGTGATTTCGAGGGAGAAACAGGTTGTGTTAACACGTTGATGAGAACTCATGTAAGGATCAGATTGGTTAAGACGTAAATCGAGGATTTATGTGAGAACGAAATATTGAGATGAAAAGGAACACGATAAATTTATAAATAAAACCTACCAAATGCACGTTTTTGGACGCGAGGAAGCCACATCCGCTAGGCTGAAGACTAACTGCACCAATGATTGATGTCTATATCCTTCAGAGTGTGGTAGAAAGGGCACATAAATAATATATGGGTGATTGTCGAGACAACTGAGAGCGCAAGAGGAGGCATTGTTGACTTTTTTGATTTTTAGTAAACCAAAATTCGAACCGTTGAGTTATTACGACTTTGGGTAGGACGAGTAAATACGTCGCTAGTTTCCAAAGTATTAGATAATTTTTAGGTTCTAGAGACTTATTAGAATTTATGTGCTGATTCCGAATATACCGTTTATTAATTTATAAATTATTTATTAATTTACTTATAATTTATTATATTTATAGCGTATTTATAGGGATAGGGGGTATTCAACTTTTTACCTCTAGTTTTGTAAAAGTACATTCATGTAGCATTAAATGATAAATTAAAAGGGCCTAACTGATGATACGTTCAAGTCAAAGTTAAACGGGGCAATGTGATGAACATTAGGGCCAATCTGTACGAGCAGGAACGATCTGCTTAGGGGCAGAAAAGAGAATTTAACTCTTTTGACACTATTTCTCATTATTGATTGATGTTTACAGGACGATAGATCTTAATTCAACAACATCAACAACCTATTAAAACAGTGGAGTCTGTCTCTGATGCTAAAATTAGAAGGGTCCCATTAGAAGACTAGCGCGAGCAACGACGATGCTACCCAGTTGAAGGAGGCCCGATTAACTACGAGGGTGAATCAAATATAAACGAGATGGAATGATGGAAGAACGTTCCCCTATTGTGGAATGTTGGGTTGGTTTATGAGGAGTGAGGGAAGCACCTGAGCAAGCCTCCTCGATCCTCTCAGTATCTATCGTGACGATGTCTGAGCAGGAAGTACACCCCTTTGTTGCGCAACGCGTTGTGATAAAGTTTCTAGCTGCAGAAGGTGTAAAAACCGGCCGATTTCTTGAGCAGATTGACTGCACAGTTCGGGGAAGAGACGCTGTCGAGAGCTAGAGTGTTTGCTAGGCATAAACAGTTCATGGAGGGTTGAAACAAGCGAGTATGGAGTGGAGAAAGAAAAGAGAACCTGGAACAGTGAAAGCCAAGTCACGATTATCGGCTGGCAAGGTTTTGGCTACCTTTTTTTTTTTGACCAGCGTGGCTTGCTGCAACTTGATTTTTTGCATGAGCGCAAAACAATTAATGCGGCATACTACTGCCACATTTTGACAGAGGTCAGACTTGCATATCGCATCAAAAGACGAGACCTTCCAGTGAGAGAATTGATTCTCCTCCATGACAATGCTCGCCCCAATACAGCAGCCCTGACCAGAGAAAAATTGGAGCAACTGGGTTGGGAGACACTGGAATACCCTCCATACAGTCCAGACCTGTCTCCCTGCGACTTCCATGAGTTTGGTCCTCTCAAGAAAGCTTTGGGAGGGCGAAGATTCCACAGTGATGATGAGGTTGAAGCATATGTGCGCAACTGGCTACAAACACGACCTGACTTTTTACGTGGAAGGAATTAAAAAATTACCCGTACGCTGGGAAAGTTTTGTTTCCAAATCAGGAGATGTAGAAAAATGAACTCTGTTTAACTACGCGTTGAACTACGTTTAAAATCAAAATAAGTTTCATCAAGTTTAATCACAATTTGTTGCACAACAAAGGGGTGAACCTGCTGCTCAGACATCGTCACGATGGATACTGAGAGAGTCAAGGAGGCTTGCTCATTGCTTCCCTCACTCCTGACAAACCAACCCAACACCCCACAATAGGGGAACGTTCTTCCGTCACTATTGCGCTCGCTGGCCCAAAAGTCTCGTTTATATTTGATTCACCCTCGTATGAACTGGGAGTGGGGGCTCTTGGAACAGGGGAATATCAGGGGAACCCTCTTAACAACGCCCAATGTTAACAGGAGGCAAATTCACAGGGCCCGGTAGTGGCATGCCCATGGAACCTTTTCACAGGTCGTTATTTCAATTTTCAAAACGTGATGATTGGTGATGATCCACCTGCCAATTTTGGCAGAGTCCATTTGGAATCCCTAAACATGGCTGGCCCGTGACTAACCTTTGTATTTATACAAGGAGTATTCATGGTCTGATTCGATCGTCGAATCGTCGTATATCGAATCGTCGTAAACTCGAGGGTCTCATGAGGCTCCCACATTTTCTCCCGTCGAATCGTCGAAAATCGAATTGTGCGTAGCGCTCCTTGCGGCATCGGACGATAACCAAGTCAGTGTCAAAAGAACCGCATGTTCATTAATTTCCTTTTAGTTAAAAAATGAGAATACCCCAGAGGTTCCTAATAAAATCCCTTAACAAAGTTCCTAGTACACGAACGAAAAATTCTATGGCTAGAATTAAAAAAGGATCATGCTTCAGATTTCTGAATAGGTACCTACCGATGAGGAGTCTTGTCTCAAAGAAAACCCCTTGCTACTTCCGTCACACAATTTTGAATGCATTTTGGTAGGTACATATCTCATGGCTGAAACATGTTCGATGCTAGAAAGGAGAATGTGCTAAGCTCGCTTTAATGCCAGCAAGCAACATTTTTCTACTTCTCCAGCAGACCATCAGATGGTCGCGTTTTTCCTTAGCCACTTGGGTGGCTCAGCTCCACTCATTTAATCGAGAAAAAACCCACTTCGAACAGAATGAAAAAGAAATAAACGAACGGAAAAACGGAATAAAAATTAAGAAAAGGTGTTGTTAAAAGAAAAACTCAAAATGAAAGGACGAGAAGATCTGTTTGTTGATGTTATGATAGTTGCTTCGCACAACTGCCGCTAGCGCTAGGATCACATTTTGTAATTCGACGTCGAATCTCGATTTACGACGCCTTCAGCCCGTCGTAAATCGAATCGTCGTATTAACCGGTGCGCATGCGCATTGACTATGGTCGAATCTCCAAATTCGAAATTCGACGATTCGACGTCGAATCTCCCAGACCATAAATACCCCTACAGTAAATTTTTCAATTGTCAACTGTCATCTGTTACCAAGGAAACAAAACCAAAACAAAGAGTCACTTTGGACGCCAATGCCAACGTCCAACTGTTGGACTCCAACATCTTTCCCAGCTGGCTGGGGGCAGTTAGCAACGTGATTGCACGCTCTAGGTTGACGTTCCTGGGCTCATTGAGCTGCCGTTGGCAGCAAACACTCTCTAATAATAATTAGAGTTTTTCTGCCAATCTGCTAATTTGGCCTTGCGATTTGATTACGAGGAATATTTTGGCAAAACCAAAAGGTTTGTACAGTCACAGATTTCGAGGTCAAATCCAGTCATAGGGTCAATGTGGCTCTTTTTCCTCTTTTTATTTTCAACATATTCCCACTCTACTGATGAATTATAAATTTGTTAGGATTCAATTACAGATGACAATTTTGACCAGGGAGTTTTAAAAACAGGATTTCAAAATCAGATTGGCCCTTTGTGCTCTCAGATGTCGATATCACAAAGTGGAAAATGGTTGTCCCTAGAATCTCTACATCACAGAATAACAACAGGTTGTTATAAATGATGCCCAAAAAAAGTTAGTTTTGAATATTTCTGGAATAACAACATTCAGAACGCAATCTGTTATCACAGCATGCATTCAACGAGGTTTTGATACACACGTCCTACAGGATGAAAATGCTCTTTTTGAAAGAAGCGCAAAGCAGAGGTTGACTTGAGATGATTGGCTCCTAGGGAGCTCGCGCAAGGCATCATGGGATATTCGGATGGTTATTAGACGCATAAAATCCCATCCTTTGTGCTCTCTCTACCATTCTCTTATTTATCTAACCTACTTTCTACCCTCTGGAACAAAAGATGAAACGTATAAGACAAATACATTTAGCTGAATATTTCAAGCGCAAACTGCCTTTTTTAAATCATTCAATTCAGCTCTTTACGGAAATCGTAATTTTAAAAAAAATGGACTCAGCGTCTCATTTCTAACAAGTTTTACCCAGATTACCTCTCATCACTCGTGGTCGTTGACTCATTTTCAAGTTCAAGCGCTTAGGGTTGAAGAATTTAGGATCTTGGATTTGTAGATCAGTTGTGATGAACCGATCTGTGTAGTAAGTTACTTTTCGACATAGTCGCCGTTGAGATCGACGCAGAGCGTACACCTCCTTTCCATTTCAGTAAGGGCACATTTGAAGTAGCCGTCTTCCTGTTGGCGAAACGAACAAAACCATTGTTTAACAAGATCAGAAATTAAATCTTCTACAGAAATTCTTGAGATATACGACGTCTTGTTAAAGAGTCTCAGGACTACTTCAAAATAGGGATGGGTATCGATACTCGATATTTCAAAATATCGATACTTTCGTAACGATACTCAATATTTAAGTATCGATACTGGACTATCCGATATTTTTGGATATCGATACTTTGGATCCGATATTTCTAAATATCGAATATCGATACTGTTCTCGCGGAAAATTCAACATAATGGCTAAAAAATGAAAAAGATAGAGAGGCTTTCGGGTCATTACTCTTTGGTTGCACAAATAACGTTTATATCATGGAAAAAATCACTCTGCTTAGACTCATAATAGTGAAAAATGAATAAAAGTTGTTGAAAAAATTATTTTTCTTGAGAAAATTGGATGATATTGATAGTTTGTGACACTAAAGTATCGATACTCGATATTTTATAATATCGATACTCATGCCCAACGATACTTGGGATATCGATACTCGGATACGATACAGTATCGATACAAAATATCGATACTTTTATAACGATACCCATCCCTACTTCAAAAGGCTTTATAAAAACTGTTTACCATTATTCGAAGTATCCCCAATTTAAGTACCCACCTTGACTACACACTAGGGATGGGCGATAGTCGATAGTTACTATCGATAGTTCATGACTATCGATAGATTTTTACTTCTTTTGTATTTGAAAATCTCAGCATTTGGAGGGCTGAGATAATAAATACTGAGATGAGCGGAGCAGCCTCAACTCCGGGAATTCCATTTGAAAGAACTCCTCGATTCACTGTGGAGTGTCAGTATTGCTTCCGAGTCTACCAAGGTAGCCGAAGCTTTGTTTTCACTTTTCAAGGACGAAAAAAAAAAGTTCTCCAAAATCAAAATTTCCACTCGCGTTTTGCGTTTTAGACCTTTCTGAACAATTTTGCTTCCGTGTCTGTGTGTCTGTCTGTCTGTGTGTCTGTCATGAATTCCTTGTAACGCGCATAACTATACGAAGTTATTGTCCGATTTCTTTGAAATTTTCAGGGATTGTGCGGGTTGGTGTGTAGACGGTCCCCTATGAAAATCATCATCCCCGGACTGATAGAAGCGACTGCGCATGCGCAAACGTGAATTCCTTGTAACGGCCATAAGTTCTACATTTTCCATCCGATTTCAATGAAATTTTCAGGGATGTTACAGATTAGTGATTAGATGGTCCCCTATGAAAATCATCACCTTCGGACTGATAGTAGCCACTGCGCATGCGCAAACGTGAATTCCTTGTAACGGCCATAACTTCCACATTTTCCACCCGATTTCGATGAAATTTTTAGGGATTATGTGGATTAGGTTGTAGATAGTCCCCTATGAAAATCATCATCCCCGGACTGATAGAAGCGAATGCGCATGCGCAAACGTGAATTACTTGTAACAGCCGTAACTTCAACTGTCCCCCCAGGGGTCGCGGGTTCAAATCCCAGCCGAGGCTAAGTATTTTTTTGATCCAATCACATACATCTACTCACTTAATTTTTCATCCGAATCTGATAAAATTTTCTAGGATTGTCCAGATTAGCGTGTAGATGGTCCCCTATGAGGGTAGTGGAAGGTACTTGGAGATTGGTATTTTGAGATTAACTACTATGCATCTGATGATCTATATAATCGGGTTATGGATACGAGGAAGCTATGTGCCACACCCACTTGGCAGACGTTTTTTTACCTGTTGTATGTTGTGAGTACCTCATTTCGAGAAATTAGAAATTCGCCACTTTTCCAAAGAAACAAAATTCGTGGTGTCGACTTTACCTCTTACTTTTTACTGTCCGCCGATGAAAAGAATGAACGCAAAGCCCGACAGGGAGTTGGGTATCCTCAACATAGAACTACACCCTTTTCCACAAATATACGTTCACAGGTAGTAACTGACCTTATCCAACACCCCTGAACCTGCCGTGAGTCGTAATTTCTTCCTTTCCCCTCGTTACCCCCTTCTCACATTGTCGTTCAGGTCATTTCTCGAATATCTACAGTCACTTCTGTCCAATGATTCGCACATGTAATGAGAATAAGTAATAACAAGTAATTATGAATATCATTCTTCATTTTCACCCAAGCCTACCTAGCGAAAAGTCAGGTAAAGGATTTGAGCGGAAGTGACCAAAAATGGGATTTCCCTGGACGAGTGACAAGCTCGGAGGAGGTTGAACGGATGTTTTCAGTTTAGGATTCGGTAGGGTCCTCGCGTTCATTCTTTTCATCGGTGGACAGTAACTCTCTCCCTTTCTCCCTTCAGGCTTTCAGGCAATTTGTGGTTCAAGGAGCAGTGCTAAATTGAAATTCTTTTTATACATTTTAAATAAATTTGCTTTTCGTTTGAAATCTTTGTGTGATTTTATTAATATACCGAATCCTGCATGTTATAGATAATTCAATTCAATAACATTAAATTCTCCATCGGACATGTAGGTACGGAATAAAGGATGCCACTATAGATAGTATCGATAGTTTTTAATCGATATTATTGACATATCGATAGTGTTGATTAATCGATTGTCGCCCATCCCTACTACACACACACTTTTCCCATCAGTGTTTCCATTGTTCCTTGCACCTGAAAAACTCATCTTTCGGGATCCTCCTTTTCCTGCCCCTGCTTCTTTTGTCTCTTAAGTTCTATTGTCTGAAATTCAGAATTCGTTGATCTGAGCCAGAATTCATAGGGAGCCAGATCCTGAGAATTATTGGTGAATAACATCCTTCGAATCAGAGATAATGGCGAGTATGACTTTGACATTCGATCTCATCTGGCAAGCATTTTTGGGTCTGTAAGAGGTTTTCGACTGAATCTTGGTTTCCAAGTAGCCATGATTTCATGACTCGTTACCTGTGTTGATGGTGTCCATGAAGTTTAGATTGGAATTGGCCGTTTCCAAGAGCTTCTGACAAACCTCCATGCGATCTGCCTTTTGATCCTTTGTCATCAGTCAGGAAACTTGGCTTCAACTCCCTTCTCATCTTTGATTTCTGGGTCAAAATCTTCCTCCTCCTCACAAATCGTCAAATGACTATTGGAACGCACAAGGGCGTTCTCTTTGACCACTTTAGTCTACAGTTGACAATAAAGGCCTTCTTGAACGAGGGTCATCTTGAGCCGATGTTCTGCCTTCCTTGACCCAGTCCTGACATCACTAATGATTCATTCATCAACTCTATAACCTCTCAGAAGCATCTAAAAACTTTTCATGGACAATTTCGCACAAAAACGCAGCTCCTTCGTCACTACAAAAAACACAGAACACAAAAAAGAGGGGTTACAAGAATGGCTGCCTCTTCATTAATGCGAAGGTGAGCAGATCCAGGGTATGGAATTTCGATCATACCTAATATGTGTATAAACCATGTAAGAATATCTTAATTCGGTGAGATTGGAAAATGAATAGATCATTTAATGATCACCATGAGTTCACAAGAAACAATGCAGGTTTTACTATAAATCAAAGGCATTGGGTTATCTTGTGTCAGCACTGAGTTCACTCATCCTGTCACAAGGCTGCTCATGATGAGGATCAGGGTTATTCCATAGCTTCTTCCCGTATTTTACATTAACAAATAAAAAACGCAACGCTTGAAAATAGGACAAGTGATAATCTAGGTTGCTGATACGTCGAAGTGCACTCGTAAGGTAGACGCTCAAACTATCCCATCCTCTCGTTCCCACAATGAGGAATTTCACCGATTTCTGTTTGCATTTTTCCTGAATAGTTAATGGTGTGGGATAGATGAAAATCGGGCTGATTTCGGAAAATAAGTCTCCTGTTATTTTTGGGAGACAGTCAAAATTTTTAATTCCAAAATAACCGGGAAAACGGACGTGAAGCGGGAACGCTCGCTGATTGGGCTGTTCAGATCGCCGTCTCCTCCCAGTGTTGCCCATTGGGACGACGAAATCGTGTTTTCTAAGAGAAAAGTTATCAAACAAAAACAGAGGAAACCTAATTTTCCCCATCTCGCTTTTTCTATTTTTTTCTTCAGTTTTTCGATTTCGAACTTTACTGTTTCATGAAATTTTGCATCTTGGGACTATGGATTTCTCGATCTCAGCGCTTCAAGCGGCCATAAATGAACTATTCCAGCATGACGTCATTTTCCCGGTTTTTTTAAACATTCATATTTTCTACACTGTTTTGTTTATTCGTAAATTAGGACGTTCGGGCTGAAAGTTTGCCTTAGAGGTTTTTTAGAGGTGCTGAATCCGATTTTGGGGTCAAAAATAGGAAATTCCGACATGGTGAAATTCCTCATTGTTTTCTTGTAAATTTTATAAAAGTGACACGTGCAATAGGGGAAACTGCCTGAAACGTTTTACTGTGGCCATTTGAAATTCCGCACAAACTAACCATGTTATAGGAAAATGACCTGAATGAAAACGCAAGGACAAATCAAATGGTATAGCACCAAGAGAAATATCTCAACTCACTTGCGCCTTGAGGTAGGCCTCAATGGCAGACACGAATCCGGTTTTCTGCCGACCTCTCAGGTGCTCTTTGACTTTGGGGAAAATGTGGAAATCGGAAGGCGTAAGGTCGGGCGAGTTGACAGGAAGAGGAAGAAGTTGAAGGCCTCTGGGGGGCCTTGCCCCCTCTGGCGCCTGATCCTCGACGAGGAGAACGCCTCTGTCCAAGGCCCCTGGCCTCTTCACGTCCATCGCTTCTTTGAGGCGATTCAGCATCCCACAGTACACCTCACCAGTCAGTTTTTGACCTATAAAACACGGAAGATTATAATTTAATAGGAAAAATTATTTACAAATATAAATATGGAAAAAAACACGAACTTGATACTGCTGAAGACATAATATTCATGTTATCAATCAACACAACACTAGAGCTGGACAACCGACAACCAAAAAACTATCGGGAATCCAGTCCTTGTATGGCTAGCTAGCTTGATGGAAAGAACGCCTTGTTCACTTACCAGGTTCCAGAGTTTCCACAAGAATCACACCGCCAGAATCCCAGAAAACACAGGAAGTCGCAGAAGATGGTCGTCCACTTCTAAAAAAAAAAATAATTCTATCAGCATCAAAATAGGAGCATCTAGGGAGAGAGAGTGGTGGAACAGCCTGAGCGCTGCCTGGCGACGATTGGATGAACCTTCCGGAGCTAAAAACCTACGTTATCTCTTATCAGTCCGCTGATTTGATGACAACTCGGTTGACACATTTTACCGAGAATTCTAGTAGTTTTGCCTTTGTTTACAAACAAACGACGGAAATTTGTTACGAAATTTATCAATGTAGCTCTGTCCGTAATCCGTAAAATATCTCATTTTCAAATTAGTTGACATCCGCGATGCTCACTCCCACCCCATCAATTCGGAAGACGGAACCCGGCTTTAGGAATAGCCTACACCACATCGGGCGACTGATAAGAGAGATAACGTACGTCTTGTGCTTCAGAAGGTTCATCTAATCGTTGCTATGCAGCGCTCAGGCCATTCCACCAATTTCTCTCCCTAGATGCTCCTTACCAAAATAGATTGCTAAACAGATGAGATCGACCAAATTACTAATAATAATACATTTTTAGTATCAAGAAGTTTGAAACTAGGATGTTAACTATAGCTCCAGGGTAACAATGCAATGAAATCAAGAGAGTGAGATGTGAGTGATACCGGCTTGATCTCACGGCACCCCCCCCCCCCCCCCAACGAGATCTAAGATTGCCTGATAATTTGAAGATATGAAGGGACCTAAACAAAGACAGTAGGAAATTCGGGAAGAAAATCGGTCCCTAAGGAGAATAGGGAGACGTTAGAGACCTTGGATGAAGAATAGGGTGGAACTCAGCACCCTATTCCACACAATGGAACTGTCTTTACAGGAATGGCCAACCAATCAGAATGTTTCTGAGGCACTGAAGCTCCGCTCTAGGGCTATAGGTTTATATTCATGAATATCAATCGATGACAGTATTCAACCTCAATTATTTGAAGTACTTTACCTTTGTTTCTTCTTGGGTAGTGGAGTGAGCTCTGGAGCAGGCCTCTTCTGCCCAACCAGCGACATGTTCGCATTACCTCCGGAAGCTTGTTGTGCCTGAGCGAGAATCCCCAACTGCGCCAAGTTGCCCACGCCAGCCAACTGCGCCAAATTCGCACCATTCAACAGTCCCGGATTAACACCAGCAAGGGATGCCAACTGAGTCATATTCGCTCCAGCGAGAATACTCGCGAATTGATTCCCACTCAGGTGCCCCAATGTGAGCCCGTGTGGTCCCATTATCGGTATATACGACGAAGCCCCCTGCGCAGGTCTGCCATTCACCGGCTTCTGCCCCAAAATCGCCAAAATATTCGGCACAGCGCTACTTGCTCCGTTAGTAACTTTTCCCTCATCCTTACTTAAATTCTCCGTAGAATCAACTTTGTCCGACCCATTTTCACTGGTTCCTCCATTTGTTGCCTTCACTTCGTCTTTCACATCATCTTTTATCGCTACGACCAATTTTTCATCTGTCGAGTCCACCTTACCATCTTGAACGGTAGAATCCGGTTCATTTTCGATTTCTTCAGGTTTGACTTCACTGTCACCAGAATTACTCGTCACCAAGTCATCGTTTTCATCTAATTTCGGTTTAATTGCTCCCGAAACTTCATCAGATTTTACTCCATTACTCGAATCAGATGTTTGCACAGTATCTTTCACCGAATCGACAACGTTTGAAGGAGTTTCAATAATTTTGGGCCTCTTCAGCTCGCCTGTCAATACTTTGTTAAGGATGCCTTGCTCTGGAGGTTCGTCGCCGTTTTCGGCGTCCGTTCCTGGGGGTTGAGAGAATATCTCTGTCCTCTCGAAGTGGTAAATCCAAGCATCATCGATGACAGTTTGCTGTACCAAACGACTGGGGTTGACTCTGTACCAAGAACCGATTTCTTTACAAAATTCCATTCGAGTCATTCGTCTGTCGTTCGAAACACGTCTTGGAACCCATCGTCCTGAGACTTTGACGAGTTCGAGTAATTTGGACAGAATCGCATGCACTGACCCAAAACTGATACCTACATATTTGGCGATGTCTTGCACAGTGACTCTTTCGTCGTCTTTTATCAAGTTTCTGATGTAGTCGACGTTTTCGTACGTTGAAACGTCTCTCGGACGTCCCGACCGGATCAGGTCTTCAGTAGACGTCCGACCTCTACGGAATTCCGTCACCCATTTCTTGACCATGGCATACGACGGAGCCGAATCCCCAAGAGTGTCGAGCATGTCGGCGTATATGTCTTTGGCCATGAGACCTTTACAATGGAGAAATTTCATCACCTCTCTCAGCTCCCGGTAATCCATTTTCTTCGACGTCCGGTGACAGCCAGTATAACTAAACACACAGTAGTAACTTTCACGACAGTATCAAGGAATTTCCACTCCGACGGCGACGAACAAAGGACATCCCGTTAAATCGTAGTAAACACACGTCGTTCACAAAAATAAACGGATACGAACTTATTGAACGACCTATTTTGATACGAACCTGGCGGAGATGCTCTGAAACGCGAATCAAATAATGAAGAATGTGAGTTGATCAGTGTAGCCACGGGAGAGCGCTACGAAAACCTCTGAGCCCAGGTTAGCCAACTTGAGTGGCTGTCCCGCTAAATTTCAAATAACACATACCTGTCTGTATGTCCGTATGTGTGTAGGGGGGTCTAAGTCGAAGTTTCAGAAAAAGTAGTAGGTATGACTCCAACTTGTCTCTGGTTCACAGTGCTCTCCCACTGACGGGATATTAAACTTCTGTTCTATTAAACTTCTGACCTACCAACCTGGAAGAGGACCCTCAAGAGAAGATCTTCATGGTCACCAAAGCATGGTGACCATGGATGCTCAAGTATCCATGTCATGGAACAGAGGCGGTGATCATTCCTTCTCTACAGAGGTTGGGAGACGTCATAACGTCACGTGTTTGTAGTACAGAGTCTAGAGTGCTTCTCTACAGCTCCTTCTTGGCTTCAAAGAATATTGCTGCCTTGGATTTTTAATAAAACGGATCGTATGGATACAACGGTGGTATGTATGTGAAGTTTATTTTTGCTTCCGAGTCTACCTAAGTAGCGGAAGCTTTGTTTTCACTTTTCAAGGACAAAAAAAAAGTTCTCCAAAATCAAAATTTTCACTCACGTTTTGCGTTTTAGACCTTTCTGAACAATTTTGGTTCCGTGTCTGTGTGTCTGTCTTTCTGTCATGAATTCCTTGTAACGCGCATAACTTTACAAAGTTATTGTCCGATTTCTATGAAATTTTCAGGGATTGTGCGGGTTGGTGTGTAGACGGTCCCCTATGAAAATCATCATACCCGGAGTGATAGAAGCGACTGCGCATGCGCAAACGTGAATTCCTTGTAACGGCCATAACTTCTACATTTTCCATCCGATTTCAATGAAATTTTCAGGGATGTTACATATTAGTATTTAGATGGTCCCCTATGAAAATCATCACCTTCCGACTGATAGTAGCCACTGCGCATGCGCAAACGTGAATTTCCTTGTAACGGCCATAACTTCCACATTTCCCACCTAATTTCGATGAAATTTTCAGGGATTACGCGGATTAGGTTGTAGATGGTCCCCTATAAAAATCATCACCCCCGGACTGATAGTAGCCACTGCGCATGCGCAAACGTGAATTTCCTTGTAACTCCATCTCGCCGCTCTGGACGTCGCTAAGGCCTTTGACACAGTCAGTCACCTTGCCCTGACCGATTGCCTTTGTGGTGTCGGGGCCCCATCTCGATTAATTGAGTATGTGGCCTGTCTGTACCATGAAGGTGTGACGGTCCTCGAGGCAGGGGGCGAGGTTTCAAGGGACATACGGATCGGGCGTGGGGTACGCCAGGGGGATCCCCTATCGCCACTCCTCTTCAACCTGGTCGTGGATACGGCCTTGGGTAAGCTGCCCACTGAAGTAGGGTTTGATCTCGCCCCTGGGGTGCGAGTAGGAGCATTGGCTTTTGCCGATGATGTTATCCTACTCGCAGAAACCCGTGAGGGCTTGCAGATCGCCCTAAATGCATTTGCTAAGCAGCTAGCCAGGTGTGGACTCGTGGTTAACCCCGATTAGTGTGGGTCGGTCTCCTTGGTCCCGTCAGGTCGCCAGCATAAGGTGAAAGTTGTGGATGGGGGTTTTGTCGTAGGACAATCCCCCGTTCCGTCTCGATCCGTGCTGGAGGTTTGGCGGTACCTTGGAGTCGACTTCATGGGGGTGGCCACCATTACAACCAGCCGTGTGGACCTTGGTAGAGCGCTAGCTCGCGTTACCAAGGCTCCATTGAAGCCACAGCAGAAGCTGCGCCTCCTCCGCACGTACTTACTGCCAAAGCTGACCTATGGGTTAGTCTTTGGCAGGCTTACGGCGGGGAGGCTGCAAGAACTAGATCGAGAAATCCGCTCTGCTGTGCGCTCTTGGCTGAGGTTCCCACCTGGTGTCCCAAGTGCTTATTTTCACGCACCGGTCAAATCCGGTGGGCTTGGTATTGTGTCTCTCTCGGCATGTATCCCTTCTCTGCGCCGCCAGCGCCTGCTAGCCCTTCAAGGGTCGAGCTGGGAGGTCGCCCGTGCGGCTGCTGATCTTGATTTTGTCAGGCAGCAGTTAGCATGGTGCGACCGAGCAACACCATCTGCTCCAAAACCCAGCTCGTCTGCTGAGTTTGCTGCTGCGCTGCATGAGTCAGTAGATGGTAAAGAACTCCGACAGTGCTCCGAAAGCCTTGTCTCATCCCAATGGGTAGATTGGGCTTCGGAGGGCATTGGGGCCCGTGACTACCGACACTTTCACGCCGTCCGCATGGCAACTCTGCCAACTGCGGTACGGTGTTCGAGAGGTAGTCGCGGGACAACCTTACCCCTTTGCCGTGCCTGTCGGAGTGGAAATGAACATCTTTATCATGTAGTGCAGCAGTGTCCTCGGACTCATGGGGGCCGCATTCTACGTCATGATGCGGTCGCCAAGCAGATAGCAGGTGCTTTGTCATCTAGCGGCTGGGATGTTGAGAGGGAGAGACTGTATCACATGCCAAGTGACCAGGGTAAGAAGCCCGACATCGTTGCCGTCAAGCCCGACCAGTCTTGCATTATCCTGGATGTCCGAGTTGTCAATGGCAGCTTGGACATGGAGCAGACTTGGCGGGCTAAGATAAGAAAGTATGATAGAGATGATTTACGGCAAGCGGTGTCGGAGCTAAAAGGAGTGGCACCCAACAACATCAGGGTGATGGCTGCAACCTTGTCATGGCGCGGGGTGTGGTGCGGGAAAAGTGCCACGGAGTTGCGCGAGTTGGGCATCTCAGTAGGCGTACTCCGTGGTATCACCACCCGTGTCCTGCTCGGCTCGTATTTGAACTGGTGGTCGTTTTACAGAGGCACTTCCCTTCATCCATCTCTCCCACCCCCACCTTCCTCATCTTCCCTCATCCCTAGGGCCGGCGTCGGGTGAGTCCTGGGCGTCCTCCCCATTATATTTGATTTATTTATTTATTTTTCATTTATGGCGTGCCCCCTCCGTCAAAAAAGACATTTTGTCTTTGAGGGGAGTTAAAAAAAAAAAAAAAAAAACGGCCATAACTTCCTAATTTCCCACCTGATTTCGATGACATTTTCAGGGATTACGCGGATTAGGTTGTAGATGGTCCCGTATAAAAATCATCACCCCCGGACTGATAGTAGCCGCTGCGCATGCGCAAACGTGAATTCCTTGTAACAGCCATAACTTCTACATTTTCCGTCCGATTTCAATGAAATTTTCAGGGATGTTACAGATTATTATTTAGATGGTCCTCTATGACAATCACCACCTTCGGAATGACAGTACCTAGCCACTGCGCATGTGCATACGTGAAATCCTTATAACAGCCATAATATTTACATTTTTCACCCGAATTTGATGAAATTTTCAAGGATTGTCCAGATCAGCGTTTAGATGGTCCCCTATGAGGGTAGTGAAAGGTACTTAGAGATTTGTGTTTTGAGATTAACTACTATGCATCGGATCATCTATATAATCGGGTTATGGATACGAGGAAGCTATGTGCCACACCCACTTGTTTCATATTACAATACTTCCACATTGAATTGAAATAACTCATCACTAACATCTGTTGTTTGTCCGGTATAATTTTTCAAGAATTCTCACAATTTTTTCATTTTTATTTCCACAATTTTAAGGATTTTAAGGTACCTTAAGGTACCTATGTATTTTTGTTTGGGTCAATCCAAATTTCTGCTTACAACATTTTAGGAAAAGTTTGACATTGTTTATTTTTTCTTATGGCTGACAGTACGCAGCATAAAGTTACGGCATAAATCGAGAGTTTTCCAACTAGTGGATGTGGATAACGATTTTTGTAGAGGTGGAAAACTGACTGAGTGATATTATACAAGAAGGAGAGGTTGCAAGGTTTTGAAAATAATTTTCTCTGAAACATTCCATAATTTTTCTTAGGATGTTTGTTTGCTTTCATCAAGTGGACCCTCAAGAGCCACCTACCTACCTACTTGTTGCTCGTTCCGTTTCTTTTATAGGTTTACGAATACTATAATACCCTATTATCCAATCCCAAGCTATCTCGAGGGACGAGAGATTAAAGAGGAGTCACAGTCGGTCGCGCGTTCCGAGTTAGTAAGTATTTCCCGAAATTACCGTCGCTCAAACTTTAAAAGTTTTACCTAAATTTAAAATTTTCGAAATTCAATAGTGTAGCAGTCTAGGGAATTGGAAAACTAAAAGATTGCCGCTGGAATCATCAAAATCGAACAATAATTGCCACATAAAAATGGGAAAAACCTAATTGAATAAACTGTTTTTCCCATTTTTCTCTGGCAATTATTGTTCGATTTTGATTATCCAGCGGCAATCTTTCAGTTTTTCAATTCCCTAGACTGCTGCACTAATAAATTTCAAAAATCATCGACAATTTCTGATCTAGGTTCAACTCATATAGTTTGAGCGCCGTTAATTTCGGAAAATACTAACCCGGAAGGCACGCCCTACTGAAGCAGGGTCCTTAAATTCAAGGGGGGTCCTTAACACGTTCAGTGCGTATGAACAAAACCAACCCACCCCACCAGGCGGATTGGTTTTTTTCCATAAATCTCACCGAAATGTTTCCAATATTAGTATTTTATAGGTAATTAATCTTAATAGTCGAATTTGATTAAATTTTACTCATCACGCACCATGTGCGTGATACGCCTGGTGAGAGTGATCACAGATTTTCTGAGGAACGGCGCCGGCTTGGGTCTAATAGGAAAATCGTGTATTATAAGGTTCGTTTGGAAAATACCCATAGAAATAGAAACAAGAAATGTTGGTATCAGCATTTTTATTGGGTTGGTTACATAAATATCTACTCCATCAGCAAAAATACACGTCATGGCTCATACCATTGGTATCTCTTACCTACCTTGTCGGAAGAAAATATGTATCAATGACTATATTTATGGTAAGTATCAGTCCAATAATATATGTCAATCACATACAAGAAGATATCAATCACAATCAAATGTCAATGAAGGAAATATAAATCAAAAGAATATATCAATACAGAAATAGAAGAGACATATCCTGTACAGAAAGAGAAAGATCCTCGTCTGAATATTTCTTTTTCTCCTTAGCCAAGCGAGGGATTTTTCGTTCTGATTGTGCGTCATCAGGCATCTAAAATACCAATACAAATAATACCGTGGGTAAAAAAATACTTGATAAAGAGAACTAATCATAAGCATCATACTGTACCAAAATGCGGGGCAAAATGGTAGGAAGAGAACAGAAATCAGGGATGGTGCTCTACATATTGGTGCCAAAAACAACGTTTATTTAGTCACTGCCCGTTTGTAATCATGCATTATGAAGTAATTATTAATGTATTATTGTTCTTACCTTGAATGAGAGAAGAAATAGCCACAAGA
This sequence comes from Apolygus lucorum, assembly GCA_009739505.2. NCBI lineage: Eukaryota > Metazoa > Arthropoda > Insecta > Hemiptera > Miridae > Apolygus > Apolygus lucorum. Next base: position 5,084,563 of record CM019169.2, read on the forward strand.
GAACTCCAAAACGCACAACAATCGAAAGCAAAACTCCGATTTGAAGCGTCTGTGAAACACGGTATTTTCCGAGTGAAATACATCTCCAAACTGCAGACGGCGCATTCTATCGGTAGTTCATAGTACCTGCTCAGGGCGGATAAAAAAACAAAGACTTTTGCACCGGTCGTTGATTTCCAAGAAAAGTTTGAAATAGCAGCAAGTCATCACGCACCATGTGTGTGATACGCCTAGCTGACCCGACCGGATTCACGCACCGTATGCGTGATACGCACTGAACGTGTTAAATCAAGTTTTCATTTAGAGTGGTTTCGTGCTTCTTTCTTCAAATTTAGTAGTGTATCGTAAAAAGTCTATCGCCTAATCAGTGTTCTTCCCGATTAGGATAAGGAATGACCCTAGCCTCTTGCCGGTAGGTGCGATGATCTTTTTAGATTTACTTAATTCGAGAATTAACAATTCCATCATCAGTTTCTTACCGAAATTCGAAATATTGGATAGCGTTGGATATTGTAGCGTTGCTTAAAAAATACCTACCTACTCCAATTTTGTTATATTATTATATTATTTTATTATATTATATATTATTTTGTTAGGTGCTGGATAGATGAGTACCTATTTTAAATCAAAGTGGTATACAGTAGTATCCGTAAATCTCTATTCCAGATATTTTAATGTGTAAGAAAAGATTTCGACAATTTTGCGAACAGAACCCGTTTTTGAATAATGCTTTTGATTAATAATGTTTTTGAATATTATAGTAGTACTAACATTCCAAAGTACCTACATTATTGATACTAGTCCTGGCTTCAAGTCAAAAGACTGTTTGTCAAAAGACTGTTGTCATACGACGTTCGTCAACGACTCTTTGTCAATACGACGTTTTGTCAAACGACTGTTTTAAATGTTATATAAATAAATATGTAACTACAAGAAAAATACTATATAAATTGAGAGCTTTCCAACGAATGGTGAACAATTTCTGTGCAATGAACACTGCGGGAGTTCTATTTCCTAACCAACGGCTTGGTTGCACGTGAAAATCATTATAAAAGGCGCGTAACGGTTTTTTCTGTCGCTTTTTCGTGACGATTTTTTTTCGGTAGGTCATCGCAAAAACACATTCTGTGTTAAAAGCTTATCACAAGCAGTTTGCTTAAATCCTGTCTTCAAGGTTCATCCATGCCGGTGAAACTGGTCCTAAGCCTCTGCCACACATGCGGGATTTGATAAAGTGCTTACCAAATATATGCTAAATACCAATTATTTGACATAATTATAATAAATACATGAAATACTTAAATGTTTGACGAGCATTTTTGTCATCGAAATCAGAACGTGATGCCCGGGACAAGTAGGTATTGTACAAGTACTAATAGTAGATTTGACAAATTAATACTCGCTCTACATGTGTGGCCTAAAAAAATGATCGGTGTTTGACTAATATTTTTCATCTCCTTTGGCGTATAAAAGAAACCGCCTCCGAGGCAAGAACTCGCTTGGTAAATGTTCGGAATTTGGCTAAGCTCGAACGCCCGGCCACACATTCGAAGATGTGGCGAAATTTTGCTCGATATTTGCCAAATACCGCATGCGTGGCTGTAGAGAAGGTATAGGAACTTAAGTTCAAGAGCACACAGTAGGTATCAACCACTGAATTGGAGACTAACCATCTTGTCCGAGTTACCGACCTACTTGAAGTTGAAGAACCATTCTCGCTTAGTTACCCTACAAAATGTTCGGATCTACTTATACCTAGGTAGGTATATCTGAAATTATTTCCGCTCACTTCTTCCTCTTTAAAGATAATGGACTCACCTCCATGCTTGTCTTTCGCTTTTACAAAACGCACGTCTTCTCCTGATTTTGAATTGAATTATTCTCCAGAAAGCGAGAATGGCGGAACCATCAGGTCAAACGCAGCGATTCAAATGATGGGTTGATGCTCCAGAAACCTGGAAAATATCGTGGCAGCAGGCTCCTGTTCAAATTATGAACGAATAGTGAAAGGTAGGATCTTCTAAAGAATGAAGAATATTATATGATAGGTATTTTAAGACAGGAAGTAATGAAACGTTGATAGGTATACCTACAGACCAGTTTCCCCATCAGCTTGAACCAGCTCCCTCGGCCGCTATTTTACTTAAATATCAGTTTTTCCCTTGATTCCACTAAGACATTACATGGAGACCTTCCCCGGGTGCGCATTCGTTGAATCGGTTGCTGATATTGATGTCAATATTTTCAGCAGTTTCCCTTGTCATAGGTAGGGTAAGGTCGTGTACCTTGGGTCATTTTTTTGCAAACTCAAATTTAACGTTCAAAAAACCTTCTGAAAAATCCCGTTTTGTTTTTAAATTGTAGGGTGACAACTTGGGAACAAATGAGAAAAAGAGTTTTAGCTGAAATCACCCTATATTTAATATAGTGATTTTTTCAAAAAAACTTGAAATTTGACCCAAGGTACATTCCTGAATGTACCTTGGGTCAGTGATGATTGTACCTTGAGTAGGGAATTGTGCCTAGAGTCGCATACAGAAATTAAAAAAAAACATTGTTAAAAATATTAAAAAACACATATTATGTACTCAAGGTACAATATAATATATTATATTAGTAAGAAATCACGCCAAACGAAAAATTCTTTTTTTTCGGGTGAATGAGACCGTCGCCTGTCCTTGGTCATCGGTTGACGGATGGAAAACCCTCCTCTTATCTCATCCTCCGCTTCTGCAAGCGTTTTCGGTGGAACTGAGTGGTTTGATTCCGGTTGCACTTCGAGGCAACTGAATTAAACGAAAAAACTACGTAAAAGAAAAAATGACTCAAGGTACACGAATGCGCCAATTAAAACAAAACATCAAATTACGAGTTATTACTCGTAATTAACCAAAAAACCATAAATCATCTGATTAACTGATTGTTTTACTTCACTTTGCAACCATCTTGCTTCAAGTTATGTCTCGGGGGACAGTAAATTGCTGCTATTCTGAAACATTTGTTTTTGAGTTGCACGTTGACCGAGGTTACTTGCATTTTTTCCTCCTCAATTTTCAGTTCTTCGTGATGCACTACGTTCCTACAAGGTTACCAAAAACTTGAAACGTCCCAAAGTCCTCTCACCTCCAATCAAAAAGGAGGATGGAACTTGGGCCAGAAGTAATATAGAGAAAGCAGACCTTTTTGCTGAACATCTCTTCGAAACTTTTCAACCATTACCAAATCAAATACCAGACGAAAATACAACTCGGACGGAAAAAATTGACGAACTCGAAATACTTCCAGTGACACTGAAGGAACTTAAGGATGAAATAAAAAGCAACATTAATGCAAAAAAAACGCCCGGCTACGACCTGATATCAGGTCGTGTAGTGAAAGAGCTTCCCGATAAAGCAGTGATGAAATTGCTTCACATTATCAATGCTACATTTAGACTGAAAAACGTACCTTCTCAATGGAAAGTTGCTGAAGTCATCATGATCTCCAAACCAGGAAAATCACCAAACGAGAAGACGGGTTATCGACCAATATCGCTCCTCCCTGTTATGTCAAAACTATTTGAAAAATTGCTTCTTAAACGTCTCAAACCATTAATAGAAGATAGAAATTTAATTCCAAATCACCAATTCGGATTCAGAAAAAAACATTCAACCATAGATCAAGTCCATCGAATCACTAACATAATAGAAAAGGCCCTCGAAGGTAAAAAAATATGTGCTAGTATCTTCTTGGATGTGGCACAGGCCTTTGACAAGGTTTGGCACGAGGGATTGGAGTACAAACTGCACAGAGATCTCCCAAAACAGTACTACTTACTGCTAAAATCCTACCTTGAAAACAGACATTTCAGGGTGAAGCAAGATGACCAATACTCTGGCTTGAAGCCAATAAAAGCTGGAGTCCCGCAAGGGAGTGTCTTAGGGCCAGTCCTTTATCTACTGTACACAAGGGACTTACCCCAACGAGAAGGTACAACTGTTGCCACCTTTGCAGATGATACGGCTATCCTCTCCGTCGATGATGATATCGAAGCTGCAACTAGTAATCTACAGAAGTCAATCACTGAGGTTACTAAGTGGACCAATATGTGGAGAATAAAGTTGAATGAATCAAAATCAGTTCACATCAACTTTACTAACCGAAAAATTCCTGTCATGGATGTTGAGATCAATTCAAATAAAATACCCCATACCGATGCAGTTAAATATTTGGGTATGACCCTCGACTCCAAATTAAACTGGAAAAAACATATAGAAAAGAAAAAAGAGGAAATTAAAATCAAATTCAGAAAGATGTATTGGTTGATGGGAAGCAATTCTCGTCTCTCTCTCCACAATAAACTGCTTATTTATAAGCAGATCCTTCGCCCTATCTGGACCTATGGAATTCAGTTATGGGGCTGTGCCAAAAAATCAAACATTAACAAAATTCAAACCTCCCAAAACAAAATACTGAGAAGTATAGTGCGTGCACCTTGGTACATGAGGAACGATGATATTCATCGAGACTTGGGGATGGAAACAGTCCACGAAATTATCGCAAGGTACTCAAGGAGGCACGAACAACGCCTCCACAATCATGAGAACCTGGAAATGCTCTACGTTTTGGACAACGAAGATGAACTCCGGCGACTCAAGCGAAAAAAACCACTGGACTTAGTTAGTGCTGTTAAAGTGCAGTTATAGCTCAGTGTTGAAGATTCTGTTATGAGAAGGGACTGCGTTTTACTGTAAACGGGCTCTCAAGGAGTGTAATAATGATATGTAATATTGCTAGATGGATTGTATTTAATATTCAGTTGCAATAATAAATCACGTTGAAAAAAAAAAAAAAAAAAAAACTTTGCAACCAAAAATATAAGAAAATACACTTCCCATTCTTTGGGGACCATCGAAATGTGGAGCAGCTAAACTCCGAAATAGGTTAGGAAAACATTAAGTAACTCTTATCAATCGTGTGCCAAATCTGTGAAGATGAAATTTCTTCTCATTTCATTGTTTCGATGAACAGTTTAGATTATGTCGGACACAAACTCTTTTTCACTAGTCCTTCCTACAGATCTTGGAAATGACCCAAGGTACATGCGACCCAAGGTACACGACTTTACCCTACTTTCCCTTTGAGGAGGAAAAAAGCTTTTTTTTTGGCTGATAAATCGCAGTTAAATGAGTTCTTCTCCTGCTTGGACAGGCTACCTACCTAGGTATTATTCTTTTCATGACAATAGGGAGTAGATGTCAGATGTTTCTAGTTATAGGTAGCATGTGACTAAGTAGTTGGCCTTCATCTCTAGGTCTTCACTTACAATTCCTGACGAAGTAATTGTGGTCGAATATGCAATGAAATACACGTCTTCGAAATTCGTCTTCTGATGTCTACTGTCTACTGTCTCTTTCTAGTCCAGTCACTATGACAGTATCCATCGAAAAACCACATCATTAGTTGAGAAACCCACCGTATTTTTCACATCAAACGGCATCAAGAAGCTGCAAGGCAAAACGCTAAATAGAGCGCAGTGGCTAATGGAACCGTTAGTCAGATCTCCTTTCTTCCCATGCGGAGCCCCTCTGCTTCCCGATTTTTTTTTGTTCAACACTTGATACTGTTTCCCCTTTTTTTATTTCTCATTTTTACATAATTCATGCACTTTTAGATGAAGCCTCGTTTCCGTATTGTTCAGAGTGGGAAAATCAACTCATTTTAACGATTTTTCCACGGAGTGTTTGCAAAATATGCAATAACAATTTTATCGGACTGCCTATCGCAATGTCAATAACTGTTTGAGGAAAACGATTTCTGGGATTCTGTTACTAGTGGAGGCGTGTGACTTACGAACTCCATTTTTAATGATCGTGAAAAGTGTGTCATTTCAAGGTCTCTAAAAATGCAGGACTGATTAAAAGGTAGCAGAATTTTCAGCTCAACGAAATCTGCTATCCGTTAGACGTAAAATTGTCTCATAAATAATTTTAAAATTTATTGTAGTTTTCAAAGGATTTTGCCAGGATTCAACTTTTATCATTATCTTCGTTTGACTTTAAAACAGCTTATAAAAGTGTAAAATTTCATATTATTCATCTTTGTATTTTTCTCGTTTTTGTTTAATATTTTTGCGAAGTTGCTAGGTAAGTATAATTTGGTACCTACCAGTATATATTGTGTAAGAAGAATAGCTTGATATTATGTTACAATTAGGCTTGCCCCGTATCATTTAAAATAAATAAATACCGTAGATAAACACGTACGTGATATTAACGAATGGGCTAATTAAAATAAAACATTCAATAGTTAGGTAATTTTTATAATGAACTTTTTAGAATTATATTAGTGGATAGCAAAATTAGATTCAAACTACACTTTTATGAAACTGGTGGGAGGACAAATGCCATCAAAACCAGATTCCTAGCCCTGTTCAGGTGGAAAATTCTTACCGGGTAATCGGATTATCAATGCGATCACGCTTTAGATACGGAGAATCTATGTGTTATACCTATTTGCCAAAATTATTTTAACCGGGTTTTCGAAGAAAATGAAGTTAATGCAGTGGACTAAAAATTTTTAGGATGTACTACATTGTTCCTACTGGAGGGTTTTGGTGACAAAAAAATTGTATTTTCTGGATTGAAGTTTTTTAGTTTTTGCCAAAATGTTCGTAATAACAAACGAACAGACGAATTTGTTCGCGAAGTATGTTTAATGACTCTAAGGGGTCAAAATGTCAATATAGGGTCAAAAAACACATTTTTAGGGTTTTTTGGTAGATTTTACATTTATTAATAATGTAATATTACGATACATTATTAATATTCGTATTATGATACAATAGCATAGTAATAATGTTTTATTTGGAATCAGCACAACATTTCTGATAGTTGTACAATTTCAGAAATCAAAATTTGTTTAAAAATTGTATACATTGATTATCATATACATTGATTGTATTTTTATGTACAATTAATAACGATATTTACACCTATAATGAAAAATACCTATTCGCTGTATCCAAAAACGAAATAGTGGATTCTAGAGTGTATACATACACAGTGAATTCGTAGTGACGGGAAGAGCATGAATATGGGCTGCTAAAATTTTGGAACTTACCCTGTCGATACAGTATAGTAGGTAGTATGGTTTACTGAAAATTGGAAAAAATCAACAACTATTGTTTACCATTTATTATTCATGTGTAGCTACTGTACGATCCAGAAACGACGTGTTGTGGTGTAATTTTTGAGGTTATTGAAGAAAATTTGGACTTTAAGGAAATTTGCTCTTTCAGTCATGCTGCACCAATGTTTTTTCCCCTTTGTTTTTGGTAATTAGGTAATGGGGAATACTAGGGTTTCAAATTATGATTCATCATCCTTAAAACTCCACGTATGCACCGATTTTCCCATCTTAACCCTCGGGCACCTACGGGGCCGCACTCCATGCCGCTACTCTCGAAAAATTCCATTAATTCACTAATACACGTTGTTTCTGATAGATGGGACTAGATATCTTCCCATCAACTACCTGACCACCCATACCCGAACGCGCCAATTTTTCTTTCTCTCCTAATAGTTGTTTTTGGTCACGTGAAGTGAAACGGTCACCTAGCGGTATTGTATGCCGCCTGCAGGTCATTGTATGTGATCGTTCTTAGTCATATAATGAGTGAAGCTCTTAGGGAAGAAGATCTTCTCTAAACAGTGATTTGAACGTAATAGTTCAGCTTTTAGTTTACGCGAGTGATTTTATTAGTTTCAGTTTACATAAAAACTGTCTTTGTTTCTGATTTTGAAGTTTTTTGCTCATACCTCTTTTGATGAACCTCGCAAATACTATTCAAGATATTTTTTTGTATTGCCCTATAGTTATTTGAAATTTTCATTCCTTTAAATCAAGTCATTTTTGTAATATTTTTCTTGTGCTGTCATTGAGATATCGTTTGAATTAAATATGAAGTCGATCAAAAATAGCTATGTAGGTACGGTTTCTTCACTAATAAAAGACCCACGGTAGAGGATTTTCTCCCTACCTATCTTATCAGGCGGTGAAAGGCCGATATCGCACACTCATGTCAATATCGTGTAGCCCACATGCATACTAGAGCACCTTCTACGAGGCATACAAAAGAGATTCCTGCCTCAGGCTCGCAAGTTATTACACGAGAGCCCTTTTCTGCGCCATCCATCACCGATTACGCTTTGGACGTCCGACATGCGAACGGAATATCAAAGGAGAATAGGAGTAGATGAGGACACAAAGCGTCCTCAACGTCAAGTTTGAAGGTGCCATCATCCAACTGGGGCTCCATGGTTTTGTCCTGTATCGCACCTCTCACTTCTTTTCACCGATAATACGACGAAAGTGCTCCCTAGAGTTTGGTGGAAGGTGAGCTTTGATAGGAAATCGCGGTGATGTGAAGAACATATTAGAAACAGTCTGTGGGTGCAACCACACGTCCTTTGAAAAGTACCAGATTAGAAGTAGACGCGGTTCGTAGTGTGTGGGCGAAGACGTGTCACATAATATGTGAGATATAATATGTGAGATATTATCTCCAATTTTTACTTTCCTGGATCCAAGAGAAGAGTGAAAAGGAAAGTACTAATGGCTTATGGCTCGGAGTGATCCCATTAAGTTGGACAATGGTGGGAGGATAAAATTAAAGTTTCAATTGTGAAAAATTATCATTAAGAGCGAAGTTTTGAGATGAAAGTTCGTGACTACTCTCTAAACAAATATGAGCGAATTTTGCAGATATTGGCAGGGCGATTCAAATTATGGGTTGATACTAAGGAAACCTAAAAGAATCATGGCATGAATCCAAATTTCTCAAGATACCTCGTGATTTAGCGAGGACCCCAATTTGATGAGTATTATTTGTCGAATATTTACTTGACTAAGAATCACACATTTATGTCTACTACTTATGCATAACATATTACTTATGCATACTTTTGCCTGATTCAAATAATTTAAATAAAAAAATATGTAATCAATGTTTTATTTACAATATTTTGTAAATTTAACCAATTTGACACAACAAGGATTTTAATAATTTTCAGAGACCCCAACACAACGCACCTGTGATTATTGGGTTTCTAATTTGGATTATATGAATTTAAACGTATTTTATTTATTCCTGACGACTAGTCACCAACGTGCGGACGTGATTTTCGTCGTCGACAACAAATTTATTATATTCGAATTGTTGATTGGATTTTCCTAATATGCGTGTTGGGAATGAGAACTACTATTGCCAACTTTTTATGCTTCTACTCATAAGGAGATTTATGTTATGTTATTACAAGAAGACTTCGACTTCTATCGAACAGTTACCAAATTTCATGAAAAGAGATTTGGCTAGTGCGCAAGGCTAATACTGGAATTTTACTGGTGCGTGTGTTTGTAATTATTATTATAATAAATTGTTGTTTTACGTTATATGTTGTTTTACTTTCAAGCCTAGTTTCCTAGTTTGGTTATGATTAATATTTACTGTATGTACCTAGGGATCCAGGTAGATAAGGGACTCAGGGCTGAAGGCCCTTGGGTCACTGACTCTATCCTTTTCTGGTGAAATTCCTAGGCGGTCGCTGCCACCACCCTGGTCATAAAAGATCAGGGATTACAAACCCTTTTTACCTGCAAGTTACCTTGAGGGAGCTGAAGGTAGATCTGTTGAAATAAGTACTCAAGTTTAAGAAACACGTAGGGTTTTTATTCAAGAAAATAAGAATATCTTTACCGTGAAGCGGAATATTTACGTTTCACTCTGAAGGAGTTATTGCAATTTACAACATGTAGTATTTTCAATTGACGAAATATTTCACTACACACAATATTGGTATTACTATTATTATTTAGATCAGTCCAACAAAAATACTTGTTACCATGCACTTTGAATAAAAGCTTCAATTACGACTCAGATTTGACTATACTTTAAGTTCACCTAACTTAGACCATTAAGCGTGACTATTTCTTATATTTAACTATAAACTTCAAATATAATACAAGATGTACAATTGTTTATGCTTTTACGATATTTTACGAATTATGTTTGCTTTGCTTTACTTTACTTGTTTACAGGGTATTTTATATTTACGGGGATTGTGCCAGATTTGAGATTAGTAAGCGCTTACTAGGAACTTGGGAGGGAATGGGCTCACCCTTTGCCGAGCTTGGATCGAAGATCTCCGTAGCAGGTTGTAGTCCAGGGCCTCGTTCCTCTTAAGGCTTGTATGTAGGGGGATGCCTGGAAGCGGGGCGTTCTTGTCCCGGTTCGGGGGTCGTACAGCGTACTGGTACGTCCTTGTCGGCTGAATGGAGAAGGCTGCAATGTCCGGGAGATTCGCGCCTTAGCAAAACGAACTCGCGGTACAAAGACTGGCGGGTAGACGGGTAGACTATTTCTTAATGTTCACACCGGAGCACAAGATCACAGTTCTCAGTTCGTACCTGTCTCGTTACACTTTGAGGGGATGAGTTGATGAAGCTAGGTTCGACTACCTCGAGACGCGTGACTTATCAAACTGGGGTGCGGTTGGTGGGGGCACCCCTATTTATCTCCTCGGCCATCTTGGTCAACGATGGGGAGGAGGCGAGGGTGGCGCTCGAAGTGTGTGAGTGTGCTCGCGGCGGACAGCGGTCCTTGATGATCCCGTTGCTCGTATGGAAGTACGCCATGGAGTTGTGCTTGCAGGTATGGATTTATGGTGCCTGAGGGGCGTAGATTGTTCTTGAGTCATTACACACCCTACTCATACAATAGAATTGTCCTTATCATATAATTATTTTTAATCAATTGGAAAACTCTATTCGATGTGGATTTTCAGTCTTATCCTGCGTTACATTCACCTAATATTTTTTTGTTGAATCAATATAAAACGCGTGTCAGTAGGATTGGAAGTAGGATAGCCCTACAGGTTTTCTATCGATTCCGGTTTATTCTTACTTAACAAGGATATTTGGGGTACTTTTGCCTCATTCTTCCATCTCCGTAATTCATCGCCAATAAACTTTGAGCTGGATATCGGGGTGGCAGATTCAGAGGTTGTTAGGGTAATCTGAATCTGAATTCCAACTGTGAGTATCGATCTACAGACTCTTAACTAGGTCTAAATTTCCGATATTTATGATTGTTTTTGAATTTGAATGTAAACTGTTCAAAATGTGAAGGATTAACTACCTATTACGTAACCTCCAAATCAAGGAACAAAGCTCATTCTGAATAATGATTGCGTAGGCATTTCGAAACCCGTAACTCGTGATGAAGTTAATGTGGCTTTAACATTATTTGTTAAATTCAAATCGGTAAAAATGGGCTATCCACTACATGAATTGGTTTAGGGGTGGATGCCTATATACCTACATTTTCTCAAGATTTCGGAGAGAATGTGTACGAATTATCTTGATTTTTATCCATGAATGTGCTGGTACCTACTCGATTATTTTTAGTGGTCGCCCTTGTGTGAATATTGAGTAGTGCAAATGATGGTTTCAGTTCGAATAAAAGTTACCGCATATAGAAGACAATTTAGTGGATTCGGTAGATTTATCTGTGCTATGAGCCTTGCCCACCATGTACTTAACTTAGTTCATGACTATGCTCTACCTGTCTGGTTGTCTGGCAGGTACCCACTCGAGCTTCCTTGATGATTCTCAAAGTTATAATTTCGGGCAAAACGTCTTCTGTCCAACTCATTTGAAGGAAAGCCTCCTTGAAAGGAGGGGTGAAGAGAAGGTTATTAACGGAATCTTGCCGGTGAATCGTATTTAGAGTGTAACACACCGGCTTGGAATCGGGGAGGCGTAGCGAGGCGGGAGAATAACAAATCTTTCAGAAATAGTTTTCATCGTCTCTGAGTGAGGAGAATCGAGGGAGAAAAACCTAATTCTATTAGTTACTATAAATTTCCCCAAATCCCAATTGCTGTGCGGGTCTTGCAATCGTCGAAAACACGATCGTACCCCAACACAAATACTTAAATTGAAAGTATTTAATTTTAGGAACAACTCTTCTTGCTGGAAAATCTAACATACAGTCGGAAAATCAATTATGACTTCGTAACTGCTGAAATAATTCGATATAAATTTGGAAAAAATTAATTTATATTCAACGAAATAAGCTTGTAATTGCCTTAGCTTCGGGTTTCAAAAGTTGAATTTCACTTGCTATCTAAATATGGGAGCCTTCTAAAAATTTTGGTGAATGAAAACGGAAAACATTTTGATGAACTTTATGTCAATAAAATGTCAAGGAATAGTGACATCATGGTCATAGGGCAACAGATTCTCTATTAGTATAGGTTTCTGAGCTCTCTCTGAAACTCATATTTAAGAGACATTTCTGTTTGAAACTCAGAGGCGATATTTTACTGACCCAAGAAATTTAGCTAGCCTTAGTGAGGCCAGTTTGAAACTCAAAACAAGCTCTGTTCATAACTCCGGGATTTGTTATATAGCCCAAAACAAATGAAGAAAACTCTAAAATTATTCTAGTCTAATCCTTTTGAGCGTATTGCATTAGTCAACAATACACTAATAATTATGTCTTTTGGATTTTTTTATTGGTCTCCCATGTCCCTTTCATCTTTCTGGAAGAGACAGGGAAGAATGAGCTAATCTCGTTGATCAAATGGGGAAATTTCGTTCCTTTTCTTATTTAAGAATTCGTTTCTTTTATATTTAAAGAATTTTGTATTTTGTTTCTTTATTCACCAAAAATATTGTTATGATGTGCCGGAAATTACCGAAAGTGAGTGAAATAGAGGGTGGAAAAAGTTCTTAAATCGTAGGAGGAGAATAGTTTATCTCTGACTTCATTTTTATGAGCTTCTACTCGTGCTCGTTTCTTTACAACTACCTATTAGGATTTCGGAGCTAAAAGTTGGGTTAAAGAGGTTTTAAACGATGCTGTAAGCAATTCTGAAGTCATGAACAATGAATTCCAGACCACAACATTGCCCAATATAATATTAAGTACTTTTACGTACGGGACCTGTCATTCTTGTTTATATTGCCGTATGTAACGTGAATATATTTTAGTTTCACAATCATAACTTAAGAGTAGAAATGTGAGATTAATCAAAACCCTATGAATATCAGTAAAATAACGTGAGTATAGTACTAAGATTGGAGTTTCGGGCCGATAAATGAACATGATGAATGATTTTTTGAAGAATCTACAGACTAAAGACACTAGAACTACCTCTTCACATTAGACAATCGTGGGAGAGGTTTTCTACGTTAGGAAACCGCCAATGGTGACGGGTTGGCAGACCTGCCTCGTCCTTTCTTTCCTTTCTCCCGAAGAAGTGGAAGGAAAGGAGAGAAAGAAGGGATCTCCGGGAGCATCCTCGAAGTCCCGCCAGTCAGTGATGCAGCTTTTCACAGTCAACACCGCTCGACTCCTTGCAGTCATCGCCTGTGTGAGTGTTTCTACGTGTTCTAAAACGTCAACTAGTGTTCTCTACTCCTCTTGTGTTCCAACAGCATTTGTGCCATCGATCAAAACTATCTTCAAAAACCAAAAATTGAGAGTTTTTTCAATAATTTTACCCCCAGAACAATTCGATCACATCTCTAAACCTTCAATCTAAACCTTCACATCTCCAAATCTTTCAATTAAATTAAATTTTAATCTTTGATGAAACACTTGATAATACAAATTTTGTATTATCAAGTGTTTCATCAAAGATTAAAAAACACGATTTTTTACCCATAAATACCCACAATTTTTTTCCGATTACTGGTAATTGATGCTAGTCGAATACCGAATACTTATACCTCTAAAGACGTAGGATAGGCACCTATTAGGCTTCTCATATAAAGCTTATAGCTCTTATATAAAGCTTCTTATGTAAAAAATGAAATCTGTACATAAATCATCAAAATTTGTTTTAAAGGAGGAAACCCTTTAAATTACTAAAACGCGTTTTTAGCTGTTTTGCATAAGGTTTGCTCCAAATTATTGTCCGAAACAGCGACAATTTATGCTTGTTAGTCCTCAAATATGTAAAATAAAACGGAGCAATTTGGGAGAGTTTAAAAAGCGAGGTATATTCCTCGAATATCTGTCCCTATTATGGGCAAATATTTGACGACACAAGTCAAAGGAGTCCATCTTCAAGGGACAAAACTCCTCCCGCTTACTCTGAAAAATTGAGTTTTGAGATGTGGCTATAACTACAACTGTTTAGAGGTGCAATTTGGAGGGATGTAAGATTGAGATTGATATTTACCAAATCAAATTCATCCCCATCAAGTTCTACGTAGTTAGCAGATTCTACTTTTTAAGAACAACTCATTATCAACCTTAACTCAATACTGGGAAAAAATGCAGTTAACCCCTTTCTTTCTTGGACTCTTCACCGGTAATTGTGAAAGTATCACAAAGTTTAACTGTTTCGTATGTAAAATGTTGCTCCAAACGATATCTATCCTTTTTATAAATGGTCAATATTTTTTTTTATGAATAATTCATTATTTATTATTAAGAGAAAGTCCGAAACTCCGTTTTCCGCCAATTCTTCTACTTAGAAACTTTTCAACGTTTTCCTACATCAAATAAATAAGATCAGAAACACTATTCTGGCAAACGCTTGAAAAATAAATTTGTGTAATTATTTAGCATTGCGTCCAAAATACTAAAAAACAGGAACAATTTACGATCGTTCACTACGGTTCACTTTAAAGTATACCAACAGTAAATTAATAGCTTAGTGATAGAGATATCTCATATTCTATTATTCCCGTGAATAATGTCGGTTCAAAACTTTGGGAATGCGGCGTTTCAACTTTCTGAAGTTGAGTTTTGAGTATGAAGTAAATATAAAATGTAGTATTAAGATATTATAAACTGATTTTTATTGTTTTATTTTTATTCTGAAAAAAAACTTGGAAAATCAAATATTGAAAGATACTTTAATGGAAGTGTGTTACCTTCTTGAAAAATGTATGTGACATTATGGAACTTTGATGATATTAAAACTTGTATACTCGTACTTGGTTCCAAAATCAAAAAAAGTATTTAGGTAAATGGTCTCTGAAATTTGATCATTAATTATTCATAAATACTGCATGATCTTAGAAATTCCAAAAATGTTCAAAATTGCTCTAAAAGTTCAAAAAAAAAAAATTGAGTTCGAAGGGTTGATTATATTTGCACTCTCAAGAGTTGGAATTTGTATGGACGAAAAGACGTGCGGTTTTTTTTAAAAGAATTTTTATTGTATTTTACAAAACTCTAAAGATGGCTCAGGAATTGGATCTTTAATATTGGTTAAACCGTACTGTTTTGATTAATTACTTCGAAAATCGCCTTTTGATCCGGTCTTTCCAAGCTCCAAGATATTAACATTTTGATAGGGTGGTCTCTAGTAATTTTTTATCCTTCCTTTAGTAAGCTTATAAGTAGGGTAATACTTGAATTTTACATAGCAACTCAAGTTTGTAGTAGTTTTTATTCAATTGAAATTATTGCTTTTTTGGATTCACGAATTTGTGGAAACTACCTACTATGCAGTTTTACTCCATCATTTTATATGATTGGTCCATGAAACCGGAAAAATTAGAGATGGAGTCTAATTTATTACAGAAGTATCTAGTGCTCGGCGTTGAGCTCAAAACAAACAAGTACATATCAATGAATGATCTGAATTTTTAAAATTAATTTTCTTTAAATTTCAGATGATGCTAATTGGAAAATCAAATTTATCACGTGATTAAGAAATTTCATTTTTTTTCTAGAAAATCACTTGTGCCAGCCCCCTAAAAGGTGCCATTTGACTGGATAATGAGATTCCCAAAGTTTTAGGTCGATCAGATAACATTAACCCGTGCCGCATCGGGGTTGAAGCTCAGAAACTCACTTTTTTTCATACAAATATTCTTTTTTTCCTCATAACATAGTAACCATTTGTCCTGGAGACTTGAGATTCAAATGAATCAATATTCCGTATAACAGAGTGATAAAGATACATCAAATCGCCTGGAGGTTGGTTTCATACACTGGAGTGTGGTTTCTAGGTGTATTCGTAAAAAGGCACATTTGCTAAAACGGACCACGTTTTCAGATGGGAAAAGCTGAATAACATAATTTAATTTATTATATTTATTTAAGAAATTTCATTTTTTTTCTAGAAAATCACTTGTGCCAGCCCCCTAAAAGGTGCCATTTGACTGGATAATAAGATTCCCAAAGTTTTAGGTCGATCAGATAACATTAACCCGTGCCGCATCGGGGTTGAAGCTCAGAAACTCACTTTTTTTCATACAAATATTCTTTTTTTCCTCATAACATAGTAACCATTTGTCCTGGAGACTTGAGATTCGAATGAATCAATATTCCGTATAACAGAGTGATAAAGATACATCAAATCGCCTGGAGGTTGGTTTCATACACTGGAGTGTGGTTTCTAGGTGTATGCGTAAAAAGGCACATTTGCTAAAACGGACCACGTTTTCAGATGGGAAAAGCTGAATAACATAATTTAATTTATTATATTTATTTAAGAAATTTCATTTTTTTCTAGAAAATCACTCGTGCCAACCCCCTAAAAGGTGCCATTTGACTGGATAATGAGATTCCCAAAGTTTTAGGTCGATCAGATAACATTAACTCGTGCCGCATCGGGGTTGAAGCTCAGAAACTCACTTTTTTTCATACAAATATTCTTTTTTTCCTCATAACATAGTAACCATTTGTCCTGGAGACTTGAGATTCAAATGAATCAATATTCCGTATAACAGAGTGATAAAGATACATCAAATCGCCTGGAGGTTGGTTTCATACACTGGAGTGTGGTTTCTAGGTGTATGCGTAAAAAGGCACATTTGCTAAAACGGACCACGTTTTCAGATGGGAAAAGCTGAATAACATAATTTAATTTATTATATTTATTTAAGAAATTTCATTTTTTTTTCTAGAAAATCACTTGTGCCAGCCCCCTAAAAGGTGCCATTTGACTGGATAATGAGATTCCCAAAGTTTTAGGTCGATCAGATAACATTAACCCGTGCCGCATCGGGGTTGAAGCTCAGAAACTCACTTTTTTTCATACAAATATTCTTTTTTTCCTCATAACATAGTAACCATTTGTCCTGGAGACTTGAGATTCAAATGAATCAATATTCCGTATAACAGAGTGATAAAGCTACATCAAATCGCCTGGAGGTTGGTTTCATATACTGGAGTGTGGTTTCTAGGTGTATGCGTAAAAAGGCACATTTGCTAAAACGGACCACGTTTTCAGATGGGAAAAGCCGAATAACATAATTTAATTTATTATATTTATTTAAGAAATTTCATTTTTTTTCTAGAAAATCACTTGTGCCAGCCCCCTAAAAGGTGCCATTTGACTGGATAATGAGATTCCCAAAGTTTTAGGTCGATCAGATAACATTAACCCGTGCCGCATCGGGGTTGAAGCTCAGAAACTCACTTTTTTTCATACAAATATTCTTTTTTTCCTCATAACATAGTAACCATTTGTCCTGGAGACTTGAGATTCAAATGAATCAATATTCCGTATAACAGAGTGATAAAGCTACATCAAATCGCCTGGAGGTTGGTTTCATATACTGGAGTGTGGTTTCTAGGTGTATGCGTAAAAAGGCACATTTGCTAAAACGGACCACGTTTTCAGATGGGAAAAGCTGAATAACATAATTTAATTTATTATATTTATTTAAGAAATTTCATTTTTTTTCTAGAAAATCACTTGTGCCAGCCCCCTAAAAGGTGCCATTTGACTGGATAATGAGATTCCCAAAGTTTTAGGTCGATCAGATAACATTAACCCGTGCCGCATCGGGGTTGAAGCTCAGAAACTCACTTTTTTTCATACAAATATTCTTTTTTTCCTCATAACATAGTAACCATTTGTCCTGGAGACTTGAGATTCAAATGAATCAATATTCCGTATAACAGAGTGATAAAGATACATCAAATCGCCTGGAGGTTGGTTTCATACACTGGAGTGTGGTTTCTAGGTGTATGCGTAAAAAGGCACATTTGCTAAAACGGACCACGTTTTCAGATGGGAAAAGCTGAATAACATAATTTAATTTATTATATTTATTTAAGAAATTTCATTTTTTTTCTAGAAAATCACTTGTGCCAGCCCCCTAAAAGGTGCCATTTGACTGGATAATGAGATTCCCAAAGTTTTAGGTCGATCAGATAACATTAACCCGTGCCGCATCGGGGTTGAAGCTCAGAAACTCACTTTTTTTCATACAAATATTCTTTTTTTCCTCATAACATAGTAACCATTTGTCCTGGAGACTTGAGATTCAAATGAATCAATATTCCGTATAACAGAGTGATAAAGCTACATCAAATCGCCTGGAGGTTGGTTTCATATACTGGAGTGTGGTTTCTAGGTGTATGCGTAAAAAGGCACATTTGCTAAAACGGACCACGTTTTCAGATGGGAAAAGCTGAATAACATAATTTAATTTATTATATTTATTTAAGAAATTTCATTTTTTTTCTAGAAAATCACTTGTGCCAGCCCCCTAAAAGGTGCCATTTGACTGGATAATGAGATTCCCAAAGTTTTAGGTCGATCAGATAACATTAACCCGTGCCGCATCGGGGTTGAAGCTCAGAAACTCACTTTTTTTCATACAAATATTCTTTTTTTCCTCATAACATAGTAACCATTTGTCCTGGAGACTTGAGATTCAAATGAATCAATATTCCGTATAACAGAGTGATAAAGATACATCAAATCGCCTGGAGGTTGGTTTCATACACTGGAGTGTGGTTTCTAGGTGTATGCGTAAAAAGGCACATTTGCTAAAACGGACCACGTTTTCAGATGGGAAAAGCTGAATAACATAATTTAATTTATTATATTTATTTAAGAAATTTCATTTTTTTTCTAGAAAATCACTTGTGCCAGCCCCCTAAAAGGTGCCATTTGACTGGATAATGAGATTCCCAAAGTTTTAGGTCGATCAGATAACATTAACCCGTGCCGCATCGGGGTTGAAGCTCAGAAACTCACTTTTTTTCATACAAATATTCTTTTTTTCCTCATAACATAGTAACCATTTGTCCTGGAGACTTGAGATTCAAATGAATCAATATTCCGTATAACACAGTGATAAAGATACATCAAATCGCCTGGAGGTTGGTTTCATACACTGGAGTGTGGTTTCTAGGTGTATGCGTAAAAAGGCACATTTGCTAAAACGGACCACGTTTTCAGATGGGAAAAGCTGAATAACATAATTTAATTTATTATATTTATTTAAGCGTTAAAAATCACCTTCAAATCGTGTGTAGTGTATTTAGTATTTTTACACATCCACAATACAATTTTTTTCGGATTAGAAATTTTGTTTTTTGATTAATCGAAAAAATGTATGGTGGAAGGTACTTCTTGTTAGCAATTTGGAACTAGGGTATCAAAAACTGAGGGCCATGATAATGTACCAAAAGGTCATCTAATCATGAGTGATTTATTTCCATTATTGAAAATAATGAATTTAAACACTGAACGCAGCATATTTATTATTCTTCTTCATTTCAGGTGGCGATTGCGTCGGCGCAGGATTATGATGGTGAGTGTATCTTCAAGAATTTAAGTTTTTCATTAATGGCATGTTGGGCCTGTAGGTTATCAATTCCTACCTGATATAATTATCTCAAATTATATGTTATTGGTGAATAAAAAGTAAGAAGGGACCTTTCGTCAGCCAAGTTCAATACGTTTGGGAAGAAGCATCGAACTGGCATCCAAATTAGAACAAAGCCGAAGGACGATGTATGGGACGATGTATGGGACGATGTTTAGATCATAGAGAGACACATAGAATACACATTACCAGAAATTTTCAGAAAACTCGAGTTTGACATGTATTGACTTTCGAAGAAACACATTTTTGAGACAATATGAAGGAGAGACATTCCTTCGCCTAGGTATTTGAAGGGGCAATCGCTTATCAAAGATGAAGATGTCATAGAATGTGGAGTCCGTCAAAGAGATGAACCCACATATTGACATTCGATCTATCGTAGACACCTAACTGTCTTGATTAGTTATGTAAATATCTTCTACCTGGAGCGGTGAGCCATCAATAGACTAGTCAATCAGTAGTTTCTTCACATCATATTGTTCTTGTGTCAGAAGATCTAACTGGAACGTCAGACTCACTCAACCTCTTCAAGTTGATGAATGATGTTGAGGAATTTACAATGAAGAGTAAAGGCACCTTATTTGAGGCACCGAGGTATTCTCTAACTAACATTGTCATTGAGAAGCTCGTCATTGAAATAGATTCAGTTTCCAGCCTAAGTTACCTCGAACAGATTCTGGCTATGATTCCTGGTTCAATGCTTGGTTGGTACCTCTACTTTCAGATTTTATTTATACGTAATTCAGTAGGATGATAGATAATAGGGTCTAAAAATGTGTCTGTCCTATTTCCTAATTTAGGGTAGGTGCCCAGCGATTTTTAAGTTTCAAATTAAGTTGTAATAGGAATAAATAATGTTTTAAAAAATAATTAAAAGGAGGCGAATATGGTTACGAACATGAACTACAATTGTGAATATCGAGTATTCCAAATTGGGAGCTCCTGAGTCCCAAATTAGGCTACCCAACCCAATCATCCCGAATATGGGTAATTATTTTATTTATACGCAGGTACACTACTCAATTTCTTCGCTTTTTAATTGAATGATTGATGACCTTAGGTCATTGAAGAAAACCACCAAGGCCGAGCGGCGCCGGCGCCCGAGGTTCGAAGAGCGCCTTCCGATTCCCACGAAATAGGAGCCCATTCAAAAGAGTGACCCAATTAATAGGCTTTTTTCCACGGCATATCGTTATTTTTAGACGAGCAACATCATAACTGTCCGCCTCACATGAAGAAGGAATTGTTGAAGAGCATGTCTTATGTATGAGATGTGCGTAGCCCGCTCGACCTCTGACAATAACTACACCGTGGGCCGTCAAACAATCACTTCCGACAAGCCCATTCACTGGCAGCCCACCTACTTCTTTCATTGTTCCCCTACGAAACGAGTGGTCGAGATGGCTATAGTAATTAGATGCACTTGTTGCACTTGTAATAAGCCTTGAATATGCATCAATCCTCTTTAACCCACATCTACCCAATAAAACTGGACTAAAAATAGGTACCTCTAATATTACGTACCTCGTAAACTGCTGGGCTTGATACCTAATCAATAGTTTTGTTACTATTGCAACTACTGGATGATTAGGTACCGACTGAACTCTTCTTTATATACTATATGACAACTGGAAGAACATTATCTCACTATCCACATAAGCTTCTTGTTCTTCTTAAGATACTAAAATGGCCTTTTCCGTAATATCATGACCGAATTCTTCCGTTCTGGGTCTTCAGAAACAAACGCATATGCTTAGGAAGTGTAGTTTTGATCATCTTCTTTCTCATAAGTACCAGCATTATCATCAATCAGAAATCATTACGTCCCATGTGAATTCTTATCATCTTCATGGTACTGCGACATCTAGAAATTAATTAGCCATAATAATTGTGACAAAAGTTATAATCTGTCTATATCTATCGGTTTCTTGGGATCGAAATCGTACGTCAAAGTGTTGGGATCCCCAATTTTTAACCTTCTCTGAAGAGGCCCTCATTGAAATGTTTAACACTGAGCAGGGTTAAAACAAGTGTGTATTGAACCTTCTTTCGTCGAAGTTGTCATTCCCAGGAGGTTAGGCATGGGATATTCAATTTACAGGTGGTACCCAAAAATTATATTGTTTTATCAGCATTATCGTTTCTTTCAATAGTTTAGACGAAATTATGGAATTTTGAAGGGCTTTTATGCTCACTTGGATGTTAGAAAAGTCCATTTTCTGTTTGCTGACACCGGATATTGATGTTTTCATTCCTAGCGCATTTTCGCTTCTCCTATAAGATAAAAATTAGTGTTGGCATTTTGTCGAACTTTCAAATTGGTCTCCTTATTGCTGACGCCAAGGTTCCCCAATGTTGAGGCTTATTGATACCAATCCTTCCTGATTGGAATACTGCTTCATGTTTGTCAATACCTACTGTGGAAAACATCCACTCAGAGGCTAGTTATATACCAGTCACAGAGGTGGTATTTTGTGGTCTATCTATTCTGGAGCCATCTGTATATCAACTGGTCGTATTTCCAATTCTTTCTGATTGGAATACTGCTTCATGTTTTTGCCAGTACCTACTGTGGAAAACATCCACTCAGAGGCTAGTTATATACCAGTCACAGAGGTGGTAATTTGTGGTCTATCTATTCTGGAGCCATCTGTATATCAACTGGTCGTATTTCCAATTATTTCTGATTGGACTACTGCTTCATGTTTTTGCCAGTAGGTACCTACTGTGGAAAACATCCACTCAGAGGCTAGTTATATTGGTACCAGTCACAGAGGTGGTAATTTGTGGTCTATCTATTCTGAAGCCATTTGTGTATCAACTGGTCGTATCTAGGGTGTCATCTGAAATTGTTTTTTTAATCTCAAAGTTGGATTGATGATTCTCAAAAGTCCCAGAAATATATTTTCTTTATTTCACCTGGAGGTATTTCCTTTTTGGAATGAACGTTGACAAATAGATTGATCTAACAGCAGCATCTACAGAGTATTCCATTGTAATGGTATTATCATCCTGGATTTATTTGTATGCTTCAAGTGGATGGAAGACGACTTCTCAGAGGCTAGTTATATACCAGTCACAGAGGTGGTATTTTGTGGTCTATCTATTCTAGAGCCATCTGTATATCAACTGTTCGTGTTTAGGGTGTCATCTGAAATTGGTTTTTTAATCTCAAAGTTAGATTGATTCTCATAGGTCCCAGAAGCATCTTTTATTTATTTCACCTGGAGGCATTTCCTTTCTGGAATGAACGTTGACAAATAGATTGATCTAACAGTAGCATCTATAAAGTATTCCATTGTAATGGTATTATCATGCTGGATTTATTTGTATGCTTCAAGTGGATGGAAGGCACAGCTGATGAGCATAGACGTACGAGTTTTTCTTAAATGTGAGTTTTTGTACACTGATCCTCATCTTTGATCTCGAATTTCGTCACTCGATAAAACACATTCATGATATGCGCTTGAATCAATTCTATTCTCTGCAAAGATCTGTATGTCGCCTCACTACGCCATAGTAACTTCCTGAGCAATAATGTCCCTACCGCAGTCAAAAGCTAAGTGACTCAAATGAAACTGAGACACTTTAGTCGGCCACCCACCTGTATGGACGCTAATGGAGATCCAACGATCCGTCACGGCTGCGTCGGCGGACACCTCAGTGAATACCTTCCCGATGGAGGTACCGATCCCGGGCGAATTCCTTCTCCGTGGTACGGGCTCCCATTTCGAGCCTTTTAGAAAGGGCTCGATCACCCCGAACGTTCCACATGATTTGCCTTCTTCTTCTCCCCGTCGACTCTTATCTCCCGTTTTTCCAACGTCCTCCCAACCTCTTGTGGGTGGAATATCCGGGTAAACCGCCGAAGGCCTCCCTGGGTGCTCGCGTTGCCGTGTCAAGGAAGAATCACAACCGTGGATCACAAACATGATCACAAGGCAAAAGTGAAGGAAAAAAATTGGCTAAATAAGCGATGTAAAATAAACAGCGGCCAAAAAAGTTTGCAAAGAGGGCGTGGCGCATAGATTCATCTCCTTAAATTTACAAGTTATGAGGAGTATTAGATAAAAAGCTCACAACCGCACCCACACACTTCACAGTTATTTCCTGGAGTTTTTTCAGCCTCTTCTCTCCGAGATTTTTCTCAATTCATGATAGACATTTCCATTTTCAGACCAGGAGTTATAATATTTTCACTTTGAGTGCATTTTGCGTAATTATATGGGTCATTTTCCCAGATAGGGCCAATCGTTGTCCAGAGAAGATTCCGAATGCCCATTTATGATTTAGGCGTTTAAAAAAAATTCTCCATAAACTATCAACTTTGTTCTACTTCGGGCAATCAATAAAATATGCACTATTCACGCTACAATATAGAAATTAAAGTTTAGACTGCTAAATGTCCAGTAATCTGCCATGTCCGGACCCCTAGGTAGTCAACTTTGCTTGAACACTGTGAATCACCTATGAGAGCAGCGGCCTGAATTTGTAGTGATTCTTTATTGGATATACCTAGACATGAAAAAAATGGGTTTGCAGATTTTTTCAGAAGCAA
Organism: Apolygus lucorum; assembly: GCA_009739505.2. Taxonomy (NCBI): domain Eukaryota; kingdom Metazoa; phylum Arthropoda; class Insecta; order Hemiptera; family Miridae; genus Apolygus; species Apolygus lucorum. The sequence goes on from CM019169.2 coordinate 5,108,759, forward strand.
ATAAAGCGAGCAGGAGGATAAAATGTGCTCGTCCGGAGGTTTCTGTCTTTAATCTGCCTTTTTTGTGTTTTCGTATTTTGGCGGCTTTTTATCGTTTCCCGTGGTTTTACTACCACTGTAAGAGGTGAGGTTAGTCGTTAGGTTATCAATGAAAGCGGCGGGAATCGTATTTCTTCTATGTGGAGGCGTGCACAGGTGGTTTCAGTTGCAAAAACGTGGTGTCACTGTCACCGTCTGTCTTTCATCTGCCCTCTGTGAAATGGTAAGAAATCGAAATCATTTTTTCTTTTTGGTTTCTAGTTCTTGTTTCTACCGAGCTGGTTCCAGCGATATGGTAACACATCAGCAGAACAGCACCAGAATGCGATAAAGGCTGAAAAACCTAAGTGCCACCCAGGAACTTGTGTCTTTCATCTGCCTTTTGGTTTATTATTTTCAATAATGAACCTTTGGAATCGACCAAGAAAAAAAAAAAATTTTAACACCCCCTCAAAATTTGATGGTTTACGTTTCAAGGTACGTAGAATCCAAAAATCGAATAAAAATTTGGCCGTCCGTCCGCCGTACGCCGTCCGCCGTACGCGGCACTTTTGCCACTTAGCATTGACCGATTTTGATGAAAGTTTGTTTGTAGGCTTCATTCGGGGTCTAGTTGTGCCCCGAAGCTTTTGGTTGATGTAGGTCACTTCTAAGGGTTCCAAAATCAATTTTGAAATTTTGAAAACGCCCTAACTCAAAAAATTTCGAAATAAAGGTATTGTTTTTCCTTCAATTTAAGATTCTATAGAATTTTTAGAATTTTTTGAGACCACGCGGAGCTCTGTAGGACTAACCGTTCGCACCCTACGAAAATTTAAGGGTTTATATTGAAATATATATATATATATATATATAAATCAAAACACGAGTGTGAATCGCAAAAGAGGCCTAATCTCCGTTCAAATTAGAGCTGACCGAAATGCGAGCGATGTTTGGTGATTTTGATTTTTTTTTTTTTTATTTTTTTTTTATTTTATTTTTTTTTTCTTCTTCTCTTCATATTGGATGGTTGGTGATTTTGTAGAGGAGTGATCTATATAGAAAAATAATAAACCATTGTGTAATAATTTGCAGCGTTTTCAAAAGACAAAAAAAGACTTTTTTCAAGTTGTTAACAATTTAATTTGAATTTTCCGATGCGATTTAGAAACTTTACATTTTTCGGCCTCAAAACTGTATTCAGCAACTGTAAAAATCCCCTGGTACCAAGTTTTGGCTCAAAAAACCGATAAATCGAGATTACTTGGTTACTTTCGGAGGTTTCTAGGTTGCTATCAGAAAAACCGTGGTTTAACCGTGGTTTAACCGTGGTTTTAAAACCGTGGTCCACGTTGGTTTAACCCTTTTCTACACCTGCGTCCCGCCCTGGTTCAATTTTTGGAATAACTCCCAGTTCTCGCTCCTCATGGAGATGGGGTTCCGAGTATTTTCCTTTACGCGGAAACCACGCCAATAGATTTCTTTCGATAAGCTTTCTTCTTTAATTTTTAATTAGGTAATTAATTAAGCGTCCCACTGTGTGTTCTTTCGTCGAAATTCAATCAGTATGGTGTGAGGTTAATCCCTGATTTTTGGCAGAACTTGAGTCGGACTTTAAGTTTTGGTTTATTATTTTCAATAATGAACCTTTGGAATCGACCAAGAAAAAAAAATTTTAACACCCCCTCAAAATTTGATGGTTCACGTTTCAAGGCACGTAGAATCCAAAAATCGAATAAAAATTTGGCCGTCCGTCCGCCGTCCGCCGTACGCGGCACTTTTGCCACTTAGCATTGACCGATTTTGATGAAATTTGGTATGTAGGCTCCATTTGGGGTCTAGTTGTGCCCCGAAGCTTTTGGTTGATGTAGGTCACTTCTAAGGGTTCCAAAATCAATTTTGAAATTTTGAAAACGCCCTAACTCAAAAAATGTCGATATAATGGTATTGTTTTTCCTTCAATTTAAGATTCTATAGAATTTTTAGAATTTTTTGAGACCGCGCGGAGCTCTGTAGGATAAACCGTTCGCTCCCTACGAGAATTTAAGGGTTTATAGCATTTCCGAATTGAGTTAAACCTTTTCCATTTAGATTTAAACCTTTTCCATTTAGGTTTAAACCTTTTCCATTTGGATTTAAACCTTTTCCATTTTGATTTAAACCTTTTCCATTTAGATTTAAACCTTTTCCATTTAGGTTTAAACCTTTTCCATTTGGATTTAAACCTTTTCCATTTGGATTTAAACCTTTTCCATTTAGATTTAAACCTTTTCCATTTGGAATCTAAATGGAAAAGGTTTAAATCTAAATGGAAAAGGTTTAAATCTAAATGGAAAAGGTTTAAATCAAAATGGAAAAGGTTTAAATCTAAATGGAAAAGGTTTAAATCAAAATGGAAAAGGTTTAAATCAAAATGGAAAAGGTTTAAATCAAAATGGAAAAGGTTTAAACCTAAATGGAAAAGGTTTAAATCTAAATGGAAAAGGTTTAACTCAATTCGGAAATGCTATATATTGAAATATATATATATATATATATATAAATCAAAACACGAGTGTGAATCGCAAAAGAGGCCTAATCTCCGTTCAAATTAGAGCTGACCGAAATGCGATCGATGGTTGGTGATTTTGATTTTTTTTTTTTCTTCCCTTCATATTGGATGGTTGGTGATTTTGTAGACGAGTGATCTGTGAAAGAAAAATAATAAACCATTGTGTAATAATTTGCAGCGTTTTTTGAAATCTTTTGATACCGATTGTCCCTTTCTAGGAAAATGACCCATATCACCTTTTTAGCCTGATACCTTTCTCTATTTTTGTAATAATCATTCAGCTGTTGCATTCAGGTCAAATTATAAATTGCTGTTCACGAGGTTACCTCTCGAACATTTTCACGAACACAATACGCAAACAAACCACATTGAAACCCGCATTTGTTCTGTTATCTGTGACCGTACGTGATCTCGAATATAGATCTGAGCATACCGCCCCCTCATTATACCGTAGAACACTGTCCTTCTAATTTATGTGACCCGACTTTTCTTAGGTTGCGCACATAGCTGACTCGTTAACTCTCTAACAATCCTTAGAAACCGTTCCTTCCGAGGACGACCTTTTTTTCCTAGATAAACTCGGCGTCTCTTTTCAAAACCCCAGGAGGGTTAAGTTCATTAGAGATGCGTGGGAATGCATCCGTCGAGCTGAGAGATTCCAGGCCTGATGAAGGCTGATTGACTGGTAGGCTCAAAACGCGCGCTATGCTAATGTTTGAGTGGTCTTAGTTCGAACTAAAGTTGAACTTGATTGCTTCTGATGCTCGCGTTCGGCGAACTATGAGAGGTTGATTGGTGAGCGGCAACGTATTCGTGGTCTACCAGGAAGTCGATGAAGAACCTCGATGATTTTGAATAATGTTCTTTCAAATCTAAGAAGTATTTCCTTCCTCTCTGAACTATCCGTCTTCTTTACGGGATGACAGTCAGGTTTAGGGCGGAATTCATAGTCCTTACTCAAGTCAAGTAATTACTTTACTTCTGGAAGTTAAGAAATATCTCAAGCAAATGCTTAGTCCGATTCCGTATTCATAGTCCTCACTGAGTCAAGTCAAAACTTTACTTCGACTCAAGTAAAGATTTTTCTTAACTTACTCAAGATAAGAAAAATCTTTACTTAAGTCAGGATTTTTCTCAAGTCACCGCTTCTGAAGTCAAGTTGGCAGCTCTGATAGAAGGAATAGACCAAATATTGAACAATTTTACTTCCATGGTATGTATTTTACACCAAAAACATCCATAATTCCATGTTGGTAGGCAATATTTTGAGTAGGTTGCATCGTCATCATCACTGTTGTTCACGTTTTCTCTCATTTTTATAATTTATTTATTTTAGATCTGTCTTTATTCATGCTGTTCGTGCGGATTTATCCCGCTATCTGCTACATTTGTGCGTCTTTCAATCATCGGATTGAGCGATGGTAAAGAAGATAATGTATTTAATAAGCAGAAGAAAATGGTGTTGCGGGGTCTAGTTTTGAAATATCGGGGTTCTTGCTGCGTAAAACAAGTAAAATGATCGGTGTCAGTATGCAGGAAAAACGGCGTCGGAGAAAATTTTGAACGAGTTTAGTTGATCAGCAGGACCTCGCAATCACGTAAGTTACTGATAATTTTTCAATGTTTTTATTCCAGTGATTAAACCCCAACTACAGAACTACTTCAAGCTAGATTCCTAGTTCAGTACTCTCTTGTTATACATTTCTATATGACGTGTCATATGATTTCTGATCCTAGGCTTTTGAACACGTCCTCTTACCTGGAGTTAGTCACAATGGGGTGTGCGCGTGGGTCGGAAAAACTGTTGATTCTTATTTTCATTCTAAACTCGACCTCATTCTGAGAATTATGACACCAACCGCTACCTTCTAGTGTGAGAAGATCTTTCTATGTTTTTTCAAAGTTTCGAATGTTTATGACGTCACAGTTGGCTGGGGGTCCCGCCCAGGCGGGAGGGACGCGTGATGCCGTATACATTCGAAACTTGGAAAAATCTTAGAAAAAGATCTACTTATCCAAAGAGAGAACGGCTAGTGTCAAAATTGTCAGGATAAAGTCTACTTTCGATTAAAAATTTAAAAAAAAAAATCAGGCGCACCCCCCATTCTAACCACTTGGCCTTCATTTTTTTTTGGACTTAACGTCATTGCTGTTACTACTTGACTGTTCCAGGAAGAGAACCCCACCTGGAGCTGGAGACAAAAGTGGAAAGGAATAGGCAGTTTGTCGCACAAAATGTAGGCAGTTTGTCGCTTTCTAAAATGGAGGAGGTGGAACTGAGAGAAGAGCTAGCAGAAATCTTCCAAGTGAAGAAAAGGAAAAAAGTGGAGACGGATTATAATTTTGTTTTCATTTGTATAAAATTGTTAAAAGAATTTTATGTAAACCTTTTTTTAATTTCGTTACTTTCAAATTACAGACCAAGTTTTCTCTTTATATCCTTCAATTTCCTCCCTCCCCTAATGTGTCGTATTAATAAATTGGCATTGGTAAGACCATGGATTACAAAAATTGTTTCATTTAATTTTCAATAAGCATTCTTTAGCTATTTTCCTAATAAACTCTTCTTGTTTTGTTTTACTTCCTCGTAGTTTTTCACGTACCTCTACACCAAAAAGATTTTGAGCGCAAAGACCTGAGATTTCCAATGGTATAATCAAAAGATGTTCTAAAATCGAATTTAGGGGAAACATTTGTTTGAACTTGGAAAATGTGCATTTTAAAATTTTTTTTTTTCAGCGGGGGGACTCCGGGGTTTACACTGCCGCCGCTCCTCCCAAGCACCGAGTTCACCCAAAAATCATGGAGAAAAAATATTCTAACAAGAAAAAGAAAAAAATAGGAAATTTTGCCAATATGACAAAAAAGGCACTACTACGACATGATTTTTCACCCACAAGGACCCTGACAATAGTTTTTTGTTGACACTATAAAGATGGAAAATTTGACGCCCTTTCCAACGGTGCCCTTATTTTTACAAGTTAACTGTAAATTAAGATAGTTATGGCAATTGTACTAGATATAAGTCGAAACACGAAAAAAAATCTTGAAATGAGAAAAAACTCGATTTTTTGGTCCTTAACATGGGACATTGTAGTTATTGTTGACATTTTGGTTAATTTACGTAATTTTGTATATTATTACGTACCTACTTATTTTGGTTAATTATTTTCCATTCGCGTGTTGAGGTATTCCCGTCTGGAATTATTACAAATTAATGTCCTTGTGGCCAGTGTCGAGTATGCGGTACCTATGAGAAATGTTGGACCCACGATTGCAATCGCTTGTCATCTTCAAGTTCTGCTAATTTTGCGATTTTGCTCCGAAATTTCATTACATTTTTTCAACAAAATATTAGCACCGTTAAATAGCAGAGGTGTGACAACAGAAGTGAGACAGTGAGCTGAAAGTTTTGATGAAATACACGATGATAACCCAGAAAAAGATGATAATTTGTAAACAAGGAAATGCTTAAGGTAGCTATCGAGCTACCTTGGTTTTTTCCACTTAAATGGGCCGGAAAGTCAAGAAATTTCTTTACTTACCGTTTATGAATACGGGCTCAAGGAATCGCTCAAGCGCTTGCTTGAGCATTTCCTTATTCGTTGATTATGAATAGCCCAAGTGGCCGTCGCCTCCTCAAGCATTGACTTGAGCATTTCCTTTCAACTAAGTGAGGACTATGAATTCCGCCCTTAGTGACTTAAAAATAGAAACGAACAATATCCGCAGTATTCGGGGAAGCGAATTTCGAAAGGACATGGACTGAGGATCAAGGACCTCTCCACAAAATGTAGGGAAGCTTTGTAATCACAAAAGTAGGATTCCAAATTTGGTTCCAAATTTGGTGCTCTGGGTAAATCCTTGTCTTGAGCAACGCTTTACATAATACAGCAATATTTAAGGTACCATCAACATAATTGGGAACTGAAATAACGTGGCGAGATCAGTGTATAGAATAATATTGAGGATGAAGTGGCAAAATGACCTAACTCATTTTTCCTGAATTTTCAAGAGAAACCAAAAACCGATTTCTTTTTTTGGTTTAGGTATTATTTTCAATAATAAACCTTTGGAATCGACCAAGAAAAAACTTTTTTTAACACCCCCTCAAAATTTGTTGGTTTACGTTTCAAGGTACGTAAAATCCAAAACTCTAACAAAAATTTGGCCGTCCGTCCGCCGTACGCGACACATGTATCTAAAGAAAAAACTATTATCAAGAGTATAGCAGGAAAAAGTGTAGAGACGGGGTTTCTAATTTGGTTAGAGAAGTTGTATTAGAAGAGGAAAAGTGGATAAGTATACCTTCTTATGGAAAGATTTCTGACAAAATTGACAAAATTTTATCATCTAGTGGTTTCAAAGTAGGGTTTAATAATAAAAATAATCTTATAGCTTCGTTGGGTTCTGTTAAAGATAAAATTAGCGTTCAAGATAAAAGTGGGGTTTATAAGCTGAAATGTTCTTGTGGGCTTGAGTATTGTGGTCAAACTGGTAGGAAATTTAGGGAAAGAATAAAAGAGCATGAGAAGGATTCCAGGGATAGCAAAGGTGATTCTGCTTTTGCGAATCACCTAAGAGAATCCAATCATAACTTTAGTTTTTGATCTAACAAACGGACAATACATAGAATTTCCTCATTTTTGCCCGAAGGGAGGTATGTTGGATGTGCTTGAAAAGTTCGAGATTCTTAAGAGTGATAGGTCTGGTAAATGTCTGAATGAGGTGGTCCCTCAACATGTTTCACCATTGATAGGTTCCTTCCTACAATAGCTTAGTCTCCCCTTCACAATGTTTCCCTCACCAATGTTTGAGCTCCCTTTCACTTTGTGTGCCTTGATTGGCATTTGATGATCCTCCCAGGTCCCTTCACTTCTCTTAGCCAATAGGATTCTCCTTTCACTTATCTGATTGGGTACGACTTTCACTTCCTCGACCATTGGGATTCAAGCTCCCTTTCACTTGTGACTATATAAGCTATGCTCTTTGTGATGTACCTTCAGTTATTGTTTATTACTGATGATGACCTAACCGTCGAAATCGATTTAACTTGTAACTCATTATTTTCGTGGAAATAGACAACGTTCTACTCAACTTCGATTTTATTAAAATGGTTTTCCACAATCTCATCGCGAGTGATTTTATTCGTATTTTATTTTTATTTTATTTGTACGCGACACTTTCCCCACTCAGCATTATAAATATGGGCTCCATTTTTGGTAAAAATAGGTTTTGGTTAAAATAGGTCACTTCTGAGGGTTGAAATTTTGAAAACGCCCTAACTCAAAAAATTTTGATATAAAGGTATTGTTTTTCCATCAATTTAAGATAGTATAGAAATTTTAGAATTTTTTGAGACCACGCGGAGCTCTGTAGGACGAACCGTTCGCTCCCTACGAGAAGTTAACCCTAGCGTGATAGACTACGTAAAAATTACGTAATGAGTGGGGAAATGAGACCCCTGCGATCCCCCCTTTCGGCCTTGCTAACTGGGTCTCCTCCAGTGCTATCGGTACCTAGCAGTGAAATGACCTTTGTGGTGTCAAGACCTCATCTCGACTTCTTCCGTCAGGATCTTGGTTTTCCATAACGCCTACACGTCAAAGATACGTAGTCTACTATTTGCTGAAAATTATTTGGAGTCCCTCCCTGCAAACCGTAGGTACCTTCTACATACTAAGGCATTTTTGAAAAAGTCAACCCTTCGTTTCTCTTTGGTTGGTAGTTGGGGTTGAAATTTTCAAAAATGCCCTAGTAGGTAGTAGGTACCTATGGTTGGCAGGGAGGGATCTATACAGAAGGGTGATGTATACAGAAAATAATAAACCTTTGTGCAATGATTTGCAGCGTTTTTCTATAACTTTTACACTATGAAAAATTCCAGAATGAAGCACACCTTTTCTCTACATCTCAAAATAGCAAGAGATTTCTCTTTTGGTTTATTATTTTCAATAATAAGCCTTTGGAATCGAGCAAGAAAAAAAATTTTAACCCCCCCTCAAAATTTGATGTTTTACGTTTCAAGGTACGCCGTACGCCGTACGCGGCACTTTTCTTAGCAACACTGGACCGATTTGGTTCAAATTTGGTATATGGGCTCCATTTGGGGTCTAGTTGTGCCGCGAAGCTTTTGGTTGATGAAGGTCACTTCTAAGGGGTGAAAATTAAGGGTTGAAAATTTCAAGAGTGCCCTAGCTCGAAAACTCTCGAAATAAAGGTATCGTTTTTTCATCAATTTTAAATAGTATTGAATTTTTAAAAATTTTTGAGACCACCCGGAGCTCTGTAGGACAAACCGTTCGGTCCCTACGAGTACTTGAAGGTTCTCCCTCGATAAAACAGAATCATGAGTGTGAATCGCAAAAGAGGTCTAATCTCCATTCAAATTTTATCGGACTAAAATGCGATCACTGTTCATTTCTTCGATTTGTATACAGTTTTGCCTTCTGCGTAACCAGTAATCAAATTTCAATATGAAGCTTTCTATTTTTCCAATCGAGTGTGAAGCGTTTAGTTCTTTCTAATAAACTTGATTGTGAAGGTGTAAAGCCAGTATGGTGTGGTAGGTAGTACCTAGCTGGTAGGTAAAAAAAAGTTGGTAGGTACAAAAAATTTTGGTGGGTAAAAAACGCTGCAAATCATTGCTCAAAGGCTTCTTCACTCTTCAGATCACTGATCAGCTGATTGAGCTCCGAAGCCATTTTCAATCCTATTGAATGGAAGTGCTCTTCCAGGCGTCTCCAGCATTCGAGGAAATCTTCTTCACTCTTCAGATCACTGATCAGCTGAGTGAGCTCCAAAGCTATTTTCAATCCTATTGAATGGAAGTGCTCTTCCAGGCGTCTCCAGCATTCGAGGAGATCTTCTTCACTCTTCAGATCACTGATCAGCTGAGTGAGCTCCAAAGCCATTTTCAATCCTATTGAATGGACGTGCTCTTCCAGGCGTCTCCAGCATTCGAGGAGATCTTCTTCACTCTTCAGATCACTGATCAGCTGAGTGAGCTCCAAAGCTATTTTCAATCCTATTGAATGGAAGTGCTCTTCCAGGCGTCTCCAGCATTCGAGGAGATCTTCTTCACTCTTCAGATCACTGATCAGCTGAGTGAGCTCCAAAGCCATTTTCAATCCTATTGAATGGAAGTGCTCTTCCAGGCGTCTCCAGCATTCGAGGAGATCTTCTTCACTCTTCAGATCACTGATCAGCTGAGTGAGCTCCAAAGCCATTTTCAATCCTATTGAATGGAAGTGCTCTTCCAGGCGTCTCCAGCATTCGAGGAGATCTTCTTCACTCTTCAGATCACTGATCAGCTGAGTGAGCTCCAAAGCTATTTTCAATCCTATTGAATGGAAGTGCTCTTCCAGGCGTCTCCAGCATTCGAGGAGATCTTCTTCACTCTTCAGATCACTGATCAGCTGAGTGAGCTCCAAAGCTATTTTCAATCCTATTGAATGGAAGTGCTCTTCCAGGCGTCTCCAGCATTCGAGGAGATCTTCTTCACTCTTCAGATCACTGACCAGCTGAGTGAGCTCTAAAGCCATTTTCAATCCTATTGAATGGAAGTGCTCTTCCAGGCGTCTCCAGCATTCGAGGAGATCTTCTTCACTCCTCAGATCACTGATCAGCTGAGTGAGCTCCGAAGCCATTTTCAATCCTATTGAATGGAAGTGCTCTTCCAGGCGTCTCCAGCATTCGAGGAGATCTTCTTCACTCTTCAGATCACTGATCAGCTGAGTGAGCTCCAAAGCCATTTTCAATCCTATTGAATGGAAGTGCTCTTCCAGGTGTCTCCAGCATTCGAGGAGATCTTCTTCACTCTTCAGATCACTGATCAGCTGAGTGAGCTCCAAAGCCATTTTCAATCCTATTGAATGGAAGTGCTCTTCCAGGCGTCTCTAGCATTCGAGGAGATCTTCTTCACTCTTCAGATCACTGATCAGCTGAGTGAGCTCCAAAGCCATTTTCAATCCTATTGAATGAAAGTGCTCTTCCAGGCGTCTCCAGCATTCGAGGAGATCTTCTTCACTCCTCAGATCACTGATCAGCTGAGTGAGCTCTAAAGCCATTTTCAATCCTATTGAATGGAAGTGCTCTTCCAGGCGTCTCCAGCATTCTAGGAGATCTTCTTCACTCCTCAGATCACTGATCAGCTGAGTGAGCTCCGAAGCCATTTTCAATCCTATTGAACGCAGGAAGCTGAAATTTGAGAGGGAAGGTCAAGGGAGAATACAGATGGTGGTAGGTGCTATTGATGGAGAACCAGTGATCTATACAGAAGGGTGATCTATACAGAAAATAATAAACCTTTGAGCAATGATTTGCAGCGTTTTTATCAAATTTTCATTCATTTTCTCTTTCGAAATATTTCAAGCATAATATATTCATTTCAAAACATTTATTTTATCGATTATAATATATTATCCAGAGTAAAAATCGTGTTTTGGATGTGATATAAGAACATTTATGTGGTATAATTCAGGTATTCATAGCTTCTCTTTAGAAAACATTATTTTATATACTCAACATGTAAAGTTAAATACTAAGAAGAATGAGTTTATGTTCGTTTTGGTTTATTATTTTCAATAATGAACCTTTGGAATCGACCAAGAAAAAAAAAATTGGTTGACCCCCTCAAAATTTGATGGTTTACGTTTCAAGGTACGTAGAATCCAAAAATCAAATAAAAATTTGGCCGTCCGTCCGCCGTACGCGGCACTTTTGCCACTTAGCATTGACCGATTTTGATTAAATTTGGTATGTAGAATCCATTTGGGGTCTAGTCCCGAAGATTATGGTTGTTGTAGGTCACTTCTAAGGGTTCAAAAATGAATTTTGAAAATTTGAAAATGCCCTAACTCAAAAAAATTGTATATAAAGGTATTGTTTTTCCATAAATTTAAGATAGTATAGAATTTTCAGAATTTTTTGAGACCACGCGGAGCTCTGTAGAACGAACCGTTCGCTCCATACGAGCACGATAAATGAGAAACACGAGTGTGATTCGCAAAAGAGGCCTAATCTCCGTTCAAATGTTAGCTGACCGAATTGCGATCGATGTCTTTCTTCAATTTGGTTGGTGGTAACAATGGCGAAGCCGTGTTCTTTGCAGAGGAGTGATCTATACAGGGTGTCTACACTAGGGTTCGATTCTACAAGGTATTTTCAACAAAAATTGTCTTATAGCAATTTTCACCAAGTTCAAGTAACACCTGTGAACTCGACAAAAACACCGAATTTTTGATTGAAATTTTTGTTGAGTTCAAAGGTGTTACTTCATGCTCACTACCACATTTACGAATAATACGTATTTTATGTACGAAAATCGAAGGCTTTCTTTAAAAAATCCACTTTCCAGCAGTCGGAATCATTCGGAAGTATCACTATTTGATTCAGCGTAAAAAATTACATAGGAAATGATACCAAAATCGTCAAGACTTGACGATTCATGATGACTTAGTCATCTTGATATCGAGGGGGACCATAAACCGTTTAAAACACTGGATTTGCTTGTAAAACACACGTTTTTTGACATTCAAACTTCATATACTCTCTCAATTTGAATTTTTAAAAGAAAAATCGATAAACTGTTGGAAAGCTGACAATTTGAGCATGTTTTCTCCGAAGAGCGCTTATCGAGGTGGGCAGGGATTTAGAGAAAAAACGTTGGTCAAGTTTAGAAAAATTTGTAAAGTTGGCTTTTTGACTTGATTTTTTGAAACTATTTTATTGCTGAAATATTTTGATTTTGCACTAGGTAGCTTAGGAATTTAACGCTCTTTCTAATGGTGTAGTCAGAATCGAATTTTCAGGAGAAATAAGGGAGTTATGACCATGTCAGTGCAGTAAGGTCGAAAACGCAAAGAAAAACTTTAAAGTGAAAAAAAATTGAATTTTGAGTGGGTTAAAAGAAAATTGCTACAAGACATTTTTTTTGGAAATACCTTGTAGAATCGAACCGTGAAGTTATGCCCATCTTAAGTGTAGACACCCTGTATAGAAAAATAATAAACCTTTGTGTAATAATTTGCAGCGTTTTGGATTCTACGTACCTTGAAACGTAAACCAACAAAATTTGAGGGGGGGTTAAACATTTTTCTTTCTTGGTCGATTCCAAAGGTTCATTATTGGAAATAATGAACCAAAACGCTCTTTCCAACGGTGTAATAACATTTGAATTTTACTGAAAAACAAGGGAGTTATGGCTGTTCTAATGGCGTAAGGTCGAAAACTTGAAAAAAATCTTAAAAGTGAAAAAAGTCGGATTTTAATGGGGGTTAAAAAAAGTCAAGAGACAAAGAAAGTCACAAATTAGATGTAGAATCAATCCCTAGGCTGTGGCAGGAACCTAGGTGTTACACCCTGTATAATAACATACATTATTTTAAGTATATTGTAAGAATCCACTCTAGGATCAGGAAAATCATGTGTTTATTTTGGTTGATGTTTTGTTGACATGAATGAAAAATCTTGTTGTTGTGTTTTGGTCTTTGACAAAGTTAATTCCGGAAAATACATAAAGTGTTGACTTTGAAAATTTGTTGGCTTTTACATTTGGGGGCCCGTCTAAAACAAACAAAGGTTTAAAGGAAGGGAGAAGTTCAAGAATTGATCTTGAAAAAGAGAATTTTTGAAAGACCACGATGCCTCGAACGTCTACGAAAAGAACGCCAACTCGACGAACCATATCGACTCGCCAGTGCCCAGTTCCTGCTATTTCATCCCCGAATCCTCCTCTGCTGACTGAAGGGGATAGAAATCTTGAGGGTCGGGTACTAGCAATGGAGACTGCTCTTACTAAAATGCAAGACCAAATTACTACGTCTGCACAGCATCTTGAAGAGCTCATACGAGACGCTATAAGGCCTCAAAATGTGGGGAGGCAAATGATGCAGAGTGAGCCACATACAAGTCTAGATAATCCTTGTATGCCATCTTCAGCATGCTCTACTCAACCTCAAATGCAAAGTGTGCACAATACAACTTGCCCAACCCAACCAACTTTTTGTGTCACCACAGAAAGTAAGCCTATGCCTTACGATGGCTCAGTAGCGTGGGAAGAGTATAGAGGACATTTCGAAGCACTCTCCAGTGTGAATGGTTGGAGTGATATCAGGAAAGGACAACAGCTAGCGAGTGTGTTGAGAGGTGCAGCGCTGACGGTTTTGAATAACCTTCCACTCACAGAACAGCAACAGTACAGTTCTCTATCACGGGCAATAGCAGCTAGATTTGGGCAGGAGCAGCTCGCTCCTAGGTGGCAGGCAGTTTTAGACACTCGCAAGCAGGGTGACACAGAGTCACTTATTCAACTAGCCACTGACATAGAGCGAGTGACCAGAAGTGCTTACCCAGGTTGGCCAAATTCATACAGAGAAACTATTGCAGTGAGATCATTTCTTCGGTCCTTGAAGAATCCAGAATTGAGTCGTATGTTGACACTTGGAGGACCTTTTCTAACTGTGCAGGATGCATTGACCAAGGCTCAAATGTTAGAAGCTTCAGTTGAGAAGGCCGCTCTTAACGAACAAGGGGAGAGAAGAGATGGAACAAGCACTCAATGCTGGGGCTGCAACCGTTCAGGCCACCGAAAAGCACAATGTCCGAATAAGCCCGAGAAAGTAGAAGGAAGGGGAAATGTGTATTCAAAGAGCCAGCCGGAAAACTGATTCGAGCCAGGAGCAATGGTCAGGGCCTGACTCGGAATAATCCTGGCCACTTAGCAATTATTTGTTCCACCAGATTAGGAAAAAGGGCTTGTTTTGTTGAAGCCAAATTATGGGGGAAAGTTTACTTTCTACTAGTGGACACCGGGGCGTCTGTATCCATTCTGCGCCCAGATATAATCAGAGAAAGACAACAGAATCTGAAGAAACAAACGGTATTTCAACATTTGCACACAGCTTCAGGTGGAAAGATGGAAGTTCTGGGTGAGTGCACCGTTGAAATAGCAATAGGCGACGAATTCTCACAAAGGCACACTTTTTTGATCGCTCCTATTAGAGATAAAGCCATTTTAGGAGCTGACTTCTTACAAACATTTGGGGCATGCGTTGATTTCAAACGGACTGTGCTACGAATTTGTGATAGGGAGGTACCCCTCGTAAAACGCTGGAACTGTGTAGAAAGAGTTCTTCAAGTGGCTTTGAAACAGGTGGAGCCAGAACAACGACATGGAGATCCACAATGGGTAACAAATGCGATGAAAGCGTCTGATTTATGCCCTAAGTCTGCTCATTATGATAATGTGAGATCGTTACTTTTACAGCACAAATCCTCATTCGCTGAAGAAGGTAAACCATTGGGGCGGACAGACGTGGTCCAGCATGCGATCAACACGGGAGATGCAATTCCTATCAAACAACCCCCACGCCGAATTCCCTACAGTCAGCTGAAAGATGTGGACAAACTGTTACAAGACATGATCAATCAAGGCGTTGTCGAGCCATCAAATAGTCCATGGGCATCGCCAATTGTTTTGGTACCAAAAAAAGATGGTACCACTCGTTTCTGTATAGACTACAGGCGTCTCAATGGGGTTACCAAAAAGGATTCCTATGCTCTTCCGTGTGTACAAGATTTATTGGATACTCTTCATGGAGCCAAATGGTTCTGTGGTTTAGATCTTAAAAGCGGATATTGGCAAATTGCTATGAAGCCAGAAGACAAAGAAAAAACTGCGTTCAGCCTGTATCAACAAGGTCTATGGCAATTCCGTGTTCTACCCTTTGGGCTTGCTAATGCACCAGCCACATTCCAGCGATTGATGGAGGCACCACCGAGATGTCGGAGACTCGGTCTGGGTTTACAATCCCCGAAGAACAGTTGGAAAATGTCCTAAACTGCAGGCAGCATGGACGGGACCATACAAGATAGTGGCAAAGAAAAACGATGTCCTTTTCCAAGTCAAGATGGAACGCACTACTCGCTTACTACATGCAAATAGGTTGACAAGAGCTGAAATCAGGCCTGAGGGCAGGCCTTAAGAAGAGTGGGAGGCAGTGTAAGAATCCACTCTAGGATCAGGAAAATCATGTGTTTATTTTGGTTGATGTTTTGTTGACATGAATGAAAAATCTTGTTGTTGTGTTTTGGTCTTTGACAAAGTTAATTCCGGAAAATACATAAAGTGTTGACTTTGAAAATTTGTTGGCTTTTACAATATTATAATAAGTATATTATTTATTATAATAAGTATAGTATATTATAATAAGTATAATATATTATTTTAAGTATATTATAATAACTAAACATTTTAAGTCTACAGCAATGGCTTCATTTTTCTTTAAAATTCTTTAAAAATTACGGGACATGGAAATGAATTACGAAGAAAGGAAATTTACGGGAAAGGGGGGCGGAAGTACGGAAGAGCGGACCAGAGTATGAGCGATGGAGGAGGTAAGGAACGACCCAGTTACCCAGTGTCCAGGCCCGCGGGTCAGGAACGACCCCGTAGGCGTACTCACTGACCATAACCTTGCGAACGAGATCGTTTGCTTTAGAGCCCCCACTCTCCACCATCACGACCAATTATCCTATTCGAGCCCAATTACCCCGAAGCGGCGCCCTCCCGCGAGTTTTCCTTCTCGTCACTTGACTTTTACCTTTGCCGCGTTTCATCACGACTTCCTCCTCCTCGGACGAACCGATTTCGGGTAACGACCCGCTCGCATTGAGTCGGCCGCAACACGATATGAAAAGGGCGCGGGTATTTTCAGGGGTCAGCGAACACCCGAGTCACGAATATTCTTGCTCGACGGCCTCAAGTTTGGTGAGCGCGATTTTGCGCGAAAAAAGATCGAGATCACTGCAACAGAAGCAGATTCGGAAATTGGGTTGCAATGCGAGATTTTCGAGTAAGATCGAAAATCTTGACAGAGAGTGAGCCTTGAGTGAGCCTTGACTTGAGGGTGCCTTCATAATGAAATTTGGTTGTTGGTTGCAAAGGAGCACAACTGAGTGGTAGCTGATTGAAATGAAATTGCACAACTAAGTGATTGCTGATTGAAATGAAAACTGCACAACTGAGTGATGGCTGATTGAAATGAAAACTGCACAACACAGTGATAGGTGATTGAAATGGAAACTGCACAACTGAGTGATAGCTGATTGATATGAAATTGCACAACTAAGTGATAGCTGATTGAAATATGACTGCACAACTAAGTGACCGCTGATTGAAATGAAAACTGCACAACACAGTGATAGGTGATTGAAATGGAAACTGCACAACTGAGTGATAGCTGATTGATATGAAATTGCACAACTAAGTGATAGCTGATTGAAATATGACTGCACAACTAAGTGACCGCTGATTGAAATAAAATTGCACAACTGAGTGATGGCTGATTGAAATGAATATGCACAACAAAGTGATAGCTGATTGAAATGAAAACTGCACAACTGAGTGATAGGTTATTTAAATGAATTTGCACAACTAAGTGACGGCTGATTGAAATGAAAACTGAACAACTAAGTGATAGCTCATTGAAATGAAAACTGCACAACTAAGTGATAGCTGAGTGAAATAAAACTGCACAACTAAGTGATAGCTGATTGAAATATGACTGTACAACTGAGAGACAGCTGACTTAAATAAGATTGCTCAGCTGAGTGACTGCTGATTGAAACAAGACTGCACGACTGAGGGTCGGCTGATTGAAATGAAAACTGCACAACAAAGTGATAGCTGATTGAAATAAAATGGCACAAATTGGTAATGGCTGATTGAAATAAAACTGCACAACTGAGTGACAGATGATTGAAATGCAAACTGCACAACTAAGTGATAGCTGACTGAAATAAAGTGGCACAACTTAGTGACAGCTGATTGAAATAAAACTGGACAACTAGGTGATGGCTGATTGAAATGAAATTGCACAACTAAGTGACAGCTGATTGAAATATGACTGCACAACTGAGTGATGGATGATTGAAATAAAAACTG
Source organism: Apolygus lucorum (assembly GCA_009739505.2). NCBI lineage: Eukaryota > Metazoa > Arthropoda > Insecta > Hemiptera > Miridae > Apolygus > Apolygus lucorum. The sequence goes on from CM019169.2 coordinate 5,126,275, forward strand.
CACAACTGAGTGACACTTATGTTTCTGATTTATTGTGAGTCCACCCATTAAGTTCTCGTAGGGAGCGAACAGTTGCTCCTAGCGAGCTCCGCGTGGTCTCATTCGGTTCTAAAAATTCATTACTATTTTAAATTGATGGAAAAACATCACCTTTATATCAAAATTTCAACGCTCAGAAGTGACTTACATCAACCAAAAGCTTCGGGGCACAAACAAATTTTGAGGTGAGTAAATTTTCCTTCTTGGTCAATTCCAAAGGTTCATTATTGAAAATAATAAACCAAAATGAACTAAGCACATTTTAACGATTCGTGCTATGTGCCACTCCCACAAGGCTGACTACTCTCTCATACAACTGATATTTCGATTTTCATTAAAAATTCGCTCATCAGCTCCATGAATGGACTGTGTGACAATGGGCTAGTTTTGATATTTTCTGCTGAAGCGCATAAAATCGAAAAGTGTTACCAGAAATGGACGTGTTTACAGTGTATTGCTGCAATACACGAGTCTGCAGCAGACTCGTATGCAAGTTTTTAGCCCATTAGATATACGTCATAGTGAGTTGAACTTACATGGCCTTTGAAAAGTAGGAACGTAGTCAGCAGTGTCCAATAATATTACTCATAGGAGGTTTCTCCGCTTCTACCCAACAGATCAACTTCAAAAATGTGTCAAAATATAGCTATAATTTTCAGGTATCCCATTAATTGTTTTGTCCAATAAATTTCAAGAGATTGGAAACCCCGAGATGCATCACGATTTCTACTTTTGTCGAGAATCACACAAGTGATGCGCAGTTCGTGTCTTTTCCAATTTGAATTAACTATTATTACAAAACAAGTGGGATTCGATTGAGAATTTTATCACTCCTTGCCTATTTGAAATTCATCTCAAACGGGTCTCCAAGGAATAACAGCGTCTTCGGTCGGATAATCCACTGAAAATTAGCGGAACGTCATCCAAGATTTTTCTTTACGATGAAATCTCACGAAAAAGAAAGTATAAAATGTAAAAGGAAAAAAACTAATTCTGGCAGTGGTTTTACTTGTTTTGGAAAGAAGAAGAAGACGAAGAAGGGACACTTTCTCGGTCGGGAGGCGCCGGGAGTTTTACCGATTTTCATTCAAAGGATTTTCACGGGTTGACGCCCGAGCTGTGGGAGACCTCCGAGTGTGGAAAATTCGGAATCAAAAGTGGAGTCACTTTCTTATTTCTCGACATGTAAGGTACAGGTTTACTCCGTCTTTTACGCGGAAATCAGACGTATGAAGTCTCGAAAAACACGGGCGCTTGACACTCATACTTTTTAGCGAATTTTCAAGGAAAATGAAGCTATTGCAATAGCCTAAAAATTTTTAGAATGGACTTTTTCGAAAAATTTTTACTGAAAAGATCCCTGAAGTTTTTCCAAAAATCATGTGTATATATTTATATGTGTGTCATTCCGCACGATAACTTGAGTAATTGTTTAGAATTTTTTTCTTAGTTTTTGCCAAAATGTTCGTAACAACAAACAAGAGGGGAAAACCCCCAGTCGTTGGACACCTTAAGAGCACTTCTCTCACGATTTTACTTACATGCATTTAATATCTGGATGGATTTCAAAGTTTTTTTTAGTTTTGTTTGGTATGAGTTCACGAAAACACCGTTCTTTCAAAAATGGCCTATGTGCAATGATAATTTTGCAATCATTGTCCAAAGTTGAGCTATCAATTTTTTTTTTTCAAATTGCCAGTCGTTGGACAAGAAATCCTAACGTTGGACAGCGATGCGCCAGTCGTTGGACATCTGGAAACTTTCGTCATACAATTTTGGTTTATTATTTTCAATAATAAGCCTTTGGAATCGAGCAAGAAAAAAAAAAATGTTAACCCCCCCTCAAAATTTGATGTTTTACGTTTCAAGGTACGTAGAATACGAAAATCGAATAAAAAAATTTCCGTCCGTCCGCCGTACGCCGTACGCCGTACGCCGTACGCGGCACTTTTCTTAGTTACCATGGACCGATTTCGATGAAATTTGGTATATGGGCTCCATTTGGGGTCTAGTTGTGCCGCGAAGCTTTTGGTTGATGTAGGTCACTTCTAAGGGGTGGGAATTAAGGGTTGAAATTTTCAAGAGTGCCCTAGCTCGAAAACTCTCGAAATAAAGGTATCGTTTTTTCACTAATTTTAAATAGTACTGAATTTTTAAAAATTTTTGAGACCACCCGGAGCTTTGTAGGGCAAACCGTTCGGTCCCTACGAGTACTTGAAGGTTTTCCTTCGATAAAACAGAATCATGAGTGTGAATCGCAAAAGAGGTCTAATCTCCGTTGAAATTTTTTCTGACTAAAATGCGATTGCTGTTCATTTCTTCGATTTGTATAGTTTTGCCTTCTGCGTAACCAGTAATCAAATTTCCATAATCAAAAGTCAATGGAGAATACTGAAGGCGCCTGAGTGGTCACTGATCAGCTGAGTGAGCTCCAAGGCCATTTCCTCTCCTGTTGAACGCAGGAACCTGAAATTTGAGAGGGCGGGTCAATTGAGAATGCTGAAGGCGCCTGAATGGTCACTGATCAGCTGAGTGAGCTCCAAGGTCATTTCCTCTCCTGTTGAACGCAGGAACCTGAAATTTGAGAGGGCGGGTCAAAGGAGAATGCTGAAGGCGGCTGAGTGGTCACTGATCAGCTGAGTGAGCTCCAAGGCCATTTTCTCTCCTGTTGAACGCAGGAACCTGAAATTTGAGAGGGCGGGTCAATAGAGAATGCTGAAGGCGCCTGAGTGGTCACTGATCAGCTGAGTGAGCTCCAAGGCCATTTCCTCTCCTGTTGAACGCAGGAACCTGAAATTTGAGAGGGAAGGTCAAGGGAGAATGCTGAAGGCGCCTGAGTGGTCACTGATCAGCTGAGTGAGCTCCTAGGCCATTTCCTCTCCTGTTGAACGCAGAAACCTGAAATTTGAGAGGCAGGGTCAAAGGAGAATGCTGAAGGCGCCTGAGTGGTCACTGATCAGCTGAGTGAGCTCCAAGGCCATTTCCTCTCCTGTTGAACGCAGGAACCTGAAATTTGAGAGGGCGGGTCAATGGAGAATGCTGAAGGCGCATGAGTGGTCACTGATCAGCTGAGTGAGCTCCAAGGCCATTTTCTCTCCTGTTGAACGCAGGAAGCTGAAATTTTAGAGGGAAGGTCAAGGGAGAAGGTGGTGGTAGGTGCTATTGATGGAGAACCAGTGATCTATACAGAAGGGTGATCTGTACAGAAAATAATAAACCTTTGAGCAATGATTTGCAGCGTTTTTTCTCATGTTTCTAAGTTCATATTTTGACTATTCATTGGGAAATGTGAGACATTTTATTCATTATTAATAACATTGAAGGTCGGGATGTGAATAAAGGTTGGTAATATCAAATCGCTTTTGAACATTTTGAATGTTTGTATTTCAGAAATATGTTAATGGAAAATTAAGTCTTTGTGAAAAACAGTCTTTATAAATTTAATAATAACAACATCAAAAGGATTTAATAATAACAACAAACAAGGCAACTCATCAGATAAATCAGGTACCTATCTAAACTTAATAATCTATTCGACTAGGATGATGATTGTAGCCTGGTAACTTTTGCTTTTGCTTCTGAGTCTACCAAGGTAGCGGTAGCTTTGTATTCAATTTTCAAGGATGAAAAAAAAGATGTTCTCCAAAATCAAAATTTCCACTAGCGTTTTACGCTTCAGATCTTTCTGAACAATTTTGGTTCCTTGTCTTTGTGTCAGTCATGAAATGCTTGCCACAGCTATAACTTCTACAATTCTCATTCGATTTCGATGACATTTTCAGGGATTGTGCGGGTTGGCGTGTAAATGGTCCCCTATGAAAATCATCATCCCCCGACTGATAGTAGCCGCTGCGCATGCGCAAATGTGAAGTTCTTGCCATAGCCATAACTTCTACATTTCTTACCAGATTTCTATGAAATTTTCGGGGATTATGCGGGATGGTGTGTAGATGATCCCCTATGAATATAATTTCCCCCAGACTGATCATGCAGTCCCCTATGAGTATCATTTCCCCCACTCATGCGCAAACGTTTATTTCCTAATTACAGCCATATCTTCTACACTTCTCATGTGATATCGATGAAATTTCCAGGTATAATGCGAGTTGGGGTGGACACGGTCCCCTATGAAAATCATGGCTTCCAAATTGTATTTTGTGCGCATGAGCAAACTTAAAATCCTTGTAACTGCCATATCTTCTATAGTTTCCTACAATATTCAGAGGTTGGTTATGTATATAATCGGGTCATAGATACGAGGAAGTTATGTGCCTCACCCACTTGGCAGACTTTTTTTCGTTAAAAATTGTATCACATAATCATTAGGTAGCTTCACCAGTCTGATCATAATTTTTCTTGAGGGCTTTTCGAGCTGAAATGAAAATTAAGGGGCGAAAATTACGCAGGAAGGTACCAAGCAAACTCCATAATAAAAATGTTATGTATTAGTGAATTTAAAGGTTCCTCCAAATTTTCCTAAGAATCAGAAGGTAAATAAAATTTGTATGAGCTGAGAAAAAAAGTTTAAAAATTTTATGTTTCAAATTAATATTGTATGGAGTAAGTTATCATCAAATGAAAAACTGAAAACTCTTACGAAAAGGGGTCAGTCAGCTAACCATTTTCGTAAGGAATCCACACTTTTGCGGAGCCTCCACTTTGTTTCAACTCCTAAACCTAGTGATTATATTGCATGGTTATAACCTTCTTTCCTTCTTCTTCTTCTCGCTTCACAGTTTTTATTGGTCTGTCACAACACAAAGAAATATTCATCACAACCTTAGTAAAACCTGTGGTGTCCAACGACTGGGGGTTTTCCCCTAGGTCAAGTTCGTTAGCCAGCAATTTTGGACAATCCGAAGTGGTCCAAAATTCAAAAAAGGAAAAAAAAGGTTTCTCCGCTTTTTGTGGTTATTACCTTCAAAATCATGGTAATTTATGGTATATACGGATTCAGCAAAGAATTTCTGATATCAATGCGTTTAAAAAAAATGAAAATTGTCTATCATCATAATATCTATTTATATATATAATGAATACATGCGTATATTTGTTGTACCCAGAAATGCAGTAGCCGTGTGGGTACTCTATGAGTTCGTAGAGACGAGTAGAACGTGAATATGGACTCCTTTCATCTTCAAAGCATATCCAGTGCATACAGTATGCTGGTATGGTAGGTATACTGCAAATCGAAAGAAACAAACAATAGCCATGTGGGTACTCTATGATTTTGTGGAGACGAGTAGAACGTGAATATGGACTCCTTCCATCTTCAAAGCATACCCAGTGCATACAGTATGTTGGTATGGTAGGTATACTGAAAATCGAAAGAAACAAACAATAGCCATGTGGGTAGGTACTCCATGAGTTCGTGGAGACGAGTAGAACATGAATATGGACTCCTAACATCTTCAAAGCATACCCGGTGCATACAGTATGTTGGTATGCTATACTGAAAATCGAAAACACCAAGAATCGTGTGAAAAAAAATTTCTAAAAGAAATTGCAACACCATTGTTCCTTTTCTTAACCATACCTTCAAATGACCCAAAGCTCAGCTTTCCAGTGGTATGGTCAGAATTGTTTCCAATATTTTTATTAGTGGAGAAAACCGCGCTTGAATGAGAAAACGCTGCCAATTATTACACAAATGTTTATAATTTTTATATATAGATCACTCGTCTGCAAAGAACACGGCTTTGCGACTGATTTGGTACCACCAACCAATATGAAGGAAAACATCGATCGCATTTCGGTCAGCTAAAATTTGGTCGGATATTAGACCACTCTTGCGATTCACACTCGTGTTTCTGATTTATCGTAAGTCCAACCCCTAAATTCTCGTAGGGAGCGAACGGTTTGTCCTACAGGGCTCCGGGTGGTCTCAAAAAATTCTAAAAATTCTATAGTATCTTAAATTGATGGAAAAACAATACCCTTACATACAATTTTTTGAGTTAGGGCATTTTCAAAATGTCAACCCTTATTTTTCAATCCTTAGAAGTGACCTACATCAATCAAAATCTTCGGGCACAAATAGACCCCAAATGGAGCCCACATACCAAATTTCATCAAAATCGGTAACTGAGGAATGTGCCGCGTCCGGCGGAGGGCCAAATTTGTATTCGATTTTTGGATTCTACGTTCTTTGAAACGTAAACCAACAAATTTTGAAGGGGAGTTAAACAATTTTTTTTTCTTGGTAGGTTCCAAAAGTTTTGGTTTATTGAAAACAATAAACCAAAATGAAGAGGAGTAGTACAGAAAATTAAATAAAATTGAAAGCTTTCTCAAAAATTGATTAATTTTGCGCCCACATTTTCTGCTGATATCACTTTAAACATTAGGGAAGGTGACGATGCAAAAGTCACTTGATAAAATTGATTTCAGGGGAAATTTCAAAAATGGTGCAAATTCTCCTAAACCCCTTCGGAACATTGCAGCACTGTTTGATTTAAAAATGGCAGACGGACGGAAAATTTTTTATTCGATTTTCGGATTCTACCTAACTTGAAACGTAAACCAACCAAGTGAGGGGGGGTTAAAATTTTTTTCTTGGTCGATTACAAAGGTTCATTATTGAAAATAGTAAACCAAAAACATATTAAAAGCGTCATAATTTTTTTAGAACAGGTACTGTGTTCGTCAGGTTATGAAGAATTCATATATACCACTATCATAATTTTTTGCGTTTCAAGGGACTAAAATTCATATTTTCCAGAAAAACCGAAAAAAGTCGTGCAAAGTCACCTACTTTTACGGTAGTTTTCAGGTTGTCAAAAACGTCAACACGATTGCAAATTCTCTCCCTTTTTCTTATATTCTCCAAATTCCTCATTGAAACTCGCCTTGAGGCAATTATTCTAGAACGAACTCCTTTCTAACCTCCCACTTTGATCTAGTTCTTCTACATTCAGTAGTAATTGGACGTGAGGAAGCAAAACATACAGAACTTTGTAGAAACATTATTTATTAGTCGTGAAACAGCCGCCCTCGTCATGCTATCGAATGCCACATTTTACTGAGCAAGCTTCTTTGTTTGTTACAACAAGAACATAACCTGCGATTGCATTCTGCAACCTTCAATTTTCGTTCCGTCTTGATTTTACAAAAGTGCACACAATCACCATCATATTCGCATACAGCCTTCGACTTGTACTGGAAGAAAGATGGAGCAAGAATTTATAATATCGGTAATCAAATTCAAAATACCATTTAAAAGTTCAACTATCCAGAATTTAAATAACTTAACGAAAATTAAACAATTAATAACTTAACCTTAAACTTAAATTAAACAATTAAAACCTTTTAAACACAAACGTGGAAATATTGTTGATTTTGGTTTATTATTTTCAATAATGAACCTATGAAATTGAGCAAGAAAAAAAGTTGACCCCCCCTCAAAATTTGTTGGTTCACGTTTCAAGGTATGTAGAATCCGAAAATCGAATAAAAACGCTGGAAATTACTACAAAAAGGTTCGTTATTTTTCTATATGAATCAATCGCCTGCAAAGAACAGGCCTTGCTATTGTTACCACCAACCAAATTGAAGAAAAATATCGATCGCATTTCGGTCAGCTAACTAATTAAATTAACTTAAACTAATTCACACTCGTGTTTCTAATTTATCGTAAGTCCAACCCTTATATTCTCGGGCGAATGGTCCTACAGGGCTCCTAATTGTCCTACAGGGCTCCGCGTGGTCTCTAAGAATTTCAAAAATTCAATACTATCTTAAATTGATGGGAAAACAATACCGTTTTCAAAATGTCAACCTTTATATTTCAACCCTTAGAAGTGACCTACATCAACTAAAAGCGTCGGGGCACAACTACACCCTAAATGGAGCCTACATACCAAATTTCATCAAAATTAGTCAATGCTTAGGGAGGAAGGAGGATTTTTCGATTCTACGTACCTTGAAACGTAAACCAACAAAATTTGAGGTGGGTTAAATTATTATTTTTTTCTTTGTCGATTCCAAAGGTTCATCATTGAAAATAATAAACCAAAATGTGGCCGTCCATCCGCCGTACGCCGTTTGCGACACTTTCCTCAGTTAGCATTGACCGAAAAAACTCAAAGTTTCCCAGAGTAAGGTAAAATTTCCTTTTCAAAGGGCTATTTCATTCTTCAAAACTTTACTCAAAGAAGAGGTCAGGCTTATAACCGATAGAAAATTTAATGCTCTTTCCAACGGTGACCTTAAATTTGAATTTAAACGTTAAATGAAGGAAGTTATGACCAATTTAGTAACGTAAGATCAAAATCGCGAAATTATCTTAAAATTGAAAAAAATGAGTAAAGAAGGGGTTAAAAGAATGCAAATTTAAAATTTTTTGTTATTTCTCCGATAAAATTTTTATTAATTCCGTTCATTTTGGTTTATCATCATCATTAATGATCCTTTGTAATTGAGAAAAAACTAATTTTAACCCGCCCTCAAAATTTGATGGTTTACGTATCGAGGTACAAAGAATCCACAAATTTAAAACAAATTTTCTGTTCGTCCGCCGGCCGAGGTACTTTTTTTAGTTATGGGCCGATTTCGATGAAATTTGGAAAACGGGCTCCGTTTGTGGTATAGTTGTGCCCCGAAGCTTTTGGTTGATGTCGGTCACTTTTAAGGGTTGAATAATAAGGGTTGCATTTTTGAAAACGCCCAAACTCAAAAAACTTTGATATAAAGGTATTTTTTCCATAAATTTAAGATAGTATTGAACTTTTAGAATTTTTAGACCACGCGGAGCCCTTTAGACAAACTGTTCGCTCCCTACGAGAATTTAAGGGTAGGACTTACAAAAAATCAGAAACACGAGCGTGAATCGCAAAAGAGGCCTAATATCCGACCAAATTTTAGCTGACCGAAATGCGATCAATGTTTTTCTTCATATTGGTAGGTGGTAACAAATCAGTCGCAAAGCCGTGTTCTTTGCAGACGAGTGATCTAGATAGAAAAATAATAAACCTTTGTGTAATAATTTGTAGCGTTTTTTCCCTGGGACACTCCCATAGAAAATCGATCTATTTTAACACGTCAGGTGCGGGGCGATGGAGTTCATCAAATCGTTTCTGCTCGTGAGCGCGGTGATGGACAGGTAATCATGAAAGGTATCTGACATGACTCTGGTTTTCCATTGCTCTTCAGCCTAATTTCGATTTTAATATTGTAATTGACGTTGAATTTCGATTTCAATTGATTTCTTAACGGACTGTTAACTTCAGTTCCACGATTGGTGGGATATTTTTGGATTACCAATCATTTGAAGTTGAAGAATCTTTTTTCTTGAATATTTTCGTCTGTGAGGCATTAAAATAAATTTCTTATATGGTTTGCTCCTCAAAACCTCCTGAGTAAGAATGAATCGTTTCTATCTCATTGAACTTCGGAGGAAGAATAATAAACTGTTAGGAAAAGGGGATTTTGCTGCTGAGGTTGTTTCTGAGTGGTTCTAGTCTATACGCGCATTACTCATTGATTCTGCGGGCGCCGAGCAAAATTCCTCGCCTGGGCCGGATGATAGACGGTAATCAAAAAAATTAATTTGACGAAAAAAATGCTATTTTTTCCATCATAATTATGCGCAGAAGCGATGGAAAACCAGCATTAAGCGCTGATTTGCTCGAAAAAAACGTTTCAGGACGCGGCGAAACTCGGGAATGAGCTCCCGCAGCCAACGTGTTAAAGGATGTAAATTCAATGAAATCATTGAGGGCTGTGAAACTTCCGAAATATCTCTAAACATTGTCATCATTTTCTACCCACGCAAAATCGAGGATCTCCGTTGAGTTTGTAGAAAAGAGCGAAACTCCGAACCGCAGCGAGGAAGCATCCGAGGAGAACCACGAAAATCAACGATCTCATGATCGAAGGGACCTCAAACTTCTACTTGTAGAAGTTATCGAGTAGGGACTCGAGAATTATAACAAAGCGGCTTACCTCCTCTTGTCTTCACAAACCATCAAAAGTGTTTTAAAAAGACATCAAATTTCACGATGAATTTTTATAGATTACGACTCTTGAACACGGGCTCACAAATACGAATTAATCGGAGATTGAATTTCTTTTTTTTTTTAACGAAACAGATTCAGTGTCGATTGATAATTGTTTTTATCCGGTCTTTACGACAACCAGTGATAAAGGTAATGTGAAATAAACAACCATTTCAGGTCGAATTTTCAGGTTTCTTCCGATTGCCATTCATGGCGTGTCTTCCAAAGGGAAGCTCAGAATTGATTCTGATGATTTCGCTCATGGCTATTTATTGCTTCACCTCCTTGAATGGGTTCACCTACGACCCGACTCGAAAAAATGTTGGGACATGAGATTCCACTTGGGGGAATACATCTTTAACTTCGGTTATCTCACAGGAACTGATAACCAGCAAACGGCCTCTGTTGAGAATAGACATCAGTTAATTATTTCCATACTGAGAACAGTTGATTTAGTTTACCGTTGCTATTGTAACAAAAACTTAGATCAAACTCATTTTATTGTTGTCTTGTTACAATAGCAACGGTAAACTAAATCAACTGTTCTCAGTATGGAAATAATTAACTGATGTCTATTCTCAACAGCCTCTATAACTAATTAATTATGTTCCAGTATAAAATTAATGATAGTTATGGACTATACCACACCAAAATAAAAATTTTCTGTTTGATTCAAATGAAATTAATCCTTAATTCAAGAGCTACATACCTAGTTGAAATTTTTTTTAACTTGTTTAATTGCACCAAGTTACAACTTATAAGCAATATTTTTCTGATAATTAGTGTACGTTAGGGAAACTAAGATATTTCACTTAGTTCTTATTGTCCTGAAATTTCACACCAAGTGTGAATCTTCCATCTTCTTCCATGACTAAAACTTCTCAATTCGTCCTTCAGGAAGCCGCTGGGAAGGACAGCGCAGGACCGCCAACCTTCTCTGTGAAGGAACAAAAAATACCTTATTCGCGCGATCTGTCAGATCGGCCGCTACTAATGAAGGGTTGAGACAACCTTGTCATTTCGCGACTCTCTGAGAAAATACAAAATTTATGACATGACAGTTTTCTACATAGCATTAACATGGCCAAGGTGGAATTATAATGAACGAACGTGGGCGTTGCAGGTTAAATTTGCCACAAACACAATGTCAGAGTCTTTTTCTCCACTGGTTAGCACTGAGGGGAATGAGAGCTTCAGGGCTGTACATGCAGAAGCTACAGTTCCAGACAGGTGGTGTGTTTGGACTAGATATGTCACTCCACTACTGAACAAACACGGCTTCAAGTGTGACCACTCAGGAAGTTTTGAGAGAGATCTTGAGGGCATTAGCTTCAAGGGTGGTTGTGCAAAGCCTGACTGTTTCCTTACTGACGTTGAGGGTGCTCCATGCATGGCCGCTATCGGGATAGTGGGGAAACTGGCTGCACCGTCAGCATCTGTTCATAGACTTCTTGGGTGGTGGTTGATAAAGTTGATTGATAAAGGTGGTGTTCCATAGAGATTGCTAGAGGTGGATGACTGTCCCTCCATCGAACACTGTAGCAACATTGTCCCTGTGACGAGGGCTAGGCCTGCAACTGCAAGCCCTGAGTGCTCACGTTGGCAACAAGCTCAATCCACAGTATCCAAACTTCGGATCCACTTTACATCATTCCATAATATTCACTCGTATGTAATGTGTTCAGTAAGTGACCAAGTTGCCTCTTATGTTACATAATCCAGATCACATTACCTTCGTTAGTAGTTTAAATTCTACGTTTATTATCATTGAAAAAAATTTCAAATATGTATAACATGAAGTGAATGGGTATTCTTCTCCACACTTTCATGAGACATCAAATCATAGTTGGGTTCAGTTTTCAATTTGCCAATTAATACTCTACATTATTTCTGTTTTATAGGAGTGTTGGAGGACTAAAGTTACGAGTTGACGACCAAATTCATTCCAACATTAGAAATTGATACCCTCAAATGAAAATACGTGGTACTCACATTTCATGTAAACGTAAATTAAGCCAAGTTATTATCTTTGTAAAAATATGGGACCTCTAACATCGAAAATTTCACTCTTATTTCGCGTTTCATAGTTATTTGAACAATGTTCATTTCATACAACTTGATCACATACGAAAACGTAATCTACACACAAACGTCGGCACTGAATACTTGACACGACTGCGCCAAAATGTAAGAGACCTAATGTCCCTTACATTAAAATCCAAATCAGATTCATAAAATAAGAATAAACATTACAAAGGTTAATAACGAATGTTAGGACGATCTGATTCTGAATCCTAACTGAATTCTGTATGATACCTAAGTGACAAAGAATTATTTGGTAGAAATAAGTTTACGCGAGCGCATCCGAGAGAAGAATGAAAATTATATTTTTGGCATCTAACGTATTTAGTTTCTTAACAACTCGCAACTCATGACATAAACAAAATCATAACTTGTAGTTAGTCCCAACAACGAGCTACCATCTCCAACACTTCAATGTATAATCTTTCCAAACCATTCTGCAATATTTATTTCCCCGTAGCAACAAGGTTACTAGGGAGGAATCATAATAAAAGGATGAAAATACTGTTACATAGTAGTCGACTCTTTTTGTCGGTCATGATGATATGTGGTTGGTTCTCAAACTACGGGTGATTAAGGTGTCCAACCTTACTTACGTCGACTCTCACACGTTTTCTCTCTCCATTTTCTCAAAAAAGTTCCCTCTAAAACATAAAAACTGACTATACAATACAGCTGAGATCTTGGTATAGTTTTACCGTTGAGTGCCCGACGATAGCGCTTTTTATTATAGACATACAATTATCATGAAAAATTGTATAAAAAATAATTTTTTATATTTATTTATATATATATATATATATATTTATATATATTTATTTTTATATTTATTTTATATTAATTTTTATAATTTTATTTAAATTATTTAAATGTTGATTTAGGCCTATTTTTTTATTTTCACAAATTTTGTGAAAATTTGTGAAAAAGCCATTTAATGGCTTCAAAAAGTTGAATTTTCCAATAAACGGCTAGGAAATTTTGGACCCCTCTTATTTTAGTTATCTTCTAAATTAAAGGAGTTATTGTCGTCTTAGTGGGGTTCAGCTGTGGCCGAGTGAGTTCCGGCACGTGTCTAGAGACGAGACTGGGACCAGTTGCGGGGCCGTGAGTTCGAGGCTCGCCTCGGGAGCATATTTTCGGGCGAGCCGGTCGCAGTTCCCCCTTGTCCCAACCCAGGGTGAGGCCAATGGGAAGCCATGAGGAAAATCATCAGAACAAATTCTGATCTTCCCTTAGGAAGACAGCTGATGACGTCCGCGACGCCAGGAATGGCAGTCTGACGAAAATTCAACCTGAAATGGTTGTTTACTTTACCTTACTTCACTTTTACTTTACTGGTCGTTTTAGAGAGGAAAAGTTGAACACATGAACAAAATCATAAAAATAAAAAGTAGGGTTTTATGGGGGTAAAAAAAGTTATAGGACAAAAAATGTTGCAGTTTAATTCTGTACCTCAGAGGTCGATTATCGTAAGTGACATTTTGGCGATCTTACAGCAGAGCCAAAAGAAGTTGTGGGCACACCTATTTTGATCCCTATGACCCATTCTGATGACTTTATCATGCTCAAATTAATTCTGTAGAATCTGTTTATGCCTACCAATACAATAGAATACAAAATACAATAGAAAGAATGCACATACAAAACAAAAATCTCGAAAACGAGAATTTTGGACATACGATAGTTGACCTCTGAGGTACAGAATTGTATAATCGATCAATTCACTGCTTATGTCCATGTGAGGAAGTTATGATCATATTTACTCTGATTTTAACATAGTAAACTGATTGCTTCCGCATCCATTAATCTCCCTGTTCAATTTTCTTTCTCTTCTTGAGTGAGGAATGTAACTCCCCTTCCTCAATAATAATAAATATCAGTAAAAGTAACGTTATGTTGGAGAGAACATCTGTTGAAAGCCAACAATAGGACGAGCAATCGGCTAATTAGACGGATAGATAATCATCGGATACCCTCACCGACGTCTGGTCCTCCTCCAGAGAACTGAAGCGCCGACTGAAAACGGGTCGAGACATCAAGATCGTACTTTTTAGGGATCGCCAGAAGTTGATACGAATAAGGACTGCTTGAGAACCAGTCAGATCTCAGATAAGAGGAAGTTGGAGGTGAGGAAGGGTTTGAACTATCGTAACTGTTTAGTCTTGGGGTGTAATGAGAACTTATTGAGGTGGAAGACTTACCAGTTGTACTGTAAATTGTTACCCACCAATGGCAGAGAGATGGATTCAGCTGATGCGGTTCGTCGAGCACCTCTCGGCGTTGTTGGTGTGGCCTTGTTGTTATGCTCATCACGTTGTCTTTTGTGTCCTCAAGATTGATCCTCCACTGACCATTTACGACAGTCGGTTCCGCTTTTACCACTTTCCTTCTCCGACACGAACGGATTTTATGAGTGGACTGTCAAAATATTTTTAACTACGAAAAACGAGAACGAACTACTCATATCACTATGAGTAGATACCCATTTTTAAGCTATTTCAGGCCTGCCTTCTCCCTTGTCGTTTCATTGTCAGCTGCCTTAGTTTTATCTCTGAAGTTCAAAAGTGTGGCAGAAATCAGCTTGGAGAGAGCTTGAAGCCTATGTGGTGAACGATTTGAAAGTTTTCGACCATTTGGTTTTATCGGGAGTAAAAGGAGTTCTTTCATCCTTCAAGGACAGGTCTGCAGATGGTCGAAATTTATGAGTGAGGCACTGAGAACAACTTGGAGAGAACTTGAAGCCTATGCGGTGGCCTGTATGAGACCGAAAATTGGCAATCGACTCGCCCTACTCAATATTTGGGGGATGATATTTTGATGTTTCACTTGTGTATAAACTGCTGAGAAGCTACCAATTTAAGCTACAATTTGAACAAATTTGGGGCATCCACATAACAAATTTCCTCTCGCATTTTACATTTCAGAGGTTTCTGAACAATTTTGGTTCCTTGTCTGTCCGTATTTTTCGATTTCGTTGAAAATTTCAGGATTTATGCGGGTTATACTCGAAATTATCCCCTACGAATTTCATGAACATCGGTCTAACAGCAGTATGTACGATCGATTTATTGTTGTGACCCACATATTAAGTAATTAGTTCTTAAATAAAGAAGATAATATACGAGGGCCCCTGAGTGAGTCATCACCCACAGGGAGAGACGAGGTGCAAGAGAACAAGGAGAACACGTCACCATGACGTCACCCTTCCATCTCTCTCTCCACAGAGATAATACGTTCAATATAAAAGGATCACTCAGGGGTGCTCTAGTATGCATTCTACCATGGAAGAAGGTAGAATCTATCTATATTCTTCCATGATTCTACTCCACTCGATCGATTTGTTCTTTTCTCATCACCTTCGCCTCACTTTGTTAAGCTAAAGTACCTACAGAGACCCCAGTTTGTCTTCACCAACGCCAACCTCTGCAGTTACTTTACCTTAGAGCTCTCCTCGAACAATTAGGCTCACTAGGTAAATGTCCTGTTGATTAACGGTAGGTCTTGACAGACGCCAGAGACTACAGGCGAGCCAATCTCCATGCACTCCGCCTAGCGGTCGGTCGCAAGACACCAGGGCGATAGTGCATTCAGGCTAGGGCTTGGGAATTTCTCCCGCCGTTTGAGTAGGGGCTAAAGAAAACATATCAGCCGCATCGAGAAGGTCATCTCCTTCACTCGACGACATGCCGACATAATAAACGTAATTTTACATACACCAATTTATAACAATCTGATCACCCGATTTTTCTCAAAATTTGAATTATTCAACGTAGAAAAGCATCGAAGTGACCATCAAAATTCAGTTTCATATTGAGGAATTTATCAATAATATCAATTGTTGCATAATTTTATACAATCAAACCTTTTTACAACTTTTATTTTTACTGCCTACCCGATTTGGCAAAAGTTTCTCTTAGAAGATGTTGACCTCATATTTTCCCCTAAGTTTTGAACAAGAGATCATCCAAATTTCAAACGAAGAAAAACTCATGAAATTTGCTGGTAGGTAATTAAAGTTATTTTGAGAGAAAGTAATAAAGAAGGAGGCCCGAAATTAGTTTCCATTCAATGGTTCATACCTCCTCCTCCTCCTTTCATTCTTACATTCCTCTTTAATCCATCAAAGGCTTCATATCCAGACTCATAGGTCAGATAGATCGGAATGTAGAAGTTCACACAGATGATTAGGGAGGGTAAACCTCGGTGTCATTCTTATTCAACAGTTCTGCAGAGGTTCGATTTCTAATTCCGGACGTTTCCGTTGAAAATAAGTTTGAAATTTCAAAATGGATGTTGAGATTTCACTTTTCAATATTGAAACACGGGAAAGAATTTTTTCGAATATATCGGGGCCGACTGTATAACAGGGGAATCACCTTCGCTGGCTCTTTCACGCGTGCCGTTCGAATGCTTCACGCTTCCACCACCTCGCTGGGACACCGTCTATGTCGGTTTCAGTGTGACCCACATCTCCAGATATTCCTTCTTATCGCCATTGTTGTTGTTCGGTGCTGTTGTTGTTGTATCTAAAGTGAATTTTCGAGTATGGGGAAAACCTTTCTTTTCGAAGAACCAGTGTTTGGAAGGATCGATTCAAGAAAGAATGAGATCTTGTGGTCAGGATGGCTGATGTGAAGGATCGTAGAGAGCTGAGAGTCCTAAAATTCAAGGATGGAGCACTCCTAATCATTGTGTTACACGACAAAAATGATCAATTTTTGGGTTTATTTTCAATGAATATAAATTTTGTAACCCTCCTTTAAAATGTTGATACTTATCAAAGTATTTCGAAAAACGAATGTAAAACAATATTCCGTTACGCTGCTCTCTAATTCCATTAACGTTAACCAAAATCAATAAAAATCAAATTGGATTTGTGGGCTCCATACCAATACCTTGAAGCGCAAAGGCGCTATGTCCATCCATCTTCCACATTTTTTCTTAATTTCAGAAAAATTTGAATTCAACAAAAATTATGTTGACTTTCTTGAAGATTCTAGCTTGGAAATTTCTTGAAGAAATTGAAGAGTTTAGTGTAATAAGTCATTACTTTAGGAATTGTGCACTGGTGAAAACTTCGTTTGTGTTTTTCTCACAACTCCTTTTTTGGACATAGCTCCTTTGTGGAATCGATATGTGACTTATTAGTACCCCAACACCATTTTCTGTCTCTTCTAAGGTTCGATAAAAGCGGATGAAGTTTTTTTTAATTCTCCATCACTTGAATCTTTAAACCTTTAATGTCTATGAAGGTATATTCATGTACTTGAAATAGAAGTATTTTTTTAGAAACAAATGAGACCACCCAGAAATCTGTAGGACCAACCGTTCGTTCTCATATGACTCTGGGGTTGAACTAGATATTAACTAGATCATGACGTCCCTTATGGAGGAGAGCCTCTTTGCCACTTTGTTTCTATGGAAACAGTAGTACAAGTTCATTCTTCTTTGATTCCATTCAGCCAATCAGAATGGCCAAAATGCAGGATATCTTTGATTGGATAGGCCCAGTTAACCAGAATGTAGGATCAATCTGATTGGCTGAACCCCAGCTAATCATAACGATTCCACATTGTGATTGGCTAGGCCTCAACCTACCAAAGCGGTCTTGCAAACTGATTTAAAAAGACCCAGCCATTCGGAAATTCAGGAAATTGTGACATTTTCGTTCAGGTCATCTTGTTGATAACTCCCAGCCATTAGATGAATCCATGGCAAAAAGAGAGCATGCGAAACATTTCTTCATGACAAAACGTACCCAGAAAGTTGCGATTGGAAACAAATAAAACTGCAGCAATTGATTTTCATAATGATTTGAACAATTAAGCTTTATAGAGAAAATATATTTATACCAAGGCACAGAAACTAGGCGAGACAACTGAATGCAGCTAGTAGTCAAGGTTTGGCAGTCATTTTTTTGTTTTTTTGATTTGGTGTTTTGTGTTTCGGATTTCGAGTCTTTACTCCGTTTTTGCTCTTCAATTCAACACTGGAATCGTTTTCCGTCGTCAACTTGGCCTCAAAGGGTAAAAGTCCGTTGATTTTGAACAGACTCTCGTCCAATTGGACCGTCATCAGTTTCATGAGAGATTTTGCACCGTCATCAGGAATGTTAGCGTTTTGTAGTCTTTCTATAATCAAAAATAGAAAAAAATGTTGATTCACCAATACGAAGATTTTTTCGGAAAAAACTTCACCAATCGTAAGTCACTCAGATGAAAATACATGAATGTTCCTAGGTCCAAAATAAGTTTTATTTTATTGAAAATAAAAAAAGTCTAGCGTTTTCAAATTGAACGTCGAATGAGACCAACGACATCTCAAAAATGATGAATCCATGCTGGTGTCTTGGAATTTACTGTTTTTTTAAGCCTATAAAAGCACGACCACTTGAACTTGGAAAACTTGTAAAATCGTCCCAAAATCTCGGTTAGAGCTCCCATTGGTTTCATTCGACGCAAAATTTTATAGCTACAACTTTTCACCAAGGGTTTCGTGGGGTGAATAGTAGGTAATGGTGATTACTAGTGATAGCATTTGGATCGAAGTAGGTAAAATTTTCAATTTGCCATGGATATTCATAGTAACGTATTTCGATTGGACTCCTCAAGTTTTGAAATATTTTTGGAACTTTTCTTTTCAAATAAGTAAGGTTACAAATTTTTTTCATAAATAAGCTATTGTTATGGGAAATTTTCCTTAGATTCCAAATTTACCATAATAATATTGTATTAAATAATAAATTTTACTAAAAAGCACAAAAACAAAATATTTTTTATGATTTTTGACTTGTGTTTTTCTCATTATGACTCTAAAAGGTACTCTATTTCAATGGCCTACAAATCTGACGTTTCCCCTCGTATTATAAAAACTTTGGCACCATTTTGAATTTTCAGAACTATTTCTGGAACTAGTCATATCCATAAATTCTCCATAATGACAACTATAATTTTTTTTTCAAAAGAGATAAATTTAATGTCAACTAGGGAAGGAAACTAATACATTTGCAAACAACTATTTGAAATGAGGTTGAGTTATATAAAATTACTACTACTCGTACAGTGCATTTCACAATATAAATAACAATAAATCAAAAACTTTATTTACTGGACTTCAGGTATTAAAGAAGAAGTCTCCTTTGGTTTTTTGGTTTATTATTTTCAATAATGAACCTTTGGAATCGACCAAGAAAAAAAAATTTTTAACACCCCCTCAAAATTTGATGGTTTACGTTTCAAGGTACGTAGAATCCAAAAATCGAATACAAATTTGGCCGTCCGTCCGCCGTCCGCCGTACGCGGCACTTTTGCCACTTAGCATCCTTAGCATGATTTATTTTGTATTGATTTTTTAGTTCCGCGTGGTCTCAAAAAGTTATAAAAATTCTATACTATCTTAAATTGATAGAAAAACAATACCTTTATTTCAAAATTTTTTGAGTCAGGGTGTTTTCAAAATTTCAAACCTTATTTTTCAACCCTTAGAAATGACCTACATCAACCAAAATCTTCGGGGCACAACTAGACCCCAAATGGAGCCTACATACCAAATTTCATCAAAATTGGTCAATAATAAGTGAGGAAAGTGCCATGTAAGGCGGACGGACGGCCAAATTTTTATTCGATTTTTGGATTCTACGTACCCTGAAACGTAAGGTACGAAAATTTGGCCGTCCGTCCGCCGTACGCCGTACGCGGCACTTTTGCCCCTTAGCATTGACCGATTTTGATGAAATTTGGTATGTAGGCTCCATTTGGGGTCTAGTTTTGCCCCGATTTTGGTTGATGTAGGTCGTTTCTAAGGGTTCCAAAATCAATTTTGAAATTTTGAAAACGCCCTAACTCAAAAAAGTTTGATATAAAGGTATTGTTTTTCCTTCAATTTATGATTCTGTAGAATTTTTAGAATTTTTTGAGACCACGCGGAGCTCTGTAGAACAAACCGTTCGCTCGCTACGATAATTTAAGTGTTTTACGTACGATAAATCAGAAACACGAGTGTGAATCGCAAAAGAGGCCTAATCTCCGTTCAAATTTTAGCTGACCGAAATACGATCGATGTTTTTCTTCAAGTTGGATGGTTGGTGGCTTTGCAGACGAGTGATCTATAGAAAAATAATAAACCATTGTATAATAATTTGCAGCGTTTTTTCATCCACAGTCGTTCGTTTCTCCGCTCAGTCTTCTCACGAATATTGCAGAATATGGAATTGGTGAAAAAAAAGAGAATTATGAGTTCTAATAACAAGGGATGCCAAATGAGAGGTTCAGAGACTTGTTACGTCTAACTATCTATGAGACTCTGACTCCATTACAAACATTAACATTGAACTGAAAAAATATACCACTTAAACGGTGAAAAGTTTTATTCACAATATTATTGCTTGGGGGAAAACAATTCATGGACGTTGTTTCGGAGCAGAAGAAATATTTTTCATGTGCATGAGCAACTCACTCGATTCATAGCTAGATTGAAACATGACAATTTTACGACTTGAATACCTCAGTGCCTCAGTGCGTGCTTGAATACCTGCGATGTTGTGGAAATGCATTAAACCTTAAAAATAACCTCCTGAAACAGTTTAGCGATGTACATTTTTTTCCTCCTTTTATGAGTCAAATACCCAACTCTTTTATCAGTCAAAGTGATGTTCTCTCTGAAACTACTACACCAACATGATCATAATATGGTACGTTGGACCCCAGAAAATCACTCCATTTCAACATTTCCTTCGTACCTGTCCTGGTGAACTGATCCTAAAAAATTGATATTTACAAAATTGTACTACTTACGTATATCGGATTTTATTTTCACTCGGTCTTCTTCCAGTTTGTTATAAAGAGCCGGTAAATCTCGGAACTCCTTCTTCATCAAAGCTTGGTAAAATTTCATTAGATTCAAATCTGCTTCGCCGACGTCGATCAAAGTGTCGTCGAGTTCCACGGGTAAGCTGGAAACAGCCATCGCCATTGACAAAAAAACCATTCCGAAAACAACGTGCGCCATCTCGAAGCGGAACATTGAGAAACTGGGCTCGCATAATTTGATATTTAAAGTAAGCCGTTACTGGTAATTTAGGCGTTCGAATTGCATTGTTCCTGCGGTTCTGAATCGTAAAATTTCAATAATTTTATTGTAATTGTGAGTTGTAGTTTTTTCTGCGAGGGAGCCCCTGTGTCGGCGAGGTCTCAGAGCTGATCTATCAATAATTAACTCAAATTTCAAACCTCAAGTCCTCTTCCTCTTAAAGTGGCGATTTCTAAACAATTTGAGCTAGGGAAAAATCATACCTTTATACAGGGTGTAACACGAGTGGTTCACAACCTTTCTCCCACGTGTTCTACAACTAATTTCCGACAAAAAGTGCCTCGTGACATTTTTTGATATCCCCACTCAAAATGCCTTTTTTTCACATTGAACATTTTTTTCATGTTTTTGATCTTCGCTCCATAAATCTACCATAACTCCCTCAATTCAAGAGTTGGCTTCAATCTAAAAAATCCGCTGGAAAGAGCGTTAAATTTTGTTCTTTTGGATGCCCAATACTTTTTTGAGGTGGAGTTGAGATGTGCAAACGACATATGAATAGCGAAACTCGTCAAAATCTTGAAATCACTTGTTTTTTCAGTCGCCTGGTAGCCATATCAGTTGTTGACGAAGAATTGTGAAACTTCCCTTAAAAGTGGGCCAAAATCTCAGCTTTCCAACGGTGTAATCAAAAAATATTTTACAATCGAATTTAAGGGAGAAATTTCTGTTTGAACGCGGAAAAACGTGCATTTTTTCAAAGAAATAGACGGTGGAGTCGGAGGAGTCGCGGCTCCGTCAAACAGTCGGATTTCGTTGAAAAAAAAATGCACGTTTTTCCGTTTTCAAACAGAAATATCTCACTTAAATTCGATTGTAAAATTTTTTTCGATTACACCGTTGGAAAGCTGAGACTTTGGCCCACTTTGGCATTTTGAAAATCATTGAAAATGTCAAATTTAGGTACAACTTGTAAGTGCACTTCTGAATGCCGATCATTTTGGAAAATGCTTATCCGGAACGCGCGACCGACTGAGACCCCCTCAACAACTGTACCTGACTTCATTATCCATTGACCCTTTCTTATTCGTTCACACCTTTGTTTTTCATTTTTCTGCAACTCCTAATTCATGATTAAACTGTTTCGCCATACAACGTGTATATGTCATATACATGCAATTCCTTATTTTATAATTAAACCTCTTAAAATAAGGAAACAATGATTGTTTCTAGAAAAGTTTAATTATTCTGGAAAAAAAGTTTAATTGTATTGGAAAAAGATTTATTTCAAATTTGGTTTAATCCAAATGGAAAATGCGATATCAAAATATTTTGAGCTGAGGCGTTTTGAACTGTTCAACCCTTATTGCTTCCGAGTCTACCAAGGTAGCGGAAGCTTTGTTTTCACCTTTCAAGGATGAAAAAAAAGTTCTCCAAAATCAAAATTTTCACTCGCGTTTTGCGTTTTAGACCTTTCTGAACAATTTTGGTTCCGTGTCTGTCTGTCTGTGTGTCTGTCCGTCTGTAATCAATTCCTTGTAACGCGCATAACTATAGGAAGTTATTGTCCGATTTCCATGAAATTTTCAGGGATTGTGCGGGTTGGTGTGTAGACGGTCCCCTATGAAAATCATCATCCCCGGACTGATAGAAGCGACTGCGCATGCGCAAACGTGAATTCCTTGTAACGGCCATAACTTCTACAGTTTCCATCCGATTTCGATGAAATTTTCAGGGATGTTACAGATTAGTATTTAAATGGTCCTCTATGAAAATCATCATCCCCGGACTGATAGAAGCGACTGCGCATGCGCAAACGTGAATTCCTTGTAACGGCCATAACTTCGACATTTTCTACCCGATTTCAATGAAATATTCAGGGATGTTACAGAGTAGTGATTAGATGGTCCCCTATGAAAATCATAGAGAATTGTTATTCATAGAGGGATTCATTCATAGAGGAACGGACTCCTGTGAGAGTCTAAAATCGTATACATGACGAGGCTTCAATAGCACAGAGGATAGAGTCTTGATTTGTGTTCTAAGGATCGCGAGTTCGAATCCCAGTCGAGGCTAAGAATATTTTTGATCCAATCACATACATCAACTCACTTAATTTTTCATCCAAATTTGATGAAATTTTCTAGGATTGTCCAGATTAGCGTGTAGATGGTCCCCTATGAGGGTAGTGAAAGGTACTTAGAGATTGGTGCTTTGAGATTGACTACTATGCATCGGACCATCTATACAATCGGGTTATGGATACGAGGAAGCTATGTGCCACACCCACTTGTTTTTCACTCATTTGAAAGGACTGACAACAACCAAAATCTACGGGGCACAACTAGACCCCAAATGGAGCCAATATACCAAATTACATCAAAATCGGTCCATGGTGACTAAGAAAAGTACCTCGGTCGGCGGACGGACCGAAAATTTGTTTAAAATTTTTGGATTCTACGTACCTCGATACGTAAACCATCAAATTTTGAGGGCGGGTTAATTTTTTTTCTTCAATTTCAAAGGATCATTATTGATTATGATAAACCAAAATCAACTAAATTAATAACAATTTTTATCGGAGAAACAAAAACCAAGTGGGTGTGGCACATAGCTTCCTCGTATCCATAACCCGATTGTATAGATGGTCCGATGCATAGTAGTCAATCTCAAAGCACCAATCTCTAAGTACCTTTCACTACCCTCATAGGGGACCATCTACACGCTAATCTGGACAATCCTAGAAAATTTCATCAAATTCGGATGAAAAATGTAAATGTTATGGCTGTTCCAAGGACTTTACGTATGCGCATGCGCAGTGGCTACTATCAGTCCGAAGGTGATGATTTTCATAGGGAACCATCTAAATACTAATCTGTAACATCCCTGAAAATTTCATCGAAATCGGATGGAAAATGTAGAAGTTATGGCCGTTACAAGGAATTCACGTTTGCGCATGCGCATCGGCTACTATCAGTCCGGGGGTGGTGATTTTTATAGGGGACCATCTAAATACTGATGTGTAACATTCCTGAAAATTTCATTGAAATCGGATGGAGAATGTAGAAGTTATGGCCGTTACAAGGAATTCACGTTTGCGCATGCGCATCGGCTACTATCAGTCCGGGGGTGGTGATTTTTATAGGGGACCATCTAAATACTGATGTGTAACATTCCTGAAAATTTCATTGAAATCGGATGGAGAATGTAGAAGTTATGGCCGTTACAAGGAATTCACGTTTGCGCATGCGCATCGGCTACTATCAGTCCGGGGGTGGTGATCTTCATTGGAGACCATTTACAACCTAATCCGCATAATCCCTGAAAATTTCATCGAAATCGGGTAGAAAATGTGGAAGTTATGGCCGTTACAAGGAAATTCACGTTTGCGCATGCGCAGTGGCTACTATCAGTCCGAAGGTGATGATTTTCATAGGGGACCATCTAAATACTGATCTGTAACATTCCTGAAAATTTCATTGAAATCGGTTGGAGAATGTAGAAGTTATGGCCGTTACAAGGAATTCACGTTTGCGCATGCGCAGTCGCTTCTATCAGTCCGAGGATGATGATTTTCATAGGGGACCGTCTACACACCAACCCGCACAATGTCTGAAAATTTCATCGAAATCGGACAATAACTTCGTATAGTTATGCGCGTTACAAGGAATTCATGACAGACGGACAGACACACAGACACACAGACAGACAGACACACAGACACACGGACACACAGACACACAGACACACAGACACGGAACCAAAATTGTTCAGAAAGGTCTAAAACGCAAAACGCGAGTGGAAATTTTGATTTTGGAGAACTTTTTTTTTTCGTCCTTGAAAAGTGAAAACAAAGCTTCCGCTACCTTGGTAGACTCGGAAGCAAAATGTTTAAAAAAATGAATGAATCAAAACTTTCATAATTTGTTGTTCTGGAGATGCTTTCTTTCTGCTAAGGTCGGCTGTACAAATTGTAAGAGAGATTATCTGCATATTATCGACATAATTGATTAAAAATACATTAATTTTTGTGAAATGAGGAGAAATTTTGAAAGGGTATAGTAAAGTATTACCTAAAGAAATCGTGAAAACCGCATTACTGAACTTTTCCTCGTGGATATGAATTAGAAATGGAGTTCCAAAATAAGTTTGCGTATACACGATAATTGACCATTGAAAACCAATCTCATAGGTCACTTTATTGTAAGGCCGGTGAAGTAGATCGCACCGCAGTTCCATTTCCATCTACGGGATCCCAGGAAAAGCCTTTACTTTCTCCTTTTTCCTCCGTGTGAAAACATTCTAAAATGTCGCTCGATTATCCCGATTCTCATACGACGACCTTAGAGGAAATAATGGGTACGTCGAAAGGGAAAATAGTGGTTATAAATCAAAAGCGGACGGCGGAGATACGGTGGGAAGGTCGATCCTGAGAGATGAATGGTTTCCCATTTGACTGACCCGGGGTCGGAGACTGGAAATAATGTCAACTCTGGATTTACGATCTGAAACCCTTCATCCATCCATTGATGTGGATTTTCAAAGTTTTTAGTGAAGGATAGACGTTCAGGCTGAATCTACGAAAACAGTCTCTCCCCACAGCATCAATAAATCTTAAGGTAGTTACATATTATTTTCATTCAAGCAGAAGTGTGCCAAATTTGGTGGACAGTATCCCAAGAAGGAATCCCCCCCCACCCTTTTTGGGTGCAAAGTTTACTCATTGCTGGTTATCTTTTTGTGATTATACCAAAACTAACCTTCTGACTGAGTCCTCCACATAGCGGTGCTCGTGCTCTCCCTAGTTAGTTCTGCATCTGCGTTTGGCCAGACAATATCCAGACATCACGAGCAAAACTATATGTAAAAACGCTGCAAATTATAACTCAAATGTTTGTTCTGTCTATATAGATCACTAGTTTGCAAAGAACACGGCTTTGCCATTGTCTTCCTACCAACCGTAGTTACTACCTACCTACCACATACCTACTTCACAATCAAATTTATTTGGAAGAAATAAACGCTTTACACTCAATTCGAAGAAATGAAGAGTTGTGGTGCCTTCAATAGGAAATTTGATTACTGGTTGCTAAGGACGCACAACTGAGTACAATTGAAGAGCTGGGCCGAAAAGGGGTAGGTACATGTCACTTTTTACGAAAAAAAATTTTTGCGTCAAATTGAAGCTTGAGGTTTCCTCTACACGATTATAGAATAAAATATCGATATTTTTAACTATCGTAAACTTTTAATATTTTGCTGTTTCAAAAAAGAAGAATAATTATTTCATTTGAATAATTTTATATAAAAAATATTTTACCAAAAAACAGTACAAATACAATGATTTTGGTTTATTATTTTCAATAATAAGCCTTTGGAATCGAGCAAGAAAAAAAAAATTTAACCCCCCCTCAAAATTTGATGTTTTACGTTTCAAGGTACGTAGAATACGAAAATCGAATAAAAAAATTTCCGTCCGTCCGCCGTACGCCGTACGCGGCACTTTTCTTAGCAACACTGGACCGATTTGGTTCAAATTTGGTATATGGGCTCCATTTGGGGTCTAGTTGTGCCGCGAAGCTTTTGGTTGATGTAGGTCACTTCTAAGGGGTGAAAATTAAGGGTTGAAATTTTCAAGAGAGCCCTAGCTCGAAAACTCTCGAAATAAAGGTATCTTTTTTCACCAATTTAAAATAGTATTGAATTTTTAAAAATTTTTGAGACCACCCGGAGCTCTGTAGGACAAACCGTTCGGTCCCTACGAGTACTTGAAGGTTTTCCTTCGATAAAACAGAATCATGAGTGTGAATCGCAAAAGAGGTCTAATCTCCATTCAAGTTTTATCGGACTAAAATGCGATCGCTGTTCATTTCTTCGATTTGTTTACAGTTTTGCCTTCTGCGTAACCAGTAATCAAATTTCCATATGAAGCTTTCTATTTTGGTTTATTATTTTCAATAATAAGCCTTTGGAATCGAGCAAGAAAAAAAAAATTTTAACTCCCCCTCAAAATTTGATGTTTTACGTTTCAAGGTACGTAGAATCCGAAAATCGAATAAAAAAATTTCCGTCCGTCCGCCGTACGCCGTACGCCGTCCGCCGTCCGCCGTACGCGGCACTTTTCTTAGCAACACTGGACCGATTTGGTTCAAATTTGGTATATGGGCTCCATTTGGGGTCTAGTTGTGCCGCGAAGCTTTTGGTTGATGTAGGTCACTTCTAAGGGGTGAAAATTAAGGGTTGAAATTTTCAAGAGTGCCCTAACTCGAAAACTCTCGAAATGAAGGTATCGTTTTTTCACCAATTTTAAATAGTACAGAATTTTAAAAAATTTTTGAGACCACCCGGAGCTCTGTAGGACAAACCGTTCGGTCCCTACGAGTATTTGAAGGTTTTCCTTCGATAAAACAGAATCATGAGTGTGAATCGCAAAAGAGGTCTAATCGCCGTTCAAATTTTATCTGACTAAAATGCGATCGCTGTTCATTTCTTCGATTTGTATACAGTTTTGCCTTCTGCGTAACCAGTAATCAAATTTCCATATCAAGCTTTCTATTTTTCAAATCGAGTGTGAAGCGTTTAGTTCTTTCTAATAAACTTGATTGTGAAGGTGTGAAGCCATTATAGTGTGGTAGGTAGTACTTACCAATAGTTGGTAGGTAAAAAAAATTGGTAGGTAAAAACAATGTTTGTAGGTAAAAAACGCTGCAAATCATTGCTCACTGATCAGATCACTGATCAGCTGAGTGAGCTCCGAAGCCATTTTCAATCCTATTGAATGGAAGTGCTCTTCCAGGCGTCTCCAGCATTCGAGGAGATCTTCTTCACTCCTCACATCACTGATCAGCTGAGTGAGCTCCGAAGCCATTTTCAATCCTATTGAATGGAAGTGCTCTTCCAGGCGTCTCCAGCATTCGAGGAGATCTTCTTCACTCCTCACATCACTGATCAGCTGAGTGAGCTCCGAAGCCATTTTCAATCCTATTGAATGGAAGTGCTCTTCCAGGCGTCTCCAGCATTCGAGGAGATCTTCTTCACTCTTCTGATCACTGATCAGCTGAGTGAGCTCTGAAGCCATTTTCAATCCTATTGAACGCAGGAGCTGGAATTTGAGAGGGAAGGTCAAGGGAGAATACAGATGGTGGTAGGTGCTATTGATGGAGAACCAGTGATCTATACAGAAGGATGATCTATACAGAAAATAATAAACCTTTGAGCAATGATTTGCAGCGTTTTTCCAATCGAGTGTGAAGCGATTAGTTCTTTCTAATAAACTTGATTGTGAAGGTGTGAAGCCAGTATGGTGTGGTAGGTAGTACCTACCTGCTAGGTTAAAAAAAGTTGGTAGGTAAAAAAAATGTTGGTGGGTAAAAAACGCTCATTGCTCAAAGGCTTCTTCACTCTTCAGATCACTGATCAGCTGAGTGAGCTCCGAATCCATTTTCAATCCTATTGAATGGAAGTGCTCTTCCAGGCGTCTCCAGCATTCGAGGAGATCTTCTTCACTCCTCAGATCACTGATCAGCTGAGTGAGCTCCGAAGCCATTTTCAATCCAATAGAATGGAAGTGCTCTTCCAGGCGTCTCCAGCATTCGAGGAGATCTTCTTCACTCCTCAGATCACTGATCAGCTGAGTGAGCTCCGAAGCCATTTTCAATCCTATTGAATGGAAGTGCTCTTCCAGACGTCTTCAGCATTCGAGGAGCTCTTCTTCACTCTTCAGATCACTGATCAGCTGAGTGAGCTCCGAAGTCATTTTCAATCCTATTGAACGCAGGAAGCTGAAATTTGAGAGGGAAGGTCAAGGGAGAATACAGATGGTGGTAGGTGCTATTGATGGAGAACCAGTGATCTATACATTAAGGTGATCTATACAGAAAATAATAAACCTTTGAGCAATGATTTGCAGCGTTTTTTTATTTTAAAATCTGTTATTCTTATTTCTTATAGTTATGAAAAATGAAAACTTATTGTTTGGAAAAGTATGACTTTCAGGGAACGTCCTTCAGATAGGAAATATAAAGATATATAGCATTTACAAATTTATTTCAATCCTTTACAAAATTATTTCAACCTTTTAGAAATTTATTCAAACCCTTTACAAAATTATTTAAACCCTTTTCCCCTTTATTTGTAAAAGGTTGAAATAATTTTTTAAAGGGTTTAAATTATTTTGTAAAGGATTGAAATAAATTTGTAAATGCTATAATGTGTAACTGCGCCACAAATAGAAAGCTTTCTTATATTATTATACGGTACGTATTAATATATTATTAGCTTGTGGGAAATCTGATGGAACAGGGGTACATGTTGGATTTAGCTTGTGAATCCGCGACCGCATGATTGGGATTAGTTTTTTGGCTCTCCTGTAAACTTCAAAAAAAGGAACATGTACCCCTTTTTGGCCCAGCTCTTCAATTGAAGGAAACGAACAGCGATCGCAGTTTGGTCAGCTAAAATTTGTACGGAGATTGGGCCTCTTTTGCGATTCACACTCGTGTTTCTGATTTATCGTAAGTTCGACCCTTAAGTTTGTCCTACAGGGCTTCGAGTGGTACTATTTAAAATTGGTGAATTAATTATACCTTTATTTTGAGAGTTTTCGAGCTAGGGCACTATGGAAAATTTCAACCCTTAATTTTCAACCCTTAGAAGTGACTGACATCAATCATCAATTCAATCATCAATCAATCAATTTTTGCTTTCGAGTCTACCAAGGTAGCGGAAGCTTTGTTTTCACTTTTCAAAGTTGAAAAAAAAATGTTCTCCAAAATCAAAATTTTCACTCGAGTTTTACGTTTTAGGCCTTTCTGAACAATTTTGGATCCGTGTCTGTCTGTAAGTCT
Organism: Apolygus lucorum; assembly: GCA_009739505.2. NCBI lineage: Eukaryota > Metazoa > Arthropoda > Insecta > Hemiptera > Miridae > Apolygus > Apolygus lucorum. The sequence goes on from CM019169.2 coordinate 5,156,264, forward strand.
GTCAAGAAATCCTTGTAAAGAGCATAACTATACGAAGTTATTATCCGATTTCGATGAATTTCAGGAATTGTGCGGGTTGGCGTGTAGACGGTCCCCCATGAAAATCATTACCCCCAGACTGGTAGTAGCTGCTGCGCATGTGCAAACGTGAATTCCTCGTAACAGTCAAACTTCCACATTTTCTATCCGATTTCAATGAAATTTTCAGGAATTATGCAGACTGGATTGTAGATAGTCCCCTGTGAAAATCAAGGCCTCAAAATTCACAGTAGCCTCTGCGCATGCGCAAACGTAAAATCCTTGTAACAGCCATAACACTACATTTTTCATCCGAATTTGATGAAATTTCTCGGGATTGTTCAGATTAGTGTGTAGATAGTCGCCTATGAGGGTAGTGCAAGGTACTTAGAGATTGCATGCTACAATGCCTCGGATCATCTATATAATCGGGTTATGGATACGAGGAAGCTATGTGCCACACCCACTTGGCAGACTTTTTTAAAATTGTTATTATTTTTGTTTATTGAACATTTTTATCGTACCTAGTAATAACTTATCAACAATATCATTGTGAAATTAGGTTAAGATACCTGCTTCAAAACCAGGTACTTCACTGAATTTTGTTCATTAAATAATTGTAAACAATACTTCTTCGGTAGACTCGAAAGCGAGAATTTATTGAGACCTTCAAGTTTCGGGCTTAAATAGAGCCCAATAGGAGTCCACAAATCGGATTTCAAAAATTTTGGTAAAATTTGAGGGGCAAAAGTGACGGAATTTTGGTTTTGTTTGTTGGGTTCCACGTACGTTGAAACTTACTACAGTTTGAGGGAGTTAAATTTTATTTGGCTCTTTTTCAAAGGTTTATTAGGTATTTACAATAATTACAACTAGTAAATCTTCGGGAAGATTCCCTCATGATTTTTTTTTCTAATGATGCTTTTCTGCTGACGTATTTCGAGGATATTTTCGACGAATACTTCTACTGTGCCCATTACTGGTGTGAGTAGTGCCGGTTTTCGGCAGCACTCCCCCGAAAAGGTAAATCACCTGAAATGCTCCGCTTAGGCCGACATTTAGCGACTTACCGACGATGACGAGGAGCTTCGCGTGTTGCTCCAGTTAGGTCGACGAAGTGGTCGAGGAGGTGGAGGAAAGGCGTTTTGTCACACGGCGCATTAGCCGCGGAGGAGATCCGTGTGAAACCCATCGGCTTTACCGTTCCCCGCTCCGGATATCGGCACCCAACGGTCCTCCCCGCAATGAGCTCGTCGGTGGATCTCTGAATCTTTCAGATCCGCGTGCGAGGGGAGGAAAGTGGAATCTTTAGACGGCCGGTGAATCATCAGGATTCTCATTTCTGACGCCAAATCTGAAAGGAACTTGCTGATCATGGGGAAGGAGAAGGTTGACAGGTCCAAAACTGGTGGTTTTCGGGTTGGAGAAGTTCTACCACTCATCACCTTGAGAATAGCATTATGACAAACCAAAAATCTTAAATTTCGGCAAAGTGAGTTTTAAGTTTTGCGTATTGCACATAGTTCGCCAAGTCGTGATTTTTTAATATTATTTACACTTTGTTTTTGTGAATACATAAGGAGTTCAGCTATTTTTCTTAAATAACCATGAGTCGGTAGGACAAAATTGAATGAAGTTCTTCCTCAAATTTTGAAAAAAAACTGAGGGGAAAACTGTGACAACTCGGAGGAGAGTAATGCGAAAATTCAAAGAAATATGTATTCAATTCAGGAGCCTACAACGAGAAAATTAGGATTACCTGCACTGGAAAAACCAAAAAAATGGCGCAGTACTCAAGTGTCATTCATGTCCGACATCTCGCCTGCAATTGTTATCACACTGCTATCCTAGTGTGACCCCCACCCCGACACAGGTAGTAGTGTGACTACCGCTCCTGAGCGATAACGAGTGAAACTAGGCTTGTAACAATAGTGTGATGGAAACCATCACCTGTTGACATTGTTGTCTCTTTGAAAACATGGTTGTTACGTTCTAGGCTTTGTTACAAATAGTTTTGTGGAAATATAAACTTCCTATTTTCCCGTTGAACCTTGGCTTTCTTGTACATTGGCGCCCAACGTGGGGCCAGTGCCCATTCAGTAGGTGCCGTTCTCTCACAAGAAATTGATGGTGACGAGAAAGTTGTAGCGTATTTCAGTAAAGCATTGTCTGCCCAGCAGAAGAACTATTGTGCGACAAGAAGAGAACTCCTGGCAGCTGTCTTGAGCATAGAACATTTTCACGAATATCTATATGGGAATCAATTCACTTTAAGGACTGACCATGCATCTTTGGTCTGGTTGACATCGTTCAAAAGACCAGAAGGACAACTTGCAAGATGGTTAGAAATGCTCCAAACCTACTCCTTCAAAATAGTCCATAGACCTGGTAAAAGCCATGGAAACGCAGATGGACTCTCAAGACGTCCTTGTGGGGATCAATGTTCGTTCTGTGATCACAAAGAATCAAAGTTTAAAAAAGAAGTCAATTTGATTTATAAAGAAACAATGCAGCCAGACTTGTGGCAAGACAATGTCATCAAGACTGTGATAGCTCTACTGCAAACAGGATCGAAGCCAACTCAAGATGAATTGACGTCTATGGACCCCAAAGCAAGACAACTGTTGTCACGGTGGGACACCCTACAAACAAGAGATGGGGTGTTATACCATAAGTGGCAAAGACACCAAGGAAAAAGCTACTGGCAAGTCGTAGTACCAGTAAGTCGTATCCCAGATGTACTGAATCAATGCCACAGTAGTACCACCGGCGGTCATTTTGGTTTTATGAAGACTTTAGGTAAGGTCCGTCAGCATTACTACTGGCAAGGCATGGCAGCAGATACTAGAGCATGGTGTAGGACCTGTACTGATTGCCAAAAGGTCAAAGGACCCAAACAAAGAATACCAGCTCCACTCCAGCAATTCATGGTTGGGGGACCTTTCGAAAGGCTCGGGATGGACATCCTAGGACCATTCCCACGTACGCAAAGAGGGAACCGATATGTTCTAGTCATAGCAGACTATTTTACTAAATGGCCAGAAGCGATACCTATTCCCAACCAGGAGGCTGAAACAGTAGCTGCCGTTTTAGTAGAACAAGTTTTCAGTCGGTATGGCATTCCATCGGAAATCCATACAGATCAAGGACGAAATTTCGAATCCAAACTAGTTAATGAAATGACAAAAATTCTCGGAACTCGTCATACTCGATCTACACCACTTCATCCCCAATCTGGAGGACTAGTCGAACGCCTCAATCGGACTTTAACGAAATATTTGACGACTTTCATAAATTCGAGGCAAGATAATTGGGATAAATTAATACCGTTATTTTTATTGGCATACCGGAGTGCACCACACGTTACAACTGGATTCTCTCCTTCGTTTATCGTATTTGGACGCGAGCTCCAACTCCCGGAGGAGTTAGTGAAGCCAGCCATCGTTGAACCACACTGTACGACCCCCTATGCATTCCAGTTACGAAAGGACTTGGCCGAAATCCGGGAATTCACTCGAAGTAACATGAAAGTTCAAATGAGGTGTCAGAAGGAAAGATTCGACAGACACGCAAAACCAGTGTTTTTCCAGACCGGTGATTGGGTATGGGTACACGAGCCCAAAAGAACTGTCGGGCGTTGTCCCAAGTTACAACCGCAATGGACGGGACCGTGGACTGTTGTGAAGAAGACGAACGATGTGTTGTATCTCGAGAAGAAAGCTACAGGTCGGTGTTTTTGTGAGAGTGTCGCTGCTAGAGCTGAATCCGAAGCATCAGTCTCTACTACTAGTGGAATTCCTTCCTCAAGAGTAGCTATGGATGAATCAGCTACTTCTCTCTTGAGATTTGAAAAGCAGTCAATGACGTCGTTAGGCATAGGAAATGTATTGCATGTGACAAGCGGGCGAATTTTCTCTGAAAATCCCCGAATCCACTTTGAATAGTAGGCTAGCATTCCTAAAACTCGTTTAAGCGATTTGGAATTGGTAGGTGGGGGAAAGTCAAGAAGAGATTTCATTCTTTCGGGGTCTGGTCGAATAGTGTGATTGGAGATCAAATGTCCGAGAATTGAAATAGTATTGATGGAGTACCTACATTTATCTTCATTCAAAGTGAGACCGTACTTTTTTGTGGCTGTTAGGAAGGCAGTCAGATTTTGGTCATGTTCTTGTTTAGTTTTACCACAAACGGTGACGTCATCAATGTACGCGAATACGCCAGAGAGGTTTTCGGTACGTACGATTTTATCAATGAAACGTTGGAATCCAGAAACTCCATTGGTCAGTCCAAAAGCAATGACTTTAAATTGGTAGAGGGCTCCCCCTGCTTCAAAAGCCGTGAAAGGCCTATCTATCTTAGGTATTGGGACCTGATGATAAGCACTCTTCAAATCAAGCGTGCTGTAGTAAGAGAACTTGGAAATATCAGTAATCATCTTCTCGATATTGGGAACAGGGTAGGCATCTAGTAAGGTGTACTTGTTAATGGTTTGCGAGTAATCGATTACCATTCGTCTTTTGCGATTCTCGCTCCTCACGACCAAAACTTGTGCTCTCCACGGAGACGTGCTCTCTTCGATAACCCCTTCTGCCAGCAATGCCCTGACTTCATTGCATATGAAAGCAGAATCTTCGGGGGAGTATCGTCTAGATTTCGTGGCAATCGGTTTGATATCTGGGGAGAGATTAGTGAAAAGCGAGACGGGTTCAACAAGAGCTTGAGCAACGCTACAAATCGTCAAGGGTGGTTTTTGCCCCCCGAATGATAGATGCAATTTAGAATGCTGCTTTAGCACATCATGACCTATGAGAATATCGGCACATAAATTTGGAAGAATGGATAATTTCAGATTTCTATATTTGTGCTCCATTAAACTTAGATCAGCAAGTACGAAACCTTTGATTTCAGTAGATAGTGTTGTTGATGCCATCGAAACTTTGCTGTGTTGAGAGGGCTCGTTGATCATAAATTTGTGAGAAACTACAAAATCTTCATTGATATAACTGTTCGAGCTACCAGTGTCTATCAAACAATTCGCCTTGCAACTTTTTATCAGTACTGGGACAACTGCTTTGGATAGAAGGCCAGGATTTGCTGCGATGATAGTGGCGGTGGTCGCATCATCGTCAGAACTGTCTTGGGTGATTGCTGAAGTAGTTTTATTAGTTTTTCGCGATTTGCATACTTTCGAATAGTGCCCCTTCTTACTACATGAAGAGCATGTGGCGTCCTTAGCTGGGCAGTCAGTTCTGAAATGCCTAGCCGAACTACCACAGAAATAGCATTTGAAAATACGAGTATTTCTACGAGCAGGGAAATTAGATGAAGAAGATACAACATTGTCGCAAGATTCAGATTTAGAGACCTCAGAAAAAGTAGAAGCGTTAACGTGATCATTACCCAGTAAGTAGAATCGGGCGTGCTTGATACTAGACTCAATAGCCTTTGAAGTGGACAACGCATCAGCCAGCTCCAAAGTCTGGCTTTCTAGGAGCCGTTGTCGCATTTCTGAGGACGCCAACCCACTAATGAATGAGTCTCGTATGCAGTCATCACGATTTTTAGCTGCCGAGACAGCTGCAAAATTGCAGTCCTTGCTGAGGACTTTAAGTGCCTGGAAAAATTGGTCGACAGATTCCTCAGGCTTCTGCTTGCGTGTGGCTAGAAGGAACCTTGAAAATACCTCACCTTTCGATTTGTCAAATAACCCCTTTAGAGTTGTGATAGCTGAATCGTAGGAAGTGCATTCGGATATGTATTCATAGATAGCATAAGAAAGGTGATGAATTAGTACCTTGAGCTTCTTAGCGTCTTCAACTACCTCCGATTCTTCAATGAAGTTCTCAAAAGTGCGTAGCCAATAACTCCATTCCTTCGCTGCCGTTGATGAGTCAGGGTCGACTTCGAGTCGAGTTGGTTTAAGGATCTTATCCATGTTTGAAGTTGATTAAATTGAAATGATCAAGAATAGACGTAAAACCTTTTGGAGAAATAAGGCTTTAATCAACTTCAAAGCAGTAACTATACATTTGAAAGAATGAAATTACATTTTGTGGGATCGCAACAAACAAACAAACACGTGAGATTGATGAACATGTGTTGGAGAAGATGGAGAGGAAAAGTAGTTCGGAATCATCTCAGGGACGTTTGAAAAAGTTCATACACGTAAATCGGTTGGTTCGTGCAGATGTCAAGAAGACGGGGGCAGTGTGATGGAAACCATCACCTGTTGACATTGTTGTCTCTTTGAAAACATGGTTGTTACGTTCTAGGCTTTGTTACAAATAGTTTTGTGGAAATATAAACTTCCTATTTTCCCGTTGAACCTTGGCTTTCTTGTACAATACTATTTCCTTCTAGAGCTCTTCAAGGTCTATCTGCCTGTAAGTTATACTCAAAACTCGATATTTTGGACTTGTTACACTGCTATTCTCCAGGTGCAGATTCTGTTTACCTCATACTTATAACAAAATTAGGGGGTCTCAGTCGGTCGACGTTCGTTCCTCGTTCAATGTTAGTATTTCTCTCAATTACCGGCTCTCAAACTTTAAAAGTTGTACCTATATTTGAAACGTTCAAGAATTTTCAGTTCCATCCAGTTGGGGTTTTCCCATTTTGGTTTATTATTTCTAATAATAAGCCTATGTGATCGTATCGCAAAAAATTTTTATAACCCCCCCTCAAACTTTGTCACTTTACGTTTCAAGGTGCGTAGAATCCAAATTTGCAAAATTTGCCAAATGTCCGTCCGCCGTCCGCCGTCCGCCGTCCGCCGTCCGCCGTCCGCCGTCCGGGCCATAAAAGGCCTTAGAATCGGTCTAAAAAACCCGATCTTTCGCACATAGACTCCATTTGGGGTCTAGTTGGTCCTAACGTCGAACTATTCCGATCGCTTAATTCGTATAGAAGTTATGGGCAAATAACCGGCCAAAAAAGAGGTTTTTGCTTAAATATGCGTAGGGTGACATTTTCCAAGTATTTTTCTTCATGTTGGATGGTTGGTGGCTTTATAGACGATTGTATAGAAAAATAATAAACCATTAAAAACCAATAAACCATAAAAATAATAAACGTACGATAAATCAGAAACACGAGTGTGAATCGCAAAAGAGGTCTAATCTCCGTGGCTTTATAGACGATTATATAGAAAAATAATAAACCATTAAAATAATAATAATAAATAATAAAATAATAAACCATAAAAATAATAATCGTGCGATAAATCAGAAACACGAGTGTGAATCGCAAAAGAGGCCTAATCTCCGTTCAAATTAAAGCTGACCGAAATGCCATCGATGTTTCTCTTCATGTTGGATGGTCGGTGGCTTTATAGACGATTATATAGAAAAATAATAAACCATTGTGTAATAATTTGCAGCGTTTTTCTCTGGCAATTATAGTTCGATTTTGATGATTCCAGCGGCAATCTTTTAGTTTTTCAATTCCCTAGACTGATGCACTAATGAATTTTGAAAATCCTTGAACATTTCAAGTATAAATACAACTTTTAAACTTCGAACCCCTGCAATTTAGGGGAATACTGACCCGGAAAGAGGAACGAATCGACTGAGACCCCTTAAAGCTGCAAATTAATTTTATTCCAGAAGATACTATATCCACTTCGTTTGATTCCAAATAGTACTAAACGCTACGTTTTGTTTCAAAAAGAACTATATCCATAAATCTGATATTTCAAATCTCGTTCAAAATTATTTTAAACTATGAACTAATTTACCTTTTTTCAAAAATATTTATTATAATTTAGAAATATGTAAAAAATAACATCATTGGTTTATATCATGTTTTTCAGGTCGCTACGGTTTTTCTCACGTTTGACGAAAATGGATAATATCCATTACTATATTATATTATAGTATAGTACCTTTTAGAATCAAACTCCACATTTCCAATAATGAATTTGATGGTTCGACCAAATTTGGGTTACCGGCTCCATATGAGGTTTAGTTGTCCCGTGAAGCTTTTGTTTATTGTCGTCAAGAAAATAGGAATATCACTTCTCCATGGTGCAACCGTGCTATTGTGTTGGCAGAACTGAAAACAGTTCCAGGACGAACGTCTGGTTAATCTGCGCTCCTCCCGAAGCCTTGTATATGATTCAACTCGATTTACTCGTATCCCTATGATATACACACGTTAAACTGTATTTGATTCGTGAAGTTGATGAAATATGAAGTTATATTCAAGATCTACATTCGTTCGTTATCTACAATTACGAATTTCACCATGTTGGAATTTCCTATTTTTGACCCTGAAATCGGATTCAGCACCTCGAAAAACCCCCCACGCCAAACTTTCAGCCCGTACCTCCTAATTTACGAATAAACAAAAAAGTGTAGAAAATATGAACGTTTAAAAAAACTGGGAGGATGACGTCGAGCTGGAATAGTTCATCTACCGCCGCTTGAAGCGCTGAGATCGTGAAATCTATAGTCCTCAGATGCAACATTTCACAAAACCAGTAAAGTTCGAAATCGAAAAACTGAAGAAAAAATAGAAAAAGCAAGATGGGGAAAATTAGGTTTCTTCTGTTTAGGACGTCCCACAGTAAGACTTGGGCGTCCTTATGCGATCGATCTGGGGTGAAGGAGGACAACACTCAACAGAAAAAAAAATAACCACACAGTAATCCGTTTTAGACCATTCTGAATCCAAATCCGCGAAAAAAACCATAGGTGTATGTCTGTGTGTGTGTGTATGTGTGTGTGTATGTGTGTATGTGTGTGTGTGTAACAAAATCTTGTGTACTCTGCACAGGCCTTAGTTCTCAACCGATTTTCCTGGTTCTTTTTTTGTTCGTCGCGGAAAACTATCTAGTTGTGCACTACGTCGCCGGAATTTCGAATTTTGCCTTTTAAGGGGAGGAAAGGGGGGGTTAATGCTCGAAAAACGTGCGTTTTTGGGCATAATCTTGTGTACTCTGCCCAGGCCTTAGTTCTCAAGCGATTTTCGTGGTTCTTTTTTCGTTTGACGCGGAATACTATCTAGTTGTGCACTACGGCGTCGGAATTTTGGATTTTGCTTTTTAAGGGGGGGAAAGGGGGGTTAATGCTTAAAAAACGTGCGTTTGCGTGCATAATCTTGTAAACTCTGCCCAGGCCTCAATTTCCAACCGATTTGCGTGTTTCTTTTTTGTTTGACTCAAATAACTTCCGAGTTGTACATGATTTTACCAGAGTACCAAAATTCGCAAGGGGAGGGGATGAGTGGGGGGATAATATTCACAAAATATCCGATTTTTCAATATTTCGGTTCCTTTACTGCTTACTAATTGTACCCAAGCTTTGAAATTGAGGAAAAATTCTCATTATACCTCCGGATTTTCACGAATTATTCTCTGTACCACCATGGAACTAATAGTGGTGCCACCATGGTGCCAGGACATGGTGCCATGATGCCATAAATCGCTTATTTCGTGTTTTTTTTTTTTTTTTTTTTTTTTTGTGTGTTTCACCTTGAATACGGATGTGAACTTCGACGGTCTGCCAACCAAAACTAACAGATGAAAGTTCAATGTTACGACGTATTTCCGAATTGGTGCCAGACCGGCACCATTGGTGGAGGGGGGGGGGGTAAACTCGAATTCGCATGTTGGGTATCGTAGATCATGGATTTTAAAATGCTCTTCAGATTCGAGGCTCTCATGATGCTAGAAATGTTATGGTGGATAATGGTGGGGGGGGGGTCAGTATTTCTTGCCTAAAGTAATAAATAAATTACATCGAGTGAAACAGTTTTATCACTTAACAACTGATTAAACTGATCTAATGCTTATCCAATGGGACGTCCCCTGGAATGCATGCATTACTAAACAATATGTTTTTGTTTGATAACTCTCCTCTTAGATAACATGATTTCGTCGTACCATCAGGCAACACTGGGAGGAGACGGCGATCCGAACAGCCACTAAGCGAGCGTTTCCGCTTCACGTTGCAGAGGTCCGTTTTCCCGGTTATTTTTTGAAATAATAAATTTTGATTGTCTCCCAAAAATAACAGGAGACTTATTATCCGAAATCAACCCGATTTTCATCTATCCCACACCATTAACTATTCAGGAAAAATGCAAACAGAATTCGGAGAAATTCCTCATTAAGTACGAGTAAGATAAACTACTGAGTCATGTAAGTAAGTGACTTAAGTCATTAGGTAAGTTGCATTTTATCCCAATCGTCCGATAATTTTCAGTCACTTCTTAGGGCTGAAAAATAAGGGTTGTAATTTTCAAATTGCCGTAGCTGGAAAACTCTCAATATAAAGCTTTTTTTCACTGATTAAAGTAAAATTGAACTTCTAGAATCGAATGAGACCACCCAGAGCTCTATATTGCACTTACGATAAATCGAAAACACAAATGTGAATCGCAAAAGAGGCCAATCTCCGTTACCAACTATAACCAAAAGGTTGTGTAGTTGGAACCAAACAAGGAATATGGTTATACACCAACAACACCCAAGTACATATCTGACCATTCAGATCCTTCTGTACACAGGAAGTGTCTTCATTCGGGCATATTTCACGGAAGAATGAAAACAAAGAAAAAAACCGACAATCAGAGCACTTCGGACGACCATCGTAAAGGAATGAAAAACCTAAACAAACATTTTTCCGGACGAAGATTCCCAAACGGCACAATAGAAGGGAGTTTTTTTCTTTGCGAGCAGAAATTAGGATTGTAATGCCGAGAGGGTCGAAGATAACCGCGCAAAAACTGTATCCATCGAGAAGAGATGAAAATCTCGTGTGTTGAATGTCTTCTTTGTGGCGGGACAGCGCCAACCTGAAACGTATTAATCCACAGCACGCTTTCCCTCTTATTCAGTTTAGTCACGTAGCGGACGGCAAAAACCGTTTAATGGATCTCGGGGGGGGGGGGGGGGGGTGCATCACGGGAGATTCCGAGATTTTTTTTATTTACGCCCTTTCTCACAGGAAAACGTCCAGAGACGTTATCGTTTGAGATCGCATTAACCTTTTAGAGCGAGAGAAGCGACTCGAATCTCTTCTCGATGGGCGATTCGGTGGAGGTTGAAACTGAGTAAAACTGGCGTTTTGCTTCCTCATTAACGAAAAGAGCGAAGATTTGTAGGTAAGTCGCATTGACGCTCCTCAAGATAGAAATTTCCACTCATAATTATAATAAATCGCCCATCGAGAAGAGATTTGAGTCGCTTCTTTCGCTCTGAGATGAGTAGATTTTGAGCTTCCAAAACACGACGATTATTAGCGTTTTTGAGATTTTTGAACAACTTACCTGCACTTTCTTCAAATCTTTGAAAAATGGTGTTTTGCAGCCTCAGTTACCAAAAGAGGGAAGATTTGTAGATATTCGTGGTGCAATGAGGCTCCTCCAAACTCAAAATTTCCACTCACATTTCGCGTTTTTTAAAATTTATGAATAACTTGGTGTCAGTCGATCTTCTTTTAAGTATGTTGTTTTAATCGACCTGCACTTCCTTCATATCTCTTCTTGATGGAGGATTCTGTGGAGGGAGGTTGGAAATGGGTAAAAATGGCGTTTTGCTTCCTCATTAACGAAAATAGCAAAGATTTGTAGGTAAGTCGTATTGACGATCCTCAAAAATCGAAATTTTCACTCATAATTATGAATCGCCCATCGAGAAGAGATTCGAGTCGCTTCTTTCGCTCTGAAAATGAGAAGATTTTGGCCTTCCAAAACACGACGATTATTAGCGTTTTTGAGGGTTTTGAACTACTTATGTCCGTCGGTCTTCTTTTGTTTTTGTTTTATTCTACCTGCACTTTCTTCAAATCTCTGAAAAATTAATTGGACCGAGTTATTTAACAACCATTTAAGTCAAATTTTGGCCTAATTGGAGGTATCTGTGTAACCTCCAGTTGTTATTACTGAAAAATTTCAGCTCATGGCCCAAGAATTATCGGAAATTTGTTATTGCATAACAGTCTCATTACCCACATCCCTATTTCGCAATAACCATCTAATTCCGGGTGGGCGGTATTAGTTAAGATTCCAGCTATGCAACAACCGTCTAAGTCGAATTGGATGGTAGTTTTCTCTGACTTAAAATTTTGCTAAAAGCGTCGAAGTCGTGATAGGTGACTTTTCGTTGTTTGTCACAGTAAAAATTCGCAGTAGGCGTTTATCATCTATTGGCTGGTTATTTCATTTGTTTTGTCTGCTGTACCATGTTATGCAATAAACGCAATCTCTCAAGAATCTCTCTCGCATAATCTCTCAAGAAGAGGGAATCCCAATGTGGGATGGGATCATGCTCATTCATTAGGAAATTCATCTCCTAACTAACTTCAACTTCATGCGTCGACGATCTAATTTATGGGCCGATTCATGTGGGGGGCAAAATCGGAGCAATAAGACGGTCGTAATGAAGCTTCACCTTCTTTTTAGGAGTTTATTTTAAATACCATTACATTAAAATATTTACTCTCAGGTCATAGTTTCCTGCCGAATTCGGAGATTTGGAGTGCTTATTAAAATACCAAGTACATACAATAAAATCCAAGTACATACAATAAAATACAGTACAATCTTGACGATTATGTGAAAGTAATGAAGGCTTGCAGAAAGAAAAACAAATTTGTAGTAAACAAGATCGAGAAGGAAGACTTCTTGTATGACGTCATCAGTAGGGTAGAAGAGAGAGAGCAAACCCCCCCTGAAACGCTCTGTAAAATGAGAGAGGGCAACGAAATGCACTCAATGTTGTCTACCATGTAAGTCCTCCTGAAACGACTCGAACAAGAAAAAAATACCCTGGAAAATGAGAGGGCGTTTCAAGGGTGCGGGGGGGGTTGCTCTCTCTTCTATCCTACTGTCATCGAAGGATAGGTAGGTACGGTTTAGAAGACATGGAAGAGCCGGAGGAGGAAAATGTTCCCTAACTGAGTTCCAGGAAGTTGTATGATTGTTTTTTTCTTAAATTACAATTTTATGATTTTCTATTGAAAAAAAATTGAAGAAATTAAGATGAATATTAATTCAATCATAGTTTTAAGAATTACGGCAATCATAATCTCTAGGCAGGAGTGGAAAGAAGAGCCTCTTTTATCGCTTGAATGGTTATTGCATAAATGGATCTCTCTATAAAATCAGTTATGCAATAACCAATTTATCAATGTTGAGTACTCAAAATTTCATTGGAGAGGATTTAATTTTTATTTTCCAAGGAAAACAGATCGTACGGGTTCTTTACCAATGAAAAAAGTGCAGTAAAATAGCAAAGTAAAGTGAAGGCAGCATTTTAGGAAAATATGCGTTTACCAAAATCAGCTTTTTTGAACTTAGATGGTTATTAATTAACACGGTCCAATTATAGGGAATCGCCCATCGAGAAGAAATTCGAGTCGCTTCTTTCGCTCTGAAAATGAGTAGATTTTGGCCTTCCAAAACACGACGATTATTAGCGTTTCTGAGGTTTTTGATAAACATGGTGTCCGTCGGTCTTCTTTCGTTTAGATTTTATTCGACCTGAACTTTTTTCAAATCTCTTCTCAGAGAGAGAAAATGGCGTTTTGCTTCCTAAGTAACAAAAAGAGGGTAGATTTGTGGAGCAATGAGGCTCCTCCAAAATCAAAATTTCCACTCACATTTCGCGTTTTGGAGATTTTTCAATAACTAGGTTTCCGTCGTTCTTCTTTTATTTTGGTTTTATTCGACCTTCACATTCATCAGATCTCTTCTCGATGGTTGATTCGGTGGGGGAAGGTCGAAACTGGATAAAAATGGCGTTTTGCTTCCTAAGTAACAAAAAGAGGGTAGATTTGTGGAGCAATGAGGCTCCTCCAAAATCAAAATTTCCACTCACATTTCGCGTTTTGGAGATTTTTCAATAACTAGGTTTCCGTCGTTCTTCTTTTATTTGGTTTTATTCGACCTTCACATTCATCAGATCTCTTCTCGATGGTTGATTCGGTGGGGGAAGGTCGAAACTGGATAAAAATGGCGTTTTGCTTCCTCGTTAAAGAGTATTTGTGAAGCAATGAGGCTTTTCCAGAATCAAAATTTCCTCTCACATTTCGCGTTTTTGAGATTTTTCAATAACTTGGTTTCCGTCGGTCTTCTTTTATTTTGGTTTTATTCGACTTTCACATTCATCAGATCTCTTCTTGATGGCTGATTTGTTGAAGGAAGGTCGGAACTTGATGAAAATATTGTTTTGCTTCCTCAGTACAAAAAGAGCGAAGATTTGTTATCTATAAATTATCGGACCAGGGATAGCTCAAAAGTGATTCTGCATCACAAAATTCAAGAGATAAACACTTAAATTGCATTAAAAATGATTATTACTGATACATTTACAAATGAAATTACGATTACAGGTCCGATTACGATTATAATCGTAATTGCAACGCTCATTCCATGATTACAACGGGTATCGTAATCCCAAACGCTCATTTTACCATAACAATCGTTATCACGATTACGATTACGCCCAACTCTGGTTACAGTGACGAAAAAGCTGTATATAGCTTTTATGCCACACCTATTTGCCAGAATTCTAGCATGGAACATGCTTTAGCATTGGACTAACTACCCGAAAAGTGCCGCCAAAAAGAGCGACTGAAGCATGTTCCATGTTTTTCGAATTTTAGCCAAAGGCTGTATACAGGGTGTCACCCTTACGGGCGCACCACCGGGAAGGTTCGATTCTTCAACTAATTTTCAACAAAAAATGTCTCCTAGCAATTTTTCTTTAGAGGCTTTGTTTTCGACTTATTTCACATTTAAGATTTTTTTCGTGTTTTTGACCTTACATCACTAAAATGGCTGTAACTTCCTTAATTTATGGAGTAAATTCAAATTTTATTGTATCATTGGAAAGAGCGTCAAATTTCCTACCTCCCTGATGGGATTTTAGAAAATTTCAAATAAAACGAACGGGTGTAGAATAAACCAAAAGTAAAAAATTGGTAAAGTTTCGAAAATTTGCACTTTTTTCAAAGTTTGTTTCTCGAAACGTCGTGAACGGAAATTTCCATGCTGTAAGCCTTAAAGTTGCATGTGAATCCCAGCTTTCTAACGGTGTAGTCATACTTATAAAAACACCTCTTATTCAGTTAGAAAAGGTCGTTTTTAGGGCAGAAAACGACCATTTTAGGGTGTAAATCGGCGTTTTTCACCAGAAATGCTTTCCAACTTAATAAATCATTTGACATGAAATTTAACGTAATTTTTGACGCTGAATCACTTTTTGATCTCCTTGACAAACAAATAGTACTTTTCAAGCCCTTTCCGTTAGGAAAGGGCTCAATCTCGTTGTTCGTTTTATCCAAAATTGTCATTAAGGGAGGTCGGGGTTAGAAATGACTCGCACTCCTTCCAAATTGTTGACTTACCTAATTTTTGCCCTCTGTCTTGAAAATATCGTCCCGATCATTTGCGGAAAGCTTTATCTTTTCGATAGATAACAAATTGGGAGTCGAGGACTCAGTTGTACCCTGTTTAACCCAGAAAGGGCTTGAAAAGTACTATTTGTTTGTCGAGGAGATCGGAAAGTGTTACCATTCGATTCAGCGTCGAAAATTACGTTAAATTCCATGTCAAATGAATCATTAAGTTGGAAAGCATTTCTGGTGAAGAACGCCGATTTACACCCGAAAATGAACGTTTTCAGCCCTAAAAATTTATAATTTTCTAACTATTTATTTAATTTTCTAACTGAATAAGTGTTATTTTTAAAAAAATGACTACGCCGATAGAAAGCTAGGATTCACATGCAACTTTTAGGCTTACAGCATGGAAATTTCCGTTCACGACGTTTCGAGAAACAAACTTTGAAAAAAGTGAAAATTTTCGAAACTTTACCAACTTTTTACTTTTGGTTTATTTTACACCCGTTCGTTTTATTTGAAATTTTCTAAAACCCCATCAGGGAGATAGGAAATTTGACGCTCTTTCCAATGATACAATAAAATTTGAATTTACTCTATCAATTAAGGAAGTTATAGCCATTTTAGTGATAAGGTCGAAACACGAAAAAAATCTTAAATGTGAAATAAGTCGAAAACGAAGCCACTAAAGAAAAATTGCTAGGAGACATTTTTTGTTGCAAATTAGTTGAAGAATCGAACCCTGCCCGGTGGTGCGCCCGTAAGGGTGACACCCTGTGTAAGTAGTAAGCAAGCCTTACTGATTAATGGTTTATTATTATTAATTAATTTATTAATAAATTCTCGTTTACAGTTTCAGATATCGAGTGCACGTTCGGAGGGTCGGCGGACGGTCCGTCGGGGCGCGGGATCGACTCGATGACGGCGCGCCTCCGCCGACCGGAGGGCTTCAAGGGGGACCCGCTTTTCGCCGACGACCGCGGGATCGACCCGCTGAGTCACCCGACGTGCCGCATCACGCCGGACCCCGCCGACCTGACGCGCCAGTCCTACGTCCTCCACGTCACCGACTTCACGAGGTGCGGAGTCCTTCGGAGGAACGTAAGTCGCACTTAAGCTAAGTAGTCACCTTATCACTTACCTCCACGTGTACTTCAGGCAGTGTTCTCCGTTTGAAGGACAGTATCCCATAGTTGTCCCTGGAAGACTTTAACCCTAATTGGACCATGGTATAGCCAGTGTCACCGAAAACATCTCAGGAACTCCACAGCTCTCCCAAAGTGTCACCGGAGTAACCAGAATTGAATTGCATTTTTTCTGTGCTATCGGAAGTCTCAAATAGATTTATGACAAAAATGTCAAAAAAAAAACGTTGCAAATTATTACACAATGGTTTATTATTTTTCTATATAGATCACTCGTCTACAAAATCACCAACCATCCAATATGAAGGAAAAAAAAAAAAATCAGAATCACCAACTATCGATTACATTTCGATCAGCTGTAATTTGAACGGAGATTAGGCCTCTTATGCGATTCACACTCGTGTTTTGATTTATATATATATATTTCAAAATAAACACTTAAATTTTCGTAGGGAGCGAACGGTTTGTCCTACAGAGCTCCGGGTGGTCTCAAAAAATTCTAAAAATTCTATAGAATCTTAAATTGAAGGAAAAACAATACCTTTATATCGAAATTTTTTGAGTTAGGGCGTTTTCAAAATTTCAAAATTGATTTTGGAACCCTTAGAAGTGACCTACCTCAACCAAAAGCTTCGGGGCACAACTAGACCCCAAATGGAGCCTACATACCAAATTTCATCAAAATCGGTCAATGCTAAGTGGCAAAAGTGCCGCGTACGGCGTACGGCGTACGGCGGACGGCGGACGGACGGCAAAATTTTTATTCGATTTTTGGATTCTACGTACCTTGAAACGTAAACCATCAAATTTTGAGGGGGTGTTAAAATTTTTTTTTTCTTGGTCGATTCCAAAGGTTCATTATTGAAAATAATAAACCAAAACCTCGAAAAAACTTCAAATTTTTACTTTTAATAACTTGCAAAAAATGGTTTAAAAAATTCAGCTCTGTCCCTTAGTTTTTTAAATTTCAATTTAAATCTAGTTAATCTGGTGACACCTTTGGGGTAGCTGTGGAATACCTAAGATGTTTTCGGTGACACTAGTGATACCGTGGTCCGATTAGGGGTAAGCAAACCAAGCAGTTGCAAACACTAGATTGCTAGTTTTGGCGAACCTACCTAGCATTCCCGAACCCTAGATTGAGTGAACTGAGCATTCGCTAACTCCAAATTTTAAGAACCGAGTATTTGCGAACCGTAGATTACTATTTTTAGCGAACCGAACATTCCTGCTGCTAGATTTGAAGAATCGAACCCTTCCGAGATTCTTCCTAGATTCGAAGATTTGGTGATACAGTGAAAATTGAAGTACAACAGTGATCACATAAGTACTACTGTGAATGCAGAAGTTCGACAGTTAATACAGAAGTACAATTACAGTGCATACAGAACTACAACAGTGGATGCTGAAGTTCGACAGTTGATACAGATGTAAAATTACAGTGAATTCAGAAGTAAAACTACATTGAGTGATTACAGAAGTTAGTAAAACAGTGAATGCTCAAGTTCGACAGTTAATACAGAAGTACAACTACAGTGAATCCAGAAGTAAAACAACAGTGAATACAGAAGTACACCATCAGTGAATAGAAAAGTACAACAGTGAATACAAAAGTACAACAGTGAATGCTCAAATTCGACAGTTAATACAGAAGTACAATTACATTGAATACACAATCACTTCAGTGAATACAGAAGTACATCACCGATTACAGAAGTTAGTACAACAGTGAATACTCAAGTTCGACAGTTAATACAGAAGTACAATTACAGTGAATACACAAGCACTGCAGTGAGTACAGAAGTACAACAGTGAATACACAAATACTGCATTGAGTACAAAAGTACAGCATCTGTGAAAACAAAAGCACAACAGTAATTGCTCAAATTCGTCAGTTAATACAGAAGTAAAACTATAGTGAATACACAAGTACCTACTGCTGAGAGTACAGGAGCACAACAACAGTGAATACAGAAGTACAGCATCAGTAAAACAAAAACACAACAGTAATTGGTCAAATTCGTCAGTTAATACAGAAGTACAATTACAGTGAGTACACAAGTACTGCGGTGAGTACAGAAGTACAACAACAGTGAATGTACAACAGTGAATGAGAAGTACAGCATCAGTGAATATAAAAGTGCATCAGTGATTGCTCAAATTCGTCAGTTATACAGAAGTACAATTACAGTGAATACAGAAGTACTACAGTGAATGGTGACGACCACACCTGTAGTGGCGGCCACGTTCGACGGATTGAATGACGGCTCGACTTTTCCGGTCGGTCCGTTCACCATCACGCACGGACGGGGGGCGGATTTTTTCATATCGCTCCTCCCCGACCCTGAAAAATGAGGAGTCACCGCGGTTCCTCCGGTGCCCCACATATCGCGGGTCCGCTACGGTGAGCCTCCCGCCTTCCGGAGTCACTCCGGCGCGGATAACGAGGGGGGCGGAGGCTCAAGTGCGCGGGGGATCCGCGGATAAGTCACGGGACGACCTCGCTCGTCTTGGCGCCTTTTGTGAGTCGACGACGAGAATCGCGACGTGCCTCCGAGCAATGAGATGTTGCCTTTGGAGAGAAATGCGTTGAAGGTGGCTCCGACGAGTCGCTCTTTTCTCAACATATTGACTACAGCGAGTCTCATTTCGTTAGTAAAAACTCACTCTAGGGAGTCATCCTCCCTCACATACTCGTAGAGGGTCGAGCATTCTCAACATATTGACTAAAACTGATCGAACTTTCTCAAAACTCTCAACTTCCCCAACACACTCACCCCATCAAGTCTAGCTTCTTCAGCATATCGACTACACGGGTAACCCTCAACATAATTCTCAACATGAGTCCAACGAAGCGACCTTCTTCAACATACTGGCTCCAGAATCTTTTTCAGAATTTTGGCTACAACGGATCGCCCTTTCCCAACAATCTGACTCTATAGAAAAGCCCTCCTCAGCATACTGGCTCCAACAAAACGCATACTGACTCCATCGAGTCAAATTTCTCCAGCGTATAGACTAGAACGGATTGCCTCTTCTCAACATGAAACACCCTTCAAGATGTACTGACTCTATCGTGTCAAGCTTCATCAGCCTTGTGGCTACAACAGATCACCCATTCTGAACATACTGACTCATTAGAAAAGTCTTGCTCAACATACTGACTCCATCGAAACGCAACCTTCAACATACTGAATTCATCGAGTCAAATTTCTCCAGCGTATAGACTACAACAGATCTCCCTTTCTCAGCATACTGGCTCCATGAAACGCCCTTCTTCAACAAACTGAATCCAGCGTGTCAAACTTTATCAGCATTTTGGCTACACCGGATCGCCCTTTCCCAATAATCTGACTCCATAGAAAGCCCTCCTCAGCATACTGACTCTAACAAAACGCCCTTTTTCAGCATACTGACTCCGTCGAGTCAAATTTCTCCAGCGTATTGACTTGAATGGTCGCCTCTTCTCAACATACTGGCTCTAACGAAACGCCTTCCTTCAACATACCGACTCCACCGAGTCAAGTTATTTCAGCGTATTGACTAAAACAGATCGCCCTTTCTCAGCATACTGGCTCCATGAAACATACTGACTCCAGCGTTTCTGGAGGATGCTTTTTCAGCATATTGACTACAACGGATCGCCATTTTTCAACATAGTGACTCTAGAGAGTCATTCTTTTTACCATTCTGACTCCAACGGATCGCCCTTTTCCAATGCTTAGTGGCATTCTAGTACATAATTACGCCTTCCTTCAACAAACTGACTCCATCGAGTCAAGTTATTTCAGCGTATTGACTACAACAGATTGCTCTTTCTCAACATACTGGCTCCTTGAAACGTCCATCTTCAACATACTGACACCAGCGAGCCTTTTTCAGTATTCTGGTACAACGGATCGTCCTTTCAAAACAATATGACTCCATAAAAAAAACCCTCCTCAGCATACTGGCTCCAACAAAACGCCCTTCTTCAACATACTGACTCCAGCGTTTCTGGAGGATGCTTTTTCAGCATAAAGACTACAACGGATCGGCATTTTCCAACAAACTGACTCTAGAAAGTCATTCTTTTTACCATTCTCACTCCAACGGATCGCTCTTTTCCAATGCTTAGTGGCATTCTAGTACATATGATGAATAATTCGGTATTTTGGTCGGTTTTTGAAATGATAACTTACGAAATTATTATTTGTTGGGGTTTCAACGCTGCTGGCTTCAAGCTTCCAAAATCCAAATTTACTCTCGCATTTTGAGTTTTGTAGCTTCCTGAACAAATTTCAGTTCCGAGTCCGCCTGTTATCCAGGTCCTCACTTTCAGGCACACGTCCGTTTCGGGTCCGTCACGTGCCGCGGAGTCGCCGTTTCCCTCGAAATCTCATTTCCATAACGGAATCCCTTCAAACGTCTCTCGGAATCTGCTCCGACTGAAATCCTTCGCTCTCCAACCTTCAATTAACAACCTACCGACTTAAAATCCCCAAAATCCTCCTGATCCTCAGTCTTTAAATCGGGAACGTTTGACACGATTTTCTCTCGTTATCCCCGATTCCTCACATTTTCTCACTTTCCACCTCGAATCATCGGTTCCTCATCACCGTTTTTCCTTTCAGTCGTTCACGCCCTGATTTTTCCGCGTTTCATAGGCCTTACGCCTAAACAGAGTCAGCCTGATTTTGTAAGTGAATATTGGAATATATTGATGTAAAGGATACACTGAGCGAGAAATGATCTCCAGACAGAATCGACTAATAGGTTCGAGCCAGCAGTACGGGGAGACTCATGTAGAGGTTTATTTATTTATTTATATATTTATTTATTATACGGTAATTAATACCAATTACATAATGAAAATAACATGTTATATAATATAAATAAAATATAATGATATACTATACAGGGTTTTACGGTTGAGGTCGAACCACCGGCCAGCTTTCGATATTTGCGACTTTTTTGTCTCCTGACTTTTTGGTTTATTATTTTCAATAATGAACCTTTGGAATCGACCAAGAAACCATGTTTTCAACACCCCCTCAAAATTTGTTGGTTTACGTTTCAAGGTACGTAGAATCCAAAAATCGAATAAAAATTTGGCTGTCCGTCCGCCGTACGCGGCACTTTCCCCACTTAGCATTGACCGATTTTGATGAAATTTGGTATGTAGGCTCCATTTGGAGTCTAGTTGTGCCCCGAAGATTTTGATTGATGTAGATCACTTCTAAGGGTTGAAAAATAGGTTTGAAATTTTGAAAACGCCCTAACTAAAAAAATTTTGATCAAAAGGTATTGTTTTTCCATAAATTTAAGATAGTATAGAATTTTTTGAGACCACGCGGAGCCCTGTAGAACGAACCGTTCCTTCCCTGCGAGAATTTAAGGGTTGGACTTACAATAAATCAGAAACACGATTGTGAATCGCAAAAGAGGCCTAATCTCCGTCCAAATTCTAGCTGCCCGAAATGCGATCAATGTTTTTCTTCTTGTTGGGTGGTGGTAACAATGGTAAAGCCGTGTTCTTTGGAGACGAGTGATCTATATAGAAAAATAATAATCCTTTGTGTAATAATTTGCAGCGTTTTTTTCTTAACCCCCTTAAAACCCAACTTTTCTCACTTTTAAGATGTTTTTCGTATTTTCGACCTTACGCCATTAAAACAGCCATAACTCCCTTGTTTTTCAGTCAAATTTCAAATATAGTTATACAGTTGGAAAGAGCATTAAATTCTCTATCTCCCTAGTGCTAAATTCAATCCGGGAATCCGGAGTCTGCTTCTCCGCCGCTCCTCCCTAGCACCGAACCCTCCCGTCAAACCGTCGATTTTGTTGAAAAAAAAATGCACGTTTTTCCGCTTTCAAACACAAATTTCTCCCTCAAATTCTATTGTAAAACATTTAATGGATACACCGATGTAAAGCTGAGCTTTTGAGTCAACTTTTGGGGTTACAGTGGGAAATTATCTGGCAGTTTCAGTTAGGCTTAAAAACGTTTGAAAAATCTGCACATTTCCGAGATTTTCGAGATTTTACTATTCAGCATTATGAAGATAGAAGATTTAACGTTCTTTTCAACGGTATAATTACTCGTATATTTGAATTATGACTGGAAAACGAGGGAGTTAAGGCTGTTTTAATGGCGTAAGGTCGAAAATACGAAAAACATCTTAAAAGTGAAAATAGTCGGATTTTAAGGGGGTTAAGAAAAAAAAAGTCAGCAGACAAAAAAGTCGCAAATATCAAACCCTGACTAGTGATTCGACCTTAACCGTAAAACCCTGTAAAGTATATCATTATATTTTATTTATATTATATAATATATTATGTTCATTATGTAATTGGTCTTAAGTACCGTACCTATAATAAATAAATATATAAATAAATAAAAACCTGTACATGAGTCTCGCTCATACTGCTGGCTCGAACCTGTCGATACTGTCTGAAGATCATTTTTTTATATTTCCGAGATTTTCAAGACTTTACTATTCGGGCTCATTTTAAACATCTACGTTTTCTTATAAAAGTTAGTAAAAATTTAGCATTAGAAAGATAGCGAGTTTAACGCTCTTTCCAACGATATAATTACATTTGAATTTTGACTGAAAAACAAGGGAGTTATGGCTGTTTTAATGGCGTAAGGTCACAAATACGAAAAACATCTTAAAAGTGAAAAAAGTCGGTTTTTGAGGGTGTTAGGAAAAAAAAGTCAAAAGACAAAAAAAGTCGCAAATCAGTTGTAGAATCGAACCCTTGCTGGTGGTTCGACCTTAACCGTAACACCCTGCATACCAACTAATATCAAATTTGGAGAAATACCGCATTTGCGCTAATTTTTTGACCGTGGATGGGGCCCTTTAGGCAGTAAACTCATGCCGTAACAACTAGTCCTGAGCAAGGAGGAAAGCAGAATTGTCCTGAGTCAAAACTAACTAAATTCTGGAGCCAGAAGACGTTTTCTTTTTTTAGGTTTTTTTTGTTTGTTTGTTACGGAAGTGGGGAAACTCTTTAAGAGCGAAGGGGAAGTTCACCCCAACAGTGTTGGACTCCCCATGCATTGGGCCTACCAACTCCCCACTCCCTCTGCTTAGGACTCACCCCGGAACCAATTGTACAGTATTACTTCAAGGTGAGCCCTTTTGGTTTATTATTTTCAATAATGAACCTTTGGAATCGACCAAGAAAAAAAAAATATTAACACCCCCTCAAAATTTGATGGTTTACGTTTCAAGGTACGTAGAATCCAAAAATCGAATAAAAATTTGGCCGTCCGTCCGCCGTACGCCGTCCGCCGTACGCCGTCCGCCGTACGCCGTCCGCCGTACGCCGTACGCCGTACGCGGCACTTTTGCCACTTAACATTGACCGATTTTGATGAAATTTGGTATGTAGGCTCCAATTGGGGTCTAGTTGTGCCCAGAAGCTTTTGGTTGATGTAGGTCACTTCTAAGGGTTCCAAAATCAATTTTGAAATTTTGAAAACGCCCTAACTCAAAAAATTCCCATATAAAGGTATTGTTTTTCCTTCAATTTAAGATTCTATAGAATTTTTAGAATTTTTTGAGACCACGCGGAGCTCTGTAGGACAAACTGTTCGCTCCCTACGAAAATTTAAGGGTTTATATTGAAATATATATATATATAAATCAAAACAAGAGTGTGAATCGCGAAAGAGGCCTAATCTCCGTTCAAATTAGAGCTGACCGAAATGCGATCAATGGTTGGTGATTTTGATTTTTTTTTTTTTGATTTTTTTTAATTTTTTTATTTATTTATTTTTTTGATTTTTTTTTCCTTCATATTGGATGGTTGGTGATTTTGTAGAGGAGCGATCTATATAGAAAAATAATAAACCATTGTGTAATAATTTGCAGCGTTTTTTTGTGCCAAAAGGCTGCTCCTACTTCTGGTAGGTGTTTTGATTGGTCAAAACAGCTGTATTCTTTCATGCTTTCTCTACACAAATAACTGTCTTCCTGAAGAGGAAGCGCACTGTTTACGAATGAAAGGAACGAAAGGGAGATTCTCACAGTAGAAAACTTGGCATCTTCACGTCTCATACATCACAGGTAAACCTTGAGGTTGTCGGGTAACCTCGAGTGTCATTCGGAACGTCTCGATCAACCTCTCAAATCTTCAAAAATCTCTCGAACAAAAGAACTTTTGTCTTGTTCGATGCTGAAACAACTTCTGATAAAGAGGGAGCAATTTCTATTGTGTTCTGAGCCACTCGTCGGCCCCCGTTCTCATCACTACTACAAGTTTCTGATGTTTTGATGAGATTTGAGGTAAACGAAAAAATCGTCCCATCTCACTCCTAATCGGAGAGACCTTCCTCCTAGAAGGTGGATTCTAGGTTGAAATCAGTGTTGTAATTAATACAACAGGTTGTAATTAATACGTTGTTGATTAGTGAAAGGGGACTTTCAACTGTCCCCAGTTGAAGGCAACACTGTGAAGAGGGGAAAACGAACGTATTGCAGAAATGAATCAATGAATTGTGAAATGTATTGAAGAATTACCTCATCTAGAGTCTCCCCGGACCCACCAATTTTAACTATTTCAAATTTTCTCAAATTGGTTCATAATTTCCAATAATGAACCTCTGGAATTGAGCAAGAAAAAAAGTCTCCTAGGTGGGTGTGGCACATAGCTTGGTATTCATAACCCAATTGTACAGATGATCCGATGCGTAGTAGCTAATCTCAAAACATCAATCTCTACCTACATCAACCAAAAGCTTCGGGGCACAACTAGACCCCAAATGGAGCCTACATACCAAATTTCATCAAAATCGGTCAATGCTAAGTGGCAAAAGTGCCGCGTACGGCGGACGGACGGCCAAATTTTTATTCGATTTCTGGATTCTACGTACCTTGAAACGTAAACCATCAAATTTTGAGGGGGTGGTAAAATTTTTTTTTCTTGGTCGATTCCAAAGGTTCATTATTGAAAATAATAAACCAAAAACTATTGTCGTAGTGTAATTTCTGTCAAATTGGCAAAATTTCCTATTTTTTCTTTTTGTTGTTAGAGGTTTTCTTTCCCATGGTTTTTTACGTATCTCATCACCAAAAACTGAGCAAAGAACTCAAATTTCCACTGGTATAATCAAAAAATATTTTACAATCGAATTTAGGGGAGAAATTTGTGTTTTGACGCGGAAAACGTGCGTTTTTTAAGGCGAAATCCACAGTTTGACGGGGACCCTGTGCTTGGGAAGAGCAGGCGGAGCAGACTTCGTTCGACTTCGTCGAAAAAATGCACATTTTTCCGCATTCAAACACAAATTTCTCTTTTAAATTCAATTGTAAAATGTTTTTTGATTATACCATTGGAAAGCTGAGTTCTTTGCGCAGGAAAAAAACCCCTTACAACTAAAAGAAAAATAAGAAATTTTGACAATTTGACAAAAATTACAGTACGAGTTGATTTTTCACCCATCAGGACACAAAATTGTTGCTTCCGAGTCTACCAAGGTAGCGGAAGCTTTGTTTTCACTTTTCAAGGACGAAAAAAAAATTTCTCCAAAATCAAAATTTCCACTCGCGTTTTGCGTTTTAGACCTTTCTGAACAATTTTGGTTCCGTGTCTGTGTGTCTGTCTGTCTGTGTGTCTGTCTGTCTGTGTGTCTGTCCGTCTGTCATGATTTCCTTGTAACGCGCATAACTATACGAAGTTATTGTCCGATTTCTATGAAATTTTCAGGGATTGTGCGGGTTGGTGTGTAGACGGTCCCCTATGAAAATCATTATCCCCGGACTGATAGAAGCGACTGCGCATGCGCAAACGTGAATTCCTTGTAACGGCCATAACTTCTACATTTTCCATCCGATTTCAATGAAATTTTCAGGGATCATGTGGATTAGGTTGTAGATGGTCCCCTATGAAAATCATCGACTCCGGACTGAAAGTAGCCACTGCGCATGCGCAAACGTGAATTTCCTTGTAACGGCCACAACTTCCACCTTTTCCACTCGATTTCGATGAAATTTTCAGGGATTATGTGGATTAGGTTGTAGGTGGTCCCCCATGAAAATCATTGCCCCCGGACTGATAGAAGCGACTGCGCATGCGCAAACGTGAATTCCTTGTAACGGCCCTAACTTCCACATTTCCAATCCAATTTCAATGAAATTTTCAGAGCTGTTACAGAGTAGTGTTTAGATGGTCCCCTATGAAAATCATCACCTTCGGACTGATAGTAGCCATTGCGCATGCGCAAACGTGAATTTCCTTGTAACGGCCATAATTTCTACATTTTCCATCCGATTTCAATGAAATTTTCAGGGATGTTACAGAGTAGTGTTTAGATGGTCCCCTATGAAAATCACAGAGAATTGTTTTTCATAGAGGGATTCTTTCACAGAGGAATGGTCTCCTGTGAGAATCTCAAATCCCGTTAATTGCAGGTCATCGGTAGCTCAGAGGATAGAGTCTTGATTTGAGCTCCTAAGGTCGTGGGTTCGAAACCCAGCCGAGGCTATGTATTTTTTGATCCAATCACATATACCTACTCACTTAATTTTTCATCCGAATTTGATGAAATTTTCTAGGATTGTCCAGATTAGCGTGTAGATGGTCCCCTATGGGGGTAGTGAAAGGTACTTAGAGATTGGTGTTTTGAGATTAACTACTATGCATCGGACCATCTATACAATCGGGTTATGGATACGAGGAAGCTATGTGCCACACCCACTTGGCAGACGTTTTTTTTTTGGCACTATAAAGATGGGAAATTGGTGCCCTTTCCAACGATGCCCTAATTTTTACATGTTTTTGCTAAATTAAGGTACCTAGTTACGGTAAATTTAGTAGATATAAGTCGAACTCACGATAAAAATCTTCGAATTCAAAAAACTTGGAAAATTAAGGAGTTAAAACAAGATTGCTAAGAGACATTTTCTCACTTAAATTACTTGTAGAATCGACAACCGAAGTTTTTTCGGTCCTTATCATGCGACACCCTGTATAAGCCCGCTCAATTTTTGATGGCTTACGTTTCAAGGTATGCAGAGTCCACTTTGCCACTTTGCCTGTTTCTCGTGGACCAATTTTGATGAAATTTAATTTATCGACACCCTTTGGGGCCTAGTTGTGCCCCAAAGGTTTTGGTAACTTTCAGTCACTTTTAAAGGGTGGAAATTGGAGGAGGAATGGTTTTCAAAACGCCCTAACTTGAAAACTTGTGATGTACAGGCATTGTTCTTCCATAAACTTGAAATAACGAAGATTTTAAAGAATTTTTTGACACCACCCACAGCTCTGTGAGACCGAACTTTCGCTAATGAGGATAATTAATTATTAAATGAGTGGATAATTGATTGCTGATGTTCAGTAGTAAAGTAGTAAAGTAAGCAACCATTTCAGGTTGAATTTTCGTCCGACTGCCATTCTTGGCGTCGCGGACGTCATCAGCTGTCTCCCTAAGGGGAGATCAGAATTTGTTCTGATGATTTCGCTCATGGCTTCCCAAACATCACCGCCCTGGGTTGGAACGAGAGATTGCCGATCGTCCAATAGACAGAAAACTTTCTGCTAGCGACCAGACTCGAACTCGCATCCCCGCTAGACGGTTCTTATCTTATCACTGCAGTCGGGTACACTGTCCACTAGACCACCGACGCCCACTATTGCTGATGTTCATTCATCAGTTTAGAATAGTGTTCTATTTGTAGGAGCGAATGAGACCATCCAGAACTCTAAACGATGAATCATGATTAAATGAGGGTTGATTGTGAATCTAATCATGATTACAACTGACGTGCCTACGAGCATCCTGAGTCTCTCTTAATCCCCTTCCCCCCTTTCCAACAGTCCTTTGTTGAACTGTCCCTTCAACTCGCCTAGCTACCCATAATTAGGCCAAAAAGGCGATTTTTTGTTTCTTCGAATAGAATTTTAAGTCACTCAGTGGTGGTTCCTTAAAACTACGTATAATTGATCATTTCAAAGCTTGAATCTCTAAGGAACTAACACTACCCTCAAATTTTATGATCTCATGACGATGAAATTCATATGAAACCATCCAGAGTCTCAATCACATAATCCTGGAAATTCCCATCAAAATTGAATTGAAACTGTTGAGGTTTTGCCTATATTCAATATATTCATATTCGCGCTTGCTTGGAGCATTGTACTGATCGTGATGAGTTTCTTTAGATACCATCTAAAGTCACGTTGGCACAATCCCACAGTACTGTGAGTATGTGTAAAAAATCGAAAAAACGAACGTCCATTAGTACAGGAAAGGTGTGCAAGAACCTGTCCCCAGATAGTCTTTGAGCACGTTTAAATAGGTTTCCTGACCTCACAAGCCTCTTACGTATCACCAGAGGACAAGTTCCGCGATCATTTATGTTGATAACTCATTTCACTCAAAACGCCAACGATGAACTACCTGCTCATAATGAGTGCGGATACCGTCATATCAACAAGTTGGGTCTTATTGCTCTTCATGACGAGTCATGGCATAGGTATGTGCTTTATTCACGTTTTTGACATTTTCATGTCTTTGCTTTGGCACATGAACTGAAAAATCGTCACGAAAACTAAGCAAATCTTGCTCACGCGACCAATAAATAAAATAGACTAACTGTGTTGCGTAGAGAACAATCAACAACCTTACATTTTGCTTTGGCACATGAGCTGAAAAATCGTCACAAAAACTTTGATGCTTGGGTTGAACTAACAACCTTACTTCACTACATTGTTGTGTAGTGGTTGACATGAAAATGTCCCAATGTGTTGCAGACTCGTATGCAAGCATTTCTGAAGCATTTTCAATTTAATTTTTTCTTGGTCGATTCCAAAGGTTCATTTAATGAACCTTATTATTTATAACAAGTTCATTTAATGAACCTTATTATTTATTTTCAATAATTTATTGAAAATAATAAACCAAACGCTGCAAATTATTACGCAATGGTTTATTTTTAAAATAATGTTTGAAGTATGAATTTCCCCTAAGCACTCGGTAAAATCGTTACAACATTAATTCCCAACGTTTCTTCTTAAACCTTAACATTTAATAGTGAATTTCTCTAAAAGAGGAGAAATGAGGAATTAGAGCACTTGATGAATAGCACTATCCGTTGGAATTTGCCGCGACTAGCCGCGGCTTTTTTTTCTATGAAATTTTCAATACGAATAGAAAGCTTTTTGAAAAATAAAACTCGCGGGAAAGTGTCGAGAGGAAAAAAACCACATCCTCGCATTTTTCATAGAACCAAGTTGTGTTCATAAAACCACATTAACAGAATAGAACATAAAAGATTATGAAGTCATCAACCAGTATCTGATTAGGGATAACCTCATTGACACGACCACCATCCATAAAACTGTTACCTAATGCTGTACCAAGCACATCTAACGTTATGGAACTGAGTAGTGGAAGCGCTCTCTCCAGCATCAGCAGCGCTAATGACAGTGACGATTTAGATTCATCATTCAGTGTAATGCACTTCTAAAGACATCTAATTATTACCTATGTTTCGGTACCTGAACTTTTGTAAAATTGGTGAAATGTTACTTTTGTTTTGAATTTAAAATTTCAATAGTTTTAATAAACTTTTTCTAATATTAATCATTGTGCAATTTTTTTCCTTAAAATATGAAGTAGTATGAAATCCATGATCAGAACAACTTTCTCTAACAGAACTCTCCACAAATTGATTTTTGATCGCTTGACCCATAAACTCACAGTACTGTGAATCCCTGAAAATATCATCGGTTTTGGATTGGAAATGTAAAGTTATGGCTACAAGGGCTTTATTTATGCGCATGTGCAGTGGCTATAAATGATCCGGTCACAATGAATTTGATAGGAGACCACCAACTCACACAATCCCCGAATTTTCATCGAAATCGGAAGGAGTGCCCATCCAACTTCACAAAATTTGTTTTGTAGAGCAGTGTCTTCTTTTGTATCCACATTATCTTTTTCCCACACTTTTTGCTGACTATTGAACTACATAAATGTCGTCCATGTCTCATCTTACCCACGGTTTTCATCGAAAGGAAAAATAATTTCTGGGATGAAAAGTCGAAGATGATCGCGTTCAGCCTCTGGAACGCCTTGCGGAGGCCTCGACTGGTCCCGTTCCAAAAACAACAGCCGACAGCCCTCATTTGCAAAACGCCTTCGCCGCTCTAGTTGGTTCTCCAAGGGACGACCTCTTCTTGAGCTCTCGAGGCGGAAAAGGGCACTTGACCCTCAAGTTCCGTTAGGAGGTGTCGCTGGACCGGAAAAGTTTAAAGAGGAAATCCCGGAAAGAAGAAAAAAATATTCAAATACCTTCTTCTAAGCCTCGATAAACCCGGTCTTTAGCATCAATAAATTACTCGGATTCATTATAATTGGCGGTAGAAAAAAGTTCATAACGCCAGCAACAACCCTATCGTAGTATCTATGCTCATCGTATCTCACACCGTATCGTCACGGAGACAGCAACAGTAACTCACCGTTTTCGCTCTCCTGAAAATACGCTTAACCCATTAACGCCCGAAACTTTTTTTTTCTATATATTTTGAAAGCCATATTTTTCTATATAATATATAGAATATATAAATAATATATAAAATATTATATAATTTATATAATATAATACTATATAATATATAATACTATATACCTAATACTATAATCTAAATAATACTATATAATACTATATAATATATAAAATATTATTTTATTTGGAGCCACAAGAACTGATCTTTATTTTTTTAAACTTTTAGTATATTGTATTGTGATCTCATTGGATCTATTAGGAACTCATTTAGAATGTTGGATGAGGAATACATCCAATATTGAGTGTAATTCATAAACTCATTGTAACATTCATAATTGGTCAAAAAATACTACTAAAGGAATTTGATAAAGTATCATAGTATGATGAAAACATGGGTATTTGGTAGGGTACTTGTTAGTTCTTACAACCTCCATCCAGGCCAAGAATCAATCAGTTTGAAGGTGACGCATCGTGCTTTGTGATCATCCAGCGAGCTATGTGCAACACTCACTTGGCAGACTACTGTTTGTTACCGCATATTTGGCAGGGAAATCTGTAGTTCTGATGACCTCCAATCATGGGTCATTTACCCATTGGATTTGTAGATGAAGCTACGTGCTATGTGCCTCACCCTCGTGGCTGGAGATATGAAATTAATTGAATTATACATCAATATGATAAGACAGATCTGGAGAAAAGGATCCCCAGGATAGAGGTCTTCTCAATGACTCAAGAAGGTGCCCAGCAGCCTCCAAACAGAAAGGCTCTCTACATTGCCATATGGCAACACTGGGCGTTAATAGGTTAAATTACGATAAGAAGAAGCTGATCTGACACTGATGATATAATAGTAATAGTAAGTTTAATAATATTAATAATTTGTAAAACGCCTAAGCAGGCTTAAGGGGACACTCCACCCAGGCGTTGCCTGTCGCGACCTCGAACTTAAATCTACATTATATCTGTTCCTATTCAATCCAAGACCTTGAAATTTTTATCAATTACTCAATCCAAGGTATGATACACAAAACCAGGACGGAAACAAAAAAGTATAATGGGGACACGCAAAAAACGTCTACCAAGTTGGTGTGGCACATAGTTTCCTCGTATCGATAACCAGACCGTATAGATGTTCCAATGCATTGTAGTTAATCTCAGAACATCAATCTTTAAGTATCTTGCACTACCCCCTTAAGGGACCATCAACACCCCAATCCGCAATATCTCTGAAAATTGCATCGCTATCGGATGAGAATTGTAGAGTTATGGCTGTGGCAAGGATTTCACGTTTGCGCATGCGCAGCGGCTACTATCAGCTCGGGGGTGATGATTTTCATAGGGGACCATCTACCCGCCAACTCATATATTCCCTGAAAAGATTCATTGAAATCAGATGAGAATTGTAATAGTTATGGCAAGGATTTCATGACAGACAGACACGGAACCAAAATTGTTCATGAAGGTCTGAAACGTAAAACGCGAGTGGAAATTTTGATTTTGGATAACTTTTTTTTTCAACCTTGAAAAGTGAAAACAAAGCTTCTGCTACCTTGGTAGATGTTGACTTTCTGCTCCCGAGTCTACCAAGGTAGCGGAAGCTTTGTTTCCACTTTTCAAGGTTGAAAAAAAAGTTGTCAAATTTCCACTCGCGTTCTACGTTTCAGAACTTCCTGAATAATTTTATTTCCGTGTCTGTCTGTCTGTTTGTCTGTCAGTCATGAAATCCTTGCAACTCGTATAACTTCTTTAATTCTCATCCGATTTCGATGACATTTTCAGGGATTGTGTGGGCTCGCGTGTAGATGGTCCCCTATGAAAATCATCAGTCCGGACTGTTAGTCGTGTAGGATATTTATACCTGTAAAGATGAAATCAAAATTATGAAATTGCTGTAGGCAACATAAATTAGTAAAACATAAATTAGTATTTTGTCTTGGAAAATTACCGTTTTCACTAAATTGAAACATATTGTTAAGTAATGCATGCATTCCAGGGGACTCCATTGGATAAGCAATTTAAAACAGTAGGTAAGCGATGAATTTTTATTAATCGTTATACCTTCCTCCTGCGCAAAACTGTTTCACTCAATGTAATTTACTTAGTATTTTGAGTAAGAAATTGTTGACCCCAATCAATTGACTAGAAAAGCTAACATTTCTTTCCTCGTAAGATTGGTGCAAAATATGTAGACATAACTCAGTCTGAGATATTATCCAAAGCACGATTCACTTCAAGGGAAATCTACTCAACCCCAAAAAATGAGTTATTAGTTTGTTGGTGTGAAGAGAATCTATGAAAGTGCCAAATTTTGAGCCAAGGAATTGACCACGTCCTGGAGTTCACAAGGGTCTTTTATATCCTGATGTGTCTTAACCCTCGATGACATTAAGCCTTTCAATGATGGAGTCCCGAAAGAGGGTACCTCACAAAGTCGAAGTTATGTTTTGATTCTTGGTCCATCGACCTCGACATTGAAAGTTGCATTCGCCTCGATGGATGCTCGTTTTTGCGGAAACGACTCTTCTTTAGCTCTGAGTACTTCTGAAAGGTGGAAGCGGGATGTCATAGACCTCAGATTGTGAGATGGTCCGTGAAAACCACAGGGAGAGCAGGTGGCTTTGTGAAACCGGTAGAGCATCGCGGACATCACCCCAATCTGATTTTCTGCATTTTTCCTGTTTGGAAGTTCCATTTTGAAGAGTGAAAATTACCCCGATCAGAATCCTTTGAAAGAGGATTCTATGTATATCTAGCAGAAGTTCTAGGTATATATTAATGTAATATGGATGAAGAAGGCCTAGTATATGTCTAATACTAGAATAGGCATATGAGCATCAAGACTGAGAAAATCAAGAAAAGAGTGATTTTGTCAATTTAATTTTCAATTAAATTTGTCACCACGAATCAGCTTTCAGTCTTAATGCGAAATGGGGAACGCGTGACTAATGTTCATTCAGATCGTAGTGAAATGAAGTCATTCCCGATACACGTTAAAGATCTTGTCAGATCTATTAGCTAAGAGAGGGCCAGACATTTTCAGGATGCATCAACGCAATTTGTTCTTAAAGTCGATAAAGGTCATGATGAAGTCAAACGCTAAAAACTTGAAATGAGAAGAATTAATTTTAAAATTATGAAATATTTGTTACAATTTTTTTTAAATTGATATTTGTTTATTGGCTCCACTTTGTACAATTTTTACCAGAAGAAAAATGCATAAAGGGATGCGATTTGCTCTGATTTCCTACCCAACGTTAGGCTTGGCTCGTGTTGTAGGGCAAAACAAAAAAAAATAATAAAAAATCTTCAAAAAAATAAAATTATCGAAAATTTTTGCGAAATTGCTCCCTCTGTAAGTAAATTGATAAATGCATATATTATGATACACAAATCATATGATATTTACCAATATGATATAAATTATATTATATTATACATACATTACTATATATGATAAAATACTTTTTCTATCATTACTTGAATTTACATGATAGGACTTAAGAATGGACGCTATTTAATAATATTTAATACATTATGCTGTTTAAAAATTTCCCCGAATTTTCCCGGAATTAAAAAATTCCTCAAGAATATTCATTTCATGAGAATCGAGTGTTGCGTGCATGCGCAAATTCCATCTCTTATGATCTCCATCTCTAACTAGCAACCGACTTCTTATTTACCGACGTATCGAGATCGTACACGAGGTAGTACATAATAATTGGTATGATAAAAGTAGAAGAAAGCTTACGTGCTACACCTGAGCGGAGGTCGTTATTTGGAGAGTTTTCTTTCAAACAGGCTTATAAGTATCCATTTTTTACACTTTTTGTTTTTTTCACGGATTCTGAATCTTTGGGATAAGGCCTATCACCTCACGATATGAATTCCTTCCGAAGCGGTTTGTATCCCGCTTTAAAAGCTTGATAAAAATCGGGTTTGCCGACACAACGGCTTATATCCATCCCATTGTTTTTAATTAGCACTTTTTTGAAATATGGTTTCTGGATTCTACAAACCCTGAAACGTGAACCATCAAATTTTGAGGGGGTTAGAATATTTTTCCTTGCTCGATTTCGAAGGTTCATTATTGAAAATAATTGGTAAACCAATAAAAGAAAATGAAAATGATATTTAATTGGCACAACCAAAAACTCGTTATTTTAACCTTCCTCTACTACGATCGGTCGTATCCGACCCAAGTGAAAATTGTTTCACCTGCCAAGGCTAACATAGAGTCAGCTTCAAGCTGTCGTTCAAGGGCACCTTCTAGCCAGTCGTTTGGAAGCCGTTGGCTAGATCACTTCGATGTGGTAACTCATGTGGCTGTGGCTCATATCCATCGCTTTCCATCAAAAGGGCTTATATCCAAATAAGAAATGGCCGTGTCCCCCTTAAAACGCCAAAATTTCGAAATTTTATCTTACAATCAAAAGTTCTATGAACAAACTATTTGGAAAATTTGAGAACGCTAGACAAATTCCTTCACCATGAAATTAGTTTTTCTCAATTTCTCAAAAAAATAAAATAAATCCCTAGTGGATATGGATCCCCTTTGAAAGAAAACTCCTCATTTCATCTCAATACACATCCTCGGTCCGAACTTACAAGTTTGTTGTCGTGGTTAGTTGAATGGAGGAGCTCATCATTCTTGACTGGTGATGGCAGAGTTGAGGAGAACCAGGTGGAGCAGTAATGACCGTCATTGAGGGTATGATGAACAGTCATCACCTCTAAGCGATGACCATTCATCACTGTGAAGAGATGATTGCGGTTATGTACCAGACAGATGAGTTCAGTGTTACACCAACAGAAAATGTATTATTGTTTCTATCGTTCTTTGCTCGCAATTCAACGGTAGATAATATTGATGTATTAATACGGAAAAAAGGACGAGGAAATTTCACAAGTATCAAGATTACTGACCTATACAGGGTGTCTCAAAAGTTGTTAACCCCCTGCTAAAATTTGTACGTGACAAGGAAAAAAAATTTTCTTTTTTGGAATCTATGTATTGGTTTATTATTTTCAATAATGAACCTTTGGAATCGACCAAGAAAAAAAAAATTTTAACACCCCCTCAAAATTTGATGGTTTACGTTTCAAGGTACGTAGAATCCAAAAATCGAATAAAAATTTGGCCGTCCGTCCGCCGTCCGCCATACGCGGCACTTTTGCCACTTAGCATTGACCGATTTTGATGACATTTGGAATGTAGGCTCCATTTGGGGTCTAGTTGTGCCCCAAAGCTTTCGGTTGATGTAGGTCACTCCTAAGGGTTCCAAAATCAATTTTGAAATTTTAAAAATGCCCTAACTCAAAAAATTTTGATATAAAGGGATTGTTTTTCCTTCAATTTAAGATTCTATAGAATTTTTAGAATTTTTTGAGACCACGCGGAGATCTGTAGGACAAACCGTTCGCTTTCTACGAAAATTTAAGGGTTTATATTGAAATATATATATATAAATCAAAACACGAGTGTGAATCGCGAAAGAGGCCTAATCTCCGTTCAAATTAGAGCTGACCGAAATGCGATCGATGGTTGGTAATATTGATTTTTTTTTTTTTTTCTTCATTTTGGATGGTTGGTGGTTTTGTAGACGAGTGATCTATGTAGAAAAAACGCTGCAAATTATTACACAATGGTTTATTATTTTTCTATATAGATCACTCGTCTACAAAATCACCAACCATCCAATATGAAGAAGAAAAAAAGAAAAAAAAATCACAAAAAAATAAATAAAAATCACCAACCATCGATCGTATGTCGGTCAGCTCTAATTTGAACGGAGAGTAGGCCTCTTTTGCGATTCACACTCGTGTTTTGATTCATACATATATATATATATATTTCAATGTAAACCCTTAAATTTTCGTAGGGAGCTAACGGTTTGTCCTACAGAGCTCCGCGTGGTCTCAAAAAATTCTAAAAATTCTATAGAATCTTAAATTGAAGGAAAAACAATACCTTTATATCAAAATTTTTTGGGTTAGGGCGTTTTCAAAATTTCAAAATTGATTTTGGAACCCTTAGAAGTGACCTACATCAACCAAAAGCTTCGGGGCACAACTAGACCCCAAATGGAGCCTACATACCAAATTTCATCAAAATCGGTCAATGCTAAGTGGCAAAAGTGCCGCGTACGGCGGACGGCGTACGGCGGACGGACGGCCAAATTTTTATTCGATTTTTGGATTCTACGTACCTTGAAACGTAAACCATCAAATTTTGAGGGGGTGTTAAAATTTTTTTTCTTGGTCGATTCCAAAGGTTCATTATTGAAAATAATAAACCAAAAAGAGAGTCGGTGCGCATTGCGCATGTTTAGTGTATGCGCACGTGCACAAAAATACGATATTTAAGATCCTCACAAGAAATACATTGATTCCAACTAGATAGATTTTTTTCCTTGTCACTTAACGATTTTAGCAGGGGTTAACAATTTTTGAGACACCTAGTATTACCCATTTGTGTTCCTGATTGAATTTTGATATGTCTACTTTTAATGTTCAAAAAAACGCACGAAACCTTCAGATTAATATTTTTGGAAGATTTTTGAAGAAATGGTTTAATTTCCAGGGTTTTGTGCACGTGCGAGTCTGGTTTCCTCAGTTTCCTGGTGTGGTGATGATGTCCGACCAGGAGCTGATAATCATGTGTAAGCCGCCCGAGCCGACCATCATCGAGAACAAGGCAGCAGGCTTCGCTGGATCTTTGTAAGCATCCATGATAACTTTTATATAATGTATAAAATATATGAAATATGTTACATTTCATTAATTCAATAAGGAATGTCCGTCTCCATGACAGGTAAAGTTAGATTAAAATAAAAAGAAAGACATTAGTAGCACTTGAATATCTTGACAGATATCATTCATCAACATAAACATAATTATGAAGCTTTCAAACGTTGAGAAAGATTCCAACTCCGAAATTACAGTATCTATACCAACAGTACCAGAGAATGGGAAACATCCTGAGCTTGAAACATAGGAGGTACATAATGATAAGAAGGTTACTCCACCCAAAACAAGCATATTTATCCCAAAAAAATATGGTTACTCCTAAAGAAGAACTCCCTCTCGCATTTTTATGTTTTTGGTTTATTATTTTCAATAATGAACCTTTGGAATCGACCAAGAAAAAAAATTTTTTAACACCCCCTCAAAATTTGATGGTTTACGTTTCAAGGTACGTAGAATCCAAAAATCGAATAAAAATTTGGCCGTCCGTCCGCCGTCCGCCGTCCGCCGTACGCGGCACTTTTGCCACTTAGCATTGACCGATTTTGATGAAATTTGGTATGTAAGCTCCATTTGGGGTCTAGTTGTGCCCCGAAGATTTTGGTTGATGTAGGTCACTTCTAAGGGTTCAAATTTGAATTTTGAAATTTTGAAAACGC
Source organism: Apolygus lucorum (assembly GCA_009739505.2). Classification (NCBI taxonomy): domain Eukaryota; kingdom Metazoa; phylum Arthropoda; class Insecta; order Hemiptera; family Miridae; genus Apolygus; species Apolygus lucorum. The sequence goes on from CM019169.2 coordinate 5,194,678, forward strand.
CCTAACTCTAAAAATTTTGATATGAAGTTATTATTTTTTCTTCAATTTAAGATTCTATAGAATTTTTAGAATTTTTTGAGACCACGCGGAGCTCTGTAGGACGAACCGTTCGCTCGCTACGAGAATTTAAAGTTTGGACGTACGATAAATCAGAAACACGAGTGTGAATCGCAAAAGAGGTCTAATCTCCATTCAAATTATAGCTGACCGAAATACGATCGATGTTTAGGACGTCCCACAGTAAGACTTGGGCGTCCTTATGCGATCGATCTGGGGTGAAGTTGGACAACACTCAACAGAAAAAAAAAATAACCACACAGTAATCCATTTTAGACCATTCTGAATCCAAATCCGCGAAAAAAACCATAGGTGTATGTCTGTGTGTGTGTGTGTGTGTATGTGTGTGTGTGTGTGTGTGTGTGTATGTGTAACAAAATCTTGTGTACTCTGCACAGGCCTTAGTTCTCAACCGATTTTCCTGGTTCTTTTTTTGTTCGACGCGGAAAACTATCTAGTTGTGCACTACGTCGCCGGAATTTCGAATTTTGCCTTTTAAGGGGGGGGGAAAGGGGGGGTTAATGCTCAAAAAACGTGCGTTTTTGGGCATAATCTTGTGTACTCTGCCCAGGCCTTAGTTCTCAATCGATTTTCGTGGTTCTTTTTTTCATCGACGCGGAAAACTATCTAGTTGTGCACTACGGCGCCGGAATTTAGAATTTTGCTTTTTAAGGGGGGGAAAGGGGGGGTTAATGCTTAAAAAACGTGCGTTTGCGGGCGTAATCTTGTAAACTCTGCCCTGGCCTCAATTTCCAACCGATTTGCGTGTTTCTTTTTTTGTTTGACTCAAATAACTTCCGAGTTGTACATAATTTCACCAGAGTACCAAAATTCGCAAGGGGAGGGGGTGAGTGGGGGGATAATATTCACAAAATATCCGATTTTTCAATATTTCGGTTCCTTTACTGCTTACTAACTGTCCCCAAGCTTTGAAATTAAGGAAAAATTCTCATTATACCTCCGGATTTTCATGAATTATTCTCTGTACGACCATGGAACTAATAGTGGTGCCACCATGGTGCCAGGACACCATAAACCGCATATTTCGTTTTTTTTTTTGTGTGTTTCACCTTGAATACGGATGTGAACCTCGACGGACTGCCTACTAAAACTAACAGATGAAAGTTCAATGTTACGACGTATTTCCGCTTTGGAGCCAGACTGGCACCATTGTTGGCGTTGGGGTGGTGGTGGTGGGGGGGGGGGGTGAACTCGAATTCGCATGTTGGGAGTCGTAGGTCATGGATTTTAAAATGCTCTTCAGATTCGAGGCTCCCATGCCGCTAGAAATGTTAAGGTGGATAATGGTGGGGGGGTCAGTATTTCTTATCTAAAATAATAAATAAATTACATCGAGTGAAACAGTTTTATCGCTTAACAACTGGTTAAACTGATCTAATGCTTATCCAATGGGACGTCCCCTGGAATGCATGCATTACTAAACAATATGTTTTTCTTTATGTTGGATAGTTGGTAGCTTTGCAGACGAGTGATCTATAGAAAAATAATAAACCATTGTGTAATAATTTGCAGCGTTTTTAGATTTTTTAACAATTTCGGTAACTGTCGAACCCGTGGTCCAATTTCGATGACGTTCTTAGAGTTGATTCGAGACGGTCCCCTATGAATTTCATCAACGTAGGACAAACACCAGCCGATGTGCATTTTCTCGGTCCAATAGCTCAATTTTTCTCAAAATGTTAGGATTTTATAGTTTAGGATTGTGTGCAAAAATGATTGCTTATTGATTCCATCAAAATACCAAAATAATATACTCAAAATAGGTGAGGTTCAGTCCCAACTCAAAAAGAGGCATTTTACTCTGTTGAGGAATTTTTAGATTTTAATTTCGAAAATTTGACCAGCTAGCCATGTGATATTGACCCAACATGTTATTGGATTTATTAAATAATTTATAATGTTTATTATTATCTCAGTATACTGTATGTGGGCACGGTGTCAATAAGCATTATTAGTAACTATTATTGTGTTTCAAGTTTATCCAGGGAATATGAATAGGAATATACCGAGTACTCTCGCTTGCGACGATTTTTATTATTTCATGCTTAGTTTTGTAGTATAATCAATATGTGATCTGTTTGCCAGGCTGTGATTTTGTTTGACTGTGATAATAGGAATGTCTGTGAGTGTGTTTAATTGTATATGAGTGTGTTTTGAATTTTGTTGCGTTTTTCGAGCGTTGGACCGGGGTTCTTGACCGGCCTGGGGGCGGCCCCCTTGGAGCCATGGTGGGTGGGTCCGGGCCGGCCGGTGCGGTAGCGCTCCACACTCACTATGTTTTTGGTAGTACCAATCACATGAGTTCCTATTTCACTTAGTTCCTGTTCCTCATTGTTTTTCATAGTTCGAGCTTTTTGACATTTTATGTCTTTACTATGGCACATAAATGAAAAATCGTCACGAGGGGATCGTCACGCGGGGAGCGTCACGAGGGGAGCGTCACGCGGAAATTTCTGATGATTTTCACGTACAACCAATCGTTCCTAGGGAAAACTAACTTCCTCATTTTCCACCCCACAAAAATCGTTCACCACTCATTGGAAAGCTCTCAATTTATTAAACATACGACATGAAATGTCTCTCGTGGTTGCGTACTTGTACGAAAGCTGAATCCACCGTTTGTGTTTCCAATGCTTTTATTGTTGACGTTTTTGCCTAATTATAATTGAGCAAAAAAAAGCAAGGAGAGTCGGGCTCCTTCGGTTGCGTCATCATTGTGTTCAGTTTTGCGTCCTAAGCAACCAGTAATCAAATTTCCTAATGAAGCCACCCAAAAGTCCTTATTTCTTCGAAATAAAGTTGATAGTGAAGTATTTGGGTAAGTAGTACTTTTGTTGGTAGGTAGTGACAATGTCAAACTGTGTTCTTTGTAGACGAGTGATTTTTATATAGAGAAATAATATATAAAAACTCTATCTACGACTTAAAATTAGTAAATGGCGGTGTTCCCGTTGTCCAAATTCATTTTTGAAAAAAAAACAGTCTTTGTGAGTTTGTTTAGTTTTTAAATATATGTATGTTTCACTCCAAATTTTCAAATTTTTGATTTTTACCTTTTTTTTTGATAGAGTAGGGATCTTAAATGAGCATAAATACAAACTCCTTCCACTGCGACCAACAAGATCTATTGTGGAGTGCCTCCAGGCTATCTTAGCCCACTAAGAAGGGTTTACTGAACACCCCTTCTCCCCACTTTTTGGCAAAGCAGAGAGGATCAGTGTATGCCACCTTAGAGATGGTGTCAGGAGCTAAGACATCACTTCCGAGGATTGTGTATCTAGCTCGACCCAGTGCTTCACAGTGGCACATGATGTGTTCGGCATCTTCCGTTTCCATGTCGCAGAAGCGGCAGATGTCCGTTGTTAGTTTGCCTATCTTCTTTAGGTGATAGCGAAGTGGGCAGTGGCCTGTTAGCAGACCCACAAGTATTCTGACGACCTTCTTAGGCATAGCTATAAGTTCTTTAGCCCGTTTCTTACAGAACGTCACAAATAGTTTTGCCTGTCTCAGGCCTGGGAGGTTCTGCCAGTATTCCACTCGCTCATTTCTTTCCCAGTTGTTAACCACGATTTTTACCCTTACTCGACCCTCTTAAGAGAATAGGGGTTGAGGTTCTTGAGACTCAGTCATAATATCGGTACTATATCGGTAATACATAATGTATCAGTCGTAATACATGTATTTGAAAATTCGCTCATTTACTCATACCTCTAGAATGGGACCTTTCACGGGCCTATGACCTCGCAGATGCCTCCTCGTGATCGCAGAAAACCGCGCTACCGCGATTTTTTGATAACCGAGAAACGCACAGATCTCGAGATGAGTGACAACACGCACGCAAGCGGGTCGTCGAGGAACCCGAGAGACCGTGACCTTTCCGCCTGTCATACGCGTAATGATCATCATCTTACGGTAACGTTACGGTACTTGTCTCATGCTCGGAGAAAAAAAATGTAGCTATCTGCAGTTCACAGCTATAAGCAGGGGGAAAAATGTATTAGAGATAAAAGTTGTGTTGCTCTGGCACTTGTGTTGTACGTAATGTCGAGTCGTTTTAAACAGTCGTTTATGCCCCATGTTATTGACCAAAAAACATCGGGAGTCGATTCTACAACTAATTCAAGTAAGAAAATGCCTCTTAGCAATTTTGTTTGAACCTCTTGTTTTTCCAAGTTTGTTCAACTTTGAAATTTTGTTCGTGTTTTCGACCACAAGTCACTAAAATTACCATAACTACCTCAATTTACCGTAAAAATAAGAGCACTGTTGAAAAGGGCGTCAAATGTTCCATCTTACTAGTGTTTAAAAAGAAAACTTTTTTCGGGGTCCTGATGGGTGAAAATTCAACTCGTAAAGTTCATGTAATTTATGTCAATTGGCAAAATTTCTTCTATCGGTTTATTGTTTTCAATGATGAACCTATGGATTCGACCAAGAAAAAAATTTTAACCCCCCTCAAAATTTGTTGATTTACGTTTCAAGGTACGTAGAATCCAAAAATCGAATAAAAATTTTGCCGTGCGTCCGCCGTTCGACGTACGCGGCACTTTCCTTAGTTCCCATGTACCGATTTTGATGAAATTTGGTATGTAGGCTCCATTTGGGGTCTAGTTGTGCCCTGACGCTTTTGGTTGAGGTAGGTCACTTCTAAGGGTTGAAAATTTGAAAACGCCCTAACTCAAAATATTTTGATATGAAGGTATTGGTTTTTCGTCTCTTTAGGATAGCAATGATTTTTTAGAATTTTTAGAGACCACGCGGAGCCCTGTAGGACAAACCGTTTGCTCCCTACGAGAACTTTAGGGTTCTCAGTATCGATTAATCAGAAACACGATTGTGATTCGCTAAAGAGGCCTAATCACCGTTCAAATTTTAGCTGACAACAATGGCAAAGACGTGTTCTTTGCAGACGAATGATCTATATAGAAAAATGATAAACCTCTGAGTAATAAGCAGCGTTTTATTCGATTTTTGGATTCTCCGTACCTTAAATCGTTAACCAACAAAATTTGAGGGGGGTTTAAAAATTTTTTTCTTGGTCGATTCCAAAGGTCGATTGAAAATAATAAATCAAAACAAAAAACCAAGGAATTGCGTATTGTCCCATTTGAAGTGGTGTAATTCGATTCAGAAGCTCTCTAGGCTTACTAACGATTTTACTAATTATGGCAAAGCTTTGTAATGATTTCGAATTTCTAATTTTTTTTGAGCTTTGTAATGAATCAGAACAATAGATTTTTCACGATTCACTGGATCGATTCCTCAGGTGTGATGATGAAACTTTTTTTTTAATACGCCGTTCCCAATTAATTCTAAATTTGAAATTGTGGCGCCTGGAGTCTGTCTATTGGTCTTCTATATATTTTTATTTTTAAGGTTTTTGTACTCGTAATATACTACATTTTGTGCTGATTGACTCGAAACAATCATGTAACAAAATTTAATTTCCATATATTCATATTTTATATTTACATGATTGTTCCGAGTCGATTAGCACGAAATGCAGTATATTATACTGCATATTTTCCCGTGTATATTTCCGTTAGATTGTGACTACGTAAATGAGGTGTTGTAAACCTGGAAGCCAAAGACACAAAAAATATGATGGTCATCAAAACGGTCTTGAAGTGGAACACGAAGAATCTAGAATATTTTGATGGGATATAAAGAAAACTGTACCGGCTAATGGGGTTCGGTGGTGGTGGTGGTTACGAGGGGTCGATGTTAGAGGGTCAGCTGAGTGGGGGCAATATGAAGGGGGCCGTAAAAGTGAACGAATGTGAGTGTTCATTCAAGCAGCCGACACGGGTCACGGAAGTCCTGAGGGTCACGTTCTCGGGCACCGTTTTCCATGACGGCTCCGTCCCGTGAGAAATTCAAGACGGTTTGGCTGAAGGTTTGTTAATTTATGAAAGGAGGATGACAAACGTGAGATTAAATTCGTGGTTAAGTTAGCCGTAGAAGATCTTTGGAGGTGATTGACAGACCGTAGTGGATGGCAGAGGTCGCCTTGAGGGATCAACAAAATTCAGGTAACATGAAAATGAAGGCCTGAAACATTGTGCACACTTTAAAACGCTACAAATTATTACACAAAGGTTTATTATTTTTCTATATAGATCACTCTTCTGCAAAGAACACGGCTTTGCCATTGTTACCACCACCCAACATGAAGAAAAACATCGATCGCATTTCGGTCAGCTAGAATTTCGGAGATTAGTCCTCTTCGGCGATTCACACTCGTGTTTCTGATTTATCGTAAGTTCAACCCTTAAATTCTCGTAGAGAGTGAACGGTTTTTTCCTACAGGCCTCCGCGTGGTCTAAAAATTCTATACCATCTTAAATTGATGAAAAAACAATACCTTTATATCAACATTTTTCGTTATAGGGCGTTTTCAAAATTTCAACCCTTATTTTTCAACCCTTGGAAGTGACCTACATCAACCAAAAGCTTTGGGTCACAACTAGACCCCAAACAGAGCCTACATACCGAATTTAATCAAAATCGGTCAATGCTAGGTGAGGAAAGTGCCGCGTACGGCGGACGGACAAATTGTTATTCGATTTTTGGATTCTACGTACCTTGAAACATGAACCAACGAATTTTGAGGGGGGGGGGGGGTTAAAAAATTTTTATCTTGGTCGATTCCAAAGGTCTATTATTGAAAATAATAAACCAAAACTGGGTATAGAAGGAAATTAGAAGGAATCCTGTTGATTCAAAATGAAGCCATCCTAGCATTTCTAAGCCCTTCTTAACACTTTCACTGCTGGCGCGGATTCATCCTCGCTTTTGGGCCCTTGCCAACTACTAGAGCGGATCCATCCGCGCTCTGCCCTATTATTTAAGCTGACTTTCAAAGGCTGTGGAAGGAAGGTTGGTTCAAACCTTGTTTCTGGTTTTAGTAGTGGCAAAGAACCCAAAGGGCAATATTTACATTTCAGCCGAGGAGTGTGTGGCTGCTATCATTTGTTTTTATCAGGCATCTGCCGGCGTCGTTTCCGAAACACAAAGTAAGTATAAAGTGTTTTTAATACTCTTCATCACTTATCTTTTTAACTTTTAATTCGATATTTAGTGTTACAAATTGTTGAATTGTTGGAAGTGGGTTGCTTGGTGTCCGTAGGTACCACCTACTTGTTTTTCTCCATTATTTTTGCCACCTACTACTTGATCTTCAGTACTCTGGAATTAAGTGCTTACCTAGTTGTCTATTTCTTTCGTTCAGAAAACTATGGCTCGTACGCAAGGAGGAAGGAAGAGACAGAATGAGGGAAATAATGATCAACCATCTATCAGCTCTTCGACTGATCCCCCAATCAACCATCCAGTTCGACTGGTATTCTAGTGTATTCTACTATAAGTTATTCTAGTGAAATGTTTACTTTATTTTCAATTTTATTTTATTGAAATGTTAAGTATTTTATTCGAACCTGTTCACTTTGATTTTATATATTATTTGTTCAATAAATGTTGTGCTGAATAAATGTGTCTAGTATACATGATAACCTATTTTCTCTTTCCCAGAACACTAGGTGGGCTAGCTATCGACGTACACATAGGGATGGCATATCGAATGAAATATATCGATATACCGACATCAAAAAAAAAGAAGCTATACAAACATCATTTTGGAAGAAATTTATCGATATACTCGACATATCGGAAGATTTACATGGAAAAACTCTGGCGTCCCTTCTCATCTTTTCATTTTAATGTTCAATTTTTACTTGTTAAAACAAGTCGCGATATATCGGTAAATATACCGATATTGACCGATAATATTGGTTATCTATATCTATATAAATATATCGATATATCAAACGTCCGCAAGACAAACACTTTTCGACCTTGAAACGGTTAGTAGTGGACAGGTTAAGTCGTATGATGGAAAACCAGGACATGGATTGTATTCGTGCTGACAATTCAGACAATTTTGGTTAGTCAGAAATCGAAATTCTCATTCGCATTTAGTCCTAGATTTTGCTTCCGAGTCTTCCAGGATAGCGGAAGCACTTTTCCTACTTTTCAAGATTAGAAAAAAATGTTCTCCAAACTCGAAATTTTCACTCGAGATTTATGATTTAGACCTCCCTGAGGAAAGTAACGTATATTTAAACGTAAACCTACAAATTTTGAGGGGGTTTAAAAATTTTGTTTCTTGGTCGATTCCAAAATTTATTATTGATAAACCAAAATTATCTGATTTTGTTGCTATTTTAGTACTATATTCTTTCGTTACCCAAATTCTATGCAGAAGAGTGTAGCTGGATAAGAATGAAAAGTTCAATTACTTTTGTGGTCCAGCGAATTTCTATTTCGTGTCTCCCCCAAGTTCTGCCCACCTGAGAGTCTTGTGTCTACATGTTTGAGGTTGACGGACACGCTTTCTCTGCGTACGTGGTGTGTCATGTGCCTGCATCAAAGGCAATCTTGTCCTCAGTGTCGACCACTGGAGTTGAATTGGGCGAGAGTCTGAACATTCTTGACTTTCGATGTTTTCATTACTTAATAATATGATGCACGAAGAACTACCTTTAGTCATTTCACTGTTTTGGTGGGTTAAAATTCAATAAAGTTGACTTGTTGACTTGATTTGTTGATTCAATAACTTTGACTTATTGTTGAAATTCAATAAATTTGACATCTATTGATTAATACCAATTCTGTATCCTTTTCTCGATAGCAATTGAACGAAATTACTCAATCAAACTCATTGATTTTGATGCTGCATTTCTAAATTCTTTTTTGGAAAAACCTGTATACATGAAAATTCCACAAGGATTACCTAAAGAAAATAATGATAAAGTTTGCAAATTGGTAAAGGCCCTTTACGGCCTCAGATCAAGCCCTAAAGCTTGGAATACTTGCTTAAATTCAGAACTTGAAAAACTGAAATTTGTTCGGAGTAAAGTTTACCCATGTCTCTATTTCCGTAAAAACTTCTACATTCTTATTTGGATCGATGATGTACTTATGATTTCACCTAGTCAAGAAACATCTTGCTTCTAAATTCAAAATCAGAGATCTGTCAAATAATCAAAAATTTAAATTCCTTGGGCTAGAAATTGAACGCACCAGAGATGCTCTATTTATTAGACAGACAGAGCTGATCGACAAAATTATTGATCACTTCAATATGAATGAGTGTAAGCCGTCTGCTATTCCAATGCAACCAAAATTATACTTAAAACCAGTTGAGTCAATAACTAATAAATTCGATGCACCCTACAAGGAACTTATATGGAGCTTTATGTAATTGATAATGGGTTCTAAACCCGATCTAAGTTACTGTATATCGTATTTCAGCAGATTCCAGAACTCTTATGATTCTGTACACTGGAATTATTTTAAAAATGTAATTGAAGGAAACAAGAAATTTTGCTTTGAAGTATTAAAAGTCAAGTTCAAATTCTAAATTTCTTATCACAGCCTACGTGGGTTCTGATTACGCCAACGACTTTGATAGAAAAAGTGTTACAGGTTTTGCTATAAAATTAAATGGTAATACCATAGCTTGGAGATCTCGTAAGCAGAAAACTGTGGCCATTAGCTCAACAGAGAGCGAATACTACGCCTTAGCAGACTGTATTTGTGAAACATTATTCTTACAACAACTTCTCTCTGAAATCTCTTTGAATCCAACCGTTCACATTTTTGAGGACAATCAGTCCTGCATAAAAATAGCCACTAACTTCGAAACCAGAAGGTCAAAACACTTTGACGTTAAATTCCATTTCGTAAGAAATCATGTCATAAATGGAAACGAGAAGTTAATTTACATACCAACTACAGATCAGATCGCTGATTGCCTAACCAAGGCTCTTCCAGAGCAGCAATTTGTTAAATTTAGGGAAAAACTTGGTGTTTGTAAAATTGATATTTCATGTTAGCTGAAAATACAAGCTTCAAAAAAAAATATATATATATAAATATTTGTGTTAACAAAAGTTGATCTCATTTAAGATTTAGTAATTGAAACTGTAAGTCTGATAAATTTTTTTTTCAATATTGTAAATTTTGTGATACCTACCTAAAAAGAAAATTTTTGATCTCATCTCTTACATCTATTTTGTTCAATGTTGTGTAACAGCAGATTTAACTTTAGTTAAAAATTGTGTACCATTCCAGAATCGGGGGGTTGTATTGATTAATACCAATTCTGTCAATAGCACCATATTGCCGTTCCTAGATTAGCTCCCATCAACCATTCTCCTACCACGTCCACATCGTTTCTCTCACTTGTTGCCTACTCTATTGTCTCGTTGATGTGCTCTCCTTAAATTAAAATATACTCAGTTCTAAACTAATTCACTGCAGTTTTATATTCTGCCCAATAACCTCTTTTTTTATCGTTTGATAATGATTAACAGGAGGTTTCCATTATTTTTCCGACCGTCACTTTCGACCGTTAACTCGGCGATAGTAAATTAACTAGATGGGCTTCTTATGTGCCCAGTTGTTATGTTAATAATATTTAATAAACAAAAAATACCTTTGGAAAAAAACGTCACGGTGAACATTTTTGTCGCGAAATAGGAGAGCATTGAACAAATTTTTTGGTGTAGAAAAATGACGGAAAAAATATGACTGTTAAACCGTAGGTCTACCATCCGTAGTTTTTAAAATTTTGCAACCTGTAATTATTATTAGGTATAAAACTATCATTTTTTAAAAAATTAAAAAACTTGAGAACTTTAGGAAGCATTGATTTTGATTACACCATCACGTATGGTCGAAAGTACACTAAACGGTGATTACCGTTCTCGTGTGGGGAAATTGTTTTCCAAATCCCCCAGAATTGAAAAGACTTGCCTTGCACGCTTGTGGCAATCAGAGCAGATAGAAATAGAAATGGAGCTACGTGTACAGCCCTTCCAGAGGTGTCTCACGATAAACCTAAATACAAACCATCATTTTTCTATTAAAAAGGCCGCAAAACTGAAATCCGAACTCAAAGGTATGAAGTAATTTTTTGGGTATTAAAAAAGAAGGCGAAACAAGTGAATAAAATGTATTCAATTTTATTTCAAATTTATTCAACATTTAATGTTGTCGAATCAATAGTGTCCCTTGTATTCTTGTAGTGTGAATTACATTATATTTATATAGTATTGTTATTGTGCAGACCCCACGGAGCCAGAGTGTCTGGAGTGGTGGAAGAAACTCCTGGGAGACTCGAGTACGAAGTGGCGCTCTACAAGGAAGCTCCAGCCAGGAACGCCAACGCCTCCAGCAACGAGCTGCCAGTCGACCAGGCCGTTCCCATCGGCACCAAGTTGCAGCTAAGGGCAAGAATCAATCCCAAATCTGGTAAATATTCACTAACCATGGAAAACAGATGCATTAAAAATCGTGAAATGTATATTATATCCTTTTTCGGTAAAGAGATAAATCGCTGTCATCAATTTTTTTTTTAGCATGGAACATTTATCGCAATTTTCCCACCTGAAATCATAAAGAAGAGATGCAGGGGCTATGCAAAGCCCTAAGCCACCCCGCCAACATTTTAAAAAATCGAGAAAAGGTGGTGTTGTATGATGTAATTTTGCCAAGAATAGGGTTAACTAAATTCAAACCACTCTTTCGAACCACCCTAGGGGGCTAATCGGTTCTCGGGGGTCGCTGCGCATTGGATCCAGTTGTTGGCCACGAGCCTAGTTCCTTGACGCGCGAGATGAGCCTATTAGTCCGATCACTGGGTCCCATCCGTCTCTTTGTTCTTCTTTGACAGATGGCAACTCAACCTGTGGAGGACAGCCTCACGGTGGAAAAGATTGTTTCCTTTTTGACGAGACGTCAACGCTCGTTCTAGCTGGTACTACAATGTTGCAAAAAAATGTCATATTATTCATGCGGCATTGGAGCGAATCTAGACTTTAATTTGAAATTTCCGAGTTTCTAAGCTCAATTTGTCACGAATAAGTGACAAATCACCTTCAATTCGTAATGTTTGAATGGTGCAGGAAGGCTGAATTCCCACGAACACGTATGGGCAAATTCGCTTTGATCCCTAAGAGAATCCCTAAATCGACACTCCAGAGAACAATTCAAAAACTGAAACGAATTTGAACGATTGATGTAATTCCTACCATAATTATGATTTTGGAAGTTAACAATCTATTTGGAATTTTATTTCAACTGTTGAATAATTGGCAACAATATCATACGTTTTTATTTAACTGGTATCAACTCTCGTTTTACAGCGTGGAAATTCGTGAAACTCATGGAAGTCGCTGTGTCGCCGGATCCTGATGATGCCCACGCGATTGGCAGCGTATCTCTGGTCAGAAACGGGTAAGTCTCTTCACGTGTCGATTTATACTGTCCACACTTTCGGCGGTCGTTACAACTGCTCACATATACAGGGTGTCTACAAAACAGATCTCATTCCTTCAAGGGGTCGATTTTACAACTAATTTGCAACAAAAATTACTCCTAGCAATTTTTTTAGGAACTTCTTTTCCCATTTATTTCAACCTAAAATTTTTTTCCATGATTTTGATCTTTTGTCATTGAATTGGTAATAACTCCCTCAATTTGCTGTGATAATTATAATTTGAGGATACCGCTGGAAAGAGCATTAAATTTCCTATCTCCCTTATACTAAATAAAATGTTGTCAGTTGAATTTTACGAGGAATAAAGCATCCTAAAAAGTTTACTTGGTAACTTTTCGAAAACTTTTCGTTTTTTAACGCCCTTAATGTCTAACTAAGTAGAGAATACTATCGCCGGTAAGCCTAATCTCCGCGCCATAATCTCAGCTTTCCAACGGTGTAAACAAAAAATATTTTTCAAACGAATTTATGGGAGAAATTGCTGTTTGAACGCGGAAAAACGTGATTTTTTTCCAACGAAATCGACGGTTTGACCGCTGCGGTTTCTCAAAGCACAGAGTCTCTCCGTCAAACCGTCGATTTCGTTGAAATAATGAACGTTTTTCCGCGTTCAAACACAAATTTCTTCTTGCAATTCGATTGCAAAATATTTTTTGATTACACCGTTGGAAAGCTGAGATTCTGGGGCAACTTTCAGGCTTACTGGCAATAGTTCATTGTCTCGAATTAGTTGGGCGTTAAAAAACGAAAAATTTTCGGAAAGTTACCAAGTTCCCTTTTTTGGTTGCTTTATTCCTCGTTAAATTCAAATAACATTTTTTTATTTGGTATTAGGGAGATGAAAAATGTAATGCTCTTTTCAACGATATTCTTATCACAGCAAATTGAAGGAGTTATTACCAATTTAATGACATAATGTCAAAATCACAAAAAAAAAACTTCAAAGTTGAAATAACTCGAAAAAGAGGCCTCTAAAAAAATTTCTGAGACATTTTTTGTTGCAAATTAGTTGTAGAATCGACCCTTTGAAGGAATGAGATCTATTCTGTAGACACCCTGTATAGTTAGTTACTCTTCATCCCGCTTCTTACAACCAATCGTTATGTAGCCTGCCCTCTTGAAAGAACACCTCCTTTGCCGAGCTTTCGGTAAATTTATCACACTCCTCAGGACTCAAAGAGTTCGTTACCGAGTGAACATCACATCAGCGCTAATTACTTAACAACTAGGTAGTTAAAGATGCCACCAAAACTGGTGGGAAATACCTAAGTACAAAATGTGCACACCGTTTCCTTTATCACGTTGCAAAATTCAAAATGACCCCCAGCCCAAAAAGTATATGTCGGCGGCATCGCCAGTATTCAAATTAGGCGTCACCGAAATATAATAAGCTAATATCTTATTCAGATATTATCTGAATCAGCTTCTCGATGGATCGAATGAACAAGAAGCTGAATCAGCTATCGATACTGGACGGATATATCAATGTATCGAGAGGCAGTTCGGGAGAACCCCGCAAAGGGAGGTCGGCCAAGTAATGTTTGATAAGTTAAATTCAATCGTAATGCTATTGTAGAGCAATGAAAGTCGTGTGATAATGTCGAGTTATGATTAGCGAATACGCCCTCTCCGTCATATCTATATTAATAAAAAAATAAAAACAAAAATTACATCGTTTTGTTTTTTTATACGAGATCAGATTCCAAACAACAAGAATACCTGAAGTCTATATTTTGAAGTAAGTATTGATTGGAATTGCTGGAAGTGCGCTCTCATTTGGTTTTGAAAGCAAATTGACCTTGTCCGACTCGCTCGTTACTCTCACTCCAAAACCGTCACTGTTTTCCTTCGCTTCTCAGCCTCCATTCTTCTATTTCGATCATCGCTGAAAACAAGGGTGGAACTGAAGAGTTTTTCTTCATTCCTCAGCCCCGCTAACTAGCCGTGGACCCCCGGCGAGCTCGGATCAGAAGAAGAAGGAGGAATCGAGAAGGAATCAGAAGAAGTCTATCGAGAAGAGCGGATAGGATGGGATAGTCCTTATGTCTTCAACTGGAAAGTTTCCTGGGGTTTTAAAGACAAACAATGCGAAGCGGTTAAAAGGAGGTTTCGCGGGTGGAGGGCGCTTCCGCGGTCCAGTTGAGCCAGAGACAAGTGGAGTGTGACTCTGACGGAAACTCGGGATCAGTCGATCTGTCATAGGCTGATCAATCAAGCTAAATATTTCATATCGTGCTGAAATAACCAATACTACTGTCACTCGTCAGTCTGTTCAGATTCTCTTGAATTAATGAATAATTAGTATATTGATTTTGATCGATGATTAGTATTTTGATTAGTGATCGATATCAGCCAAATTTTCATGCAATATAAAAATAATAATAAAAAACGGAGTTTGGAAGACGTTGTCTATTTCCACGAAGGTAATGAGTTATTAATTAGTTATGAGTTGTTAGTTATGAGTTATTAGTTATTAGTTATTAGTTACTGTTAGGTCATCATCACTAACAAACAATAACTGAAGGTACATCACAGAGAGCATAGCTTATACAGGATGTAAGCCTAACTGGTCTGCCATACGGTACCAGTCGATTCTACAACTAATTTGCAACACAAAATGTCTCTTAGCAATTTTTTAAAGGCTTTGTTTTTGAGCTATTTTAATTTAAAACTTTTTTTCTCGTGATTTTGACCTTATGTCATTGCATCGATCATAATTCTTTCAATTAGCTGTGATGATTACAATTTGAGGATACCGTTGGAAAGAACATTAAATTTCCTATCGGATAGGACCCTTACCTTTTTTTTTGGCCAAGGTTTATGACATGAAAAACCCTCTGAAAAGATAATTTTACGAAATTTGGGAAACCGTGAATTTTTTCAATGTCGAATTGAACAACGAGAACCAATATTTTTTCAAGATGCAAAAAGAGTAAAACCTGCGCCAAAATCTCAGCTTTTCAATGGTATAATTAAAAAATATTTTACAAACAAATTTCGGGGAAAATTTGTGTTCGAACGCGGAAAAATCGTGCATTTTTCAACGAAATCAGTGCTCCGCATAGACGATCTGAGGGGTCGGATGATGGGAAGTGGGTGGGTAGACTGATGTAGATCGCGAGGCCATCGGAAACAGGAGGTCAGAGTTTAATTCTGCCCAAAATCAGGAAACCGGGTATGAATCTGCTCTGAAACAATCAGCAGCGCACACTCATATTCATATAAGGCACGTGTCCGTGTGCCAGGAAGTCTGTTCCCCAAGGTAGAAGAGGCAAGACCGTTAATGGAGTTATGAGGTTAGCAAAGCATGACCGACGACTGAGTTAGTTTTGCTGCTACTGACCCACTTGTTAACTGTGCGGTACAGCGATGAAGAGGGGAGGATATCTAAGCTGTTGTAATTCTGATTCTAGATGAATGCCAGATGGGAAAGTGGGTATTCTTGATGTTGGTAGAGGCATTTCCTGGAGACATTTTTCAAGGCTGAAGATCCGTTAAGTTCTTCTCTTACCAACCAGAACATTTTCCGTCAACTTCCACCTTTGTTCGTGGAATTTTCGAGTAGAATCTATACTCTCTCTTTTTAAACCCAGTATAATGTAACTTTGGGTGGTGGGAAAAATTAATGTTTTTAGGAGAATGTTGTTCCTCGGGGACATTGAGAAAGGTCAATGAGCGAGCCCCTGGTCTGATTGTATGAAATGAATTATTCCCATTCAAAATTCTTTAGTTGATGTCATTATAGGGTTCTTATTGATGAAATAATAAGAAGAAAGATCGATATTCAAAGGTTAAAGGTGGATTTTCTTCAGTTCCAATTTCTGATAAAATCGCCAAATGCAGGGTGGACCTTCATGAAGGACAACCCTTCCCATTTTCCTCATAAAAGGGTCCTCGGAAAACGATATCATAAAACTGTCTGATTATCAAATGTCTAGTATCTGAACTTATAACAGGTAGACACAGTGATTGTATTTGCATGGCTTCTGGTTTACAACAGTTTACGTTTCAAGGTACGTAGAATCCAAAAATCGAATAAAAATTTGGCCGTCCGTACGCCGTACGCGGCACTTTTGCCACTTAGCATTGACCGATTTTGATGAAATTTGGTATGTAGGCTCCATTTGGGGTCTAGTTGTACCCCGAAGATTTTGGTTGATGTAGGTCACTTCTAAGGGTTCCAAAATCAATTTTGAGATTTTGAAAACGCCCTAAATAAAAAAATTTTGATATAAAGGTATTGTTTTTCCTTCAATTTAAGATTCTATCGAATTTTTAGAATTTTTGAGACCACCCGGAGCTCTGTAGGACAAACCGTTCACTCACTATGAGAATTTAAAGTTTGGACTTACGATAAATCAGAAACACGAGGGTGAATCGCAAAAGAGGCCTAATCTCCGTTCAAATTAAAGCTGACCGAAATGCGATCGATGTTTTTCTTCATGTTGGATGGTTGGTGGCTTTGCAGACGAGTGATCTATACATAGTATACAAATTGTAATTTACACAGCAAATTGAAGGAGTCATGACCGATTTAATGACATATGGTCAAAATCACGAAAAAAAAGTTTAAAGTTAAAATAACTCGAAAACGAAGGGTTTAAAAAAATCGCTAGGAGACATTTTTTGTTGCAAATTAGTTGTAGAATCGACTGGTACCGTATGGCAGACCTGTTAGGCTTACACCCTGTATAGAAAAATAAAAAATAATACACCATTGTGTAATAATTTGCAGCGTTTTTCACTACTTGTCCTATTTCGTTTAATTTTTCGGTTTTTGGTTTATTATTTTCAGTAATGAACCTTTGGAATCGACCAAGAAGAAAATTTTGACCCCCCCCCCCCCCCGCCCGCATAAAACTCATGTTTGATGAGAATCATCTCAATTTATTCAATTCCTTGGTTGTTTCAGCTGCAGAAACTCCGACTTCAACTCTATCATCCCTCACCAACCCGCGAGGTACCGCGAGCGTCATAACGAGGTCTTCTTGGATTTCGAAGCTTTCCTGCTCAGTTCGATGAGGGAGCGCTCCACTCTCTGGATACACTCTCAGATCAAAGCTTGCATGGATCCCGGCGATTGTCAACCAGTGAGTATCCTTTCCAATGATTGAAAACAAAGGATTTACCTATTAATTGGGTAAAGAGGAAATTCTCGTTCTTACGAAATGAATATCGATATTGCAATTAATTTTCAACAAAAACATCATTATAGTTTGATTTGCCAATTTTTACTTCTTCCTGAATCATAAAAAATTCAAACAAAATGCCTCATATGACGAAGTGATCCCAGCTCAGATTATACGTAAAATTACACTATCTCTGCCCCAGTTTTTTTAATATTCATTTTTAAATTGTTTATAAAAACCAGATTTTGACTTTTAAATTACTACCGTACAATACGGTGACTTTGAGACTCAAGGAGTGAGTGTGGTACAGGCACGACTTTTGAAATTCAAATTTTTATGTAGCAACCTGGAATACCGCGGAAACGACTACAATTTTTACAGTATTGAGGATCGATTGAATTTATACCCTGGTTTACAGTACGATGTGACATTTTTAACGCTCCGATATGCGCGGTATCAAATTGATACAAAATTTAGTTTTCAAAGGTTGCTATGCCCCCTATCGTGTGGATTTAAGAGTACCCTTCTCGTTACCTTCCTAACTTCGAATCCTCTTCATAACAATAATAAGTTGGCCTGTCGCAGGAGCCATCTGTAGTGTCTGCAGCTGATTTTTATCAAATCAATACACAATGCAATCCATGTAACGTCCGGAATTGCCTTCATAAAGCGGCGTTTTCTTGTCAAACTTATCGATGTTCAGAAAAATTGAAATTTTATTGTGTGTAATGTTGCCAATGAATTTTAATTGAGCAATGACACCTACATTGTCTAGTTTTAATTTTTCAACAAAAATAAGGTACACACTAATACATTTTTTTGGTATTTTTTTCCACTTCATAGTTTTGTTCAATGACTTTACTCTACACAGTTCCTATTCATATAAGTTGGTTTGCCTTATACAATAAATTTTGATATTGACAAAAAATTAACTTTCTTCTATTTCTCATAACCCTTTTCCTCTCTCAAATCACCGTTTTGTAGCCACGGTTTAAATCTAAAAAAAACATACTTTCAAAAGAAAGAGAAATTCAAATTTTGAATTTAAACATTTCAAATGATTGTGAGTCTAAATGATGTTTTAACAGGTAATATCTGCAAGCCTTATTAAAATTGGCCAAAAATTAGCCACGGTATAAATCTAAAAAAAACATACTTTCAAAAGAAAGAGAAATTCAAATTTTGAATTTAAACATTTCAAATGATTGTGAGTCTAAATGATGTTTTAACAGATAATATCTGCAAGCCTTATTAAAATTGGCCAAAAATTAGCTAAGAAAAATGCGAAAAACAGAATCATCGATTTTGGTGCCCTCTTAAGGGCAAAATGAGGAAAATAGGGAAACTAATATAAACTTAAAAGTGAACTTCAGTGCGTATGAATCCGCCATGTTTTCACCATTTTTTGGGACTGGGAATGAAAAAATTTTTCGCACTTTTTGAACCAATTACCTACTAGGAGTTTAACGCAAATTTTAATTGTTTGCATACGAGTCATTGACACACGAGTTCCTATCAATTTTTGTTTTCTGTTTTTTTTTATGATTAAAATAATGTATGTAAATAGCGAAGCATTATAATTTTTTGATTATTTATATTTGTCTAAATTAAGCCGATATTTTGAGGACGCATTCATACCTTTATAAGGAGTATGAATGAAAAATTCGAATTCTGAATTTAAATTTTGTGTTCAAATGAGATGTGAACTGAATTTCTTGATGTTCATGTTGGTAAATGGTGGCGAATTTCACAACTAAATCAGTAAAATTTAGCGCTAATTTAATTGTTTTTCAGGACTACTGTTTGGACCAGTACGAGCCCGCAGGACACGGTAGGAGAAGACGGCGGGATGCGGCAAATTCGACGGCGATCGGTGAAGCTGTGGAGCAGAAGACGGACCACACGAGCAACGGCACCACTCAGTACACTCGTTTCAAGGAGAACATCGAGTACACGGTTCTCATGCCCGGTGGTGAGCAAGCCTTGGTTTTGTACTGCAGAAATTGCCCGTAAATAGTCAGGTCAATCTAGAGTTCGGTGCCTGCAAAAGATCACGTTTGTAAAAAAAAAAAAAAAAATCAAACCCCCCTCAAAATTTTATGGTTTACGTTTGAATGTACGTAAAATCCGAAAATCGAATAAAAATTGTCCATCCATCTGCCGTACGCGGCACTTTCCTTAGTTCCCAGGGACCGATTTTGATGAAATTTGGTATGTGGGCTCTATTTGAGGTCTAGTTGTGCCCCGAAGCTTTTGGTTGACGTCAGTCACTTCTGAGCGGTAGAAAATAAGGACTGAAATATTATAAAACGCCATTTTGGTTTATTATTTTCAATAATGAACCTTTTGACGACCAAGAAAAAAATTTTGTTAACACCCCTCAAAATTTGATGGTTTACGTTTCAAGGTACGTAGAATCCAAAAATCGAATGATTTTTCCCCACTTTCCCGACTTAGCATTGACCGATTTTGATGAAATTTGGTATGTAGGCTCCATTTGGGGTCAGTTGTGCCCCGAAGATTTTGGTTAATGTAGATTACGTCTAAAGGTTCCAAAATTAATTTTGAAATTTTGAAAACGCCCTAACTCAAAAAATTTTCATACAAAGGTATTGTTTTCCCCTCAATTTAGGATTCTATAGAATTTTTAAAATTTTTTGAGACCACCCAGAGCTCTGTAGGGAAACCGTTCGCTCTCTACGAGAATTTAAGTTTTGGACGTACGATAAATCAGAAACACGAGTGTGAATCGCTAAAGAGGCCTAATTCATTCATTTTCCTAAAGTTCATTTATAGCTGACCGAAATACGATCGATGTTTTTCTTCATGTTGGGTGGTTGGTGGCTTTCCAGACGAGTGATCTATAGAAAAATAATAAACCATTGTGTAATAATTTACAGCGTTTTCAAAAACGTTTAATATTAGGGTATTGTTTTTTCATCAATTCAAAATAGTATTGAATTTGTGTTTATTATTTTCAATAATGAACCTTTGGAATTTGTTGGTTTACGTTGGTACGATTCCACATTGTTTACCCTGCGATGCCCATTATTTGTCGATTATAGTATCTAAAATAAGCAATAAAACCAATAACTTGAAGCTGTTTTTATTTTATGAGTGCACTTAACATAGATAAGAAGAATTTGGTGCAAAATAAGGTGATGCACGGATTCAATATGTTTGAGAGAGAAATGACTGACTATGATGTATTGACAACAGCTATTTGCAGCATATGCCTATAACAAAAAACGCATATAACAACTACATCACTAAAATAACCCTGAAGATGTTCTATTAAAAACGCGAGAGCTCGGACTAGCAGCAAAAGATGATCGGCTTATAATTCCTCACTCTCAAAACTAAACATTTAATATTATGGTATTGTTTTTTCATCAATTCAAAATTTTCAATTATTAAAATTATTTTCAATGATGAACCTTTGGAATCGACCTAGAAAAGAACATTTTTTCAATCCCCCTTAAAATTTGTTGGTTTTGTCAAGGTTCGTAGAATCCAAAAATCGAATACAAATTTTTCTGTCCGTCTGCCGTACGTGGCACTTTCCTTAGTTACCATGGACCGATTTTGATGAAATTTGGTATATGGGCTCCATTTGGGGTCTAGTTTTTAGAACCGAATGAGACCACATAGAGCTCTGTAGGACCAACCGTTCACTCCCTTAAAGGCCACCGGATTGGCTAAAATATTTTTTTTAATCGATTTTTTTCTTGTAGTAAAAAAAACTAGACAAGGAGTTGAATAAAAAGTCACAATCAAAAGTTCGATATTCGAATCCAAAGTGTGTTAAATAAATCATTAAAGTCATCAACTAATGCATGCCGGCACCGTACGATCGTTCATCCCTTCTGCTTCGGCGAAATCGACCTCAATTCTTTTTCTGGCGACCCTCCTCCTTATCCTGGTCTCTTTTTTTTTCTTTCTTTCTGGAAGTTTTTCCCAATTTTCTCTTGAAAAGCTGAGGCAGAGCTACTCGTAGATGCAAAACAATCTGAAGAACAACGGCTGTTTGAAGGAGTCACCACATCTGCAAGAACAACTGCTGAGCTAGTTGAAGGCTGAGGATCATATCCCGACTCAACATGTTGAGCTCTTAGGTTGACTTTTCTTTAGTTTTTTTTAAATTCTATTAGATCTCCCCGTTCTGGAGAGTTTACCACACAAAAACTGCGAAACTAACAAGGGAAAAAACACGATGAGAGTAGTAAATTGAAGTACCTAAACAAACAACGAAATTGTCACATGGAAACTCTAAAAAACAACTTCTTTTGCTGTAACATCCATATTCTTCATCTTCAATTATTCCTTTTTACATTATACGCCATTGCGAATCATACCGGGCAATAACAGTTGCGATGAGACGAGTGGAGGTGGAGTTTTCAGAAAAACTGGTCTCCTGAAAAATTTCATTTTTTCAACTTCACGTACCTTTTTCTCGTGAATGGTTCATCGTTGCAACGTGATCTAAATTTTTACTGGTAGAGTAACAAAAGAGCTTCAAATAAGTCGGATAGTTTCATCAAATCTGGCATGGCTTGGCTGGTAGGAATTTCTGAATGATAGAAAATCGGGCTCAAAAACTCTACTTTTTGATCGCACGTACAAAATATCTTTAAAACTCATATGAAAAAACTATCCGACTTATTTGAAGAACACAACCAGCGGTAGATTTCATAAAAATTTGAAGAACAGCAGTCTAGAAAAAGGGATATGAAAATCGAAAAATTGCCTTTCCCGAATGGGGGTTATCCGGGGCTGATAAGTGTTAATCGCATAATATCTCATTTCAAATGTTAGTTGATCAAATGCGATAATGCGATTGTTGTTGGTTTTTTCGACTAAGTTTTTTTTTCATGTTGTACTCAGTTGCGCGTCCTTAGCAACCAAAAGCCATATTTTGTTATGAAGACACCTACAACTCTCGGTTATTTATGTTTAAAAGAATTATAAACCTTGTAATAATTCTTCAGCGATTTATGTGTCTTCAATGAGTTCACAGCATGCGATACACACCTACAAAATATATTAGTTTTCCATCATTAATAATCTTCATGTGTTACAGACGTCTACTCGGAGCCCTCGTCGGAAGCCAACTGCCAAAATATGCTGCTGATGTCAGCAGCTCTCGGCTCGATGCTCTTCACAGCAGCCTTCCTCATGTGCTACCTCGCCGCCCGCCTTCACGCCGTTCAGTCTCAATCCGCGTCTTTGAGTCCCAAAATGTCGGCTCACTACCCGCCTAGATCAACGCTAACATGATAACTGACTGAAACGGATCGTCCATGTCTTTGAAATTCTGTCGATGACCTTTCAACATTTCCACGCCCCGTGTACAGCTTTCGGATAAAACTAGATTCAAGTTCTACAAAATTACCTTATCGATTTTAGAGTAGGTATAAGTGCAGGTGGGTACCGCCATGCCGCAAATTACCTAAATGACAAAATACCTTAGTTGTTGGAGAAGTACATCTTCGGATGTTACAATTCACACCGAAACAAGGTTGAATAATTTATTTATTAGATTTTTCACTTGAAAGCCGGAAGATGATATTTTAAGGGAACTATGCGACGATTGTGGTTATTTGTGAACTTGATGATTCCATAATGAGTAATGCATTCAAGATCATAATATTTTCTTATTTTCGTACCTTATTCGTGTATTTCAATTTCCACCTGTAGGGCAAATTAATCACCTCATCACCATTTACCTAGTTTGTTCCGTAATCTGAACACATTGTACGTCAAACAAGAATTCAGTTTGGCTACTTCGAAGAAAAGTCTTTTTGTATTTTTCGTACGGATCACTAATATAAACTTTAATTGTACCAGAATTGACACAACCCCCATACTGCCTTGCTACGCCAAAAATTCGTATCTTGACTTCACCCAACTTTCTGGAAAACGACCTAACAGGTTTCGTGGCGAAATAACTCTTTCGCAGGATTATTTTTTCTCCTTTTACCACAAGTAAAGGTTATTCTTAAAGGAAATTAGTAGCCGAATCGATCTCTGGGGTTAAAATTAAACATTTTCGAGTGTAAATTGTCAAAAACGATGATGCGAGTTTACGCTCTAGTATTCTGTTCTGAATACGCAACCAGTAGACTTAGGAATGCTAAGCACATTTTAATTCCTGAAACTTCATAATTATCTTTAAATCAAGAAACCATTTCACCTTAATTATTTTGTCATCCTTCTTGGCTCAAAGTCAATCGTATTTCATATCTGTGTTCAGAGTGTAAGAAAAAACAGCTGAATAAATCAAAATAAACATTTATGCATGTAAAGTATAAACTTAAAGTCACCACTAAAATACGAGTTTTCAGAGGCAAAAATTCGTATCATGGCGATTCAGAATGAAAGAAGTCGTATCGTCGAAATACTAAGGCCGATTCCCGTATCAGCGTCAAGATACGAGTTTTCTTCTTCTGAATCGCCCTGATACTAGTTTCTTAGCAGAATCAAGTTAACATGCCTTAACGCGAAAATCGGGAGGATTGTTTGAGGCATTTCTAATAGAGATGCGTCTCTAAAACTCCGAAAATCGGTAGAAATCGACGTTCGAAACTCCCGGGTATCAATAACTCAATTTGGTCGAATTTTCACGTTACGACTTTCTGGCTTAGCACGGTAGCATAGGTCTATGGTGCCAGACTGCGGCTGGCTCTAGCGGGGATGGAAATCGACTATCGATGTTTGCTAAAAATCGTTTTTTCTTTGACAATGAGGAATTTCACCGATTTCTGTTTGCATTTTTCCTGAATAGTTAATGGTGTGGGATAGATGAAAATCGGGCTGATTTCGGAAAATAAGTCTCCTGTTACTTTTGGGAGACAATCAAAATTTTTTATTTCAAAACTAACCGGGAAAACGGACGTGCAGCAGGAACGCTCGCTGATTGGGCTGTTCGGATCGCCGTCTCCTCCCAGTGTTGCCCGATGGGACGACGAAATCGTGTTTTCTAAGAGAAAAGTTATCAAACAAAAACAGAGGAAACCTAATTTTCCCCATCTCGCTTTTTCTATTTTTTTTTCTTCAGTTTTTCGATTTCGAACTTTACTGTTTCTGGGGACTATGGATTTCTCGATCTCAGCGCTTCAAGCGGCCATAAATGAACTATTCCAGCATGACGTCATTTTCCCGGTTTTTTTAAACATTCGTATTTTCTACACTGTTTTGTTTATTCGTAAATTAGGAAGTTCGGGTTGAAAGTTTCCCTTAGTGGGTTTTTAGAGGTGCTGAATCCGATTTTGGGGTCAAAAATAGGAAATTCCGACATGGTGAAATTCCTCATTGAAGACTACAGGGGGAAAACGGGTTAACTCGAGTTTTCTAATTTTTCAGAGCTTTTTTTTCTCAGAAAACAACAATTTTGAATTTAAGGAATACACAATTTTTCTGGAAATGCCTTCTCATTCTTGGAGTTGCATAGAATTTGGCTCTGAAACCAAAGTTCCAAAATCATACAACTGTATCATGCAAAAAAAAAAAAAAAAAAAAGGAAGAAATGCCGAAGGTCTAGTTGTTTAAAGGAAGATCGGGGCAGGAGCGTGCTCTGCGGGTTGTGCCTAAATCTCCACAGAACTTGGAATGATGAATGAACTATGTTTTCAAGTCCAAAAAAAAAGTGAATTTGTGGCAAACTTATATAATCGAACAGTGAAATTAGAATTGAAATCAAAAAGAAGCAGGCTATAAAAAAATCAAACTTACTCAAAATTTATTGGCTTTTATTGTTCTTGCGGTGGTTACACGTTTAAATTTTTTCGCTTCACGGAAAAACGTTGAATCATGGATATGTTTACTGTAAACGCTGTAAGTTTTCTACTTTGGTGTTCAAATTTTATTGTACAGAAATAGGTTTAGGTAAATCAGTAATGGACGTTTACTGCCTCAAAATACTGGTCGCCTTCAGTTTTCATTCGAGTTAATAATAATTTACAGTGCCGGGTCGTCACAAATTTTGGTGTCGTTACGCAAATTTTAGAATGACCCCCAGCCAAAAACAAATCCATGGTAAAAAAAGGTAAGAGGAGAATGGTATCAATCATAATTAACAAGAATTTTGATAGTTTTCTAAATAATTTTATGTGAGCAGTTTTCAAATAGGTATTCCGTTTTATTTAAAAATGAGATGCTATTTAAATTTTTCCTCAAAATTCCTACCATCCATCCAAAAAATAAAATAATAAAACTTTTTAAAAATTAAAATTGAGTACACTCAGCCCTGGTGTAGGTAATGTCAATTTTCAAGGTTGTTTTCCTCTTCGAATTGACAGTTAATTAATTCGACCTGATATACTTCCACCAAAGTGAGATATTTAACCGAAACCTCTTACGCCTTGTGAGTAAAAAACATAAGTTCTGAAATGACAGCTCTGTACCTTCTTTTGTACTGTAAGGTTCGTGATAGCGAATCATTCTAGATCAGCAATGTAGGCAATTACTAAGTACCTAACAATTTAATTTAATAATCCGTCATTCTTCGATGTTAAGATCTGTATTTGAATTTTCAAGAAAATAATATTGTAGGGTCAGTGACTATCAACTCTACACGAGATCAACATCGACACTCCCAACGGTTTATATGTGTCTACTTCTCGAGCTAACTTAGCAGCAAATGTACTCTCCTCTATCGCAAGTAGGGATGGCAACGATATATCGATATATGAAAAATATCGATATATTACGTTTCATGTATCGATATAGAGATCTGATAATATCGGTCAATATCAATATATTTACCGATGTATCGCGACTTATTTTCAACAAGTAAAAATTAAATATTGAAATGAACGGATGATAAGAAACCCCTGTACTTGTAAAAAAATCAAGTAATTTTATTCCAAATTTTGTAGGTATCTACGAGATGGGTTGATTTCAGACTGTTGACTTCAGCTCAGGCATGATTGTGTACTTAGTTTACACCTACAGTGGCTATCAAGGCTCAATAAATTACTTGACTTGAGCCAAAAGTAGTGGAGGCTCGTTTAGATGAAAACTACCTACTATACTAAGTGAACCTGGTTTTCATAACAATTATTTTCAATTTTGAAGAGTCATGATTGTCCACAGTATACCCCTGTCAATTTATAAATTTTTTTAACATTGCAATGACATTTTCAGTTTTTAAACTATGAATTTCGATAATTCATACCCAGCAACTTTTGAGAGTAGGTTAATACTTATTTCACTCTCGATCGATATGTCGAGTATATCGATACATTTCTTCCAAAATTATGTTAGTAACGTTTCAATTCACCTAACTACTTACTTCTTCAAGTTTTCCCAAGTAGATCTTCCGAAATGTCGATAAATGTCTTCCTAAATTATTTTTTAATTGTTTTAAAACGTTTTAAACCACCTTCCTACTTCAACACGATTTTCCAAGTAAATCTTCTGATATATCGAAATATCGATGTATCATAGGTATTGATATCTGATTGAATATATCATTTATCTGTATATCGATATATTTCATTCGATATGCCATCCCTAATCGCAAAAAACTTTCGAAGAGAACATGTTTTTCATAATTCAAACAAATATCAGATGAGAAAAAATCATACTGGAAATGGATTTAGTAATCATAAGACCGAGACATGAAATTTGATTATGTCATTCAAAATCATTTTTGTACGGTTCTAAAGTATCCACAAAGGAAATGTTCAATAAAGATTTTTATAATTTTCTCATTCAAAAAATAAAATAAATAAAATTTGATTAAAGTAAAGTAAAGCGAACAAATATTTTGAAGTCATACGAAATAAATAAATATACGAAATGAACAAGATTAAATAACAGAAGAAAAACCGCATATCAACAAAATAATATTTTGTTTGCACTCTTTTCATTTACATATTATGTAAATGAAAAGAGTGCATTGTTAGCATGGTCAATAACATTTAACTACATTCGTTCGCCAGTTTTTCCTTGTTCAATATTGTGCTTATTGGACCTATTTCTACCTTCAGTCAATTAGGCTAGGTATCACATGAATTTGACAGAGTCCCTACATGACTTCCTTCATTCAACATTCATGGAGTGCTGTTAGTGTAAAACTCCTAAAACCTAATACGGCGATGAAAGACGATATTATAGCGTGTTAAACGACAAAGAAAGATCTCTTTTATTCTCGTCTGCTGTCAAATATATTGTTTAAATCATTACAAAACGTTTCCTTGGTAATTTTCACAACGAAATATTTTGTACAAATGAAGATAAAGTTTGACCTTCAACCATGCTGTAGTAGCAACGTAAGGTTTTTAACTTTTGGGGTTCTAACTGAGGTGTTTGTTTATAGTTTTAAGTAAATTAATTTATTTGTACATAGTGTCTCGCTATTTATTTGTAATTTAATAAAAATCCTATTTATGAATGCATTATGTGTGATCATTATTTCCTCGATTTTCGCCTTCTACGACGATATAACCCTATACATTTCATTGAAGAAGGTTGAGGGTTGGAATAATAACAAAAAAACTTTCCACAAAAATGTACTTTCTCCAATAAATAACACTTCGAAAGATGAAAACAACTCGAAACAAAATATCATTCTTATAATGTTTTAGTTAGTTGAATTATAAACATTAACAGCATTTGTACTCAATGCGATCAACTTCGAACATTTTATGTTCTACATTAAGTTGTTGGGGTGCAATCACCACCGGTTTGGATCGAAAAACATTAAAATTATCTCTTATTATATCACAAGAAATTTCTTAGCTACCCTTCAACCTAAAATTAATGTTTCAAGTCAGCACGTCAAGTCATGGAAAGGTTCCACATGAAAGCCACATATCGCGTTTATAGCTTAATTCCGGCCAGTGTCACCTAATTTCAGCCACCTCTATATCAGATTTGAAATGGGCTGCTTCGCTACATCTTTCATTGAAGTCATGAGTTCACTCTCATATTTAAAAAAAATTATGCCACACACTAATGCAACAATGACTTCTTAAATTCGAATGAAAATGAATACATTATTGCATATAAATTGTACTAAACAAAAATATATCAAGTACCACACTCAATCTAATCTCTAAAACAGGTATAGGTACCTAACTAGCCTAAAATTAGTTGTACCTAGAGTATTGGCACATATTTAAATTACCTTCGTACAATTTTAATTATATTGGCACTGTTTCACCACCGAACGTCATTTTGTCAAACAAATTTGACTTCTTTTCGGCTCTAAACTTTAAAAAATAAAATAAAATAAAATACATTGTGGTATCATTTTCTGGTTCAAATTAACTATATAACTGTTAGTAGGTCTACCTTGTTTATTATATGCGAAGATTGATCTAACCAGGTCCACGATAAGATTACAAGCTGATCACGGATATATTACGAGGGTCACAAATTGGAATTTTCTATGGTCCCTTATGAAATTTAGCAAGTAAAAATATGTGAATCACGTTGATGTCGTCTGTGAACATTTTGTGAAAAAAGTAAGTTAATGAACATGATTATCCACTTTTTTAAGGCCATGGGGGACGACAAGTACGATGCAACTGCAGAGGACCTCAGAGGTTCATTCACACCTCTCGTTGTGGCATGCGATGGATCCCTGCACAGAGAATATGCCTGTTTCCTGAAGAGGATAGCAGAGGCACTCTCAGAAAAGTGGGCAAAGTCTATTTCACAGGTTACCCATTGGATAAGGGTGGAAACGCAACTGGCAGTGGTGAGGGCAGTCTCCATGAGGGTTCGAGGAACGAGGAGAAGGGTGAGATGCCTTGGGTTGGAGGACGGCGCATTGATGCTAATATAAGATCTCAGAAGAACTAAGATGTAATGAGTCATATACTCGAATATGTTAGTTCTCCAATGAAGGACACAAGGGAAACCCTGAGTGACTCATCGTGCCAGGTAGGTAGAGTGAGGTACGGGGGACAAACACGTCACACTTGACGTCACCCTCCTCCACTATCCCTTTACCTTATTAAAGTAGTATAACAGGAGGACTCGGGGCTTCACTTGGAGACATTCACACATTTGTCTTCTAACAACCGACTTGATTATTTCTTGTTCTCCCTCGTCTCCACTTGGTCTCATCGCGCCGGCCTCCTCTCCCATTTCGCCTAGGAGTTGTCTGCCCCCAACTAGGACCTAGGTAAATGTACTGCCTTTCTCCAGTCGGCGAGTAATCGCGCCGAGGATCGCAGCTGAGCTGAAATCCTTAACAAAGGCCTGCACTCCTGCATGGGGTAGGCGGTTACGCGCCGGGCAGAAAGTGCTGTCCCATCCTTCACCTTCGTTAAGTAGAAATCGACAAGCTGACGTGAAGACCATCGCCTTCGTCGACATAACATAAGAAAATCCGGCAAAGTACGCGGCAGAAATGAGCGAAGGTACCCATATGCTGCTGATCGGTGCCCTGCTAGACCAGAACGCTCAACCTCAAACTAAGAGGGCTGATGCTGTGCCTGAGAGAGGAATCAGGAAATAAATAAATGGGGAATATTCGTTAAAACCATGTCCAGCCCGTATGTATACAAGTATACATACTTGATACGCTTACATTGATAAGTTTATCAATGTAAGCGTTAGCAATCATGAGCACATAAATATATTGATTATTCGAAGCGGCTGCTTGTTTTTAATAGAAAAATCACTCAATTAGAAAAGTAGCAAGGGGTGATAAAGTCAAGAAAGGACTGGGAAGAAGGTTGGGTCCTAAGTGGGTATCCAGGTAGATCTTAATACGAGTATGAGCTCGTATGAGCCACAGGCGATTCCTCCCCATAAAACTGAAAGTTGGACATAACGGTCTGAGGGAGATGGCGATTCCTCCCGATGGGAAACAGTTGATTGAGTCGAGGTTCGTCAATTCCTCCCGATGCGCGATTGATTTTCAAGCGATTTTTTTTCAAACTGAAATCTACTTTCCAACTTTTTACACGTTGTTTGAGAAGGTCTGCTGAAGCTCTGGTAAAAATTTGAACTCAATTGGATGAGGAAAGCGGGCCGAAGGATTGGATGCTTCAGCAGACCTTCTCAAACAACGTGTAAAAAGTTGGATTCAGTCGGAGAAAACGAGACGCAGAAAAAATGTTGGAGTTTTCGTAATAAGCTGGCTTTTTTGTGGTTTTCATATTATCAACTAAGGTGGAGATGCGGCATGTGTTGGGGTTGTCCGAGGGTGGCCAATTTTTTTGTGGGGTACTTTGGTACCCAATGGAACAAAATGAGGGGGTAAAAACTTCAAATAACAAAAGTCATAGAATAAGGGACACCCTATTGTACATACAATAAACGAATTAGTCGTTAGTACATAGTGGTTTTCTTTGAGACTTACCTATACCTGGGTGGGGTGGAATTGAATAAGGGGAGGATTGCACAGGGGGAGGAATTGAGTAACCGGGAGGAAGGGCAATCAGTTTGGCAGGGAAGAATCGCCATTCTTTTTGGAGGTCGGGGAGGAATCGCCAAAAAAATAAATAAAACACTTTTGCATTTAAAAACAATAATAATTTGGTTAACGTACAACGACATAAAAATTGTATTTTTCTCGTTTTTTCCACATTTTGGTTTATTATTTTTAATAATGAACTTTTTGAATAGACCAAGAAAAATAAAATTTAACCACCCCTCAAAATTTGTTGGTTTACGTTTCAAGGTGTAAGTACGTAGAATCCGAAAATCGAATAAAAATGTTCCGTCCGTCCGCAATACGTGGCACTTTCCTTAGTTCCCAGGGACCGATTTTGATGAAATTTGGCATATGGGCTCCATTTGGGGTCTAGTTGTGCCCCGAAGCTTTTGGGTGATGTAGGTCACTTCTAAAGGTTGAAATTTTGAAAACGCCCTAACTCATGAAAATGTTATATAAAGGTATTGTTTTTCCATCAATTTAAGGTAGTATTGAATTTTTAGAATCTTCAGAGACCACGTGGAGCGTTGTAGAACAAATCGTTTGCTCTCTACGGGAACTTAAGGGTTGGACTTACATACTAACATGGAGAAAAAGTTCAACCCCCTCTCAAAACTTGATGGTTTACGTTTCAAGGCATGTACTCGTAGAATCCAAAAATCAAATGATTTCTCCGTCCGTCCGCAGTACGCGGAATTATGCCCCTTTTTCATAGAACGATTTTGATTTTTTTAAATTGTCTTTAGTTTTATTTTAAAAAATTTTTATTATGTTTTATTATTTTATTTATTTACTAAGGTGTGAAAAGTGGGGGAAAAATATTTTCAAAACGCCCTAGTTTTGAAACTCTCGGTGTACAGGCATTGTTTTTTCCTTTATTTGAAATAGTGTTCAATTTTTAAAAACCATTTGAACTATTCAGGCGATTAACAATACATCTAGGTATAAAATACACCTGGCGAATCCAGCCCTCAATCCGAACTCCTCTCCTACCACTCCTACCCCTGGCCCTTTAGGGGGTAGTTGAAAGTGGGTTCGCTCGCAAGTTTACTCTGAGGGATGGACGTGGTGTCAGAAACGCGAGTGAGAATCGCTGTCGGAAGTTAGCCAAATTTCAGATGAAAATGTTGGCATTTTCGTAATAAGCTGGCACTTTGGTGGTTCTCATGTTATCAACTTAGGTAGCGATGAGGCACGTGTTAGCATTGTCCGAGGGTGACCCAATTTTTTGTGGGGTACTTAGGTGCCCAATGGAACAAAATGAGGGGGTAAGACTTCCAGTTTTTGAAGTTTTTTTCAAAAAGCCCATATGAAGGACACCCTACTCCACATGAATGAAAAAAATAAAAATAATATTTTTATGGCATATTCCCATCGGCAAATGAGTAAAAATTAATATTACCATCAAATGTGAAATTTTTAACTACAAATATCCACGGTCCAGCTCATAAGTTCGGAATTTCGTAGCGTCGTTGAATGGGTTGAAAGGGTGGTCGAGACGGCTTATCTCATACTCGTCATGATGATGTTTGATGTTCACTTGTTGCTGATCTTTATAAATGAGTTTTAGTACTGAGGATAGTTAATTTTAATAATAATATGAAAAGTGCGATCCGATCTCCGGCCTTCAGTCGGGTAATCGGATAATTGCATAATAGGAGACGAACAACCGACAAATACAGAATGATGACCAAACTATACACGTAATAATGCAATACTGTACAGCAATATTGAAACTGTAGGTTATACAGGTCAATAATGATTAGTAGCACAATGTAAATATATCCGTGATCAACGTGGAATTCCTATATTTAAGCACAGCTTACGAGGAAATTTAGTACCTGGCAATCACGGATGATTTTTTTTCCTGGGCTTTCGAGCTCAATAATGCAAAATGACTAGAAAACAAGTAACATAATCACTAACGTAGACCTAACAATCTCAAAGACCTAGAATTTTCTCCACCAAAATTTGACTTCTACGAAAAATACTATGTTCTAAAGTACTATACGACTAGAAAAAAATTGACCGTTATTTGTTACTCCAACTCATCGTTTACATACAATTTTCATTTTGGGGTTATTGTTGAAAAATATGAACCATGTTCTTCTAAATTTCTAGTGAACCTTCCTTATTTCGTTCGTCACCTTGACGGCAATCCATTATAGCTTCAAGTTTTGTGAATGGGTACAGAAAATCGTAAATACGTGAGGCAGTTAGAATTAGTTAGGTTCCGAAAACTCAATTGATTTTCTAAGCATTCAATACTACCTATACACTGATAAGTCGAAATCGGAGTCCAAATAGTGCTACTCAAACAATACACGTAAACAACCATTAATTCTTTCATTTTTAAATTTATAAATAATCATAATTCAGCATGATGGTATATTAAATATTCGGCACAAGTCAAAGACGGCCTACTAGCATCATTTCATATTTTGGCACACCATTTTAGTTGATCACAATGAATTTCGTTAATTGAAAAGCTCTATGAAACAACGATTGGTTCAACAAAGCAGAGATGAGTTGATGAGAAACCTGCACAACTAGATGGCAGCACCAATCTTTACTTGGAGGTAATAAATCAATGGTACCTAATATCTAGAATAACCTACTTGGAATTTTCTTTCTGAACATTAAATTCAAAACAAAATGTTATAATAAATCCGTATCGATTATGATAACCACAATTGAACTAATGAACGATTAATTTCTCTTCAATTACTCACAATTTAATAAGTAACTAATACAATATTACAATATCAGGATATTCCGACAATCAGTTTACGGTAATTCAATTCCTGCATTGCGACTAGTAGAAACTCGTAGTTTTTTTGTCATGATTTGACTTTTTTTTAGGAGATACCTGGAAAGGCAAAATATCTTATAGGTAACTTGATGACTTGCTTCGGAATATTGCTGTGAGGAAAACAATGTATCGAGCTGTGGTTGAGTTTGAATGTACAATCTGGTTTTCAGGGCAAGAAAGGTGCAGTTTGTACACGTTGCCTTCAGGCAATCATAATTTGATATATTAATATAATCACGATATTGGTAGGGTTAAGACTTTGCACTGGTAACCTTCAGCATCCACCGGTGGGTCCACATTTCAAATGCTTCAATACGCTTAGAAGCATCTGGGTTAACCCTAATTGGACCTTGGTATCACCAGTGTCACCGAAAACATCTCAGGAACTCCACAGCTGCTCCAAAGTGTCACTGGAGTAACCAAAATTGAATTGCAATTTTAAATTTAATGGACAGCAGAATTGTTTGTGGGCCATTGGAAGTCACAAAATATAGTTAGGATAAAAATTTGAAAGGAAATCGATGAACAAATTTTCAAAAATGTTTCTTAACATAATTTTTTGACTAGTAAATCTCACAAAAAATGGTTCGAGAAATTCAACTCAGTCCATTAATTTTTTAATTCGAATTCGTGACATTTAGGAACAGCTGAGGAGTTCCTAAGATGTTTTCGGTGACATTGGTGACACCATGGTCCAATTAGGGTTAATGTCTACGTCTCGACTAAATAGTGGAGAACAGAATACGCAATATCAAATCCAAAGGGAGATCTCTGCTTCTGACCACGATACATCCTCATTCTTTTTGATACAGAACGAGCCTGCTTAATGAGAGAGGGAATCTCAGAATGGTTACAATGGGGCTGATTATTCATTTCAGGAACCCCTGGATTAGATTCATCGTCGATGATCAAGTTGAAACGATCCAAATCTCACCTCGACGTGGTTTTCTAGCACATGGAGTATAACCCTTGTACAATCCCAATCTGAAGAGCTCAGAACTTTCTGCCTGCTAGTTCCATTATAATTGCACAGTCAGGGTAAAGTCAAATGTAATTCGCATAAATATACTTGCCCAGGGAATATCCTAGGTATTAGCTTGTCTAAGACAAACTAGATTCACAACCTCCTTGTAAATCTAGTAGGGTAGGTGGGAAGAAGATCCCGCAGGTTCAAATGGGTGTGTTCTAGAAAATTCTAATCTAATCTAATCTAATCCACTTAAAATGACAAACCACTGCGACATCAATAAATTGCTAGAAAATTTTTTGTTTTTACATTTTATGTTATGTTTATTGTTTATGTTATGTTACCTATGTTTACATTTTGTGTGTAACTAGACTGCCAGAATCATTAGTCTGGGAAACCCGGGTTCGATTCCTGGCCGTCACATCAAAATTTTTTGCAATTTAATAAAATACGAGTTTATTACATAATCTCGTATTTTATTAAATTGCAAAAAAACCCTATATTATAGGGTAGCTCACGATTCCCCCCCTTGCTAAAATAATCCAAATAATGGTATTTTTTTTAATTTTGTTTTTTAATTTCTCTTTTTTTAATTTCCTTATTCTTTATTGCAGATTTGGATTCTACGTGAAATTTCATGAATTTTAGACCCCTCGACCGAGGTTTTTGGTTGATTTTCTTTTTTAATTTCCCTATTCTTTATTGCAAATTTGGGTTCTACGTGAAATTTCATGAATTTTAGACCCCTCAACCGATTTTTTTGGTTGCGCACATGCCGTCCAGTGAGCACGCAAACACGCGCAACCCCTGGATTGTTCCAAAATTGAGATAAAGGTAGACCCCAAGTGTGATACATGTTTTTTCATTCATTTTTGACGCTGAATCACGTATTGGTATCCATTTTTGAATATTACTGGAATTTTTTGAAAAATGTGACCAAAAATTAGGTGGTTTTAATTTTTTTTTTTAAATCGCTCTTTCTCCATTTTATGAGTTGCCATTGTTTCCATGTTGCCATGAGTTTCCATTTTATGGGTGGCTAACTCTACTCCTAAATTTGGAAGGAGGGAAAGACAATAAAATTTAGGGGTAGTCAATCTGCAATAATAAATATACCCATATTTATTATTGCAGATTGACTACCCCTAAATTCTGCTGGGAACCCTCCCATATGAGATAACAAAGTTGGTGTGAGTTGCGCACCGTGATCATATTTGAGATCCTTGGGAAAGATCATGAAGATTCCAAAAAAAAAAAAAACAACAATTTACCACTATCTGGACGATATTAGCCGGGGGGGGGGGGGACAACTCGTGAGCCACCCTGTATATAATTTTGCTGTTGGGATCTTATGTCTTAAGTAAAGTAAATGTCTCAATGGTTTGCAAACTCGTATGGAAGCATACTCTTCATGTAAATTTTTGGTTAAGGCAAAACTGCACTAAATTAAGGTACAATCATGACGTTTTTAATGATTTTTTTTCTTTTTTGTTTGTTTGAATCTTGGTTACGAACTCTCAAAATCCTTCACTACTAAAAAGGTTCCATGGAAATATTTGATTTTTTCTTTTTTCAGTACGCCTCATCACGAATGGTGCTGGAACTTCCCCCACCTGCCCTGTTGATTGATTAATGGACTATTACTCTTGCACTATCAAACTCACCAACAACAAATATACGTTTTGAAACGTTTCCACACAATTGTCCACATCAATTTTTGACTCAAAATCGGTTAAACTTAACAAAAATTCACAAACACAAATGACTAGTTATGACCACCTATTCTAGTTAGTAGGTACTACTTGGTAATAAGCTGCATGTAGCTTCCCTACCACCGCATAAACTACACATTCTTGATTCCCCACGCCTCTACTCAAGTTTAAAGAGTTAAAAAACATGGACCCTCGAGTCTAGAATAAGTCCGTAGATTCGATACATAAAATATACCTATTTATCATCAAGTATGCCCCCTTTACAACACCAAAGAATTCAATAAATTACGACACTTGCTGCAACATTGTGGCTCTTCGAATGAAAAATAATTCGTCTTCTATTTGTTTGAAAACTTCTACACCATTGAAAAATGTGGAGAAAAAAATTGATATGTGATTCGTTGATTCTGCTATTTAAAAAACACTGTCGTCAGGGGATTTATTTCGTAGGAGAAGTGTTGATGATTTTTCTTTTTAAATGCGCCTTACTCAGAAATGCATGTTTTCTAAAATATATTTCTTTATAAATAATCTCAGACTCGTAACCGACTGTATAACGATTTTCATCACCTTCCTTTAAGAAATGCTTCTTCTATGTGAGTACTGATAAATATCAATATTTCCAATAAATACGAGTATTATCTCAATTAAAATATTCTGCTATTTTTAAAACACTATGTACTTAGAAAATTCTGGTAACAGTAAAAATTTAATTTTTTCACTATGAGAAATGCCGTCTATTTTGAGGGTAGTGTTGTTCAACTTCGTCATAATTAGGCCCTAAACGAAATCACAGAATAACATAGATATCATAAAAAGTCCTTTGAAAAAACATTATTTCCTGCATTACTTTAATAACAATTTTTTGTCTACCTACAGTTTTGTAAACTGAGTTTTTTCTCAACTTGATTGTCTAAGCTCTTTGTGTCAAGCAAAGAACATGGAAATTTCCCTCTGTTTTATTGAGAGGATACACATTTTGTTAGTTTTATAATAATTTAATTATTATTTATAGAGAAGAAAAACGGTAACACTATCACTTTGAAACAAAGGTAACGTTTTCATCGTGCCCTAATATTATTATGAAAGACCATTTTGCAGAGCGTTGGCCACCAAACAATAATACCTTCAATCGATTTTGTCCATTGTGGTGATTAGAACTATCACAATTTGAAAATTTCCACAAATAATTGAATTACAAGTATAATTGTGTTTTATCTGAGAGTTCGCGATACCGAAGAGAATTGAACATACCGCATTATGCAGGGAATTTATCACTCGTGATTTGGAGTTAGTAAGCGGCTAGACGGGATTCATGATACGAGGGTGAATCAAATTTGAACCGGAATTTCTTCCGTGTGGCAAGTAGAGCGCCGGGAAGGGGCTTTCGATCCTGGGGGAGGTGTTGGTGGGGATGATTCGCCGACTCCTTAGTGTTTGAATTTTTGAAAAAATGGTGTTTAAATGCGGAAAAACTTTATGGACCTCAAGAATAGAACACTGACATAATATGACTGCCCAAGGAGTACGAATGGAAGAAATCACACCAGGAGCTACTGAGGGATCACTTTTGGGACTTCTATGGAACGCAACGTACGATGGTGTCCTTCAATTGGAAATGGACTGTTTTCTCCTGTGATATGATGATGACGTAGCATCAGTATACTCAGCCCAAGCCAAGTTGGAGCAGATCGCGTCACTAGTAATGGAGTGGATGGAAGATCACAACCTGGCACTAGTTGCAGCAAAGACAGAAGTAGCCATCTTCACACATAAGCTTGTACCTACCGTTATCACAATGTGAGTCAAACTGCTCTTCTGACAGACCTTCTGTCCTTTGGTGTCCCAAAAAAGAAAGTTGCTCAAGGATCCTAATTTACCTCTTTTGGAATAAGATATTATTGGACGAGGTGAATTTTATCGACCTTGTCGTTCAAATTTGCAAGAGCAAAAGATGAAATTGCCTACCTGTAGACGATTTTTGAGGTAATAGTGGTTATTTTATACAATTTAACGGTACGTATATCAATGAGGAAGTGCGTATCTGATTCACGTATCGAAGCTACCAATGAAAGTTGTTGAATATTTAGTTAATATTTTGTACATAATGCGATTTATTCTGCTTCAAATTTTGTAATGCATTAGGAAATGTGAAAAATACGTAAAGCATTTTAAAAAATATATTTACCGAGCGAAAATGATTTTTGATGGTATATTGATGGTGGCGTAAACCCTCACAATATAGCTCTTTTACATTCATTTTCTACGTCGAATATTCGTTTAAATTGCCGTACAACTGACAGCTGTACTCAACCATACCAATCTATGGCGTAGGGCAAGATTGACCAGGCAAGCATCCCTGGAAGTCTATTCGCTCTTGACGCGTCCATTGCTACCGTTCATGGCTCCGCCAACCGGTGTTTGTCGGTCTCCGACCGCTTGTGACGCGGAGTGGGCTTTTCGACGCTTGGCCCAGGCTATCTCCTGGTGATACATCCCTTCGGTTTTGTGGGATAGGACCGCGAAGGCTCCGCTGGCGACGAAGACGTAGATTTTGAACCAACAAGACGACACAAACAAGTAGATACTCATGAAGACGATACCAGTCCAGAAAATGGCAGCAAGGTAGACGCCGTTGCTCAGTGGTCGCGGCCACCTAAAATTTGATCGAGAACAGGAAACAAATTAATCATATTTATTCTCGAAAAAAAAAAGTTACATTTTTTCATCCTCCAGCAAGAAACACCTTTTTCTACTACTGTCATCATTCTGGTAATTTTATGTCTATTTATTCTAATTATGACTGAGCATTACTTCGATAGCCTGCATTTGGCATCCTCATACCTACCCATTTCACTTGGGACTATCCTCATTACCTCATGCCTACCCATTTCACTTGGGACTATCCTCATTACCTCATGCCTACCCATTTCACTTGGGACTATCCTCATTACCTCATGCCTACCCATTTCACTTGGGACTATCCTCATTACCTCATGCCTACCCATTTCACTTGGGACTATCCTCATTACCTCATGCCTACCCATTTCACTTGGGACTATCCTCATTACCTCATACCTACCCATTTCACTTGGGACTATCCTCATTACCTCATACCTACTCATTTCACTTGGAACTATCCTCATTACCTCATACCTACCCATTTCACTTGGGACTATCCTCATTACCTCATGCCTACCCATTTCACTTGGGACTATCCTCATTACCTCATGCCTACCCACTTCACTTGGGACTTCCAGATGGTAGGAATTAGGTAGCCTGCTCTCCTTTCTTCCAAGATTGGGTTTTATCGCACAAGTCTTATTTCAAGTCAATATTTTACTAAATCATTATGACAATTTTTCTAAGAATTTCTCAACAACAACGATTTTTATTATCTTTATGGAACATACCTTATTTAGGATGGGCGTCTGAGTGAATTAACTCATAACTTCGATATACTTTTACAAGTAGACAGTATAGAATTTCTAAATGTATGTCCAAAGGGAGGTAAATACTCTAGATGTACTTGAAAAATACTTAAGAAAATAGGAAATCACCATTAACATGTCTTACAGTATGTTGTTACATTCACAATGCTTTTGCCTCCTTTCACTATGTTGGTCTTGATTATCCCAGTCCCTTCCAGTTCTGTGCCGATAGGATTCAAATTCATTTTTGCATCTAAGGAATCCCCCATCCTTATTTATGTGATATTATATCGCTTTGTAAAATGTTGATATCGGTGAATCGCAATCTACTTCTGGGCCAATGTTAAATAATGATCATAATTCACTGGTATTTAGTTACTGCTAAGCTATTTGGAGTGTAATTTTGACGGGGTTTAGTCTAAGTATTAGTTTTACAACAACACCCCACCTTGTCATTACCAGGTAATCGGTATCCAGAAGATGAACTTCGTAGTATGATAAAAAATTGGAAACACTCCACAGTCATGTTACTGTCACTTGCTGGCAATTGGTGAGAAATATAGGAGAGAATAGCTTCTTCGTTATGGACGAGTAAGTAAAGTGAACAACCATTTCAGGTTGGATTCTCGTCCGACAACTATTACTGACGTCGCGGACGTCATCAGCTTTCTTCCAAAGGGAAGATAAGAATTTGTATCCTCACCACCCTGGGTTGGGACGAATAGGGCGATGTGATCCCCGGCCGCCGAAAAACGCACGCTGCCGGCGATGAGTCTTGAACCCACGATCCCCGCAGAGGTCGGTCCAAAGTCCACCGCCAAACAACGACACCTCAACGACCGTAGCCAAACCGCTGCCGTTATGGACGATGAAAAGCTATATTAACTGTTGGTAAGTGTAGGAAACCTACTTCATGTACAATTTTATTAAATAAATCAGGTCATTGGCACAGGGTTCCCCCAGAGGGGAAACAACCCCTCAACTTGACCTCTCTCGAGCCCGGCAAGGGGAGGAGAATCAAGTGGAGGGATCCCTCTCAAATAGCCGACGGCTCAAGCCGTCGTGGTCAGTAGGTGGAAGCCCCGAGCCAGACTA
Organism: Apolygus lucorum; assembly: GCA_009739505.2. Classification (NCBI taxonomy): domain Eukaryota; kingdom Metazoa; phylum Arthropoda; class Insecta; order Hemiptera; family Miridae; genus Apolygus; species Apolygus lucorum. The sequence continues at coordinate 5,235,641 of CM019169.2, forward strand.
CCTCTCTCAAACTTCGTGTTTTTAAATCTATCAAACCTAAAAAACCTCTCCAAATTTTATTTTGGTCAGTTTACGGTTCAAAAGAGTTATTATCAGATCGCTTGTACAGGGATACGTCCCTGGTAGCACTTTCTGTTAATATCTCGCCCCTCAACCAAATTTCTCCCCTACTCAATTTGCATGTGAAGGGCTCGCCTTGGTAACACCTATTGAGTAGTACCTCAACCTAAATAGCTTGCTTGTGCAGGGAAATTCTCCCTGGTAACACCTGCTATTCCTTTCCAACTCCAGTACATTATGAATCACTCACTAGTGTGTGGAAATTCCACGGTAGCACTTGTGATTTATACGTACAAACCTCCTTCCAAATTTCCGAACCAAATTCAAACAAATTCAAAAGCTAACTATAAGCTAGCTATAAGCTAGCTATTTCTTAGCTAACTATAAGCTAGCTATTTCTTATTAGGAAACGCAATATAGTATACAGGGTGTAAGCCTAACTGGTCTGCCATACGGTACCAGTCGATTCTATATCTAATTTGCAACAAAAAATGTGTCTTAGCAATTTTTTTAAAACCATTTGTTTTTGAGTTATTTTAACTTTAAACTTTTTTACAAGTGATTTTGACCTTTTGTCATTAAATCGGTCATAACTCTATTAATTAGCTGTGTAAATTACAATTTGAGGATATCTTTGAAAATACCATTAAATTTCCTATTGGATAGATGCCTTAACTTTTTTTTGAGTCAAGGTTTGAGACATGAAAAAGTCCTCTAAAAAGAAAATTTTACGTAATTTTGGAAACCTCGCATTTTTTCAATCGTAAATTGAACTACGAGAACCCAAATTATTCCAAAATGCAAGAACAGTAAAACTGCGCTAGAATCTCAGCTTTCCAATGGTATAATTAAAAATTATTTTACAACCAAATTTAGGGGAAAAATTCGTGTTTGAACGCGGAAAAACGTGCATTTTTTCAACGAAATCAGCGCTCTGGCCTCCTGTTTCCGGTCTACTTCGGCGCCGACCCACCCACTTCCATCGTCCGACCCCTCAGACCTTCGAGGCGGAGCGCTGATTCCCTTGAAAAAATGCACGTTTTTCCGCGTTCAAACACGAATTTCTCCTCTAAATTTGTTTGAAAAATATTTTTTAATTATACCATTGGAAAGCTGAAATTTTATTGCAGTTTTTAATGTTCTTGCATCTTGAAATAATTTGGGTTCTCCTAGTTCAATTTGCGATTGAAAAAAATGCGAGGTTTCCAAAATTACATGAAATTTTCTTTTTAGAGGACTTTTTCATGTCTCAAACCTTGACTAAAAAAAAAGTTAAGGCGGCTATCCGAAAGGAAATTTAATGTTCTTTCCAACGGTGTCCTCAAATTGTAATTTACACAGCTAATTAATGGAGTTATGACCGATTTAATGACAAAAGGTCAAAATCACGGGAAAAATGTTTAAAGTTGAAATAACTCGAAAACGAAGGGTTTTAAAAAAAATTGCTAGGAGACCTTTTTTGTTGCAAATTAGATATAAAATGGACTGGTACCGTATGGCAGACCAGTCAGGCTTACACCCTGTATAGTAAAGATCGAAGCAATAGTTCCTTTACAGTAGGTTTACGAGTTGGTATGTTTGAAACTACCAGTTGAGTACTCTGTTGATTCTTACTTCACTCGAATTTGTAATAGTTACTCTACCATGATATTATCTTGAGTTATTGTGTTCTGAGCTGTTGGTCCATCTTCACCTGAAGATAATTTACTACCTGATAAATTATGATTGAAACGGATGGTACAAAAATTACTTATTATAGAACTCACCGATTCAGTTTTTGTTGGGGATCTTCGAACATTCTTCGACTCGGATTCGAATGCGAATAAAAACCCGATAGTTTTTCCTCTTTGTCTTTCCAGAGAGATGAAAGCCACCCTCTCAGATTTTCTTCTCCGTTGGGCAAATCGTCGATGCCATACCTGAAAAGTGACAACGTTCAAATTACCCACGAACTACTCATGAGGGACAATAAAACATTAAAAGTGTTCCACGAAGTTGGCTATATTATGATCTGATCACGATACAATTTTGAGCCAAATCGTCAGTTTGGAAGGTATTGAGAATTAATTATTTACGGCGGATTTTACAACTGTCCGAAGAGGCTGAGATTTGATTAAATTCTTATGGGACCAAAATTCCACAAAACGCTACAACTTGACAGTTTCACAAGAACATATTGACCCTAGGAAAGCCCTATCCTTAACCCTAGTAGTGCATTTATATTTACTTGCTCCGTGGATGTCACCCTGGGGTCGACGGTGACCCCACGACTTTAAATATCCATAATTCCTAACAAAGTCAAAAATATATCATTTTTACAATTTGAAATATATATTAATATATATTAAAAAAATATGAAAATATGAAAACATTTGAAATATATATTATTTACAAATATGAGGTTATCACAGGCCAAAAGTTATTTTTCATGATTTTTTTCTGAAACATCAACAAATTAATTTTTTTAAGTCTCGAAATTTCTTACGTTTGAGTAATTGAATGTTTTCAGAAACGACCCCACAATGCAGTCCTGGTTAATTAGAATGTCTACATAAAAGTAGCTACTGATGTTTTTCATATGCAATCCCTCTTTCTTCCTATAAATCTTGAGGTACTTCCTGAGTTAAACAGCAAACTGGTGAGTTAGATCTTTCTCCACAATTTCATACAATTGCCTCAGTTGCTCAACTGCCTAAGTGCTTCCCGTTCGTAATCTACTGTGTTGATGACTATGATAGAATGATTTTGATGGATTCGTCTGATTTCGAAGACTTCAGTTCATTGTTCTTGTACTGTCAAATAGTGAGGCCTTAGAGAGTCTAGAACTCCTGCAATCGAAGTACGTTGAAACAGTAGGGCGATGTACCTCTCCAGTGGGTGTGCGGGTGCTAAACTTGATCCACTGCTGATTTTCGAGGCAAAATCTGATTGTGACTTGAACTGTTGAAGACATGGGTACAATGAAATTTTGACCTCTTAAATTTGTTCAAAATTCCCGGCTAACGAAAATGGCTGACTAAATGCTTTACGTTTGTTAATTGAACATTTTGTTACAAACTTGGAATCTTTGCTAAGTAATAATTCAAGATTCGCTGGCTGAATTCAAGACCGGTGTAAGTGCGAATTTCACGTTTTTCTGTTTCGGTTTATTATTTTCAATAATGAACCTTTGGAATCGACCAAGAAAAAAAAATTTTTAACACCCCCTCAAAATTTGATGGTTTACGTTTCAAGGTACGTAGAATCCAAAAATCGAATAAAAATTTGGCCGTCCGTCCGCCGTCCGCCGTACGCCGTACGCCGTCCGCCGTCCGCCGTCCGCCGTACGCGGCACTTTTGCCACTTAGCATTGACCGATTTTGATGAAATTTGGTATGTAGGCTCCATTTGGGGTCTAGTTGTGCCCCGAAGCTTTTGGTTGATGTAGGTCACTCCTAAGGGTTCCAAAATCAATTTTGAAATTTTGAAAACGCCCTAACTCAAAAAATTTTGATATAAAAGTATTGTTTTTCCTTCAATTTGAGATTCTATAGAATTTTTAGAATTTTTCGAGACCACGCGGAGCCCTGTAGGACAAACCGTTCGCTCCCTACGAGAATTTAAGGGTTTTTTTATTGAAATATATATATATATAAATCAGAAACGAGTGTGAATCGCAAAAGAGGCCTAATCTCCGTTCAAATTTTAGCTGACCGAAATGCGATCGATGATTTTCTTCATGTTGGATGGTTGGTGGCTTTGCAGACGAGTGATCTATATAGAAAAATAATAAACCATTGTGTAATAATTTGCAGCGTTTTGAGTTGGTTTCTATTTTCATTAGATGACACCGACGACAACAGTGAATTTCGCAGAGTCGTGGAAGAGACTGTACAGACGTGTGTTTTGGATGCTGGCCTCTCAACCAATATTTTTGTGATATTTATTGAAATTTATATTCAAATTAAACGATTCGATGTTATTTTCTCAAAATTTCTGTCATATCCGAATTTTTAAAAAAATGTAGCAGATTTTGGTTTATTATTTTCAATAATGAACCTTTGGAATCGACCAAGAAAAAAAATTTGTAACACCCCCTCAAAATTTGATGGTTTACGTTTCAAGGTACGTAGAATCCAAAAATCGAATAAAAATTTGGCCGTCCGTCCGCCGTCCGCCGTACACCGTCCGCCGTACGCGGCACTTTTGCCACTTAGCATTGACCGATTTTGATGAAATTTGGTATGTAGGCTCCATTTGGGGTCTAGTTGTGCCCCGAAGCTTTTGGTTGATGTAGGTCAGTTCTAAGGGTTCCAAAATAAATTTTGAAATTTTGAAAACGCCCTAACTCAAAAAATTTTGATATAAAGGTATTGTTTTTTGTTCAATTTAGGATTCTATAGAATTTTTAGAATTTTTTGAGACCACGCGGAGCTTTGTAGGACAAACCGTTCGCTCGCTACAAGAATTTAAGGGTTTTACGTACAATAAATCAGAAACACGAGTGTGAATCGCAAAAGAGGCCTAATCTCCGTTCAAATTTTAGCTGACCGAAATACGATCGATGTTTTTCTTCAAGTTGGATGGTTTGTGGCTTTGCAGACGAGTGATCTACATAAAAATAATAAACCATCTATATACATAAAACGCCAACCGTACGTACGTACGTATGCACGAGGGGATGGAGGGGTCGTGGGAGTGGGGAGAGTCGGCGGAATCGGAGACGGGAGGAGTTGGGGGCGGGAGGAGTTGGGGGCGGGAGGAGTCGGAGGAATCGCTTTTGCCTACTTTTAGTAGGCTTTTCAGCTAGTTGTGTAATAATTTGCATCGTTTGTATATAAGACACTTTTGCACGGTAACAATTTTCGGAAAAGCCGAAAATATTCAGAACAAGACTGTCTCATCTACTAATTAACTCTTGAATAAATAGGCTCAATTTGGAGGTAAGTATACCTCAGCTGTATTAAGTTTGGGGTCAAAGTTTCAGATCACTGGCTCTAATAGCTCCAAAGATGTTCAACATTGAATTCTTAGCAAAATTTTCAACCGCTCGCCCTGAAAAATTTTGTAATTTGCACTCAAGCCAATCTCGAATTTGGCCAGCGAATATATTTCGTTAAATATCAATAATCTATTGATTGTTGACAAACTTTGATAATTATTAACCTCCAGCATTTCTCCAAATTCTAGAACGAAAATCTTCGAATCGCAAAAGTCCCCATCAAAATAATGATGATGTACAATGATTTCATGATAATGATGATAAAAATAATGATTACAACAATTATTTCAGTTATTCAACTAAACTTTAGTTTTTGACTACCTACTATTTTACCAACTTTAACTATAATTTATTGTTTTTATTTCATACATGTTGCTATAAAATAATGTAATTTCAAATTTTCTAAGAATGACCTTGAATGTCCTAGGTATGTTTTTCAAGGCGTTGGGGGAACAAGAAACTTGGACCCCTTGGAGGCCCCTGTCTATCAAATATCATTATTTATTATTTATTATACTTGGCACGATTATAAAAGCCTTGTAGCAGTAGTTACCGACCTTTTGATGTTGAAATGAACACGTTCGGGAAAATGTCCTCTCGCAACGTCAGATTCCGTTTCAGGCATGTTGTCAGGGTACCCGACTGTCAAATCATAAACCGCGTCCAAACGATCATCTGAAATTTTTTAGTTATACATTTAAAAGAGAAAAAAAGTCTTTTTTAACATAAGTATTTGATTTTTAAACGACGAGTAAATGATGAATATGAACTTTATTGTTTATGAGCCAATTGGAATGTGGGGCTTTATTTGGGCAAATGTTGGACATTTTGAAGTAGTTAGAAAATTTTTCAAAATGCCCTCAGTTTTCTACGAGTATGTTTACCAATTCGAATCAGAAATACAGGGTGTACCCGAAAACGTCCCCCCCCCTCCAGCTAAAATCGTCCAGATAGCGGTTTAAAAAAAATTTTTTGGAATCTTGATTATTTTTCCAAGGATCTCAAAATGACTACGGCGCGCAATTGTGCGCAAAGCACACCTACTTCGTTTTTTTTTCAAATGAGACCCCCTTCATTTTTTATTACAGATTTGGATTTCTACGTGAAATTTCATGAACATTTCACCCCTCAACCGACTTTTTTTATCGTGCGCAACCCGCTCATCAGGCGCTCAAAGATTCTCAACGGGCTGCGTCAAAATGTGCATGTACAAAGTACCCAAGACACATGAGATTTCAGTATTTTTTACGCTGAATCACGTGGTGATGTTACTGCATTTTTATCAAATCATCGACAAAAAATAAAATTAAAAAAAAAAGAAAATGGCCTTTTTACTCACTATTCACTACTAAAATGGTATTTTTACTCATTTTTTACTCACTACTAAAATAGTATTTTTCCGATTATCTTGGAAAAAAGTTTTTAAGTAGACAGGATAGTTCTTCGCTTAAAAAGCCGTTTTCTTTTCAAGAAAAAGTATATTTTTCGTCGATAATTTGACCATAATTTGATTGGGGACGTTTCCGGGGACACCCTGTATATTGAAATTTTCTCCATTCTCTGAAGTAGAGTTGGTATGCCAAAAATCGACTATTACCAGTAATTCATACATAATTCTATTGCTGTAAATCGTAATGTATCAACTTATTACCGATCTACTTACTATGATTCATTCTTTCTACCAAATAAGAGAAACCTGTGGTCTTTGGATGGAGAACCTGAAACAGAGTACCATAACATTGTGATCATGACGGGCGTTAGGGCTGGACAGGTTCCTCATTTGGTTTTAACGACAATTTTTGTATTTATAACTAAATGACTCAAAAATTATTAGCTATTTTTTTCAAAACTTGCCTGTGAGTAGCGATCGAGCCCCTTTTGATCGGCGTAGCTGTTACTCCGAGTCATGCTTTTTTCAGTCAAATCCGTTCCCTCGGGGAAAATCAATACCTGCAAGAAATCATTGTAATTTTCAGCACATTTTGACGATGAAGACATTATGAAACTGAAAATATCTCGTCAAAAAAAGCATTGACAAAACACAAATTTCGTGAGTTTTACACATAGTACGAGTATTTACGAAACAATTAAAAATTATGTTCACAGTTGTAAAGCTCGTGTTTTTAAAAAACTGTAGGTACCTAATATACCAAATTTCAAATAAGAGGAACCTACTTCTGTAATACCATGTAATACAAACTTCCTTCAATCCCTTGTGTCTTAATTAGGGCCAATGTTACTTTGCCTATTTTTCTTTACCTCCTCCCCCTCCTCCTATACGCGTAAAACGCAATAAGTCACCTCTCATTAACCCTCAATATCCTGAGGTATCTCTTTGGAAATCCAATTTTTAAGCTTTCTGCAACAATGCTTAACCTCGTTCAAGCCAAAACCGATAGTTAGTTGATTACATTGATACTGCAACTATCGATATTGTAAGAAACGCGCAAAAAAACGTTACTCTTGAGGAAATATAGTGATAAGATCGGGTCCACCTCTACCATGAACTGTAGGTTAGCAAACGTAAGTTTTTTGAACTATTCAGATACTTTATAATAAAGATTCTGGTGCGTGAAGTTCATAAACTTCGTTTTGAATATTATAGAAAATAAATTTTGTGTCTGGAAGTGCCCCGAAAGTATAGTACCGCGTTCTTGCACTCTATTGTCCATCTATTTTCAAAGTTTTCAACTATTGTTTACTACCACATCCTTCGTCGTTTCAAATATCCACTCTTGTTTCTCTCGGTCCCGAATGTTACCAGATTCGGCGCACTTTCGTATTGGCCGTTTTGCAACGTTCACGCCGCGTCGTCTATAAATAACGCTTGCAATCCTCTCCAAGGGAGACAAAAACCTCCCGATTGAGAAATGTTTGGCAACGACCGTAATAGAATGAAAGATAACAGTCGATCGACCGGAAACTCGTTTTTGCGATCTGAACGTGTTTATTCCTTGTCTAAATTAGGAGTAACTCTCTAGAACGAAACTCACTGCCGGATGGAATACAGAAAAATATCGATAAAGTATTTAATATAGTACTGGGGAAAAAATTCTTGGTAACTATACGGATAATCATTTTAGTTGTTATGTGCGCCTAGTTTAGATTAAAAATAACAATAAACAGTTTTTCCGACCCACGGGCACACCCCATTGACCTACAAATTGTGGTCTTGACGTCAGCGATGTTTTCGTTTTGATGAATGACTGTGGCGGATCCACAAGTGGCGGATCATGTGTGAAAATAAAAATATTCATTCGTTCTCTAAAACTTGTACGGACTGTTTGATAAAATAATAATTCCTAGTAAAGTTCAAACGAACCACATCTTTGGTGACTCCCTCGTTTGTAAATCAAAATAGAAGGAGACGTTCCTGCTGTGCAACCTGTTGAAGAAGGGCGAGCACCGCCGGTAAGAATTGTTAATTTTACACCACCGCCGTTTTGGAAAGCGAACGTTATGATCTGGTTTCGCCAAGTTGAATCACAGTTCCGTGTTAAAGGAGTGACGTCGGATGATGACATGTTCGATCTGGTCGTCGGTGCCATTGATGCGAGCGTTCTCACTCAAGTCAGCGATTTGGTCATCGATCTTCCAGTTACTAACAAGTATAAAATTTTGAAGGAAAAGATTATCGCCTGTTTCGGCGATTCAGAGGAGAAGAAATTGTAGAAACTTCTCAGAGGAACGACTCTAGGAGACAAGAAACCTAGCCACCTGCTCAGAGAAATGCGAGAACTTGCAGGAAGAAAAGTCAGAGAAGAACTTCTTAAATCTCTATGGCTCCAGCAACTACCATCGTCTATACAGAGTGTACTGTCAGTAAGCGTAGATCAACAGCTCAGTACTTTAGCAGCCCTAGCCGATAAAGTTAGAGAAATTAGCGAACCACAATGACCAACTTAACAAGCTTTCCTGGACAATTAAAAGTGATTTATGAAGAAGTTTCAGTGTTTTGCTTCTTCACGTTCCATTAAACTTATCCGTGGCTTCCGAGTCTACCAAGGTAGCGGAAGATTTTATTGTTTTAACATTTCAAGTTTTAAAACGCTGCAAATCATTGCTCAAAGGTTTATTATTTTCTGTATAGATCACCCTTCTGTATAGATCACTGGTTCTCCATCAATAGCACCTACCACCATCTGTATTCTCCCTTGACCTTCCCTCTCAAATTTCAGTTTCCTGCGTTCAATAGGATTGAAAATGGCTTCGGAGCTCACTTAGCTGATCAGTAATCTGAAGAGTGAAGAAGATCTCCTCGAATGCTGGAGACGCCTGGAAGAGCACTTCCATTCAATAGGAGTAAAAATGGCTTCGGAGCTCACTCAGCTGATCAGTAATCTGAAGAGTGAAGGAGATCTCCTCGAATGCTGGAGACGCCTGGAAGAGCAGTTCCATTCAATAGGAATGAAAATGGCTTCGGAGCTCACTCAGCTGATCAGTGATCTGAAGAGTGAAGAAGCCTTTGAGCAATGATTTGCAGCGTTTTTTACCCACCAACATTTTTTTTACCTACCAACTTTTTTTTACCTACCAGCTAGGTACTACCTACCACACCATACTGCTTCACACCTTCACAATCAAGTTTATTAGAAAGAACTAAACGCTTCACACTCGATTGGAAAAATAGAAAGCTTCGTATGGAAATTTGATTACTGGTTACGCATGAGGCAAAACTGTATACAAATCGAAGAAATGAACAGCGATCGCATTTTAGTCCGATAAAATTTGAATGGAGATTAGACCTCTTTTGCGATTCACACTCATGATTCTTTTTTATTGAAGGAAAACCTTCAAGAACTCGTAGGGACCGAACGGTTTGTCCTACAGAGCTCCGGGTGGTCTCAAAAATTTTTAAAAATTCAATACTATTTAAAATTGGTGAAAAAACGATACCTTTATTTCGAGAGTTTTCGAGCTAGGGCACTCTTGAAAATTTCAACCCTTAATTTTCACCCCTTAGAAGTGACCTACATCAACCAAAAGCTTCGCGGCACAACTAGACCCCAAATGGAGCCCATATACCAAATTTGAACCAAATCGGTCCAGTGTTGCTAAGAAAAGTGCCGCGTACGGCGTACGGCGGACGGACGGAAATTTTTTTATTCGATTTTCGTATTCTACGTACCTTGAAACGTAAAACATCAAATTTTGAGGGGGGGTTAAACATTTTTTTTTCTTGCTCGATTCCAAAGGCTTATTATTGAAAATAATAAACCAAAAATTATGCGCCAAAATCAAAATTTCCACTCGCGTTTTAAGTTTTGGACTTACTGCACTCCGTCACAATATGTTCAAGAGACCCATTTCTCTGCCGATGTTCTCTTCCCGATGAAAATCAAGTATTTGTCGCATATCCCATGGTCTACTCTTAATCTGCAAATCGTTCTGCCTAAATTTTTAGGAAATCAACCGTGGTCTACGTGGCAATACTGGTTGTATATTCCTGGAGAATGCTCCTTCCTCAGCGGTTGAATATTTCGACAGTAACAATGTAAAACCGCGTAAGTTGAAAAAACGGAATTTTTTCAGAAGTGTGACGCAGGTAGGGAAGTAAGTAATAACAATACAGTTTCACGGGAATAAGGACGATATAATTGAATAAAGATCCGCCTTCACCATCGTCCATCCTGCCCCCGGTGAGCGAATCTTTATTCAATTATATCCTCCTTATTCCCGCGAAACTGTATTGTTATTATTAATTTCCCTACCCACGTCGCAGGAGACGTAAATACTTTTATTATTAGGTAAGTCATTTAGAAGTTTTTACGCCTCCTGAATTTTTTTTTAACATGTTTAATGTTTTAGGGCTGGGGGTCGTTCTGTGAATTCCGACACGCAAATCTGCAACGTTTTTTTTCTTAGTTACCACGGACCGATTTCTTAGTTACCACGTTATATCGGCTCCATTTGGGGTCTAGTTGTACCAAGATACTTTATACTCAGCTGAGTGAGCTCCAAGGCCATTTTCTCTCCTGTTGAACGCAGGAAGCTGAAATTTGAGAAGCAGGGTCAATGGAGAATGCTGAAGGTGCCTGAGAGGTCACTGATCAGCTGAGTGATCGGCAATCTAATTTCTCCCTTGCGAGGGAAAAACATTAAACATGATTTAATGTTTTTCCCTCGCAAGGGAGAAATTGAACATTTTCCTGTCGTTTTTCGGCGGGGGGTCCCATCGCTAAAACCTTTTCAAGGTTAAAATACGGGAAAATCGTATTCAAACTGTGAATACAATTGTATTTTTTTGCTTCCGAGTCTACCAAGGTAGCGGAAGCTTTGTTTTCACTTTTCAAGGACGAAAAAAAAAATTCTCCAAAATCAAAATTTTCACTCGTGTTTTGCGTTTTAGACCTTTTTGAACAATTTTGGTTCCGTGTCTGTGTGTCTGTCTGTCTGTCTGTCTGTCTGTCTGTCTGTCTGTCTGTCTATCATGAATTCCTTGTAACGCGCATAACTATACGAATTTATTGTCCGATTTCAATGAAATTTTCAGGGATTGTGCGGGTTGGTGTGTAGACGGTCCCCTATGAAAATCATCATCCCCGGACTGATAGAAGCGACTGCGCATGCGCAAACGTGAATTCCTTGTAACGGCTATAACTTCTACATTTTCCATTCGATTTCAATGAAATTTTCAGGGATGTTACAGATTAGTATTTAGATGGTCCCCTATGAAAATCACTACCTTCCGACTGATAGTAGCCACTGCGCATGCGCAAACGTGAATTTCCTTGTAGCGGCCATAACTTCCACATTTCCTACCTGATTTCGATGAAATTTTCAGGGATTACGCGGATTAGGTTGCAGATGGTACCCTATGAAAATCATCACCCCCGGAATGATAGTAGCTGCTGCGCATGCGCAAACGTGAATTCCTTGTAACAGCCATAACTTCTACTTTTTCCGTCCGATTTCAATGAAATTTTCAGGGATGTTACAGATTATTATTTAGATGGTCCTTTATGAAAATCACCAACTTCGGAATGACAGTAGCCACTGCGCATGCGCATACGTAAAATCCTTGTAACAGCCATAACATTTACATTTTTCATCCGAAACTGATGACATTTTCTAGTAGTGACCAGATTAGCGTGTAGATGGTCCCCTATGAGGGTAGTAAAAGGTACTTAGAGATTGGTGTTTTCAGATTAACTACTATGCATCTGATCATCTGTATAATCGGGTTATGGATACGAGGAAGCTATGTGCCACACCCACTTGGCAGACGTTTTTTTTTTTTTTTTTTTTTCATCTCACGCGGTTTTACATTGTTACTGTCGATTTGTTCTGCCATTGTGATCAATTATGAGTGAGTATATAAGGGAAAAAATCCTCCACCTCGATGTCAATTTCTAGCCACTGTCCTACATTGGCTCCATGTTTGGCCATTCTATCCATTACCTCGTTTTCTTGTATGCCTATATCGTCGGTCTCACAGCAACACCGCGTATCATACATTTTTGTCGAAAATGAGTTTTTGGTATCGTTGGACGAATTGATTGAATGACTCAGTTACACAACTATCCAGACTGAAATCGCCATTCAAGCAACACATATCCGGAATCCAACGGCAACAGCACGTATCATCACTAGTTACAATTGAGAAATGACTGACGCTAATGGTGATCCTCAGTGATCCGAGTGTAACTTAATGATATAATTATTATCAATTAGTAAACCTAATGAACAGAAATGGCAAAAAAATATCACAAAATAAGTTGAATAAGTATATGGTTCAGCTCCATGAGTCTGATATGTTGAGTTGCAGGATGAATGATAAGCTGAGTTGCCCGCCTGAACCCTTCTGTACGAAAAACCGATTTTTTTCTCTCCTGTACAATTTGGAAAATTTATGATACGTAGAGTTACTGTTAGACCGACGATATGTGCTTTAACCCACCAAATTTTGATTTCCACACCAATCACTGTGCATGTATAAGTGAGTTACAAAGTTATCATCATACGAAGTTACAACTTTGTAACTCGTGGAAATAGACTACGTTCTACTTGACTCCGTTTTTATGGGTTTTCGTAACAGTCTGGATTTCCTACAATACCTGGTAGGTGTAATCCAAATCGTCGAGGTGGCCAATCATCGTGTCGAGGAGCATCTGGTCTTTTTCCCATTTCCTGTGTATGAAGAAGAAACCGCACATTTGCATCACCCAACCTGAAAATAATTAGGGAAGAAAATTAACAAGTTGAATACCACCAATACCAACAATGTATTGCTGAACTATCTTGCAGATCTACGAGGCTATGTATCACCTTCATGGAGGCTCCTATTTGAGATTTGATAACATCTCAGTACTGCAGAATTGTCACGTTGGATTTATCGATTACTCGACCTATCCTGTACCTACTATATTTGTGCTAACAGTCAAAGTATCCTAATGTCGTATTTTGTAATTCCATTTTCATACTACAAATAAATGCAATTTTAAACGTATCTGACTGAGAAAGTTGAAAATTATCAAATCAACATGACTCTCATTTTGGCGAATTTGTGAAAAAAATGCAGCCGTGGCAGTGGAATCAAAATTTTTAGTCTGAGAATTATTGATAACTGTATTCACTGAAATCCATATTGGAACATTTTAATTTTCATTTTGGAACATTCTTGAAGTTTAACTCTTCTTCATAAATATGAATATAAATTGAAAATGAAATTTTGAATATTCGCGTATCCATTCGTGCTGCACGAATGGAGTTTTTTAATCATCAATTTTACAGTATCGCGTTTTATATTCTTCGCCATCTTGCATTAGGGAGGGTGTTACGTATGACAAACATTTAGAATGAGATATTTTTGAATTTGAGATCACGTAAAACATAGTTATTAATTTATCAAATTACCCAAGGCTGAGGTAAAAACAATTGAAAAATACCATTACATATTTTCCTGTATTTTAGTAGAATATTAGACCTTTTCATAACTTTGTTAGGCCAATTAGGCCTACGAAAGAAAATGATTGAAAATGGTGGTACCTAATTGCGTTAGAAACTCTTAGTAGAGAGGAGTCCAATTTGGGATGGAAGAGCCCAATTAAAATACAGAAAAAGAAATCACTAGTGAGGAAATAATAGAATGCAATGTTGCAGGTAGTAAGAGCACGTGCTACTGAACTGTAAAGCTTTTTAATGATGCAACATTGGTACTCATTATTTCCTCGTGAATAGTCGACCTCTTTCGTTCGTCCCTCGTTATAATGAATGAATTCTTTTATTATCAAGAACGTATATTTACAGACTCTGTAGATGCTACCATGGACCAAGGTCTCAGTTTTCCTCTCATGCAATTCTTCATCATCTACTATACAATAATGTCGGATGTGAGACCTTGAACGTGAAAACCCAACTACCTCAGAGCTGTCGTGAATTTTGATTCATAAGATCAAGTGTCACCTGACGGTCAAAGTGAGCTCAAATGATTCAAATTTTACATTTTATAAATATTCTCAACCGCTAGAGAATCGCTTCCAATTATTATGGAGTATATTGCATGTTTTCTCTATCACTAAATATTGGTGATATTCGACGTCCTGACGTGAGTGTTGTGTGTCCTTACATCGAAAGCCCTCGTCTCAATTACCAGTTACGAAGGATTCTATAATAAGGTACATTAAACCTTAGTTACACGCTAGGCGGGGATTTGCCCGCATTTTCAGAAAAACAGAAATATAATGATGAACCGTTCACTATTGTCCCTCCATTGTCCAAGGTATCCTTTCTGAGACCTTTAACTGAGTAAACAATGATCCCCTTAACAATTATTTACCTTACATGCAGTATGCAATCAGACTGCGAAGTTTGATAAACACATATGATTTTGATGATTATTATGATTATAATCATACTACTTCTACTATTATGATTTCACACGTTTGTAATTGGCTTTTTCATGTCTTTGCTTTGGCATATAAACTGAAAAATAGTCACGAAAACTTGCTCATGCGACCAATAAACACTGTGCTACGTAGAGAACAATCAACTGTTTTCTTATTTTGATGATTGGGTACATGAACTAACAACCTTACTTCACTACCTTGTTGTGTAGTGGTTGACATGAAAATGTCCCAATGTGTTGCAGACTCGTATGCAAGCATTTATAATCTAACCATCTAGGTTTTCTCTTTTCATCAGGCAGGTGACTTTAATTACCTAATTAACGGTAATACATCAAATTTTTGCTTGATATGTAGTTTCATGTTTCCTCGATTTTGAATAATCAAAAAAATAATTTTGATTATTATGATAGATATAAATATTGTTATAAATATTGTTGTTGTATTTCCTACTTCAAAATTCATATATTTATTACCTACCTGTTGAATAAAAAAATGTATTGAGTTGAAGCTCATCCTATATCCAAGACTTTGTAAAACCAATTTGTG
The DNA here is from genome assembly GCA_009739505.2 of Apolygus lucorum. Taxonomy (NCBI): domain Eukaryota; kingdom Metazoa; phylum Arthropoda; class Insecta; order Hemiptera; family Miridae; genus Apolygus; species Apolygus lucorum. The sequence goes on from CM019169.2 coordinate 5,251,076, forward strand.
CCTTTCAGTGTATCATAAATTAATAATTGTGTTGAAATAAATGTGCGGGGATTTCCCCGCTAGCGTGTACGAACGTAACTCCCCACCTAGCGTGTAGCCAAGGGTTAATAATAATTGCAATCTTATCACTACCTAGCGGAAATAACATCAGTAGAGTTCAATTTTTGACCACACATCTCCTGGGATCTGACGAAGAAACTATGTTGGCACTTCAAAAGTGATATTTTTCTCGATTCCCATCAACCAAGTATAGTTAAGGATGAAGAGCTCGGCAAAGGAAGGAGAAGAAAGGAGAAGTTTCATTCCTTTGGACCCCATTCCCGGTCAATTTGACAGAGGATTGTTTGTTGGGCCGATCATCATATTTACCTACTCACTGTATAAAACTTGTGTGAATTTTCCGAAAATTAGTTGATTGAACTTTACCTGGGCCTGGTATGAGGCTGATAGGGCGTTTGAGTATGAATTTGAGACGATGGGCGGGAGTGGTGGTACCGTAGTGCATCGCAGCCCACAGGAAGTTCCAGTCAAGCCTCGTTCGGTGGTTCATTATCAGGATAGATCTGCCACCACGAAAATTCATCATAACACACTATTATAAATAACGAGTTACTAGTACTATGGTCATCATCATACCACGAAAAACTACTACAGTATTGTGAAGTTCTCAAAACTACTTCACGATGTACCTGCCAATTCGAACAGGATGTAAAGGTAGTTTCTGATAATTTTTGGACCTTACCAATCAATTACTTAGGTAGTTATACACGACGTACCTTTCCCATGGGCGCACTTGGTCTCCGCTCAATACGAACTCAGTGGAAAACAACATTTCCATCAAAGCCTGAAATCCAATAAATTTTGTTTATAATCTGTTAGGCAATTAGACACTTTCAAAATGTTATAAAAACTAATCTGAGATAAAATTTTATTATTAATATTTTACATCGAGAATTTAGCACAGTTTGATGAAGTCCACAGAAAGTTCAATTGTCTATTGACCCGTTTTTCGACAACGAAGCCGTATAAGTAAGACCAACGTCGACATCTTTAACTATAAAATTGCTCAAATTGGTAGTAAATTGCATCAGTAAGTATAATTCCTGGTGGCTCCTGGAGTTGTAACAGTTAATATTTTTTAAGTACGACTATAGTTCAAGTTTTAAAACGTCCTTGGTAATAATCATTAATCCAAAAGCACAGTGAAATTAATTTTATTACCATATTAAAAATTAATTAATAAATTAATTTTATTTTTCCATGTTGTTGTAGAAGACTGAGTGTAGAAACATGGATTTTCGTTGTACTCAAAATGCAAACACTACTTGCAACGTTTTTGGTAGCCTTCATATTTTAAACACTTTTGATGGAGTAGAAATACAAGATAAAGCGAAATGGATGTCTAATTGCCTATTATATGGCTAAAATAGAGATGTTTTAACAAATTCTGTCAATATTTATTTTTATTTATATTGGAATGTTTTCCATCGTATTTGTAAATAATACCGATGACTAATGTCTTTGTCTCTTCGAATCCCGTTAGATCCAAATTTTCAACTAAACACACAAAAGCACAAAAATTATGAGCCATCTCAAAACTTTGAACAAGTTCAATTTCCTAAAAGAGTGATAAATTTCTGTAGCATTCCTTGTTTGTTAATTCGCAAGACCCCACTGACATGAGTTAGATCGTTACTATCGATAGTTTTTCGATAGTGTCTCTCCCTATTTAGTACCTACATGTCTGATGGAGAATTTAATGAAATTGAATTGAATTATCTATTACTTCCAGGATTCGGTATATTCATAAGATTACACAAAGATTTCTAACAAAAAACTAATTTATTTAAAATGTATAAGAATAATTTTGAGTTTAGCATTGCTCCTTGAGCCACATATTGCCAGTAGAGAGACAGGGAGAGAGAAGGTAAGAAGTAAAGTCGATACCACGAATTTTGTGTCTTTGCACAAGTGGTGAATATGCTATTTAATATATGAAATATATACATATGAATTGTAATGAAATACTGACACGAGCCTCAACTTCGAGAATATCGGTGAATTTAGGAGTTCTATCTCATGGAATTGCCGGAGTTGAGGCTGCACCGCTCGTCTCAGTATTATCACAGCTCTCCAGATGCTGAGGTTTTCAAATAAAAAAAAGTAAAAATCTATCGATAGTACTATCGATAGTAACTAACGACTATTCGTTTTATCCTCGAGACTCAATAATCGATTATTTTCGATATCAAACATAACCTTCTCAACATAATCTTCTCTGACCCGATCAGCTGGTCGTGAAGGGGCGCCATTTGCGCTCCTATCCAGCAAGGTTATTCTGTTTACATACCAAGAAACTTGGTATGTAAACAGAACGATGGTGACGATATTCTTTAAAAGCAATTATGTAATCGTTATTATTATGTCTCCCTCGTGGGTTAGATGTCTGACAAGAAATTCCATACTCAGTATGTGTGTTCACTCTCAGGTGACGACCTGAGAAGGTATGAATATAAGAGACGTCTCTGCGGTGGTTTAGACCTCTTTGAGTAGAGTGTTGTTGAGTGTGACGACGATTTTCCTGACATAACTTGCAAAGATTTCGTGGAGTATCTTGTATTGAAGACGGATTTCATATCCCTGAAGTAACTGAAGTGCTGCAAATTTTTGGATGCGCACAACTTAGTTACTTCAGGGCATGTGAAATCGGTCTCATGCAAGGTACTCCCAGGTGACAAGGTGGTGGTGTTTGGAAAGGTAAGTAATTCAAATGTTATCCAATTATTATTAGGTTAATTGAAATAATAACGATGTATGCCATGTTTTGGGCAGGTAGTAGATTCAACAACGGTCGTTTGATGGAAATAATGTTATGATAGCATCCTCTGCCCATTGCTAAGTCAACATTGTTATGAAACTTTGAAAAATCATGGGAAAATATCTACTCATCATAGAAGAATCCAGTTGATACCAAAACTCTCAGTGAAGGCTCTACTTTCAATTAAAAACTATAATAAACCACTCTCTGCGTGCATTAGCTCTAAGGTATCTGTTCAGATCTTGCTGGTGATTCTTATTTCCATACCCGAGATGAAGGGACGGAGCCCAATCTGGGTGCGCTGAGTCAAATAAGTGTGATGGTTTTCCTGTAGTTCTCAACTCATTATTTCGTATCCAAGTAACACTATAGTCGAACATGCTGATGGTATTAACTTTCCTTTAACTCAAAAATACTTAATAATACGTGATTTTAGCCCAGTGCTATTGAATGGTGGAATCAGTATGTAGGTAGGACTTCGTTCAGCTGTAACTCCCAGCGCCTCCTACCAACATCCTCCGCCAAAGTTAACTTTGGAATCATTCAGATATTACTTAGTATCAACTAATTAGTATTAACTTCCTACTTAAATGCCCACTTAAGAAGGTAATTAACTAAACGAATAAACCAGTCAACAGAATTTGTTGAGGCAACGTAACTACACATCTTTCTGAAAACATCACGTTCCTCACTTTCCTACTTCCTCTCCCTGCACTTGAATTTTGAAATTCAGGAGATGAAGTGCATATTTACATCGATCATTTACTAATTGAACTTCAAAACAATCACGCAAATTGGTTCGAAATTATCTTCCTGGGACACAAACAAAAGCTTGTTGTGAAGCTCGTCCAATGAGGGTAGGTATTCTATTATTACTACCTAACTACTGATGAGAAGTAACGTAAGCACATTAAAATGTGATGTATTTTTATTCTTACCAGTGGTGAAATGCCGAGAACAAACTAGTATTTGTTTGGAGTTTAGTTGTCGCCCTCTCAAATTGCGATTGATTCGAGCGAGCCACCTTGCTCTTCTTTTTTCTGATAGGTCTCTTGTCTTCTCACACTGGCTTTTAATGAATTTTGGCAAACCAAATAACGAAATACTGCTCCCGTGACGGGAAGAGCAGCCAAACACCGCACAAATCGGCATGCCTAATGAAAAAATCTTTGTTTTCAACGATGGGAATTCAGTCAGATCATCGAATATGGTTGTCAGGAACGCTGGGAATCAGCGACGCCAAAAGGCTGATATTCTTATTTTTTCGGAAAGTTCTCTTGTCTTTCCACACTGTTTCTAATCACTTTTGGCAAACCAAAAAATTAAATACCGCTTCCGGGACGAGAAGAGCAACTAATAACCGCATAAATTGGCATAATGAAAAACCGTCCATACAATCTTTGTTTACAACGGAGTCAACATGGCCGCCTTTCAGCGAGATTCGAATAACCGTTCGATTAGTCGAAGAATCGATACATCCATTCTTTGTGACGTCACACGGATAAAAGCAATTGCCCATCCCTAGTGTCATCTATCCATCGAAATCCATCAATTCGTCTTTCAGCAATCTTGTTACAGGTAATTATTCAACTAGAGTTCCAATGCATAATATTCAGATTTCAGAATACAGATACTTCATTCTATCGTATGAACTTCTAGTTATCATTTCATATTAGTCAATATCACCTAACTTGACACCCACTAAGATTAGATGTTATGGAAAACTCCAAGAAGTATTCTACTTACTACAGGGTACGTTTCCCACATGGCGAAAACAAGATCGACGGCCGTCCTGTAGGCGTAAACGTCGACAAGAAGGACCGGGAGAAGAGGAACGCACAGCAGCAGCCATCCGCTGAAGATGGACATGAACCAGAAGAAGCAGTAGACCACGCCTCGCCACCGGCTCCCGTTCATCTCAAAATCTGTAATTTCTGTGGATGAAAAAACGAATACTTTGATTTCTGATAATATTGTAGATATTATTTACAAACGTTGCAAATCATTACATAAGGGTTTATTCTTTTTTCAGGAAAAATCACCAGTCTACGATTAACGCGGCTTTTCCATTAATTAAAAAAAATTTAACCCCCCCCCCCTCAAAATTTGATGTTTTACGTTTCAAGGTACATATAATCCGAAAATCGAATAAAAAACGTAATACGAGATGTTGTGTTATTACTAAAATGCTTGCATACGAGTCTGCAATACACTGGGACATTTTAATGTCAACCACTACACATCAAGGTAGTGAAGTAAGAAAACAGTTGATTGTTCTCTACGCAACACAGTGAGTCTATTTTATTTATTGGACGCGTGAGCAAGTTTTCGTGACGATTTTTCAGTTTATGTGCCAAAGCGAAGACATGAAAATGTCAACAATAACTACGAGCCACATATCGCGCGGAGCTACTCTGTCGGATCAACAAAAATTTCATTCATCCAAAAGTTCCAGTCAAGCCTCGTTCGGTGGTTCATTATCAGGATAGATCTGCCACCACGAAAACGCATATCAGCATTATAACACCCAAAATGAGTTAATTAGCGAATTTTCAAAAATAAATCCCCGATATGGGTAAGACAGTTGAGTTATTATTTATATCAGAGAGCAGTCGGCCTTGTGGGTGTGGCACATTGCACGATGCGTTGAAATTATATAATCTACTTGGTTGAACATCTAAAAGAAAGTCAGCCAACTGGGTGTGGCACATAGCTTCCTCGTACTCATAACCCGATTGTGTAGATGATCCGATGCATAGTAGTTAATCTGAAAAACAATCTACCTAGCACTACCCTTATAGGGGACTCTACACGTCAATCAGCACAATCTCTGAATATTTCTTCGAAATCGGATCGAAAATGAATAAGTTGTTTTCATAGGGGCCATCTCCACCCCACTCAGCATAATCCCTGAAAATTTCATCGAAACCGGTGGAAAATTTAGAAGTTATGACAGTGACATGAATTTCATGACAGATTATGTGAAGTGAGTGCTGCAAATTATTACACAATGGTTTATTATTTTTTATTTTTCTATATAGATCACTCGTCTGTAAAGCCACCAACCATCCAATATGAAGAAATACATCGATCGCAATTCGGTCAGCTAAAATTTGAACGGAGATTAGGCCTCTTTTGCGATTCACACTCGTGTTTCTGATTTATCGTACGTCCAAACCTTAAATTCTTGTATTGAGCGAACCTCAAGAATCTCAAATTGAAGGAAAAACAATACCTTTATATTAAAATTTTTTGAGTTAAGGCGTTTTCAAAATTTCAAAATTCATTTTTGAACCCTTAGAAGTGACCTACATCAACCAAAATCTTCGGGGCACAACTAGACCCCAAATGGAGCCTACATACCAAATTTCATCAAAATCGGTCGATGCTAAGTGGGGAAAGTGCCGCCTACGGCGGACGGACGGCCAAATTTTCATTCGATATTTGGATTCTACGTACCTTGAAACGTAAACCAAAAAATTTTGAGGGGGGGTTAAAAATTTGTTTTCTTGGTCGATTCCAAAGGTTCATTATTGAAAATAATAAACCAAAAAGTAAAAGTAAAGAACCATTTCAGGTTGGACTTTCGTCCGAATGCCATTCCTGGCGTCGCGGACGTCATCAGCTGTCTTCCTAAGGGAAGATCAGAATTTGTTCTGATAATTTCGCGGATGGCTTCCCATTGGCCTCACCGCCCTGGGTTGAAACGAGGGAGAACTGCGACCGACTTACCCGAAAATGTGTTCCCGAGGCGAGCCCCGAACTCACGGACCCTGCAACCGGTCCAAGTCTCATTTCCAGAGATACTTGCCGCAACTCGCTCGGCCACTACTGAACCCCAATGTTCATATTATGTATTCATCAACAATTGAGGACTTTGATTCCAAAAGGTACTAAAGACCATTATTTTTCATATTTTCATTTTCCCAGGGTTTTAGGGGGGCAGTTTTTCACAAAAATGCAATCGTTTTGGAAAAAAATAACCTATTTCCTTGAAAAACGAGGGTGAATATTGCGTTTAATTTCAAAAGGTACGATATCCAGCACAATGACGGTCTCTTAACCGTTTTGTTTCAAAAAGTACATTATCCACTTCGTTTGGTTCCAAAAAGTACTAAACGTCACGTTTTGTTTCAAAAAGTACCTACTATATCCATAAACCTGATATTTCCAATCTCGTTCAAAATTATTTTGAACATGGAACTATTTTACCTTTTTTCCGAAAATATTTATCATATTAAAAATATTTCAGGTCGCTATAGTTTTTCGCGTTTTCCTCACATTTGAACAAAACGGATCACGTTGGACCTTTTGGAATCAAGCTCCTCAACTTTTGAGTTGTTTCCGAAAATCCCATTCTATAATTATGATAGCAATATCCAAGAAACACCATAATACCGCGTTTATTGGTCTGTTTTTAAAATTTGGACCCCTTATCCTCCATCATCAGGATCCTCAATCACATTGGAGACGGTGCCCTCAGCTGCCCGATTGCAAAAATTAAGACTATAATAAAAAAGTATTTGATAAACGAAGAATTTTATAAGGTGAAAGACTTTTTCCAATCATCTGTGCCAACTTTGGCTGATTAGATTGGAGAGTAGATGGGCGTGCTGCCCATTATTATTCTAGGTTATTATCTTTTTTTTTTGTTGTATGTTTTTAATTTTTGACAATTCCATTCATACATTGTTGTGAAAATTGGAAATGAATATGATTATTATTATTATTGTTAGGGTAGAAGGTAAAAGTATAGTAAATCGGTAAAATACCTATAAGATAAATGTGATGACAGAATATGAATATGAATATGAACAAAATTTGATAGTGAGGAATGGACTTGTAAATATGATAGGGATGTAAAACTATTTTTATAGGTAGGTATTACTTACAGTCTTGATTGTAACAGGAGATAGAGGAAAAGAGACACAATGAGTTGCTTTTTCTCTCATTTCTACTGAACGACTGGCTGTGTCTGTTTCATGGGGGTACAGTTAAAGAGGTATCTACTTATGAGTGACGGTAGTTTAACGATCTCGTCTATTGTGTAAAAAGGCGGTTAAAATTGTTAGTCTGGTAGGTGGGCCGATTTTCCAAGGGTTGAATGTAGTTCTGAGGATTTTCCCCCATTTCCATTTGGTGTGGATTTGCATAGTATAGTAGTATAGTAAACAATCATTTCAGGTTGGATTTTTGTCAGACTGCCATTCCTGACGTCACAGACGTCATCAGCCGTCATCCAAAGGGAAGATCAGAATTTGTTCTGATAATTTCGCTCATGGGTTGTGACGAGGGGGCGATGAGCGCCGGGCGCACGACCGACGGCGGCGAGACTCGAACCCACTACCCCCGCACAAGTCGATCCCACCTCCCAACGCGCGCCCCACCGACTACGGCCACACCACACCCCTTAGGTTAGCATATCATTTGCTCAAATTATTCTCACCAGCAGGGTCTCAGTCGGTTGCCGTTCGATTTTAGTATTTAGCGAAATTTCCAATTTATAATACTGACCCGGAACAAGGAATGAACGGAGACCGACTGAGACCCCCTTAAGTACGAGTTTATTAGTAAAATTGTAATGAAAATTGTCTGCCCCTTAAGTACGAGTTTATTAGTAAAATTGTAATGAAAATTGTCTGCCTTTTTCAAAATAAATTTGGATGCATATTTTTAAGCTCGGTTAGGAACTTGATCACTGTATTGTGGGAATTTTCGTATAGGATGCCACACAGGCTGCCATACTGCCTCATGTGCAGATTTTTAAAAACTTGTTTTAAACTATGCTTAAACCGGTTTTAAATAGCCTGAAAAAACCTTTGTTTCACAGAAGAAGAAGAAAACATGTTTTCAACAACAAACAAAATTTGCTTCCTAGTCTATCAAGGTAGCGGAAGCTTTGCTTTCACTTTTCAAGGATGAAAAAAAAATTTCTCCAAATTCAAAATTTCCACTCGCGTTTTACGTTTCAGACCTTCCTGAACAATTTTGGTTCCGTGTCTGTCTGTCTGTGTGTCGGTGTGTCTGTGTGTGTCTGTCATGAAATCCTTGTAACGCGCATAACTATACAAAGTTATTGTGCGGATTGGTGTGTAGATGGTCCCCTATGAAAATCATCATCCTCGGACTGATAGAAGCGACTGCGCATGCGCAAACATGAATTCCCTATACCAGCCATAACTTCTACATTTTCTATTTGATTTCAATGAAATTTTCAGGGATGTTACAGATTAGTATTTAAATAGTCCCCTATGAAAATCACCACCTTCGGACTGATAGTAGCCACTGCTCATGCGCAAACGTGAATTTCCTTGTAATAGCCATAACTTCTACATTTTCCATCCGATTTCAATGAAATTTTGAGGGATGTTACAGATTAACTTGTTTTGATGTTTTGAGATTAACTACTATACGTCGGATCATCTGTACGATCGGGTTATGGATACGAGGAAGCTATGTGCCACTTCCACTTGTTTTATATTCGAAAGAAAAAAAATGGTTTCTTTTTCCAACCGTGATTTTAGTGCTTAACGTACCTAATCGTTCATCCAAAGGGAAGAACAGAATTGGTTCTGATAATTTCGCTCATGATTATCTAAGTACCTATTGAGGGTGGTCCGACTCGAAAACGTATAAGGACCAGCGATCACGCCCTCGAGCGGTCACCAATCCAAATAATCTCCCGAGCCGACTGGCCTCAACTTCGATGATCTCTCGGGAACAGATTCATTAACCCTTAATTTCCCACTTCTTCAAAAAATTTGTTTTTCGGATTTTTTAGATGAAACTTAGCTGTATTTTGACAAATTTATAGAATGTTTGAGCAGAAGAATCCTGAAAGGCCCTATTACAGTCTATCAACTCAAAAATGATTTTTCCTTGGACCTATCCTAGCGCTATCTGTGTCAGCAGAATGTGACAGATTTTTTTTATTCTTCTTATCGTCCTTGTGCGAATTGTGTGGAGACATTTGGTTCATAAAGTACGACGGAATTGATTGTAGTATCTTTTTAATGCACGAATGAATTTTCCGTGACGAAGAAAAGATATTTCTTATCGGGACTTGTGAAGAGATGCTTGTCAGGCGAGTCTGGAGAGAAGAGGCGACCTGCCGTGCTGATATGATATCCTTCTTCTAATTAAATTAATTACGCCACCACCGAAAATCAACTTACTCTCTTTCACCCGACCAACACCACCCCCGCAGGTACCGCGGCCTTAAAAAAATACGAGGTTTATTTTAGTGGATTACCGTGAGAAGGAATTAGTTTGTACCGGTACAAGTCAGGTGGGGCAAAGGTAAATAAGGTATCTAAATTAGGTATCTCATTTCTGTGGTAACTGAATGTGTGTACAATAAAGGACTCTACTGTGTAAGAGCGGTTGAGCGTGCCCGTTATTATATAACTTGAAAATTACAAATTCTGTGAAATATTGCTAAATTTAAAATAAATTAGTTTTTCACAACCCAGACAGTGGGACACGGGTTTCAAGACCGAAGGAAGTAAATATTCACGAAATGTTTATTTACAAATCGTGTTAGATGGTCGATGAAAATATGAAGAAATAAACGTTTTTCTGTATCTTTTTGCTTCCGAGTCTACCAAGGTAGCAGAAGCTTTGTTTTCAATTTTCAAGGTTGAAAAAAAAAATGTTATCCAAAATCAAAATTTCCACGTTTCAGACCTCCCTGAACAACGAGGAATTTCACCATGTCGGAATTTCCAATTTTTGACCAAAACCGAATTCAGCACCTCGAAAAACCTCCTACGGCAAACTTTCAGCCCCTACTTCCTAATTGACGAATAAACAAAACAGTGTGGAAAATATGAACGTTTAAAAACACCGGGAGGATGTTTCGAGTCTACCCAGGTAGCGGAAGCATTGTTTTCACTTTCCAAGGACGAAAAAAAAAGTTCTCCAAAATCAAAATTTTCACTCGCGTTTTGCGTTTTAGACCACTCCTTCGTCATTTCATAATTTTATAATAATAAAATATTTTTTCACCATTTTCGTGTTATGCTTCTGCATAACAATAATCAAACTATAGACCGCATTCTACCCTAATCTACAACTCCGAACTGATAATTTATGGTATTAAATGAATGGGGTTAGTTCCGCTAGTTATAAGAATACAATTATTATCTACGTACCGTATTGGAGAATCCGTCGTAACCAGCAAGTCGAGTACAGGAGGCGAGCGCTTTCGATGTAAAGACATCATCTTCAGGCCGTCAAGAGAGTACTAAAGTTTGTCAGTCCGTCGTTCTGTTTATATAGTCTGGGTGAAAGGGAGGTAGGTAAAAGGATTAGAAAGGAAAGGGGACCACATAGTAACGAGACCACGTGGTGAAAGGTTGTTTGTCTGTCATGTCAAGTGAAAGGGGGAGATAAAGCTAATCCTATTAGCTAATTGTACCTTCACCACCTGGTAACCACATGGTAACCACGTGGTGACCACGTGGTCTTCTATTCTAAATTATGAATAAATTATAAACTAGCTTATATAACTAAATTATTGATAAAATGATTAACTTATATCTATATCTATTTATAACTTTTTTTTTTTTTTTAGTTAGTTGATTATTTTATTTATTGTTAGAGATTATGATATCCTAGGTCGTTTGGTTGTCTGGAAGTTAGTGGAGTCGTGAGGGTGCTGTTTGCGTTTGTAAGGAGATATGGTAGTGTGTTCTATTCGTTGTCTTTTGTTGTTCAGGTTGTCAGTAAATCCGTCTGTGGGTGTTTTTCGTTTTTGAATGAGTTTGTCCAGTGGTTTGAATATAGTGTCTGAGGTAGTGTCAAGTAGGTTTTTGTTTATTATACGTCCGTCAAATTTACGTAGTTTGTATATTTCCATGTTTTCAAGTATGTTGAGTCGTCGTCCTTTCTGTTGTGGGTGGAGGAGTGTCATGCAGTTTTTTATGTCGGATAATTCATGTCCATGGTCATATACGTGGTTTGCGTAGTTGGAGCGTCTAGTGTTGAGTCGAAAAGATCTGATGTGTTCGGTGAATCTTGTTTTTAAGTTGCGTCCTGTTTGTCCAATGTATGTGTGTTTACAGCTGCAAACCAGTTTGTAAACTCCACTTCTGTCGTATGTGTTTGTTTTGTCAATGCAAGTGTTCAGTTGGTTTTTCAGTGAGTTGTCAGTTTCTCTTGACGGCCTGAAGATGATGTCTTTACATCGAAAGCGCTCGCCTCCTGTACTCGACTTGCTGGTTACGACGGATTCTCCAATACGGTACGTAGATAATAATTGATAATTTATGATTTATGATTGAGAAAATTGATTGAATAAATTGAATAAATATTTAATATTTTCAATGACGTATACAGTGGTTACGGTGACGAGGAAGCTATGTGCCACACCCACTTGGCAGACTTTTTTATTGTCTCCCAAAAATAACAGGAGATTTATTTTCCGAAATTTACCCGATTTTCATCTATCCCACACCATTAACTATTCAGGGAAAATGTAAACATAATTCGTTGAAATTCCTCATTTTGGTTCCGTGACTGTCAGTCTGTCTGTGTGTCTGTCTGTCAAGAAATCCTTGCCACAGCCATAACTTCTACAATTCTCGTCCGATTTCGATGAAATTTTCAAGGATTCTACAAGTTGGCGTGTAGATGGTCCCCTATGAAAATCATCACCTCTGAAATGATAGGAGCAGCTGCGCATGCGCAAACGTGAATTCCTTGTAACAGCCATAACTTCTACATTTTACAATTATATTCAGAGATTGTGCGGGTTGGCTTGTAGATGGTCCCCTATGAGGGTTGTGGAAGGTACTTAGAGAGAGATGTTTCGAGATTAACTGGGTTATGGATATGAGAAAGCTACGTGCCACAACCACTTGGCAGACTTTTTTTCAAAAGTTTCGTCAAGAATGAATTTAATGGATTCCCAATGATTCCCAACAATTATTGTCATTGATATTTGATTGTATTATATCTGATAGCTTCTTAACCAAAATCACTTCTTAACTCAGAAAAGAGATTAATCACAGTTGTTAATCAGTGGTTAATCCAGAAATAAAGATGTCACCCATAAAATTGTTCATAATTAGGCTTCCAGGTACCTTTTATCAAGTTCGCGCGTTGAATTGGTGTAATGGTGGTTCCACAGAAATTTGATACAAAACACTCTCGAAATCGATGTAGTTACGTGTGTATGTACGCCCTTCGGGAATACAGCGGGTCGTTTTTCTTTCCAATTCTATTGATAGGCCTTTATAACAGGATTAACCTCGTTGGGTGCTGCCCCACATCCACCTGGCCGTCGCCCGCTAAGAGATTAGATGGCTTGCGTAAGCCACCTGCCGCTTCACATCACAAACACAAAATCTCATACCTGTACGGGCAGAACGCCCTTTCATTGGTGGGCCACACGATTCTTAAAGGTAGCCTAAGACGGGAGAAGTAAACTCATATTCAAGTTAAATAAATGTTTTATGAACAAATATTCCCGACTACTTTCAACACTTGAAGGGCTTGCGGTACAATCACTGAATGTTTTGAAATCGAGCATCAAACTGCATAGCAACCCATCCCCAACTCATGTTTTCAATAGTCGTCGGTCCAGAGGGTTTTTGGTTAAATTTTTTCAATAATGAACCTTTGGAATCGAACAAGAAAAAAATTTAACGCCCCCCTCAAAATTAGTTGGTTTACGTTTCAAGGTACGTAGAATCCGAAAATCGAATAAAAATTTGGCCGTCCGTACGCCGTACGCGGCACGTTCCTCAGTTAGCATTGACCGATTTTGATGAAATTTGGAATACGAGCTCCATTTGGGGTGATGATTTTGGTTATTGTGGGTCACTTCTAAGGGTTGAAAAATAAGGGTTGAAGTTTTTGAACTTAAAAAATTTTGAAATAAAGGTATTGTTTTTCTATCAATTTAAGACAGTATTGAATTTTTAGACCACACTGAACCCTGCAGGACAAACCGTACGCTCGCTACGAGAATTTAAGGGTTGGACGTACGATAAATCAGAAACACGAGTGTGATTCGCAAAAGAGGCCTTATCTCCGTTCAAATTTTAGCTGACCGAAATGCAATCGATGTTTTTCTTCATTTTGATTGATAGTAACAATGGCAAAGCCATGTTCTTTGTAGACGGGTAATCTATAGAGAAAAATGTTCAATCATTGTGTAATAATTTACAGCGTTTTTTTATTCCCAAAGGCCTAAAAGCTAACCGTCTCTCAGGGCAACACTGTTAATATTTTTAGTAGGTTACTCTTTTGAAGGTTCTTTTGAAGGTTTTTTGTTGTTCCTATGAGTTTATGAGGAAAGAAGTAAGTAAACTATAGCATGAGGCACTTTTGACCTCACCAAACAGAATGATACATAATAAGACCTTTAAAATTCATAAATTTTTGAAAAAAGTATTTACAACTAGGAATGAAATTAGAAAAAATTCATAAGGTTTTAGAATTTGACCAAAGTGCTTGGTTAAAAAACGCTTGCATACGAGTCTGCAACACATTGAAACATTTTCATGCCCCCCCCCCCTCCCCTCCCGACACATGAACTACATCGCCTCAGCTAATCAGGGAGCTCGATTTTCGACTCAGCTGATCTGGGAGCACGATTTTCGCCTCAGCTGATCTGGGAGCTCGATTTTCGACTCAGCTGATCTGGGAGCTCGATTTTCGACTCAGCTGATCTGGGAGCTCGATTTTCGACTCAGCTGATCTGGGAGCTCGATTTTCGACTCAGCTGATCTGGGAGCTCGATTTTCGACTCAGCTGATCTGGGAGCTCGATTTTCGACTCAGCTGATCTGGGAGCTCGATTTTCGACTCAGCTGATCTGGGAGCTCAATTTTCGACTCAGCTGATCTGGTAATATCAAACTGTAAAGTACCTACCTACCTAACAACTTCACTTCTGATGGTCATAATCATCATTGTGGCGACTTGGGACAAATATCGTTGCAACAAATATCGTTGCAACAAATATCGTTGCAACAAATATCGTTGCAACAAATATCGTTGCATCAAATTTCGTGACGATTTTTTTTTTATGTGCCATATGAAAGACATGAAAATGTCAAAATGAAAAATAAATTTACCGAGCATTTAGAAATCTAGACACGAATATGGCGGTTACAAGGAATTCACGTTTGCGCATGCGCAGTGTGTTATCAGTCTGGGGCAATGATTTTTGTAGGGAACCGTTTACATGCCAATTAGAACAATCCTACAAAACTTCATCAAATTCGGATGAACAATGTAGGTGTTATAGCTGTTACAAGGATTTTACGTTCGTGCATACGCAGAGGCTACTGTCAATTTTGGGCAATTTCATAGGGGACCATCTAGACCCCTATCCGTATGATCCCTGAAAATTTCATCGAAATCGGATGAAAAACGTGGAAGTTATGGCTGTTACGAGGAATTCACGTTTGCGCATGCGCAGCGGCTACTACAAAATCGGACAATAACTTCGTATAGTTATCCCCGTTACAAGAATTTCATGACAGACACACACACAGACAGACACGGAGAACATTTTAGCGAATTTTCAAGGAAAATGAAGCTATTGCAATGGCCTCAAAATTTTTAGAATATAATTTTTCGAAAAATGTTTTCATTGAAATCCGTTTTGGAACATTATGAAACGATCCCTGAAGTTTTGACATTTTCATGTCTTTCATATGGCACATAAAAAAAAAATCGTCACGAAATTTGATGCAACGATATTTGTTGCAACGTTATTTGTTGCAACGATATTTGTTGCAACGATATTTGTTGCAACGATATTTGTTGCAACGATATTTGTTGCAACAAATATCGTTGCAACAAATATCGTTGCATCAAATTTCGTGACGATTTTTTTTTTTATGTGCCACAATGATGATTATGACCATCAGAAGTGAAGTTGTTAGGTAGGTAGGTACTTTACAGTTTGATTTTCATGTCTTTCATATGGCACATAAAAAAAAAATCGTCACGAAATTTGATGCAACGAAATTTGATGCAACGAAATTTGATGCGACGAAATTTGTCCCAAGTCGCCACAATGATGATTATGACCATCAGAAGTGAAGTTGTTAGGTAGGTAGGTACTTTACAGTTTGATATTACCAGATCAGCTGAGTCGAAAATTGAGCTCCCAGATCAGCTGAGTCGAAAATTGAGCTCCCAGATCAGCTGAGTCGAAAATTGAGCTCCCAGATCAGCTGAGTCGAAAATCGAGCTCCCAGATCAGCTGAGTCGAAAATCGAGCTCCCAGATCAGCTGAGTCGAAAATCGAGCTCCCAGATCAGCTGAGTCGAAAATCGAGCTCCCCGATCAGCTGAGTCGAAAATCGAGCTCCCAGATCAGCATGAAAATGTTTCAATGTGTTGCAGACTCGTATGCAAGCGTTTCAACATTTTCCCGTTGGTTATTTATGTGCCATATGAAAGACATGAAAATGTCAAAAAAAGTTGCATGAAATCGTTGCATGAAAACGTTTCAATTTCCAAAGTCATTGTATATGCACAATAACTTGAGTTTATGTTTAGCAAAAATTTTTAATTTTCGCCAAAATGTTCGTAACAACAAACAAAAGGACGAGTTCGTTAGCCAAAAATTTTGGACAACCCAAAGTGGTCCAAATTTCAAAAATAGTCACACAAAAAAACGGAGTTTTCCCGGTTTTTGTGGTTATTACCATCACAATCATAGTAATACATCGTATATTCGGATTCAGCACAAAATTTCTGATACCGTGGCACTTTCCAAAAATGAAAATTGTCTGAAAATTAAAAAATTATACATATACAGGGGGTCTACACTTAAGATAGGCATAACTTCAAGGATCGATTCTACAACTAATTTGCAACAAAAAACAGTATGTTGGTTTGGTAAACTAAAAATTGAAAAAACCAAGAATCGTGTAAAAAAAACTCTAAAAGAAATTGCCACACCATTGTTCCTTTTTTTAACCAAACCTTCAACTGAAAGACTTCTTTGAAAATTCGCTCATTAATTCATGCTGCATGAACGGACTTTTTTTTCAATCTTGAAAAGTGAAAAAAGGAAAAAGAAACAATATATTTATATATCAGTTTTTATATATTTATAATACAACAATATATTTATATATTAGTTTTCAGATTAGTTCCCTCTTTTTGATAACAATTCCTCCAAAATTATAACTAGTCGAATTCGATTCAGTCGATTCAGGAAAATCAGTCGGTAAAATACTTCACCTGGAAAAACCTGTGACCATTTGGATTGTTTTGACACTAATTTGTAACCTGAAAGAAATTGAAATTGTTGATTTTTATAATTTTGCTAAACGTTTTTTATAAGTTAAATTTTTAAATAATTTCCAGATAAATATTCTCAAATTTTTTCACATAAACTTAGTTGGAAGTATAAGTTTATAAACTTTATAAAAAGTTTATAAACTTATACTTCCAACTATACTTATAACTTTATAAAAAGTTTATAAACTTATACTTCCAACTAAGTTTATGTGAAAAAATTTGAGAATATTTATCTGGAAATTATTTAAAAATTTAACTTATAAAAAACGTTTAGCAAAATTATAAAAATCAACAATTTCAATTTCTTTCAGGTTACAAATTAGTGTCAAAACAATCCAAATGGTCACAGGTTTTTCCAGGTGAAGTATTTTACCGACTGATTTTCCTGAATCGACTGAATCGAATTCGACTAGTTATAATTTTGGAGGAATTGTTATCAAAAAGAGGGAACTAATCTGGATCCTTGATGTCTACAGGTTTCGGGGAGATACGAACTGTTCTTATCTCTCAACTGGTGATTTTTCGGTGACCTCTAAGTGACCTTAGTGTGGCGTTTTATGACCTCAGGGTGACTCAGTGGAGGTCAGCAGATAAAAAAGGAGTTTGCTTTTACGCTCACAATGCTGATCTGACGTTCTTCAGATCACTTCCGGAGATTACTTAAGGCTTTAAATAAATTTTATTGATATTCCCCTTAGTTTGTATAGTTTATACCTATAGTTTTATAGTTTTATAGTTTATGTAATTGTGATTATTTTAAATAATAAATCGGAATTGAAGAGAAATAAAAACCGGAAACGGTGATTTTGTTTCTGAGTCTACCAAGGTAATACAATCATGGTTTTGATTTTGGAATTTGAAAAAAAAATCTTAAGATTGAAATTTCATTTTGATTGAGATCTACTTGAACTATTGTATTTTACCTTTCACTTAAACCTTTTGGTTTACTATTTTCAATAATGAACCTTTGGAATCGACAAAGAATCAACAATTTTTCAAAAACGAGTTCTTCGACGCTTTAGATGTTAAGGAAGCTCATTTGCAAACTTGTATTACACCATAAAGAGCTAAATTAAAACAACAGACAGCAATTCCTAGTAAAAGGAAACAGCGATCAAACCAAACCCGGCTGAAGCATGTTCCATGTTTCTTGAATTTTAGGCAGAGGCGCAGTAACCATCCGGGGTCCAGGGGGCTTCCCCCTAGCGAGTTTTTTTTTTTTTTTTTAGGAAAAACAATTCTGTTTATTCATAGAAACAATGGACATTTCCGTGATCTATTGTTTTTCCCCTCTTAGGGAGAAATTTCATGAAGTTTCCAAATAAATCTTTCAAACAACCGAAGGTGAAAACATGCCTTTGAAATAGTCAATTCTCTTGAGGAAACTAACAAGTTTCGATGAAATTAACGTTGATTTTAGACTTTATCCATAAGAATCGAAGTACCTGTTTGCCATAAGCAACAAATGTGACTTTTTTTGGTTTATTATTTTCAATAATGAACCTTTGGAATCGACCAAGAAAAAAAAATTTTAACACCCCCTCAAAATTTGATGGTTTACGTTTCAAGGTACGTAGAATCCAAAAATCGAATAAAAACGCTGCAAATTATTACACAACGGTTTATTATTTTTATATAGATCACTCGTCTACAAAATCACCAACCATCCAATATGAAGAGAAAAATAAAAAAATTAAAATAAAATCAAAAAATAAAAAAATCCAAAAAAAATCGAAAAAATCAAAAAAAAAAAAAATCAAAATCACCAACCATTGATTGCATTTCGGTCAGCTCTAATTTGAACGGAGATTAGGCCTCTTTTGCGATTCACACTCGTGTTTTGATTTATATATATATATATATTTCAATATAAACCCTTAAATTTTCGTAGGGAGCGAACGGTTTGTCCTACAGAGCTCCGCGTGGTCTCAAAAAATTCTAAAAATTCTATAGAATCTTAATTTGAAGGAAAAACAATACCTTTATATCGAAATTTTTTGAGTTAGGGCGTTTTCAAAATTTCAAAATTGATTTTGGAACCCTTAGGAGTGACCTACATCAACCAAAAGCTTCGGGGCACAACTAGACCCCAAATGGAGCCTACATACCAAATTTCATCAAAATCGGTCAATGCTAAGTGGCAAAAGTGCCGCGTACGGCGTACGGCGACCGATTTTGATGAAATTTGGTATGTAGGCTCCATTTGGGGTCTAGTTGTGCCCCGAAGATTTTGGTTGATGTAAGTCACTTCTAAGGGTTCCAAAATCAATTTTGAAATTTTGAAAACGCCCTAACTCAAAAAATTTCGATATAAAGGTATTGTTTTTCCTTCAATTTAAGATTCTATAGAATTTTTAGAATTTTTTGAGACCACGCGGAGCTCTGTAGGACAAACCGTTCGCTCCCTACGAAAATTTAAGGGTTACATTGAAAAAAATATATATATATAAATCAAAACACGAGTGTGAATCGCAAAAGAGGCCTAATCTCCGTTCAAATTAGAGCTGACCAAAATGCGATCGATGGTTGGTGATTTTGATTAATTTTTTATCTTAGTTTTTTGATTTTTGATTTTTTGGTTTGATTTTTTTTTTTCCTCCATATTGGATGGTTGGTGATTTTGTAGACGAGTGATCTATAGGTATAGAAAAATAATAAACCATTGTGTAATAATTTGCAGCGTTTTTAAAAGTAAGTGTGGATTTATTTTAGCACCTTTCGGTTTATTATTTTCAATAATGAACCTTTGGAATCGACATAGAAAAAATTTTTTAGCCCTCCAATTTGGTGGTTTACGTTTCAAGGTACGAAGAATCCCAAAATCGAATAAAATTTGGCCGTCCGTCCGCCGTACGCGGCACTTTCCCCAGTCAACATTGACCGATTTTGATGAAATTTGGTATTTAGGCTCTATGTGGGGTCTAGTTGTGCCCCGAAGCTTGTGGTTGATGTAGATCACTTCTAAGGGTTGAAAAATAAGGTTTGAAATTTTGAAAATGCACTAACTCAAAAAATTTAGATATAAAGGTATTGTTTATCCTTCAATTTAAAATAGTATTGAATTTTTAGAATTTTTAGAGACCACGCGGAGCTCTGTAGGACAAACCGTTCGCTCCCTACGAGAATTTAAAGGTCGGACTTACGACTAATCAGAAACACGAGTGTGAATCGCAAAAGAGGCCTAATCTCCGTTCAAATTTTAGCTGTCCGAAATGCGATCGATGTTTTTCTTCAAGTTGGTTGGTGGTAACAATGGCAAAGCCGTGCTCTTTGCAGACGAGTGATCTATGTAGAAAAATAATAAACCTTTGTGTAATAATTTGCATCGTTTTCTCTAGCAATTATTGTTCGATTTAGATGACTTCAGAAGCAATATTTCAGTTTTTCAATTCCCTAGGGCCGTGCACTAATTAATTTCTGAAATCCTTTAACATTTCAACTTTAGGTACAACTTTTTAAGTTTAAGTGTCTTCAATTTCGCGAAATGCTGATCCGGAACGAGGAACGTTTAATGACTTTTGTCCATAAATTTGAGTTATTGTTTAATTTTTGAAACGAATGAAACCATTCAGCCGTTCAGCTCGGACCCACGTGTTCGTTTGCCCTGGCTAGCCTGTCAGGAGCTGCCCCCCCCCCACCGCCAACCACACTCCTACCTCGAGTTCTTGTCTTCGTTGCTCCTCAAGATCAGAAACACGACTGCGAATCGCTTGATATTCATACCTCGTATTATTAGGAACAAACACCGACGGAACAGGCGAATTTCAGCTGATCAAATGCGATCTTTTGCAGACGGCTGATCTGACCAGAAACATAATAAACCGTTGTGTAATAATTTGCATCTGAAAATAAAAATAATGCAATAGAATTTTTTTATGGACTTGTTTAGCTTTTGAGGATTTTTTTTAGCCTTTTTTTTGTAGTAAGGACGTTTTAGCACCTTTTCTTAGCACTTTTGGATTTGTCTTAAGCATAGTATTTTTAACATAGACTTTTTTGACATTTTTTCTCACTAAAATTCGTTTTGGAACATTCTAAAACGATTCCTGAAGTTTGTCAAAAAATCATATTTAGGTATAAATATTGTATACGTATTTTAATGTAATTTTAGCACGTTTGGGACGTTCAAGCACCTTTTCTTAGCACTTTTGGACTTGTCTTAAGCATAGTATTTTTAACGTGGACTTTTTTGACTTTTTTTTCTTAATGGAATCCGTTTTGGAACATTCTAAAACGATTCCTGAAGTTTGTCCCAAAACCACATTTAGGTATATCTAAATATTTTAAATGTATTTTGATCTGATTTTAGCACATTTAGGACGTTTTAGCACCATTTCTAAGCACTTTTGGACTTGTCTTAAGCATAGTATTTTTAACGTGGACTTTTTTGACTTTTTTTTCTTAATGGAATCCGTTTTGGAACATTCTAAAACGATTCCTGAAGTTTGTCCCAAAACCACATTTAGGTATACCTAAATATTTTAAATGTATTTTGATCTGATTTTAGCACATTTAGGACGTTTTAGCACCATTTCTAAGCACTTTTGGACTTGTCTTAAGCATAGTATTTTTAACGTGGACTTTTTTGACTTTTTTTTCTTACTGGAATCCGTTTTGGAACATTCTAAAACGATTCCTGAAGTTTGTCCCAAAATCACATTTAGGTATACCTAAATATTTAAAATGTATTTTGATGTGATTTTAGCACATTTGTCTTAAGTGTGTCCAAAAACCATATTTTGGTACCTATGTATATTGTACCTAAGTATTTTAATCAAATTTTGTACGGTAGTAAGCACATTTTGGTGAATTTTGATCGAATTATCATCGAAGATTACAAATTCAGTATTCCATAGAAAAACGGTGGCTTCGCACTTACTCAGAGGGGTTCGATATGTTCCGGTGGAGATCTGCGATGTTATCTGAGTGATCTTACAGCGATCTGCGGGTGATCTGAGTGTGATCTCGAGTGATCGGCGATGTGCGATCTGAACACGAAACGAGACGAAACGGATGAAAACGAGTATGAAAAAAAAACACCTCTCGACCGGGGCGGACGGCTTCCCGTACTATGAATGCCTCTTCGGGGGCCCCCGGGGGCGGTAGCTGACGGTCGGAGGGGCGGCAACCCGGAGGCGGAGGGGGCGGCGGAGGGACCGCCTGGGACTATTGATCCAGCATCACTGGAGCTGAAAGGGGGATAGGTCGCGGAGGAGCGGAGGGATTGTTTGTGGGGGTCGAAAACTCGTCGCCGGGCTCGCACACACGCGCAACCGAATTCCCAAACCACTAAAACTCAACTTCACTAAAAATTCAAAAAATACACTAATTTTTGTGCAACAAATCGTATCATCTAATAAAAAAATCTGATCCACGTAAACACTAAATTTATCCACACAAAAAAACTTTGTAAAAACTCAATTTGTGAGGTTTGTTTCGAAAAATATGAATTGATTAAAACGAATTCCGAATTACGAAGTATTTTGGACGGTAAATGGCCGGTAACTGACCACCGGTTCAGTTTGTTTGCCCGGGCGCACTAAAAATAACGCTTCCCGCCTCCCTCCTCATTACCTCCTCCTCACCGTCATGACCGTCATGACCACAGCCAACGGAGCCGCCTCCGTGAGGAGGAAGGAGGGGTGGGGAGGGGAGGGGAGTGTTTACTTTCCAATGGGACGCGCTCGTGACCTCTTTCAGGTGGGGCGGGAATCTCCTATCTCGAGGGGGCGGAGTGTGCGAGGAGACTCATTAATAATTAAGAGATGATTCTCAGTTAGGAAGCTATAGAGTCTCTCTTTAGTACGAAGTAAAAGCTTAGTGCTGTTCCTCGGAAACTGGCTGAGATTCAAAAAAGGGAAGAAATCTCCGGTTGATACGAAGAAATAATTGAGAGCTGATTCTCAGTTAGGAAGCTATGAAGAGTCTCTCGTTAGTACAAAGCAGAAGCTAAATTTTGTTCCTCGGGATCTGGCTGAGATTCAAAGTAGGTGAGGAATCTCTGGTTGTTACGGAAATAATTGAGAGCTGGTTCTCAGTTAAGAAGCTATGAAGAGTCTCTCGTTAGTACAAATTAGAAGCTAAATTTTGTTCCTCGGGATCTGGCTGAGATTCAAAGTAGGGGAGGAATCTCTGGTTGTTACGGAAATAATTGAGAGCTGGTTCTCAGTTAGGAAGCTATGAAGTCTCTCGTTAGTACAAAGTAGAAGCTAAATTGAGAGCTGGTTCTCAGTTAGGAAGCTATGAAGAGTCTCTCGTTGAAGTTGAAGCTAAATTTTGTTCCTCGGGATCTGGCTGAGATTCAAAGTAGATGAGGAATCTCTGGTTGTTACGGAAATAATTGAGAGCTGGTTCTCAGTTAGGAAGCTATGAAGAGTCTCTCGTTAGTACAAAGTAGAAGCTAAATTTTGTTCCTCGGGATCTGGCTGAGATTCAAAG
Source organism: Apolygus lucorum (assembly GCA_009739505.2). Taxonomy (NCBI): domain Eukaryota; kingdom Metazoa; phylum Arthropoda; class Insecta; order Hemiptera; family Miridae; genus Apolygus; species Apolygus lucorum. The sequence goes on from CM019169.2 coordinate 5,274,603, forward strand.
TAGGTGAGGAATCTCTGGTTGTTACGGAAATAATTGAGAGCTGGTTCTCAGTTAGGAAGCTATGAAGAGTCTCTCGTTAGTACAAAGTAGAAGCTAAATTCTGTTCCTCGGGATCTGGCTGAGATTCAAAGTAGATGAGGAATCTCTGGTTGTTACGGAAATAATTGAGAGCTAGTTCTCAGTTAGGAAGCTATGAAGAGTCTCTCTTTAGTACAAAGTAGAAGCTAAATTTTGTTCCTCGGGAACTGGCTGAGATTCAAAGTAGGGGAGGAATCTCTGGTTGATACGGAAATAATTGAGAGCTGATTCTCAGTTAGGAAGCTATAGAGTCTCTCTTTAGTACGAAGTAATAGCTAAATTCTGTTCCTCAGGAACTGGCTGAGATTCAAAGTAGGTGAGGAATCTCCGGTTAATACGAAGAAAAAAACAAGTTTTTTTTCCAGGTTCTCAGTAAATTTACCATTTAATTTTTACCAAGGACTTTTTTGAATTTCTTTTCTCATCACTTACTACACTGTCTTCGGAAACTGGCTATAATAGAAAGTAAGGCGAGGGTATATGATTGTGGTAATAAGATTTATAAGACGTAGTGTTCTTTATAAAAATAATTCAACAAAATTCATGTATTCGTGCAAACATTAATAATAGTACTATATAAATACAATATTTCATGGAGTATTGATGACAATAATTTGTTAGTACATTTTATTCAGATAATAAAACTTAAATAAACTTAAATAAACCCTAATTTATCTTTCATAAACCTTAATAAACTAGTGAGGAACGTTACGTGCTTGGCAGTTAATCACAGTCGTGACACTATAGAACTTCGTAAATAAATTATTCTTACTAATTGATGTATTAAAATGTCCTTACTGGTTGATAAATTACCGTAAAAATAGTTATTTGAATTATACTTCAATAAAATCATATGCATGAAAATAATATCAATAAATTATTTTTTGAAATGAGAACACTAATTCACTTTTATCTTGATTACAAAATTTTTGAGTTGAATGCTGTGAGCTCCACTTTGGAAGGCACTTTTGAACAATGATAATAGTGATACCAGAGATATGCGAATTCTTATTCATAAATACGATTATGAATGCAAATCATATCTCCGATTTTATGATTATGAATACGAATACAGGTATTTCCTATTCGTATTACAATTGTATTTGTAATTGTATTCACACTTTGAATACGATTTTCCCCCGTCTTCGAATTTTGAATACGATTTTATGATTTTCTTCTATAATTTCCCTAAAAATCGAATTTTTTTAAACAATTTTCTCTGAAAATCATACTTTGATTATGATTTTCTCCCGAACTCTCGACATATTTATGACCTAACATTGTCAAAATAATCAATCAAAATTCGAAATGCTTACAAATTCCTATAGGATGTTTCACGCAGAATCGAAAGAGACCAACCCCAGGTCGCTACTACCAACCGTATTGAAACTACGATGAAATGTCTGCTGAAAACGTGTTTTTTAACAATTTGCACTGAAAATCATCAAAAAAATTGTGATTTTTACCGGAAATGTCGTCCTACTTTCTATTCAGTTGGTTGTAGCGATCTGGGGTTGGTCTCATTCGATTCTGCGTGAATAATGCTATAATAATTTGTGAGCGTTTTGAAATTTTATTAATTATTTTGACAATTTTAGGGAATAAATACGACCCAAATTCCGGTAGAAATCATAATTTTCTTATGATTTTCAGTGCAAATTGTGAAAAAAATTACGATTTTCAGCAGACATGTCGTCGTAGTTTCAATACGGTTGGTCGAAGTGACCTGGGGTTGGTCTCATTTGATTCTGCGTAAAAAATCCTACAAGAATTTATGAGCGTTTCAAATTTTGATTGATTATTTTGACAATGTTAGGTCATAAATATGTCGAGAGTTCGGGAGAAAATCATTTAAAAACGCTGCAAATCATTGCTCAAAGGTTTATTATTTTCTGTATAGATCACCCTTCTGTATAGATCACTGGTTCTCCATCAATAGCACCTACCACCATCTGTATTCTCCCTTGACCTTCCCTCTCAAATTTCAGCTTCCTGCTTTCAATAGGATTAAAAATGGCTTCGGAGCTCACTCAGCTGATCAGTGATCTGAAGAGTGGAGAAGATCTCCTCGAATGCTGAAGACGCCTGGAAGAGCACTTCCATTCAATAGGACTGAAAATGGCTTCGGAGCTCACTCAGCTGATCAGTGATCTGAGGAGTGAAGAAGATCTCCTCGAATGCTGGAGACGCCTGGAAGAGCACTTCCATTCAATAGGATTGAAAATGGCTTCGGAGCTCACTCAGCTGATCAGTGATCTGAGGAGTGAAGAAGATCTCCTCGAATGCTGGAGACGCCTGGAAGAGCACTTCCATTCAATAGGATTGAAAATGGCTTCGGAGCTCACTCAGCTGATCAGTGATCTGAGGAGTGAAGAAGATCTCCTCGAATGCTGGAGACGCCTGGAAGAGCACTTCCATTCAATAGGATTGAAAATGGCTTCGGAGCTCACTCAGCTGATCAGTGATCTGAGGAGTGAATAAGATCTCCTCGAATGCTGGAGACGCCTGGAAGAGCACTTCCATTCAATAGGATTGAAAATGGCTTCGGAGCTCACTCAGCTGATCAGTGATCTGAGGAGTGAAGAAGATTTCCTCCAATGCTGGAGACGCCTGGAAGAGCACTACCATTCAACAGGATTGAAAATGGCTTCGGAGCTGACTCAGCTGATCAGTGATCTGAAGAGTGAAGAAGCCTTTGAGCAATGATTTGCAGCGTTTTTTACCCACCAACATTTTTTTTACCTACCAACTTTTTTTTACCTACCAGCTAGGTACTACCTACCACACCATACTGGCTTCACACCTTCACAATCAAGTTTATTAGAAAGAACTATACGCTTCACACTCGATTGGAAAAATAGAAAGCTTCACATGGAAATTTGATTACTGGTTACGCAGAAGGCAAAACTGTATACAAATCGAAGAAATGAACAGCGATCGCATTTTAGTCCGATAAAATTTGAATGGAGATTAGACCTCTTCTGCGATTCACACTCATGATTCTGTTTTATCGAAGGAAAACCTTCAAGTACTCGTAGGGACCGAACGGTTTGTCCTACAGAGCTCCGGGTCGTCTCAAAAATTTTTAAAAATTCAATACTATTTAAAAATTGGTGAAAAAACGATACCTTTATTTCGAGAGTTTTCGAGCTAGGGCACTCTTGAAAATTTCAACCCTTAATTTTCACCCCTTAGAAGTGACCTACATCAACCAAAAGCTTCGCGGCACAACTAGACCCCAAATGGAGCCCATATACCAAATTTGAACCAAATCGGTCCAGTGTTGCTAAGAAAAGTGCCGCGTACGGCGTACGGCGTACGGCGGACGGACGGAAATTTTTTTATTCGATTTTCGTATTCTACGTACCTTGAAACGTAAAACATCAAATTTTGAGGGGGGGTTAAAATTTTTTTTTTCTTGCTCGATTCCAAAGGCTTATTATTGAAAATAATAAACCAAAAATAATAAACCAAAAGTATGATTTTCATAATAATCGTTAAAAAAATTCGATTTTTAGGGAAATCATAGAAAAATCATAAAATTGTATTCAAAATACGAATACGTAAGAAAATCGTATTCAAAGTGTGAATACGATTGTATTCGTATTCATATTCATACCTATATTCGTATTCATAATCATAAAATCACAGATATGATTTGCATTCATAATCGTATTTATGAATAAGAATTCGCCCATCTCTGAATGATAATCCAGGTGGTATCAAATTACATGAAAACGAGTAATTTTGGTTTATTATTTTCAATAATGAACCTTTGAAATCGACCAAGAAAGAAAAATCGTTCTACACCCTCTCAAAATTGGTTGGTTTACGTTTCAAGGTACGTAGAATCCAAAAATCGAATAAAAATTTGGCCGTCCGTCCGCCGTACGCGGCATTTTCCCCACTTAGCAATGACCGATTTTGATGAAATTTGGTATGTGGGCTCTATTTGGGGTCTAGTTGTGCTCCGAAGAATTTGGTTAATTTAGACCACTTTTAAGGGCTGCAAATTGAATTTTGAAATTTTGAAAACGCCCTAACTCAAAACATTTTGATATAAAGGTATTGTTTTTCCATCAATTTAAGATTCTATAGAATTTTTAGAATTTTTGAGACCACGGGGAGCCCTGTAGGACAAACCGTTCGTTCCTACGAGAATTTAAGAGATGGACGACGATAAATCAGAAACACGAGTGTGAATCGCAAAAGAGGCCTAATCTCCGTTCAAATTTTAGCTCACCGAAATCCGATCGATGATTTTCTTCACGTTGGATGGTTGGTGGCTTTGCAGACGAGAGTTCTATATTGAAAAATAATAAACCTTTGTATAATAATTTGCAGCATTTTTGTTCCTCAGACTCGTTGAAAGTTTGGGACTGTTTGATTGTCATTCAGTCACTCTCGTTCTCAGAACCAAACATGTGCTAGTGTAACACCAGTAAGTTGTGAGATTGACCATCCACGTGTTGACCAGCCACATTAAACCTGTCTGACATTTCGAAGTGATTTGAGTTTTGAACCTGGTATGACTTTTTGGTGCTTTCATGGCTGTGAGAGCTTTGACATGTAATTTTTTGTTAAATGAACAACAGCCAAAACTGTGGGAGAAAATAGCTTTCGGTGGTATTTTCCTCTACTCACTGTACGCGTAGATACAGACTGTTTGATACTTGGCACTGCTACGCTGAGCAGAAATTTAAAATCCATATTCAGAGGCTGAAATCGAAACTCAGCAATCGTCAAATCTTGTGATGACGTCGCCTTTTTTCTCGGTAAGGGGAACTGACTCGTAGGCCGACTTTTTGACGTCACTGGACGCGGATTTGCCTTTGATGACGTCGCTTTTGGCCTTCTGGGTGAGGAGAGGGTGAACGATGGGCGACAACAGGTCGGGGTTGACGTCGCATAGACGGTTGACGCCTGTGAGGCAGCTGACGACGAGGCCGACGAAGACGACGATGAGGGCGCCGAGCATCGAGTAGTAGAAGATGGAGAGGCGGAAGACGAAAGGGATTTCAATATCCTCACCTGTCGACGCCCTGCAGACCAGTTACAAAAATTATATTAATATATTTTCAATAAATATACTATTTTGTATAATACATGCAAAAAGTCGATTGACTCGCAGTACTGTTGGCGTGTACTAAAATTTCACATCTTGTTCGAAGTTACCTACCTAAGTTCGATGGCTTCAAATTAGAAACTATCAACGAATGCGTCGTGTTGCCAAGGAGTGGTTAAATTGATGTGGGACTTCGAAATTTGTCCAAAAAAAATTATGAGAAATGTTCCGTTGTTCCGATTGAATGTATGGTGTATCATTGTAAAAAGGTTGTAAAGTAGGTACTTATAAAATAAAGTAGTTTAAAATAGTTCTCAAAACCAGGTTCAGAGTTTTCCTTGAGTAGACTACATAGGTACAATAGACATCTTCCTTCCGAACAATTGGCGCCCAACGTGGGGCACCAATTGTTCAGAACAGAGATGTCTGTAGTATGTAGCCTACTCAAGGAAAACTCAGAACCTGGATTTGAGAACTATTTTAAACTACCTATTTTATTTTATAAGTACTTTATAACTTTTATCCAATGCTACATCATACATTCAATCGGAATCGGAATCCCAAAACTTTTTTTTAATAATCTTTTCGAACAATATTCGAAGTGCCACGTCATTTTAACCACTCCTTGGCAACGCGACCCATTCGTTGATAGCCATAATTTGAAGCCATCGAACTTAGCTAGGTAACTTCGAACACATCTGCTGCTTCTCTGATGGACCTTATATCGATAAGATCGATTCTGAAGAGATGGACTGAGGTTTTGAACAGCTTCTGAGCTCCTTGATTATCGTATTAGTTTTCCATACCACTAATTGCAAATCTCAACTGACTCAAATCTGAACTTAGTACTTAATGAGTTCTGAAAAATAATGCAAGTACGGTTAGATTGATCGTACGTAATCTGAGGAAAACTTGAATGATCTCTGTCAACCAAGAACAGGACAGCCCTAATGATAAAAAGATTCCTTGCATATTCACTCTACAATTCATAGTATAATTTCGAGTTAAAAAAAGAAAATTATGAAAAACAAATTAAAAATTCTAAGTGAAATTTTTTGCTTTCAAATTTTAAATAAAATTTTTTATGATTCATCAACATTATTTCAAATTTAATTTAATTTAATTTTCTTCTTTCGTTGATTAGAAGGCAGTTTTTCACTTACGGAGGTGTGACGAGGGTAAAGTTGTGGTTGCAGCCGTCGATACTCATCGGCTTTGACGGGTACCGAAAGTCGCTGCTCGTCTTGTGGACGTACTGGCCGACCGTCATCCACGCCATGCAGATCAAACTCGTCAGCCCTCCCACCATTGCCCCCTGTAAAATAAATGTGTCCCGATCTTTCAAAACTTCCAATGTATCAAAATGTCCAAATTTTCCAACATTTCATCAACACATTTTCCAACATTCAGTATCAAAATATCCAACTTTTCAAAATTTCCAGTCCAATTCAAAAGTTCCAATGTGTCAAAATGTCCAACCTTTTAAAACTTCCAATGTACCAAAATGTCCAACTTTTCAAAACTTCCAATGTGTCAAAATGTCCAACCTTTTAAAATTTTTAATTTACCAAAATATCCAATTTTTCAAAATTTCCAGTCCAACCTTTCGAAACTTCCAATGTATCAAAATTTCGAACTTTTTAAAACTTCCAATGTATCAAAATGTCGAACTTTTTAAAACTTCCAATGTATCAAAATGTCCAACTTCAAAACTTCCAATATGTCAAAATGGCCAACCTTTCAAAACTTCTAATCTATCAAAATGTCCAATTTTCAAAGCTTCCAATGTTTCAAAATGGCTAACCTTTCCAAACTTCCAATGTATCAAAATGTACAACCTTTTAAAACTTCCAATGTATCACAATGTCCAACTTTCCAAACTTCCAATGTATCAAAATGTCCAACTTTTCAAAACTTTCAATGTATCGAAATATCCAATCTTTTAAAATTTTTAATTTACCACAATATCTAACTTTTTAAAACTTCTAATGTATCAAAATGTCCAACTTTTCAAAACTTCCTATGTTTCTAAATTTTCAACCTTCCGAAATTTCCAAACTGTAAAAATGTCTAAGTTTTCAAATTTTATGTGGATGTTATCTTTCAAAACTTCCAATGTGTCCTAATCTCCTATATCTTCCAATTATTCCAATTTTTCATAATGTCGAACCTTTTGAAACTTTTAATGTTTCAAAATGTTCAGAACTCGTATACGTCGTCAAGCATTGTGACGTCATCAAACAACAAATCCGGTCAGTTCGTTCCCAAATTTCCCAATATTGTAAGTATTTACCACTTTCAAAGGCAGTGAGATGCTTTTGTACAAATGAAAAGGAAACGCTATTTTCGTATTACGTTTTTATCAGATTTCCTTAGGTAAATATTTACTCTTAAATGCCTTCATATTTTATCCACTGCGTCTCATCATTTTAATTATAAACAGTGAACTTAATTAATTGGATATGTTAGTTATTCTCAACAACGCCCTATCAAGCACGCACAGACACTTCTGGAGAACCATTTTAGAACAAAATACGATAGCCTCACCTTGTTATTCGCCCAAGGGAACAAAAGTCCCAAAAGAAATAGGCCGAGAGTTGTTCCTGCTGTCATTCCTCCAAACGCAGCAGAAATCTGAGGAAAGAAAATTCAAAGTGTAAAGATCTAATTCGATTTCAAATTTGAAAAAATATATCTGAGATATTCGCCTAATTGAAGTTATTTTAAAAATGTTTTTCGATTATCCATTTTGTTTCAGTTCAGTAATATTGGAACAGGAAAATTTGTAAATTTACAAAATGAATTTTGTAATAACTTTACTGAGAGGTATTAACGTGATTGTTTACTCATCCCCGTTGAAGGTAAAATTAACCGATAACCCTAAAGTTTGGAAGGAGTAAAGTAGAACCCTATTTCACTTAGGTAAATTCCAAATGTGGGCAGATTTATGGCAGAATTCAATAAATAGATGGACTACCTCACTAAATATGCATATTTATGAGGTAGACGACTGAGAGTTTGTTCGAAAAATGAAATATCCAACTTTTTTTGGTTCCTATTATTTTATTCTAACTTGAGTTCTACTTTGGGTTAAAACTTTTTACCTCAAGTATCGCTCCTAGTTTTTCAATTACAGAAACCATGCAGACGCTGATGAATCCGAAAATGACGACTAGAACTTTCATGACGAAACTCGCTTTCTTCTCGGATGGCTTCTCGTTGAAGGCCGGCTCCAGGAAGTCTTCGTAGAACGTGCCCGCCACTGTGTTCAGCCCAGCAGACATGGAGCTGTCAAGTTAGGAATGACTTCATTATAATATCAACTTAAGATCAGGAGTAATGTTTGGGCCGAATTGGAGGGTTTGGGCCGAATTGGTTTGTTACTCTTCAGTAAGAAACAAGCAATAGCTGGCCTATGATTGGAAGATTGAGTTAAACCCACAATAGTTGGTTAGGTCTTGCCCGTATTGGAATGTTGGGAACTAGCTTACAAATTAAAGTTGTGTATAAGACCATAACAGAAGAAAGAAGTTTAGCTGATAATAAGTTGTGGTGTAGGTCACAAAATGGGGTTGTGACTCATGATGGGAAATTTGGCCACCTTATTACGATAAGTTGGGGTCTAGCTCACAAAATGAAGTTGGGACTAGGTCATAATTAGGAGCTGGAGTGTAAATCATAAAAGAGAGTTGGGACCTTAATAGAACAAGACCATCATAGGAACCTGGAGTCAACCACATTATAATGAGTAAGGAGGAATATTATTATAAACTCTAAGAGGGAAGTTGGGATATAGTCTACTGCGATGATCCATTTACTCTTTTAGTTCTCCAATAAAGAAACACAAAGGGGAACCGCTGAGTGAGTCACCAAATGGTAGGAAGAGTGAGGTACGGGGTAAATCACGTCAGACTGACGTCACCCTCCTCCACTCACCCTTTACCTTGTTACCCTTCATGCAGTTTACTTCAAAAATTCGACTTGATCTTTCTCCTTCGTCTCAAGTTCCTCAGAAGCTTCGGTAGCCGTCAGGACGCTGACCTCTGCTCCCATCTTACCTAGGAGTTGTCTTCCCCAACTAGCCACTAGGTAAATGCGCCGCCTCCCACTGGTCTGCAATATTCGCGCCGAGGTCCGCGGCTAGAGTAAACTTTTATACACTCCTTCCCTCGGTAGGCAGTAATGCGCCGGGAAGCCAGTGTTTGGTAAATCTCCTGCATCCTTGTTGAATAGGGACCAATAGAAATCAACAAGCCATCGAGAAGGCCATCGCCTTCACTCGACAACATACTGACATAACAGCTACTAAAGGAAGTTCATGTCTAGCACAGTAAAGAGAGTTACGGTATAGACCATAATAGGCACCTGGAGTCCTCATAACCACATAATGTGAAGTTTAGGTCTAGTTCATCGAGGGAAGTTGGACTCTTTGGTACGAAGAGAACTCGCTGTCTATATCCTACTAAAGATAGTAGGAGTCAAGCCCAAACAGCAGGAGGAGGTACGCAAAGAAAATGTGTCTATCAGACCAACTACAGTAAGAATCAGAGGATGGCCAGTCCCATATACCCTCAAATCAAAATCAGGTCGTTAGATTATGAAATGTGACATTCAACTTGCTCACCTGAGTGCAGCACAGACGACGCCAGAAAGAAACAGCCCAGAGAGGCCTTTGATGTCCCCACAGACTTTTATGACGAACAAAGGGAGTATCTGATCAGGTCGTGTTATCAACTGTAAAGAGACAATACATTGCAGAAGATTTTCAGACTCATTCTTATGATCACAGTAATACCAATATGTAAAAATATGAAGCGTGAAACTTTCTTTTTTTAAAGAAAGTAAAATTTTGGTGTTCAAATGTTCACCTCTCAAAATCTGTGTATGAAATATCCCACTACACACCAAATATTATAAATTGAAATGTTCTTGTCCTCAATATTATTCTTTCGAGCTTTAGAGATTTATTTTACAATTTTACTTATTTCACTTTTTCCCTGTACTTGACACCGGTAAAGTATTGTGAAGCAGATTCATTATAATTCAATTCAATGTCTTGTTTTGTTTTGTTTTGGCAGTGCACAACAATCTTCGATGATATTTCAGTACAAAGATCTGAAAGAATTGGTCAACAAGGATGATTTTGCATTCGATGGTGACCCCAGCAACGTGGATTTGAGGAGGCAGCAGATGGAATGGATTGAGGCATGTCGAACGGGTCATGAACGAGAAATCCTGGTTGGAGCCCAAACTTCCAGTAACCTTTAATGTTGGCTGTTAAATCATAATTTGAAATGTGTGGAAATGAAAAACGCCTAGCTATGCCGCCCACTTCAAATAATTCTTTACTGGATTGTACGATTAATTCTTTACTGGTTTGTCTAGTAAAATTGAGAGGCGCTGTGACCTTAACCATAAAACTTTCCTCCCCAGCAAACCCAGATGTGAACTATTTTCCCTATGCAGTCTCCGAAAACTTGACGATGTGCTTCATTCCGTCGGAACCTGCCCGATCCTTCAATAGTTCTTTGCCAAAATATTGTACACCTGCATGGAAGTACCTACAGGCTTGACTTTGTGATCAAATTTAATTGGTTATACGGTTATGGGCAGTATGACGAATAATCTCTATCCTTTTCTTTTTTTGATGAGGTAAAACCTACTCCATCTTATGCCTCATTTAATCACTTTCTCTGTACACAGATAATTTCATATAATGATTCTTCTTACCCCGGATGACAGAGGATCACAGTCTTTGAAGTGAGTGTACATCACAAACCCAATCATGCCGCTCATCGTGATGAAAAAACTGACGCCGATGCACAGGAATATAACCGATCTGAAACCAAAACAATTACATTCCGTTTCGTTAATAAAATGTTCAATCAGATGGTTGATTGGATATCACTTTTTTGAATTCTCAAAGTTTGAGTGTATTGGCACACAGAGGTATTATAGAGGAACATTAACAGTAAAGTTAAGAAGGCCAGTTGCGACAATTTCTTGATTGGCGTCTCCGCAGAATTATTTTTGATGTTTGGTCTCACTTTTGGGCATCACGGAAAGTGGGAAGCGAGATGTAACGCTGCATCGATGCAGGGCTGAAGGCGAAATGAGCTGACCAGAAGAACGTGACGCCGACAAAGGAAGACCAAAAGGTCAGTCTGACTGTGGGATCAGGATCCATACTGCAACAATAAATTATAAGTGATAGACAATGCTGGCGAAAGGAAATACAGCTGGCAACTTGAAGGAATATCAAAGGGGTAGACCATTGGGTAATGCTGGACCATACATATAAATACCGTGTATGTATCTCGACGATTCGGATCATTTAGTGAATGTAGCATACCTTTTTTTTTAAACTCTCGTCAAAGAAGGAGAGGGCAGGCCATAATGAAAAAACAAATCAAATTTTAATGGAAGGGTCGCTCAGGACTCAGGGAAGGAAGGAGGACACCCAAGGGACGAGAGAAGATGAGAAAGGAGGTGGGGAAGAGAGGGATGAAAAGAAGTGGCTCTATAAAAAGACCACCAGTATGAATATACGCTTATCGTTGAATATCTAGCTACTTAATGTGGACGATACCGTGGGCTGGCATAACTTTTGGAGGTTCCTGTCGTCGGATAATAATGCCCAGTGAGTGACTATGGTCATTGGGTGGTGCAAACATGATGTTGTTAGGGCTGCTGTGGCGGGTAGGAGAGGGAATCTACAAGATCTAGTTGTTAGTGATCTCTGCAAGATGTTAGAAGAGAACTGCACCGGATGTATGGGATTCAAACCGCCCTAAAACGTTACTTCCTTTCCGACATTGAAACTCAGCATGCACCTAACTGTTTATCATATTACTTTGGCCTGAAAGAAGTGGTTAGGAAAGATTACCTGGCACTTAGAACCGATGGCAATCGTATGGTGAAGGTAAGTTTGGTGAGAAAGGTGAAAGAAAAGAGCAAAATCATTAAATAAGATATTGTATATATAAATACGATCTGCAGTGTTGTGGCAAAAAATGTGCATGCGTTGGTATATCTGGAGCAATGAGAACCACCCCGACAGCAGCAGCACTAAAGGTTCTTCTTGACCTCACTCCTCTCCACATTTTTGTTCAGAGGACAGCCTTCCTGGGGGCTATCAGAATGCTGCACTCGGGAAAATTCAAACTCTCCCCCCGTAAAGGGAGCCACTTGGAAATACTGGACCAAGTCCACACCTATCCAGTGACTAAGTCAGTTCCTGACATCGTGTTAGAAAGATTGAACTTTGACCTACCTTTTAGAGTGATCATTAATGATCGTGAATGCTGGAAAAGAGGCACGCCTCAATATGAACCAGGTTCACTACTGTGAGGTTCACACTGTAATGAATGGAAAAGCTGGCCTAGAGATCAAAGGCCTAAACAGGACCAACAGGTCCAGAAATAGGAGGACAGTAAAAGAGCTGCATATTGGCGCAACACTCCTAGGCAGAGGCAAGCCAAGGTGTTGATCACCATATCCAAAAATAGAAAAAATCTCTGCTGTCACTAAGGAGGAAAAACCTTCGCACCTAAGTAAGCCTCCTAACTGGCCACTGCCCCTTGAGATACTACCTCAACAAGTCAGGCAAGGCCAGGACAGTTGAATGCCGAAGGAGTCGAGACAGCAGAACATATCCTCTGTGAGTGCCCTGCTGTCGCATCTACCAGATTCCGGCATTTCGGTTAGGGTACTCTTGTTCTGGCCGAAATTGTTCGGGAAACGCCCGAAAAACTTCTTCACTTTGTGAGAAAAGAGGTTTTCAAACGGTTACTTAAATGAAAAGGGGATTTTGTCACAACAGATCAAACTTATGGTCTAAGTGACTAAAGGCTTGCCCCGCCCCATAATTTTAAAAAAAATTGCCCCTCTAGCTGGTATTTATATAACTGACTGGTGGAGGCTAAGTTGTCTCCAATCCAGTCATTCACCAGGCGCACATGTGGTTAGCTCGAACTACCTCCTACCTTTTTTTTTTTTTTTGGAAATTAATTTTACGATATATTTTAACAACTCAGGGAAAAACAAAACAGGAGCCACGTGAGAGATGATTTCAAAAAGAGAGAGCCGGAGATGAGGAATATTTTCGAAGAAAGACTTGCTCAGGATGGATCCAAGCCAAGCTGGACGGCTGCACCCCCATCGAAGCCTAACAGGTTGTCGGCACACCTCCAACGTTTCCGAGCGCCTCTGAAACATAAGCTGCTTGCTCGTAGTACAGCGAAGGCCAGACGAGCGCGGAGCCATTCGCGCACTTTACTCTGCTGCCTTCCCCATATCTCAGAGAGCCTCTCCGCCAGAATTTTGATGAAGGCTATCGCTTGTGGAGCCCACATCCCATCTACAGAGCACACCAATGGGGTAAATGTAGCGTGGCGCTCTTCGCATGCGTCAGCGTATTTCCTTCTCTTTTCCTGCTCAGCAGAGGACAGCACTGCCGGGACGGGGCGGGAGACATAAGAGAGAGCGTCGGTGTGAACAACACGGATATCAAATAACGCATCCCTCTGTGCCTCCCAAACCCCTCGGCATGCAAGGTCTCCTCGCAAAGCAGGACTTGAGGCCGTCGCTTCCTTTATTAGAGGCTCTTTTACACAATTCCCTCATGCGCAACTCATGAGCTCCCCAAATACATCTCTTATTTCATTGTGACGCCGGGATACCAAGCCACCCATTTTACAATTTAGCGCATGTTCGGGGGAAAACTCTGAACCGCAGCATCACACGACAGTGGCAGCCCTTGTGGTCTCAGCTTGTATCTCAGTGACAATCCATCGCGGAATTCATTCGCAGAGAGATCAAAATGCTGACTCTTCAAGGGAAGCACAGTGAGCCATCCGGATGTTTTGCATTTACTGAGTGCAAACACTGACCTAGAAATTGCCCTCTGTCGTTCACTTGGAAAGGTGTTCAGTGTAGATAGTAATAGGGACTCTTCTTCCTCATCCCTCCTACTTACTGCTACCCGCTTTGCGGCATTCATTTTCATTAAATGGTCCCCTACTTCAAGTGGCTCTCCTCCCAAGATTGCGCCCACAAGTTCAGCCGAACCTACCCTTGAAGTTTCGTACGACAGGCTGGCTGAACGTACTGGATCTGTAATTGACAAGCCTCCTCTACTTACGGATAGTGAAAATAAGGCGCACTCCTCTGCTGAAATGGTACCACCAATCAATGCAGGGAGAAATATAGACCAAATGGCCTCCCTCAGACTGGAATGGTCCTCTCCTCTGCTGTCAACTACCCTCTGAAGGTATTGCCATTGAAATTGGACAGACTTTGTGAATGCCACATAAGCTGACTGAGGCTGTGTGATGCTTGCCATGGGAATCTTCTTGATGTTGTCAGTCCACTTTTCCATTTTCTTCTTGAGATAAGCCTGCTTCCCGTCTTTGTCACCAACATAACCTCCCAAGAAGCGCTGACCAGTCACAACTGTTATTCCAGTCCCAGAATTGTTATTCCAGTCCCAGAATATTTGTTCAGTCAACCACGGTCAGCATCAGCAATTGATTAATCTACTAAATTAATCAAAATGATAAAACCATTACTTGAAACTCTGCAGATTTAGGTCTCGGTTATAACTTACTGATCCTCTGTATTACTAAAGCGCCTAATATTGGCCATGATAACAGGCAATTCGTGGGGCATTGTTGGGTAATATAGGACAAAACTTACTTGAAAAACTCTACTCGTCCTCCTTCCAAAGCAGTTGCGATCACATGTCCGACACCTCCGACCCGGATAGTTCCCACGATCAACACTGTGGCGATGGACAACACCATCATGAACCCTTGAATCGTGTCTGTCCACACCACCGCTTCCAAACCTCCCTGGAAGGAAAATCGAATGACAATAATGAATACAGCTAATCAATATTAGGTACCTAGGTATTAGGATTATTAACTCTTCTCGTTACTTTTGCATTTTCATTGCTCCTGAGGTCTACTGAGTTATTATGACTCAAACGTCCTACAACTCGTATTCTCAGTTCTCCTATTTCTATCAATGACTGATGAATTTCCACGAGCTTATGTTACGAGTAAATACCACCAAATATTTGGCTGGCGGGGGGGAATAACCAGTTGAGTCGTTTTTTGGTGAAAATCGAGATATCTTCGCTGAATCAAACGTATATAGTACTTTTGGAAAAAAAAACGGATAAGAGTCCTTCATTCTGCTGGATATAGTACCTTTTGAAAATGAACGGAATAATCTCCTTCGTTTTTCAAGGGAATAGATTATATTTTGCTCCAAAACGATCGCATTTTTGTGAAGAATTACCCCTCTAAAACCCTGGGAAAGTGTTAACTCAATTTAGATGAAAATGGTCTTTAATAGTTTTGGAATCCAACTCCTCAATTAGGTAAGTGAAGTAATTAAGTATTTTTTTAATTCAATTTTTTCTAAATTTTGGAATAATCATTTACCGTTGGTCACTACTCCTACACACACTTTAAATTTTTCCCACATTAAAAATAAACATCAAAATGAATATCAAATGTTCAGTAAATAACACAACTCAAACATAATATTGCACCTTACTACTTACTACTGCATTACTTTTGCCATTGCATCTCAGGAACACATAACAAACAACAACGATCAGACAGCAAATTACTAACTTATGATCATTTATCATTAATGAAATTAAATATCCATTATTTCATTAGTTATAATTTTCTCATTTAAGACATACATACTATTATTTTCTAATTTAAGGCCTATATAATTGTTACATACCAAAGTTGTGTAAAATATGCAGACCAAAGAGACTACAATGGACACCCACTGTACATCTATTCCCGTCACTGCAAACGAATCATTGTAGAAATTACAAAAACTTTGTACCTAATAAGGTAAACTTTGTTATTCAACAGTTTTTAAAAAACAAGTATTACAAACCTTGATTGAGAGCCAAGGCTGGTCCGTATATCACAACGGGAATGTACGATATCTGAAACCAGAACAGGAAATAATTTTAAAATGTTCTGAAATGATGGAGGAACAATTTGGCTCATTGTTTGCGTGACTCGCAACTAAGTTCAACAAGGTTTATAACATGAATCCTGAAATGCTGGAAAATGTTGTTTGACGGAAGTTTCTGTAAACCCTCGAAATTGAACCCCAAAGTAAATACAGCAGTAATAAGTAGGTCTGCACTAACCAGAGAAATTGTGAAGAGAACCGAGACGATGATTCTTACACCATGACCAAACCGTAGTTCCATGTACTGTAAAAAGAAAGTCATTTCAAAACTGAACATGTGGACGGAAAATCACGTGATTTTCAAAAATGTATACCATCCTATAACACTCTAATAATTTATTAGAATTGATTTCAAAATACGAAGATTCAAAACAATTTTTCATATACAGGGTGTCTACACTTAATATGGGCATAACTTCAGGTTTAGATTCTACAAGGTGTTTCCAACAAAAAATGCCTTCTAGCAATTTTCTCTTAACCCACTCAAAATTCTTTTTTTCCACGTTTTTCGCGTTTTCGACCTTACGTTACTGATATGGTCATAACTCCCTTATTTCCAGTGCAAATTCAAATCTGACAACACCGATGGAAACAGCATTAAATTCCTAAGCTACCTAGCGCAAAAACAAAATGTTTCAGCAATTAAATATTTTCAAAAAATCAAGTCAAAAAGCAAATTTGAAAATTTTTTCGAAACTTGACTTTCTTTGAACAAAGTTTTTACTCTGAATCCCTGCCCATTTCGTTAGGCGCTCTTCGGA
Source organism: Apolygus lucorum (assembly GCA_009739505.2). Lineage (NCBI taxonomy): Eukaryota > Metazoa > Arthropoda > Insecta > Hemiptera > Miridae > Apolygus > Apolygus lucorum. The sequence goes on from CM019169.2 coordinate 5,291,514, forward strand.
AAAAACATACTCAAATTGTCAGCTTTTCAAGGGTGAATCAATTTTTTTAAATAATTCAAATTGGAAGAGTAAATCAAGATTAAATGCGAAAAAACGTGAGTTTTACTAGAAAATTCAGTGTTTTTCGTGGTGTTCGATCTCAAGATGACTTGACGGGTTTGGTATCAGTTCCTATGTAATTTTTCACGCTGAATCCAATGGTGATACTTCCAAATAATTCTGACAGCTAAAAAGTGGATTTTTCGAAGAAACCCTTCGTTTTTCGTACATAAAATACGCATTATTCGTAGATATGGAAGCGAGCCTGAAGCAATACCTTTCTACTCAATAAAAACATCAATCAGCTAGAAATTTGATGCTTTTATTGAGTAGAAAGGTGTTACGTTAGGCTCGCTTCCATATCTACGAATAATGCGTATTTTATGTACGAAAAACGAAGGTTTTCTTCGAAAAATCCACTTTTTCAGCTGCCATTTCAGTGGCACTATAAATTTTAATAACAATAGTAAATAAGAGTCTAGTTTTTTATTAGTTTAGTTTAACCTATATTTTTTATATTATAGTTGACCAATAATATAATTGTTTACTAAAACTTTTCCCCCTCAAAGTGCCAGAACTCTCCAAAAGTTATTCTTTTCGAAATTTTTAACTTAGGTATTCCAATTTTGGTTTATTACTTGAAAACATTGAAGTAAAGTGAAAAAAATTAACCCTCTCTCAAAATTTAATGGTTTACGTTTAGTTAGTAGAATCCAAAAATCGAATAAAACATTTTCCTTGGTTACCACGTACCGATATCTATGAAATTTGTTAAGATTATAATATAATCTTAACAAATTTCATGGATATCGGGGTACAACTAGATCCCAAATAGAGCCGATATTATCGGCTCTATTTGGGGTCTAGTTGTACCCCGATGGTCTTGAAATCATAAACCATTGTGCGATAATTTGCAGCGTTTTTCTTTTGCTCCAATTTGACCAAATTTCCTTGGCTTACTTCGTATAGAGAAATCAATTGAAGCTTGTAGAAGACTGGGAGGATGAAGAAAGCGGTGATCAACCCTACGAGGTAGTTGGCGAGATTTGAAGTCAAATACTGCGATCCGTACGTGTAAATTTCCGATGGAACCCCCAGCAATGTGATTCCTGAGATGTACCTGCGTATACACAACTATTAATAAACAGTGCATTTTTGTGACAGGTAAAACTTATATTACAAGTTTAAATGAAAAACTCAATGTACAACCATTGTTTTTTTTTATATTGCGTCAGCTTCCAAATTAATGGTATAAATAATAAGCCTAAGGGGAAAAAACTAATCGTGTCGGAGTGACTCACGTTGTAACGAGAGATATTGAGATGGGAATGAGGGACATCTGTTTACCACCGAGGAGGTACCCAGTGACGGTGTCTTGGCCGCCTTTGATGCACCCGAAGTAGATGCCGATGAGTGCCGAAACACACAGCATCACGACGAACACGATGTACTCCACCCAGTCGAACATCCATGGTACGTCCGCCGCTCCCATCTAAACCACACATTCAATATTGAATTACGACCAACATTTTTGACCACAACACCAACAGTTATTATTAACCACCAATACCTAGATATCTCTTTTGAGAATTTAGGGAACAATTTTGATGTAGACCAATTGCTCGGAACCCCCGTTCTTAACAATGTCCCTATGCCCCTATGTGCCTATCCTGATTTAGCTCTGTGTGATAGTTAATAATGTGTGCTGGTTCCAAAATTTAGCTTGTTTAAAAACTATTGAATATAAAATTATTGAAATGTCCAATCACCTCACAACATAATGTAAAATATTTAAATGAATTGGAGAAACTTTTCAGAATAGTGATGATGTTATTAAATTCATTTAAAAATTTGATTTTGATTGATAATTTACTCAAGTTTTGGTGTTTTGATCCATTTTTGAACAACATTTTTGCATCGCCCTGATTCATTCGGAAATATACGCAGGAAAAATTTGGGGTTTGGATTTTTGAAAAGTGTATCTAGGGTAGAGTCATCAATTATCGTCATGCTTAAGACCTTATCATTTTTTCCCCCCACTAATTCGCTCATTTCTTCCTTATTCTATCCCTAATCGTTTTACTCCGGGACATTTTTGAATCGCCAGCAATCCAAGCTTCGATTGTACCACCATTTTTCCTGAAAAAGCTATTAATTATGCTTTTAGAGCAATAAAACTCATTATGATTTTTTTTAATTTATTATTTTATTTATTATTATTATTTTTTTTAATCACCAAATAGAAACAACGGAAAAAACTTTATTTGGATAATTTTCTCAAGTCAACAGCTCTCGTTTTTCGGGATTCACAATTGATCCTGTTCCGGTGTATCAATTTGGATTTCTTTATGGCCTGACACACATTACAAAGGTCAAAAAGGCTCTCTCAGCAACAACCTACTGCATGATATTCCGGGTGTTTTTTTTTTTTTTTTTTTTTTACAATTTTTAGAAAAGTGGGTGTTTCAGTTTTTGCCTTTTTCTGAAAAACATTTTTTTTTAAAAGAAAATTATCCAAATAAAGTGTTTTTCGTTGTTTCAATTTGGTGATTAGATACACTTTTCAAAAATCCAAAACCCCAAATTTTTCCTGTGCATATTTCTGAATGAATCAGGGTGATGCAAAACTTTTTGATGTGTGTATCTCTATTTTCTATACCATTTTATTTGTTATGAGAAGAGGACATGTATAGCCCACTTATTTACCTAGTAAACTTATTAGTATTTTTTAAAATAATCAAACACCCTTACGTTAGTTATGATGAAAAAGGCATATAATCTAAGTATATAATCCAGATGTGTATTATCTAAGTATATAATCCAGATGTGTTTTCTCCAAAATCTATTTGTCACACTCGGTCGTATTCTACCTGTAGTAAAAGTAAGTAAAGTAAACAACCATTTCACCATCTGTCATCAGCTGCCTTCCAAAGGGAAGATCGGAATTTGTTTTGATAATTCTGCTCATGACTTCCAATTGCCTCACTGGCCTGTGTTGGGACGAGGGGGGCTGAGGCCGGCTCGGACGAAAAATACGCTCCTAAGGCGAGTCTCAAACTCACGGTCCCCGCGGACGGTCCGAGACTCCTCCCTGTATATTCCTTTATATCCTGTCGTATCCAGCACCCCTGCACCAATGTCGGGCCGTTGTATCAGCCAAAATTATACACCACAGGGTGTCCCAGTAAATACTCTCCCCCACTTATTTTCTCTAATAATTAGAGAATTGTTGTGGACGGAAAAAATAGGACCACCGCTGTTCTTCGTTATTTTTTACTTCGAAGTTTTTTTTTTTTTTTTGAACGCGCGCAACCCACTCAGCGAGCACTCAAAAATGAGCAACGATTGTTCCAAAATTGAGATAAAGGTAGACCTCAGTGTGGCACATTACGTAGCACTGTTTTTCTACGCTGAATCCCTTTCTTGATTTAATTTCAATTTACAGCATTTACAGCCAAAAAGTCACTTTTTGAGGAAGAGATCATCGATTTTCCGTTGAATCTTTTCCGAGTATTGTTTCCTTCACAAATTATTTCTCCTCTGACACAATTTTATGCAAAATTTTATAAATTTTTCAGATTTGTTTACACTTTATTGGAATTAATTCATTGCCCTTTATAAGAAAATCAAAACTCGTCAACTTGTTTTTCGGCTGTAATTGCGGTAAAATGGAATCAAATCAAGAAAGGGATTCAACGTTGAAACGATTAAACGTAGAAAAACTGTGCTACGTAATTTGCCACACTTGAGGTCTACCTTCATCTCAATTTTGAAACAAACGAGCGGGTTGCGCGGGTTGAAAAAAAAAAGTTTTTGAAGTAAAATATTCATAAAATTTGACGTAAAATCCGAACCTGCAATAAAAAATGGGGGTTCCAATTTTGTCATTTTTAAATTCTATGCAAAAGATTATAACAAATAGCGTTGGTTTGATTTTTATTTTTTTATTTTTTTGTCCACAATTAAAACATAAGTGGGGGGGGGAGCGTAATTACTGGTACACCCTATAACAATTCAAAAAAAATTAAGAACCATAAGGTTGCGCTTAGCTCTAACTTGAGAAAATTGTTGGAGAATGATATGTTAATGTTTTCCAATGTATAGAGACTGTATCTATCTATAATATCGATTTATCATCATTTCATCGTTGTATGGGTGGGAGAAGCTTTGTGCCACAACTACATGACATTTCATGCCTGAATAAACCTCGGTAGGAGAGTTTTTGATCCATCTGTTTTTACTAGTGTAAGAATATTTTGCCTGAAACGGCAAAATTTTGTAATTATTATTGTAATCCTTTGTAAGCATTATTATTTTTATTTGTATTTATATTTATTTTTATTTGCAATCATTATTAAATTTCTAATTATTATTGTAATTTTGAGGCCCTGATGATGGAAATATATTGTTCAAAAACTCTACTCATGAGAGTCAGGCATAGTTAATTGCAAATTGAATGTCAGTTACATTCAAAAAGGAAGAAAATTTACGCAATTTTATTTTGTTAGTTTCATGTAGGAAATCCACAGGGGTTCATTCCTAATGAAGGTTTGATGACTTAAAGGTTCCATAGCCTAACAGTTTTTAAATTACAATCAAATAGAAAAGAAGGTGATGACCATTTTCGACCGACTTCAAAACCGCCGAAGATGCAAAGGAGTACTGTCATCAATGCAGTGGGTCATGAGCGGACAATTTTTTTTAATGTAAGAACACCTTGCATTTCTTTAAGAATAAAGATTGTACCAGAAGGTACCAATCTGCCTGATTTTGGTTTATTATTTTCAATAATGAACCTTTGGAATCGACCAAGAATTTGTATTCTATCAGTACCCACGGTGCCCCGTTTCAATCGGAATCCATTTTGCTTTGTTGAATGTGTCGAAAATGAGTGAAAATAGGTATAGTTGAAAACCGGGGTTGCTGATTTCGGGGAAATTGGTCCGTATTTTCGTATATTCAAATTACCAATCGTAAGATTTTAAATGAGATGCTATATAAAAGGGGTTCCGATAGCCTGAAAATGTTGTGGGGGGAGAGGGAGGGGGTTGAAAGGGGGAAATTATAGTGGGTCATCACCTGCATGAGCCTCATTAAACGTCATTCCTTACCAAACATGAAGAAAAATCGAACAATTACGTGATGAGAGAGTACTAATTAATGGGATAAGAGGTCGTCAAAACTGCTAAGTAACCTACCAAATTAATATGAGAAATATAAATATAGTTAGGTGATGAGTGGATAGTACACCAAGTGTGTGTGGCTCTTAGCTCATTGCATGTTCACTCTTATTTTACCCCTAAATGCATGTGAACCAACCTACCAACCTAGTAAAGGTAAAGAGTAAGATGAATCATCGTCCAACTGCCATTCCTGACTCCTATCTTAATAAGTTGTAATTATCGTTTTACTCATTTTTAGTGGTTTGCCATCACCATTTTTGAGGTACCTCCATTTTGGTGTATTATTTTCTATAATGAAACTTTGGAATCGACCAAGAAAAAAACAATTTTTCAACACCCCCTCAAAATTTGATGGTTTACGTTTCAAAGTACGTAGAATCCAAAAATCGAATAAAAATTTGGCCGTCCGTCCGCCGTACGTCGTACGCGTCACTTTTGCCACTTAGCATTGACCGATTTTGATGAAATTTGATATGTAGGCTCCATTTGAGGTCTAGTTGTACCCTGAAGATTTTGGTTAATGTAAGTCACTTCTAAGAGTTCAAAAATAAATTTTGAAATTTTGAAAACGCCCTAACCCAAAAAATTGTGATATAAAGGTATTGTTTTTCCTTCAATTTGAGATTCTATAGAATTTTTAGAGTTTTTTGAGACCACCGGGAGCTCTGTAGGACAAACTCACTCACTACGAGTATTTAAAGTTTGGAAGTACGATAAATCAGAAACACGATTGTGAATCGCAAAAGAGGCCTAACTCCGTTCAAATGTTAGCTGACCGAAATGCGATCGATGTTTTTCTTCATGTTGGATGGTTGGTGGCTTTGCAGAGTAGTAATCTATATAGAAAAATAAAAAATAATAAACCATTTTGTAATAATTTGCTGCGTTTTTATTCGACTATCGGATTCTACGTATACCTTGAAATGTAAACCACCAAATTTTGAGGGGGGGTTAAAAATTTGTTTTCCTTGGCCGATTCCAAAGGTTCATTATTGAAAATAATAAACCAAAAGAACAAACAATTTTGACCCTACATTCGCATTTGCGAGCAATGAACATTCATAAAAATTAAGCCCTTGAGGGCGTTAAGGTCCCTTCAGACTCTCTTCCCATAAAATAATATGCAACCGTTCCTAATAGTAAGGCACCTACATGCTGTATGTCTCATGCTGACAGAAACTAGTGAGTGATTATACAGAATTGTCTCAAACATGGACATGTCCAAAAATATGACCAACAAAACCACTTAAAATGTTTTTATTAAAATGCAATCAAAATAAATTTGGAATGAAATTTGTAATTTATTACCTACCAATAGTTATTCTCTCTGTATAAGTTTCGGGTAATTTTGTCGTTTATAACTTCTGAAGTTCTATAAAAATTCTTGAATTAACTAAAGTTATACGAAACAAACCTCAATTCACTTACATTCAATTCAATGTCACGTACATATAGGTATATAAGTTACACATAAGGTGTGATATGTATAAAGAATAATCAAAGCTCTTCAAGAGAATATCCAACATTCCCATTTGTTGGGTGTTGAATCATAGCCTCGCTCCCAACAACATGCAACATTAGGTCATCTTCCCATTTTTTGGGAGTTGCCTCATTTGTCCATACCAGTAGATAGTCAGCTTCGTTGATTCGACTCGAGTTTTTTATTATGCAAAACCCAAAAAATACTCCTTGCTATATATGAGGTAGAAAACGTGGATTTTTGGAGAAGAATTGGGATGAAATCACGTTGTCTTTGGAGGGAGCTAAGGTGAAATTAGACTCAATCTTAATTCATCCACTTTTGCCTTGAAGTCAAAAGAAAACTACTCTTTAAAAAAAAAGGAAAAAATCTACTGATTTGAAATTTTCTACAGGGGACTACAACAAAGTAAATAATTTGGGCAATATAATCAGAAATCAAATTTTTACAATATTTGATTCTTGTAGAGAAATGATTGACTAATTATGCACTGAGGGGGTCCTAGTCCTAGTTCAATGGGGACAAAGTGAGTACGACACTTTTCGCGGCATACTGACTCCTTATAATGTGGACGACCCCCACTCCGTGGTTCGGATTAAATAATAAGGATGTGTGGTCGGTCCATTATCTTGTTGTCTCAGGACAAATATAAACCTACTGCGTGTTCTCCCAAACCTCCTGGATGACATGAGGAATTTAGATTGATAGTTCAAATGTGTTATATAGAGGACATTTTTTGAACAAACTCGTCCGTTTTTGGGGAGTTTCTCAAGGCATCCATTTACAATTGATCTGAGAGGAAATAGGAAAACAATCAACTGAGAGGTGAGGGGGAAGTCTGCCAAGTTGAGTAGGCCAAGTTGTGTAGGTAGAAAGACAAGAACATACGAGAATCATGAAATTATCAAGACCCTGGTGCAAGTTATCTCAACGACCGTCAACATCATGAATCGACTCCCGACTGTGTTGACGATTTTTTAGCTTATTCACATAGTAGGTACTCTCCTAGAGATCGAATCGAGATGCAAATGACATAACCCAATCAATTTAAACAAAAAATTAAAGGCCAAACATATTGCAAACGCTGAAAACCGTGAAATTGTTGCACTTTTTTGGATGTTTTCTATAACTTCTAACCTATGATAATTTCATTAATTTATAACCAGTAACTTTTTTAAGTAGGTTAACTAACTAGGATATGTTGAATTACAACAAATATCCAAACAGTCTGGAATCAAGGTATACGCAATCAAGGAATTGATTCATGGAAGGAAGACCTAAAGCAAGAAAAATTTTCAATTTGAAGGACCTTTTATTGTGTAACCACGTAAAAACGGCTTTAGTTCTCCCTGAATCGAAAACCATGAAAACGTTCATATTCTGTATGGATGGATGTGTATTTTATGCACAAATTGAGGTTCCACAGCCCTATTTTGCTATAGTTACAAGCTTGTTTCCTTCTTTTTATTTGATTCGACCAAATAAAAAGATTCGGATTTTCGTGTTTGGAGAAAAATGGTCATTCATTTTGCAAAATTAATTGAAATTATATTATTTCCCTGAAAATTCGATTATACGACTTGACTGGTACTGTATTTTTACAGATACCTTCAGGTACGAGTTTCAATTATAACTTTTATCTTTTTACTCTTCCTTTATTTGTTCCTTGGTAAAGTTACTCGTAGAGAGGTATCTACGTATTCTCGAGAGCTCCGAACAAAAATGTGTTTCATTGTTCTCCAGGCCTTATGTTTGTTTCCTTTTCTCTACAAAAAGAACCGTTTTCCTCCTCACGCCCTAAATCTCTGAAACCGCAGGTTGATTTTGGTCTATTCAAATACCTACTCATAGTAAATAATGGAATACGACAAGAGCAAATAGAAGGCATCTACTCTCTTTATCGCGTGAAATTTTTCGGAGCCACGTTTCGCGTGACGTAAATTGGCAAGATTTATCACACTGTATTGTCAATTCGCATAAAAATATAATTCCTGGGTTTCTAACTTACTACTAAAATCGTTCTAATTTACTAAGAAATGCTTATTTTTTTATAAAATATCGTGTTGACCCGTTGGCTGATACTAAATGGTCGTCGGGATGGGAAATGGTGACACAGAATAGTCAATTGTTTTGACGAACCTCGTTAAAATCTGTTAACCCTTAATTTCCCACTTGTTTAAAAAATGTTTTTTTCAGAGTTTTGAATTCAAACTTAGAGAATATTCGAGCAGAACGTACCTCAAAGGCCCTGTACAATCTGTCATCTCAAGAATGATCTTTCCACTCTAGCGCTATCTGCGTCAGCAAAATCTGTCCATAAACCCAATTTTGATGGAGTGAAAGAAGGAAACTTTGAAAAATCCTTGGTGAGATGTTAGGATCCGCTATTTGCCGTAAAGTACAGAACCAAGGAGTTCACTTGGAAGAGATTCACTTCATAGAGGAATCTGTCCTGCCCTTTCTGAGAAAACCCAACTAATAGCCTACAAGGTGAGAAATGAGGGTAGAAGGTACCTCCAAGGCCCTGTTACAGTTTGTCAACTCTTTATATAATATGTTATTATTGTTACGTTTTTTACACAAATTTTATTACTCCATAGTTGGAGTACCTATCAAGATAGCCAACGGCTATCAGTTTTGGTGCAAAAATGGATAAACTGTTGCAGGTAAAAATTGGACTTCCAGAAAGATATGCCTCAGGTTAAACCATACCATTTGAAGATCACAAGGTAAAATTACGGGCTTTACAAATATTGGTACAAAAGTCGTACATGAACAGGCCAAACTGAGGTAAGTAGGTACCTACCTCCCTCCTTTGTTGAAGTCGGTCTGAAAGGAACATGCTTTAGCCTTGGACTAACTATTCTTAAATGTAATCTAATGCTGTAATAAATTGGAGTGAACTCGTGGTCTTCATGGTCCCCTCATGTTTGAGAAAGCGTTATTACTAAAACGGATCCAACATTTTCTTTTCTTCACTATCAAAATATGCCAAAGCTGCATTATGGTATGATATTACATATCATATTATGTTTATACATTAATACATATTAATAAATTAATAATTATAATCAAAATAAATAATTAATATATATATGTTAATATATCATATTAACATATATATTAATATATATGTTAATATGATATATTAACATATATATATTAATTATTTATTTTGATTATAATTATTAATTTATTAATATGTATTTATCAAAATATTATTTTGATAGTGAAGAAAAGAAAATGTTGGATTTCCAATTTTGAAATGATTTATTTTCAACAATACTAGATAAGAGAGAAATAAATTAAAATTATTTCAAATTATTTAGGTAGGTACCTTATAATTTTCCTGACAATAATCCAGAAAGTTTTAACACGTCAGGTGCGGGTCGATGGACAGTTCATCAAATTGTTTCTGCTCGTGTGCGGGATGATGGACAGGTAATCATGACAAGCATCTGACATGACTGTGGTTTTCGATTACTCCTCAGCCTAATTTCGATTTCAATATAGTAATCGATGTTGAATCTCAATCTCTATTGATTTCTTAACTGACTGGTACCTTCAGTTCCACGATCCATGGGATATTTTTCGATTATCAATCATTTGAAGTTGAAGAATCGATTTTCTTGAATATTACCGTCTGTGAGGCATTTAAAAAAATTCCTTATATGATTTTGCTCCCCAACACCTCCCGAGTAAGAATATTCGTGTCTATGTCTTAGAACTTCGGAGGAAGACAAAGAAACTGTCAGGAAAAGGGGTATTTTCTGTAGAGGTTGGTGCTGTGCGGGTCTAGTCTATACATTGTTTCTGCAGGCGCCGAGTAAATTTCCTCACCTGGGCCGGATGGACAGGTAATCAAAAAATTAATTTGACGAAAAAAATATGATTTTTCTTGTTTTTTCATAATTATGCGCAAAAGCAATAAAAAATCTGCATTGAATTGCTAAAAAAAAAAGTTTCTGGACATGGCGAAACTTGGGAATGGGGAATGGGCTCTCACAGCCAACGTGTTAACTTAATAATTACACCTAATTATTTATGATCATAATTTTTAAAAAATAATCAATGAAAAAAGTACCTAAGGTAACCCGGGGCAAGTGCGTTCGGAAAAACTACTAATTTGATTTCTCAATGAAAAATTTCTATGAACCTGTGACCGTAGTGCAATTATTCTTGTTTCATGCCGTTCATTGGTTCATGAAGGATCGACCCATATAAGATTATATTCCCAAAAGCATTGTTTTTCACCGAAAATTTCGCTATTTGCGAACCCTTGTTTAAAACGCACTTGCCTCGGACACTGGGGTAAGTGCGTTTTTCTTCTTCTGACTAATCTAAATTTATTCAGAAAGTTCAAGAATGATTTCAAATTGAGAAAAATTTATTCAATAATAAATAATATCAATTATTAAGTAAATAAGGTAAACAGTTGAAAATTTTCATTTAGGTAATAGCCCATTTATCCCGTTATCTTCAAGATGAGCGAGGAAGTCCTTCAATGATCCGTCTTGAGTTTTTCTCTTGTAGTTACGAACCATCCCTAAAGAAATATAAAATAAACATGCGTCATACAACATGCAAACAACAGGTTCCGCCACAAAGACTCCCAAATTATACCTACTCAGCATAGTTCAAATCTTAAATTAAATAGCAAACAAAAAGTTAAGAAGGACCTTAAATTTTTAGCAAAGGTTGAAGTCCCAAACTAAGCAAAAATTGTTCGAAAAAACGTAGCATGCAGGAAGCATCTTTACGAGTAACATCATGCTATGATTCAAACGCACTTACCCCAGACGACAAAACGCACTTGCCCCAGCCTTGTGTTTTACTGGGGGAAGTGCGTTATGCTTCTCCTGACTGTAAATTCAAGTTTTCCGAGTAGAAAAAGCTATAGTTTCTTATAGAAACTATTCAAGTACATTATTCAATAGTTTTTAACACAAAAAAACGTAAAAAGAAGCTAAAATTCAAACAAAATTGAGCTTACCTGAAGTTTGATGTTGAAGTTCCAAATAACCTCACTTTCGAACTAACAGTACAGCACTGAAATAAGCCTTTTAGACCTTAAAAACATATGTTTACGCTGGAGGGACATCCTAACAATAATTTTCAGGAGGTTTTGAAGCAAATAATCACATGGGCTTCATATAATACGCAGGAGACGCACTTACCCCAAAACGCACTTGCCCCGGGTTACCTTAGTAATAAAAAAATAAAGGATCAAGATTAAACTAACACAGAAAACTTATAGTGGCATCGCTAAATCGGCCACAAATTTTTCTTCTTGGCCCAAATCCAAATTCCACACGTCAAAAATTACGCACCGTAGCGGATAAATTCATTACTATTTTGATTGTATTCTGTAGTGAACATTTCATGTGTGTTTTTGTGTGGCGTTTACTAAAATAGGTTACTATGATTGAGTCAATTTACTTACTGGCAAGTAAATAACGCGTTCTGGGCTTTTTGAGCTAATACAATTCCTTGTCCGTTAGTGGCTAATTCCTTTTCCCACACGATCAGATTTTGATTTATAATTCAACTTTTATAATTACAACTGTTTCTTCATCCACCTATATTTCTGAAGAATATCCATGCCTCATTTTGTTGTCCAGCCAGACCAAAGATGAATCACGAAAGGTGAAAAAGAAGAAGAAGAGTAACCGCCATTTTGGTTGCACGTTCTTTCGGCCGCCATCTTGTAATTGGCGTTCCTTGATTCTTGGGCTCCTCTCTTCGACTGCTGTGAATTTGTGCATTTAGATTCTTGGTTTGCTTTATAAATATTATTAGTTGATGAAAGAGATGAATACGTTCCTTGATAATTGTTATCAGTCTCAATCGTAGTAGTTCGATGAGGTTTTCGCTTTAAAAAAAAGTGTTGGATTGAACGCTTGACCCACTTGACACCGGAGGCAAAATGGACGTTGAAAGCGGCAGTCAGAGCGTACTGGAGAAATCCTTGTCTACAGAAGAGTACCAACGGATTGATGGGGATTTGAGAGGAAAGATTGAGAACCTCCTGGAAGAGCATGTCCAGGACTACCTCACCGCCAAAGCTTGCTTCGAGACCACAAGAACTACGCTTGGTAAGTCCATCTCATCTTATCAATCTGGGACGTGGAACGTTGCAACAAACAATAATTGTCACCATGTATTATTTCATCGAGTGTGCTCGTCGTGGTATCTTTGAATACCATGTTTGTACTAGTGCCTTGGTATTTGTACCTACTTAGATGGGGTGGTGCTTGACGGTCACCCTCAATGGACCCCCACCGGCGTGCAGTGATTCCAAAATTCTTCATTAGGCGGTACTTATGTAAAATTGGCGAAAGTATCAACGCTCCACGCTGATACGATGTACTTAGCATGAATTAGCGATGTCTTTATTTCTCTGTGTAATCAAAAAGCATTATTAAATAATGCTTGGCGATGTCGCAAATTTTGCGACATCGCCAAGTACAGTCACAATGCGAACCGTAATGAAAAATCACCTCACAACCACCCATCGTTATCACACCCAGTGCCAGCAAGAGAGCAAGCAAACCATTATAAAACATTGAAAGGTAATGTTCGAATGAAAATTCGTGTCAAAAACTCGCAAGTAGGGTAATGTTTCTCAGTCTGTTTTCCACCTACAAAAATCTTTACCCACTCGTTCAATAGCTCTCGATTTGAGCCGAAAACTTATGCTGATTACTCGGTCATAAAAACGAAGAAAACTTGTTAACACTAGGTTTGTTCCAACAGAGGAATGCATTTGGAAGGCAATCGAACCGCAGTTCACAGCCTTCTTAATCGCATTCCAAAACTGTCGAGTTGTTCAACTTCGCTGTAGGAACGCTTTTTGCCGTCCCCTTATTTAACGTTACACAAACTGGAGTTCACGTTACTTCCAGTTTCACGCGTCATTTCACCTCTTTCAACGCGGTGCTACTAGACGGGCACAGCATCGCCCTCTCGATTGGTGGCTCGAAGTCAACGCCTCTGCTTGAGGGCGTGTTGCGGGTTAGTCCTACTATCGTTGCTGAAGGCGTTAAGTTGGTTACATTTTGGTGAACATTTGAATAGGTGGCTGGAGCAACGTTCAATGTTACTTTCAGGCAAAATCGGTTTTTGGTTGAGAAACGTTCATTGTGAAAAGGAGGATCAGATTATTATTCTTACATATTATGTAAGAATATTAGTTCCGACAATGTCCGATACACTGCGTAGATAGCTGGTTTCATGGCGTTCCAGTTTCCATGTTGTGGAGCAACGTTCAATGTATGCGCGAAAAGAGAATTTGAAATTAAAAGGAAATTTTCATTAATCACAGCGTTCCTGAAAAGTAGAGTTTTTTAACATTGAACGTTGCTCCAGCCACCTATTCATTTATTCATTTTGTAAACCTTTCTTATGCAAAATCAACTTCTGAGAGGTGATTTTATGTATGCACGCGAACAATCCGCACTCCCAATAATTTATGCCATGAGCCACATGGCTAGTATGGAGTGCGGGTTTGCCAAAAGCGCCTGAAAGTGAGCCGAAAGGGACTCAATTTTTACTACTCACTTGCAATAATATATCGTACCAACTACGATTTGCAACATGTTTGGGTGCATACCTAAGTGAAAGTATAGCATAAAGAAGTACAATTCAACTGGTTTTTTTACCATTTTGATCGGGACACATCAGGGCTAGTCCGCCGATAACTGCTACAGCAGTACGAAAAATGTTTGTTAAACATGATGAAGTTTTTTTTTTTGCAAAAATATTGAATGGTTTGGTAAGACACAGCTCAGAGCTATAAACAGAGAACTCTAAACCTGAGGCGTGCTTTATGTCCAGACCAGCACAGCGTGAGCAGTAGCAAATATTAGTACGGCTCTGGCACTATCCCTTGAAAATCTCTTAGAAAACGGACCATAAGTTTGTAGATGGCTTCGCGTGATACAGGTAGTCACGATTATACGGGCACATTTCGAAAGCCTGTCAGATTCTCAGATTTTGACTTACTGGGTTGAAAATGAGCAAAATATTTAGAGAAAATCAAGCTCCATGTCCAAGCTGCCACACACAACTTGGACATCCAGGATAATGCAAGACTGGTCGGGCTTGACGGCAACAATGTGGGGCTTCTTACCCTGGTCACTTGGCATGTGGTATAACCTCTCCCTCTCAACATCCCAGCCGCTAGATGACAAGGCACCTGCTATCTGCTTTGCGACCACATCATGACGTAGAATGCGGCCCCCATGAGTCCGAGGACACTGCTGTACTACATGATACAGATGTTCATTTCTACTCCAACAGGCACGGCAACGGGGTAGGGTTGTCCCACGACTACCTCTCGAACACCTCACCGTAGTTGGCAAAGAAGCCACGCGGATGGCGTGGAAGTGTCAGTAGTAGCGGGCCCCAATGCCCTCCGAAGCCCGATCAACCCATTGGGAAGAGAAAAAAGCTAGCTAGCAGCTCTGATTGGCTTTCGGAGCACTGTCGGAGTTCTTCACCATCTACTGACTCATGCAGTGCAGCAGCAGACGAACTAGGTTTTGGAGCAGATGGTGTTGCTAATTGTTGCCTGACAAAATCAAGATCAGCAGCAGCACGGGCGACCCCCCAGCTCGACCTCTGGAGGGCTAGCAGGCGCTGGCGGTGCAGAGAAGGGATGCTTGCTGAGAGTGACACAATACCGAGCCCAGCAGATTTTACTGGTGCGTGGATGTAGGCACTTGGGACACCAGGCGGGAATTTCAGCCAAGAGCTCACAGCAGAGCGTACTTCACGATCTAATTCCTGCAGCCTCCCTGCCGTAAGCCTGCCAAAGACTAACCCGTAAGTTAGCTTTGGCAGTAAGTACGTGCAGAGGAGGCGCAGCCTCTGCTGTGGCTTTAATGGAGCCTTGGTAACGCGAGCTCTACCAAGGTCCACACGGCTGGCAGTAATGGTGAACCCCCATGAAGTCGACTCCAAGGTAACTCCAAACCTCCCACACAGATCGGGAAGGGATGGGGAATTGTCCTATGACAAAACCCCCATCCCCTATAGTATCACCTCTCCTTACATCCCTTTACTCAAGCCTTCTCCTGTCCACATTATCGCCTTTGGCTGAATTAGTAATTATGATGACGAAATGAGCCTTTCTTTTGTTTCTAGAAACACGCGTAAATGAATTGGAAGCTCTCAATCAAGCAGCTGTTCAGGAGAGAGATGAATTCAAGACTAAATGGGAGGGGATAACCGTTCAGTACGAAGATACCAACAAAAGGCTGTCTGTGAACTACGCTCAACTCAACAAACACAGAGATGACATCCAGAGGTCTGTACTCCATTTTCGAAGTATCCTCGTATGTTGTGATTTTGACTTCTTTCCTCCACCCACAAACACCTGATAACCCCTCATTGCGCCACTCTTCAATAAGACTGATATTTTTCTGTCCGTGAATCCTAGGTTATACACCCACTTTCCATTCAAGCTAATCAATATTTTCCTTGCAGGTTGGAAAAAGAACTTGCGGCGCTTCGTCGCGAAAGGGATGAGGCCGTCGACGAAAGGCAAGTGTCTGGAAACATGCTCGAGCGTCGAGAAGTTGAGTTGGAACGATTGCGCAGTGATATAGCTGCCCTCAACACTGAGCTCAGGGCTGCCAACCACGCCAAACTTGAAGCACTCACCCTTTCTGAAGACACATCGGCCAAACTCGTTGATTTGGAGTTCAAGTAAGGCCTGATATTGATGGGATTTTAACTGGTTATGAGCACCATTGTTGATTATGTTTTCGTGCTTTTGTTGTTCGATACTTTTCTGCCTTACAAGAATCTAGGACTCAGACACTTCGTGTATCAATGTTATTATTATTATGTTTGGTGTAATAGCAGGTTCCTCAACATTAAAATCGCGGTTATTCAGTCTGCATTACTTAGTTGAGTAATTAGGGTTTTTTCAAATTTTCCAGTTGAAATCTTGAGGTTCTAATTTATCTGTTTGCGACAGGGAAAAGCGATTTGAAACGGAGAGATCGTTGCTGTCTCAGCAAATCGAAGAGCTCACCCTAGATCTTGGCCGTTCCAATGAAGATCTTGCCAAGCAGAGGAGGGAGTCCACTTCTACTCAAATTGGCCTTCAAACAAAGATCTCGGAACTTGAAGAAGAGGTACATACGGCCTTTGTATCATTGAGCATTCAACATTGCATTCGTCTTCCACCCAAAAGAATGAATTGAGACAATTTTGAACCTTGCGGGTCGTTGTACGTTTCTTTTCAACGTGATAGTTTCTCAATTTAATTATCATATTTTTACAGCTTCGAATTTCCAAAGAATTGAATGGGAAGCTCACCAAGAACAATGATGAGCTGCAAGCTCAGCTGGAAGAAGTCACCAAGAAGATGAAAGAGCAGATGGAGACGGAGGACAGGTTGGTTCAGACCTTCCAAAACGACCTCAAGGCTCAGACGAAACTGACGGATCTCTACAAGGGTAAGAAAATTAAGATCAGAACCAAAAAATGCTCCGTGATGTGAAACCGTCCCGCCCAATTATTTTCTAACTCGCGTTCGATTCAAGTTTAATAAACAATTTCGTTCAGAAACTCGATTTTTTTCTGCTTAGCATGTATTATTAGTACCTATTTTAGGTTCTTGGTTGCTACAGTGTCCGTTATTAGTGTGCCTATCTTCTTCAGGTGAAATCGAAGTGGGCCCTTGTTAAGGATGGTAATGAGATCGTTTGCCAGTTTCTTTTAAAACATCACTATACTACAGTATAATAGTTTCCGGTCACTATACTGATATAATAGTTTTGCCTATCTTGGGCCTGGAAGGGTTTCCCAGTGTCTTATGTGGACGACCAAAGAGTGCGACCGAGCGACCAGCGAGTGTGAGCGACCTCAAGTCGCGCGCGCGTGCTGCTACAGTGTCCACAGTAGGCGTCCACAAGACGCGTCTGAAATCCTTGCGAGGTTATCTTTGCTTCATCCTGAGTTGTGAAATATTTCTCTACTTGTAAATTTTCTGTTTTTCGCGATAGTTTGAATGGCATATTTTATTCGAATAATGCAGCATTGCTTTATTAATTTACGGCAAAGAATTCGTTGAGACGGAGGTTAATTTCAGCAATTTTTCAATGAGGGAACCAAGCGGTGAATTTGAATCGTTCAAACACGAATTTCTACCCTAAATTCGATTGTAAATGGACCAGTTTTTACAGTAGAGATACTGAGAAGAACAACCCAGAAATGAAGTACAGCCGGTGAACAAAATTTTTTTTCTATTCAACTCCAAACGGTATATTGTTGAATAAACATTATTAATTAGATTTCAAGTAGGTTGCAAAATTTACTTACAGTAGATTAGCCGAACTTTTTGCCAAAAATTGTTAATCAAATTTCCACCTTCGTATTTCAAAATAGTATTGTTTTCTAGTAAACTTTACTTCTTTCCATAACGTTTCCCTTTTTTGAATTTCGCTGAAGCTCGCTATAAATAATTATCAGCCATTTCCAGGTAAAACATGAGTGGAACACGGGCACAAACGAAAAAGTAAACTAGAAAATGATAACCTCCTGGTAAAGCGACCAGGTGAGCGCGCGACCAGAAACAAACTAAATTTGAAAATCAAACCCGAGCGTGCGACCTCGGGCCGAATCGCGACGTCGGGCGGCGACAGGTCACTCTGTTCAGTTTAACTTGTTTGATATCAGCTGGTCGCTCGCTCACACACACGGGTCGCTCAGTCGGTCGCTTTAGTTGTCCACGTGGAACATGGCGTTACTCTCTAGTTTCTTTCCCAGTTGTTAACCACGTTCTGTAGACAGCTTTTGGTGGTCTGCACTGGGCTGAAAGCTGAAGCTGGGAGCCCTAGAATCGTTCTGATTGGTGGAGCTCCAGGGCGTAGTTCTAGATGAGTGCACCAGATCGCGTTTATGTTCGCTTTTTCCCAACCTCATCGCAACAAGTTACCTTGTTTAACTCATATTTTTCTCCTTGGGGCGTTACTGGCCGCATCTAAGTAATTAATTTGATAACATTTAGTTATATTCTCGATATGTATGAAAAAATCGAGCGATTTATAATAATACAGTGGGTTTCAAACGTTTCTATGGGTGGCAGTTGTCGATTGAACATTTGAACTACTGGCAAAAGGGACAACAACAATTGTAAGGGTAACTTGGAAAATACCTTTCGCCCCGATTGGTTTTTCTGAGTAATTCTTGCAAATCTAAATGAAGATGAAATGAAAAGTTATCAATTTCTGGTCTTTCGAAAGGATTTGAAAAGAAGCGGCAAGAAGATAGTGTGGCCTCCCCCCACCACTTCAGTTTCTGTAGTAGTTCTCTAGCTGAAAGTAGATGGCGCAACTGAGGCAGCCTCAAAAATGCTTGCACGCCATTTTAACATTAGCTTTCTCCTCTGTTAACTTGTCTCCAGTACGCTGTGGTGGTCTGTGTCAGTAGGAACTCTGGTCCTCTTTTGGCAAGACGATTAGGAGTTTCATGACCTACCACTTATGGGAATCTAGAGAAGAGTGACCTGATAGCTCTGGGCCACCGGTTTAAAGGTATTCTGGCATTCCCAGACCATCTTCGAACTGATAGTGGATGAAGCTATGGCCTTTATGGCTGTAATGGAATGAGAGTTAGGAACTAGCGTTGTAAGAGAGTTGAGTAAGTTGAAGAGTTGGTACAGGCAGATAAGAAGAGAAATTTGTCGTCGACAAGGGCTGCCTGACTGAAATGAGAAGTTACTAATCTAGGAAAACACTTTTATATGCTATGACTAATCTTGCCGTGTCATATTGTTTTATTTTTGTTGGAATTAATGTACTTGATCGTGTACTGGATTGAATGGGACCACCATCAGGCGAGCCACTTTCAATTTTTATATGTAATGGATGAATCATCAAAACGACAGACGCGGTATCATGAATTGTTTACTCATTTGATAGACTTTGTAAACATTCGAATTAGGCTGTCGCCGTTCAATCAAAATAGCGTAGGTGGATGATTTATGGGCTAACTCATTGGGTCATGCAACAAAGCACTCGTTTGTCACACAAAGCAGGATATCTCTAGGGCCTAAGTGGCTTGAAACTCAAGTAAGGACCACGCATTTTCCCTTCCAACTTCCACAAAATGAGGACTCAACGTTCGTTTGAAATTAAATTTGCTGGTTGAAAATTTGGCATTTTATCAGGGTCGTCAGTGGTAGAAAATAAAATATTAAAGACAGGTAAATACTTCTCTAATTAACGACGATTTCCTGGCCAGATCAGATGGCTTTTCCATCGGTCTGATACAACTCCCACTCCTCAACTAGAAACTTCATGTGTTCCTTATGCGGTTTACCGATTCTTGAGCCAAAAAAGCATTTCCTTCAAGACTAAGCTACCGCAGTATCGCTAACTATTCGAGAAAAATTAATTCTTACGAAGCTTCAATTCAATTGCCATTGTACTACAGAGCGGGTGGAGGAAGCTGAACATCGTGCCAGTGAGTTGTCAACGGCCGTAAAAGAACTTCAACGGCTGCTGAAAGAAGCGTCGGACCACAGTGGGGACCTCGAAACCCGACTTGCTCAGCAGGAGTCCGATCTGACAGCTGAATTGGAAGCTAAACAAGAAGCCATCAACGCTCTCAAAGAGGAGCTCCGCCACGCCAACATTCTCCTCGAAGCTGTTAAACAAGGTGAGGATCCCCGATTGTCCGATTTTGAAATATTCCGGTAATTTTTACAATGAAACCGCCTTCCAAGTCTATGAGTTCTGTGGGTATCTCGTATCTATAAATTTTTCTAATCAAGACTGAATTGAGAAGTTAATTGATATGAAACCTTGTTCGTCTTCTTCATGTTTTGTTTGTAACGTTTTGCAGAGTCTTCTGAAGCTGCTGTTAGCAGACTCTCTCCCATGGCTGCCTCGGCGAGCAAGCTACTCAAATCTGGATTGACTTTGACCCAGCTGTACACCAAGTACGCAGAATCCATGCAGGAACTCTTGGTTGAAAAACAAGAAAAGGAAAGACTCAAGGAATACATTGAGAAGATCATGAAGGTCAGTTCAGTCAACTAACTCCCTTTGTGCAGTAATTTGAAGGCAGTAAAATATATTATAACTTGCATCCGTAGCTCAGTGCCTGATGTAGTTTCTCTACTGTACCTTGAATCATATGTACACCATTCTGAATTTCCATCATTCAACTGATTCCCACGGTTTTGCTCTAGGAAATAGAAGAGAAGTCTCCCATATTGGCCAAACAGCAGGAGGATTACGTTCATGCTCTGACCTCGATGGAGGTGCTCACTCAGAAAGTGGATGATTTGGAGAATGAGCAAATTCGTTTGAGAAGAGCCAACGCTGAGATTGAGTCCACCAATAACTTCCTGGCTAGAGAGAATAAAAAACATTCTGGTAAGACTGAAATATTATTTATGAGCTGAAACTCGGGGTATGTGCGAAAAGACAAAGGGCTTTGAAAATAGAACACAACTTGCCAATGGGAAGCAAGTTATAAGGTTGTAGTGGACCCTATTTCGTGGATGGGATCAAATTCTCAACCAATCAAGGAGCTCCTTTTACTCGGAATCGGCCTGGCTGATGAGGAAAATGAGATGGTAGGATCTTTTGGGAGATAAGCTCCTGGATTTCTCTCTTCAAGTTACAAATCCTTTCATTAACTTTCTATTCTCAGTTCCTTTACCGATAAAAATTGACGCTCTGAGGCGTTTCGTGGTAATCAGAACTTTGAACTCAAGTTCAACTCATCCATCATCGAGATACCATGACTAGGTAAATAAGTGGATTCCCAACATGGTGTTTAATGACTTCTGTTGCTGATTATTTGGTTACGTACCTACAGTAGGTACGTAACCAAATAATCAGCAACAGAAGTAACTGATATCAGTGTTATTTAGAACAATGATAGAATACTAGGCGGTATCCGTGGAAGCGGCAAATCACACTAGGCGCGCTGGAGGTAAAAGTAGTTTCTCGTACGTCCAATAGAGTGCTCTGATTGAAATTACCTTGGGGAGATCACAACAGAGCATTCTATTGGACGTACGAGAAACTACTTTTACCACCAGTGCCACCTCTTCTACGGATACCGCCTTGTTTACAGAATAATGCAAGAAACATCATCACCTCCGCTGTAGGTGAGAAATTATTCTTCTTCTGAGGAAAGCAATCGGGAATTTGCGCCACTCTGTATCTTCAACAGCAGAATGCACCAAAGGGACCTTCTCTGGTACATCCTAAGACAATATACAACAGCAAACTTGAAATTGTTGGATGTTAATCCTCATCGTCTTCCTCATGTCTTGTTTCCCAGGAACCATCAATGATCTTGGACGTCAAGTTTGTCTGCTTTTAAGAGAGGTTGAAGCTGCCAGAGGTAACATCATTCCACTCCACGACACATCCCCTGAAGCCCGTGCCGAAGCAAGGACTTCATCAGAAGTAAGTCGTGTCGCTTAATCTCGAAAGATTTCTGACAAGGTTTTAATTCAAGTTGGAACATATGCAAAATACTCTAACAAACCTTGTTCCCCTCCAAATTGGCTTAATGGCTGATGAAATCAATTGCAGGTTATTGCAAAGCATTTGGTCACCTTCAAAAATCTCAAGGAGCTTCAGTTGAAGAACCAACAACTTCTGGCTGCAATTCACGCTTTGGGCGCCAGCCAGGAATCCGTGGAACTCGACAAGGAGAATGAAAAAGTCAAAGCTCTCAAGGTAAATGTTTCATCTGATACCTAATATGGTAGTTATTTATTAGTATCATACTCGTAGTTTGGCGTGATCCACGATACCAACTCAAGTGAGAAAATTGACATATACAGGGTGTCTACACTTTGGATGGGCATAACTTCAGGGTTCGATTCTACAAAGTATTTCCAACAAAAAATGTCCCGTAGCAATTTTCGTTTAAACCACTCAAAATTCCTTTTTTTCCATTTTAAAGTTTTTCTTCGCGTTTTCGACCTTACGGTACTGATATGGTCATAACTCCCTTATTTCTCCTGAAAATTCAAATCTGACTATACCGTTAGAAAGAGCGTTAAATTCCTGAGCTACCTAGTGCTAAAGTAAAACATTTCAGCAATAAAATAGTTTCGAAAAGTCAAGTCAAAAAGCCAACTTTAAAAAATTTTTGAAACTTGACTTTCTTCGAACAAAGTTTTCACTGGGAACCCCTGCCCATTTCGAGGGGCGCTCTTCGGAGAAAACATGCTCAAATTGTTGGCTTTTCAACGGTCTATCAATTTTTCTTTTTAACATTCGAATTGGAAGAGTAAATTAAGTTTGAATGCCAGAAAACGTGTGTTTTACAAGCAAATCCAGTGTTTTAAGCGGTTTATGGTCCCCCTCGACCTCAAGATGGCTTGACGATTTTGGTATCATTTTCAATGTAATTTTTTACGCTGAATCAAACAGTGATACTTCCGAATGATTCCGACAGCTAAAAAGTGGATTTTTCGGAGAAAACCTTCGTTTTTCGTACATAAAATACGCATTATTCGTAAATGTAGTAGTGAGCATCAAGTAACACCTTTGAACTCAACAAAAACTTCAATCAGCTAGAAATTAGGTGTTTTGTGGAGTTCAAAGGTGTTACTTCGTGCTCACTACTACATTTACGAATAATGCGTATTTTATGTACGAAAAACGAAGGTTTTCTTCGAAAAATCCACTTTCTAGCTGTCGGAATCATTCGGAAGTATCACTGTTTGATTCAGCGTAAAAAATTACATTGAAAATGATACCAAAATCGTCGAGCCATCTTGAGGTCGAGGGGGACCATAAACCGCTTAACACACTGGATTTGATTGTAAAACACATGTTTTCTGGCATTCAAACTTAATTAACTCTTCCAATTCGAATGTTAAAAAGGAAAATTGATAGACCGTCGAAAAGCTAACAATTTGAGCATGTTTTCTCCGAAGAGCTCCCATCGAAATGGGCAGGGATTCCCAGTGAAAACTTTGTTCGAAGAAAGTCAAGTTTCGAAAATTTTTTAAAGTTGGCTTTTTGACTTGACTTTTTGAAACTATTTTATTGCTGAAATATTTTACTTTTGCACTAGGTAGCTCAGGAATTTAACGCTCTTTCTAACGGTATAGTCAGATTTGAATTTTCAGGAGAAATAAGGGAGTTATGACCATATCAGTACCGTAAGGTCGAAAACGCGAAGAAAAACTTTAAAATGGAAAAAAAGGAATTTTGAGTGGGTTAAACGAAAATTGCTAGGGGACATTTTTTGTTGGAAATACCTTGTAGAATCGAACCCTGAAGATATGCCCATCGAAAGTGTAGACACCCTGTATAAGCAATGTACCGCATTTCTGCGGAACTTCGCAGTTTTTCGCAATTGTATGGATTCCTGTATTGGGGAATTTGTGGGGTATCAAGTCTGTTGGTGTAGAGTTTGTGGGATTTGGGGGGGCCACGAATTTCAGTATACCACCTTGCCGTGTAGTCTTAATGGGGAATTTGCCTCAATTCCAGATTCTGGAATTTCAAGTCAAATCCTATAATAGCGGAATAACCAAGAGAAAAAATTACCGTAAAAGAAAATGCCTAAACAAGTAAAGCCCTGTCAAAAATTAAGAAAAAAACCGCGAAAATTGAGGGAGGCAGAGGAATATTGGTTACGTCATCTGTCAAGTTTGCCGCAGCAAAACTCGGTTTGGGCCCTCAGGATAGGAGCTGGAAACGGTGGCAACACTGATTTTAATGGGCCTCCGTTCACGCTACGTCTTCACAACAATCAAGCAGTGTTGTTGAATGTGAACGTGTAGCAGCCTCCAACCATTTTTGCCTTCCCTCAGTGAAGAGCGCTCGGCAGAGTGACGAATATTTTCTCTGTACTGTCATCATTGACGCACCCCCCCCCCCCCCCCCCTTCGTGAAACACTGTTTTTTCTTTTTTCCCATAACGGCTGTTCGCTTGAAATGACGACTAAAGTGGGGTTCACATAGGTCCGTAATGCAGAAAAGAGCGTTCACATGGCTGAATGATTACGCAATTACGCAGAAGCGCGCAGTACATTCTGCGCAGAACTGTTTCCAAACCAAATCAATGAATCTGGTTGTTTTGTCAATAAACGAGACCGAGTCAATAAACTTGCTGTGAACAAATGACGAGAGTTTGTTACGAAGTTCGTCCGTAATGCGTAAAATATCCAATTTTTCAAAACGATACACTCAGCTCCAAACGTCGACATCCGCAAAGATCAGTCCAGCCCCATCAATTGGCTCCAGCCAATAGCATCCAATTACGCACTACGGATTACGGACTGTACGCCTTTATATGATCCAAGCTTTCTACACTTCAATGAACTCACGTTGATTCTTTATTTACATAACCTTTCCCGCGAATAACCCCAGTAAGGGCCGGTTTATCAGTCACTTTTTACCACCCAGTAAAGCAGATTTGTCCGACGGTCATCGGGTAACTCAATCGCTCGCGTTTATCAGTCCCCAGATAGCCGTTATCCGTAGTTTAAAGTTAACTGGTCGTCCGAGGACCGGATAAAAAGTTACGGGGGGGTAACTCGATTTATGCAAGGATTTTTAACCTCAAAGAGAGTCAATTCTCGTGTTTTTGTTTCCCAGAACGTTCGTTTTTGCAAATTGCGTTGTTGATTGTTAGTCAATTATGCTACAATCGAAAATGGATGTGTGGGGCTCTTTTTCAGACAGCAGCGACGAAGATGTGTGTTTATGGTCGAATTCCTGCAGTGGGGAAGAAGGCGGAAGGAAGAAAGGCGGCAACATACCTAGTTTGATCAGGGATTGACCATTTGGAGAAGTGGGACGATTGCGATTTTTTGATGAGATTTTGATTGGATAAAAGTATAAAAAAAAACCGTGTTGGTGTCTGTCGGCGACTTTAGTGGCGTCAGTAAAAGCTCTGCCTGTAAAATTGTCAAGCAGGTGTCCCTGGGAACTGCCAGACTATCCGCCCAATTCATCAGAATACCTACCAGCAACCAAGGAAGTAGGTATTATTTCAATCTCGGATGGAATTTTATTTAAAAAACAAAAAAAGCCAGGTTTCCTGGAGCTGTAGGTGCTATGGACTGACATGTAAAAATTCATTCGCCAGGAGGGTCACACGCCGAAAATTTTCGAAATAGAAAAGGGTACCTACTTCTTTATTAACGTACGAACTATTTCGTCTGCAAATTTGAAAATTCTTGACATAGTGGCTCGGTGGCCGGGGATCTTGTCATGAACAGACAATTTTCAACAAAGAACAATAGTTACTGCCGTACCAAGAAGGAAATAAGTACCGAGATCTAGAAAAGAAAACACCAAAACAAAGAACATTGCTTCATCCTCTTCTAATTTATTATTTTTTCTGATGCAAAACACACTGCGAAAACGATTTTTTTATGTGGAGGAAGCTCGATTTTATCACATGGAAGAAGTATTTCTTCCATGCATAATCGATTATTCGGCCTAACAGACAGTTAATTTTACCAGCCAGTTAATAGTTACCAGTGGGTTAATTTCGCACTGATAAACAGCACCTTTATAGTATCCATAATTTATACCACCGTTAAAGTTAACAGGTGGTATAAACATAATTAACAGGTGGTAAACATAATTTAAACCCCCGTTAACTTTGGTGACTGATAAACCGACCCTAAGAAGAGGTCTGGAGTAGTGGAATTCTGATTGGTCAAAAAACTGGTGACATTACAACGTGGCTGCCCCATAAACAGGTTGCCGCTACATTTAACATTTCCATCTTCCTCAAATTTGGATGCTTTTTCGAGCAGCACTCTGTCGAGAAAAAAAAATTAAAAAATTGTGTGGCGAATTCTCCATTGCGAGCTCAACAATTATCAAGTGAGAAATACCGATTTGGAGGCTCCATTCCTGTTCACAAAGGAGGTCCCGCAGAAACTTCAGTACCTACACTTTAAAAAGCGAATTCCTGTACCACTATCAGAACATAATCGTAAAACCAGGCGGGAAAATTTGAGTGCAACTTTTGCTTACAAACTAAAATTTTTATAAGGATAATTCCTAATGCCCCAGCAGAGTTTACTGTTGAGTATAACCTCCTAATTTAGAAAAAAAGTCCCTCGTACTTCGGATAGATATAAAGCTTCTTTGAGGGTGAATTTTGAAAAGCTGCCCAGTCTTCTTCCAACTACTGTTAAGAACTTTTGTTTCCTGGATCACTATAAAGCATATTTTATCGATTCTATTCATTGCAGAGTGAGCTGGATAGGGCTGAAGGAAAAATTGGAGATCTGGTGGAGAGGGAGAAATTCCTCCAAAAAGAGCTGGACGTCATCAAGAATCAGCGGGACGTCTATCACCGCCTGTTCAGGCAACACGTCAAGCCTGGGACACAAACTGTAAGTGTTGAATTATTTATTTCTTCGATTGTAGTTCTTTTAAAGTTCTTGCATGGTATATAAATTAGGTATTCTCAGTAATAATGATAGTTGTAGATTAAATTATCAATACATTGGGTTGTCATAGTTGCCAAGATGGTGTAAGAAACTTTTATGGGCATTTTTATAATAAGAATATATAAGGTGCCTGGGTTTCGAGATGAAATACCCAAAAAACAAATCTTGAATATACTGTACCTACTTTATACGAGGGGACAGTTTCCACATTCTGTGGCTCCCTGGTGCCTCATTAAAATTCCAAAGCTCGTTGATACTTCTTCTTTTTCAAATGCTGTGCCCTGATAGGGCGTTAGCGATCATAATATTCACCAATAATCTTATCGGTGGCTTTCCAGAATAACGAAGGCCATGCCTTCGGCCACACTCACGTAAAGTTGAGTAAAGTAAACAACCATTTCAGGTTGGATTTTCATCCGACTGCTGTTTCTGGCGTCGCGGACGTCATCAGCTGTCTTCCAAAGGGAAGATCAGAATTTGTTCTGATGATTTCGCTCATGGGTTGGGACGAGGGGGGCGATGAGAGCCCCTGACGCACAAAACTTACGCTGCCGGCGATGAGATCTGAACTCCGACCCTCACAAAAGTTGTTCATATTCCACCGCCGAGCAACGCTCGCTCCAGCTTCCGTAGCTACACCGGACCCCCTTCCACACTCACGTTGTACATCTATTCGTCCATGCTTAATTTCATGGAGTAGAAAATACCTATGATTTCTTATCATGTGACCAAAGTACTCCAACTTTCTTCTTTTTACTTTGGTCAGAAGTTCTGGCTCTTTTCCCACTCTGGTCGAGATTTCAGCATTGGTGACCGATTGACCCAAGGAATCTTCAGAATCGAACACTCCCCGAATGCTTCAGTGCGCTTAAATATCTTCTGTGTTCAGTAGAGGAGATCAGAATGAACGTAAAATTTAGGAATTCTCAATCTCTAATCCTGCTTGTAAGTAAAGAAAAAGCATATTCAATGCGAGAGCGAATCTCACTCAAAATTTCCAACTTCAGTAACCATTGTACGATGAAACCCTCTTAATGATCCCTCGTGGTCTTCAGATTATTCATTTTAAAGTTTAAAGGCCCAGCTTCTTTCTTCCACATTTTACGGAGCTCATCAACTGGTGCTGGTGATATTGGAAACAACAATTACTGTTTAGTCTGCGTGTTATCAAGTACTTCATTAACGGAGATTCTTTCATCCACATCATCCAGTGCTTCTCTAAACATGCCGATTTTGAGTGCAAGTCAGGGATGCTTACTTTCTCCTCTGCTGTTCAACGTATATCTTGAGAGCATTTTTAGAGAAGCTCGATAGTTGTTGAATAGAAATTTATATCTCCCAAAATTCGTACTTCTTGACTCAAAAGGTATGAGGCAATGTGTAAATTCAAATGAAATCATCAAATATAATTTGATCCTCCTGCTGGAGGAGAACCGACGTCGTATGGTGTTGCTCCTTTGTAAAAATCTGACGAAAAACTTCTGCTTCCCCTTTTAATCGTTTCTTCGATTATACCTAAATATAATTTTCATATTATGTTACATTCAGGAGTCCTGGTGTACCTCTAAGGTATAATTCTGTTGTATTTCAGAGTGCTGTTGGTGACGTTTCGGCGGATCTCTCTCAGAGCATGGATGTTTCTCCTTCAAAACAAACGACCTCTTCCCCTTCTAAACCGAAGGTAACAAAATTACCTATTTCATTGGCCTAACATTGATTCAAGTTATCGAATAGTGTATTGTGAAGAACCAGTTGGTTATCCGAGCTTGCATATTACTTAGAGCCTATATTAATTCAATACCCTGACTCTTCATTTTTATTGTCTTGCGAAGAAGAGCTCAACAGTTGTACAATGTACCAATTTTGTGTTTTTAGACCTCGGAAGAAGACGAAAAATCATTCAAGATCGTTCTAGAAGAACTGAAAAAGGAGTATAACACCTACAGAGAAGAAAAGAAAACAAACGAGAAAGTATTGAACGACACTATTGCTAAACTGAGGGACCAACTCAGCGAAATGGTTCGCTCCAAAGCCGAAGTGAGCGCTCAGGCTGAGTTTTACCAGGAGAAGGTCAAAGCTTTGGCTAAGAAAGTGGAGTCTTTGACAGCTGAAGTTGAAAGCCTGGAGAAACGATGCCAGAACTACGTCAACGCTATTGGAAAACACGAATTTAACGTCCAACACCTGAGAAATGTGAGTATATTAAGTATTTGTTGTACATTGTAGGTAGACTTGTCAGTAAGACATTCATGAACCCTTCACTGGTAGACCCCGGAGCGCGGCGCTCCTTCAGCCCATTTTTCGAATACTGTGGTTCACAGTGGCTATCCTGAGGGCTGTGATTCACAGTTCCCTCCTAGAAACCACCTCTACGCAGGACCTCTCTCAGTCCCCAAACCCGCTCAGGGTTAGTATCACTGGGCTGAAAGCTGAATCTGGGAGCCCGAGAAGCATTCTGATTGGTGGAGCTCCAGGAAGTAGTTATAGCGGAATGCAACAGATCGCGTTCACGATCGTTTGTTCCCAAACTCATCACAACAAGTCACCTTGTTTATCACATATTTTTCTCCTTGGTACGTTACTGGCCGCATCTAAGTAATATAACATTTAGTTATATTCGCGATATGTACGAAAAAACGTCTGCCAAGTTGGGTGGGCAGTATAGCTTCCTCACTCATTGTAACATGGACGTATAGAATCAGTTGGCGAAAAACAGGAGAGGAAATGGCCTTGGAGCTCACTCAGCTGATCAGTGACCACTCAGGCACCTTCAGCATTCTCCATTGACCCTGCCTCTCAAATTTCAGCTTCCTGCGTTCAACAGGAGAGAAAATGGCCTTGGAGCTCACTCAGCTGATCCGAAGGTGCTGAAATTTATAGGGGACCGTCTAGGACCTAACCCGCACAATCCCTGAAAATTTCATCAAAATCGGACCACAGGTTAGTATAGTTTTGCCCGGGACAAGGATTGACCACAGACAGACCGACAGACCGACAGACAGACAGACAGACAGACAGACACGGTACCAAAATTGTTCGGGAAGCTCTAAAACGCAAAAAGCAAGTGGAAATTTTGATTTTGGAGGACATTTTTTTTTTTCACTTCTTTCACGAATACAAAGCTTCCCTACCTTCGGTAGTGAGGAAGCAAAATCGAACGATTTTCAATAATACACTGGGTTTCAAACGTTTCCATGGGTGGCAGTTGTCGATTGAACATTTGAAAGATTTTAAGATTTGCAAAAATTACTTAGAAAATCCAATCGAGGCGAAAGACCCTTACAATTGATGTTGTCCCTATCGCCAGTTGTTAACTAGCGATACGGACAACATCAATTGTAAGGGTCTTTCGCCTCGATTGGATTTTCTAAGTAATTTTTGCAAATCTAAATGATGATAATACGAAAAGTTATCAATTTCTGGTCATTCGAAAGGATTTGAAAAGAAGCGGTATAAAGAGTGTGCCCTCTCCCTCCACCACTTCTGTAGTAGTTCCTCAATCCTAGCTGAAAGTAGATGGCGCAACTGAGGCAGCCTCAAAAATGCCTGCACACCATTTTAACGTTGGCTTTCTTCTCTGTTAACTTGTCTCCGTTACTTTGTGGTTAGTATGAATCGGTTTCTTGCACTAAAACGTGAATGTGTCAGATCGCTCTTAAGTCTGAGCGCTCTTCTGGCCCCTAGAAATGGCTTCAGTGGTCTGAGGAAGATTCTGACGATATGGCAGAACATGCATCTGACTGAAACGGCTTTGATTAGTCAAATTTTGATTGCTCAGTTATTTGTATTTCAGAGTTGAGCAAAACCTATTTTTACCAATACGTATTTCTGAGTTCAATATAAAATAAAAAAAAATTTACCAATATATTTTTCATTGAAGTTTTAGATACACCAGGAGATGAGTTAAGTATCACAGTCAGACCAAAACCTATTCAAAAATATGATAGATGTTGATTTTTTTTCGGGAGGAAGTACCGAAAGAGCGCTGCGCTCCTGGGTCTACTTTTTGACAGATGATAAAAGGGGTACCACTGAAGGTTTAAAAAACAAAAAGTTTTTTTTTCGAAAATGAAGACACTTTGATACGTCTGTACGTGTAAATCTTGCTATTTCTATTTTCGGTCATCAGACGGCCATCAGGTGTCGCACAAATCGCCTCCACGATAGCAAAATTTGCTATCGCTATTTAATGGCGCTAGCGCTATTTAATAGCGCTTCCCAAACATTGTTTTCCTGTTACTATGCTTCCTAATAACTTGGAGAAAAGGTAAAATTGAGGGGCACAAATTGATCCAGAAGAATTATGAACTGAGAGATAAAAATGGATTTTTGGTTCGCCTTTCGTTTATAAAAAATTTAGGTTGCTCTTGTTGCGCTCACTACTTTATATTAATTCTTTTTTGTCTTCACTTTTTTCGATTTCTAGTTTTTTTTTAAATCTCATTGTTTATATTTTTAGGAAGCTATGGAAGCTATAAACAAACTCTCATTGGCTGAGACACAAGTTGCTAATCTTACTCAGGAAAATCGAGCGTTGAGAGACAGCGAGAGACGACTGCAAAAAGAGAGAGAAACTGAACGTAAAGAAAAACATGGACAGGTATTATCACTCTCCCTACCTGCATACACTACACCTTCCAGCATACCTATTTGTATCTAATCGTTACTATAATCATTACCTAAGTTTGTAGCTATTCATTGATTTCTATGTAGGAACTGCTGATGGCTAATTTGGAGGCTTTGAAAGCGAAATTCGACTGTTCAGAGGCTGATTCAAGGATGAGACTGGAGGCTAGGTTGGACGAAGCCAACGTTGAATGCAGCAATCTTCGACGAAGGCTGCAGGTAAAGTATTTTTACTCGAACTAGTCCGTCCCAAACATTAACTGAACTCAAGATGGAGGCTTGAAGATCATAAATCCATCTTTAATTGCTGCATGGAGACTCTAACGTTCCCTGGTGGATTATCTTTCCAACCAGCAAGGTATGGAGCCATAAAATGTTCCATAAAATTCGCTCGACTACCTTTACTGAACTTTTCTATCTCATTTTGTGTGGATGAAATACATCTTATAAAAACTAGAGTTCCTCCATCTAAGCCCTCCGAGCTGGGATTTTGACAACTCAACTTATCCCTAAATTAACGTTATGATTACCAGGACGAACAAGATAGACTGACTCGGCGTGTTGAGCTCTTGGAAGAACAAACTAGAACCGCCAAAACGCGTTTAGAAGAGGAGAAGGCTTTGAAGACCAAAGTCGCCGAAGAACTGGAGGCACTGAGGAACGAAATGCGGGAAAAAGAAGAGAAAATTGAGGAAATGCAGGAGCAACTGACGACCGCTATCAACAGTTCCCAACCCGTTCTAGAAAGAGGTAAGTTAGTACCTTTGAATCCCTAAAAAAAAAGATGTACTACCTATTGAGAATTTTAGCCCTATTTCGAGTGTGGGTTTTTTCTGTCAAGGTTTACGAAAAATCACAATTTTCGTGTACAACTGCGGAAATATATAGCGAGGGCAAACTGTCTGTTATTTAGATCTGTGTTAATTTTGTCTGTTTTAATTCGATTTTCCAGAATCACGCATCAAAGAGTTGGATACCGTAATTAGAGATAAAGACGCTACTATCAACAGTCTGAACGAGAGGTTGGCAGCAGCCAAAAAGTGTCAAGCAGAACTCTCAGAAGTTTCGCAAGGAATTGAGAAACAATTGACTGAATTGACTGAGCAGTATGAACAACATAAGCAAGAAAGTGACAAAGCGTGAGTAAATTTTTGTTCTGATAAAAAGGTGAAATTTCTTGGTACATCATCTTTATGCTCAGAACATGCGGATCAATCCAAAACTTTCAATACATCATGAAAAAGCGGCAACACAATTTTGTCTTCCACGTTGCTTCTGGTGATCCAAATGTTTCGTGTGTCGGGGCTTCTATCATGTGTCATATTTTTATTTTTTTATGTGCAGAATCGAGGATTTGAAGAAGGTAGAAGCAGAATTGAAGAGCGCAAATTTATCGCTAGAACTCAAGCTGAAGACTTCTAACGCTGAAGAGACAGAAGAAAGAGCCCAACGAGAAGCTGAATTGAGCTCTCTGCGCTCCAGATGTGAAGGTCTAGCCAATGATCTTGAGAAAACTAAACAGAACGAAATGGTTTTGGAAAAGGAGACCAAGGAAGCAGTCCGTACGTCGCAGGTCGCTGAAGAAAAGGCCAGCAACCTGTCTGTGCAGACCAACCAGCTTCGGCAGGTATAAAATCGATCAGTTGTTTACCTCAACCTTGTTCGAAATATTTTGCTTCGTCATTGGCGTAGACGAGAATCATGGATGGAATGAGTTTGTAGATAGTTGTTCAGGGCAATGCCAGACAGAACCTTGCCATGACGGATTGCAGCCATGGTGTCAGCAAAGGAAGACAGTCTTCTTTAAAGAGTCTTAAGTTAAATGTTATCTAATCAAGTACGTGCTTTTTCTCTTTAGGAACTGGATACACTGCGTGTAGAACTGGTTGAAGCCCGAAGCGCACACACAGTGCTCGAAGCTAAGTACAGCAGGGAAACTGAAAAGAGCCGAATGGAAATGACCTCTTTGAATGAAAAGATAGCCATGCTGGAGAAACTCAGGACGGAGAGTGAAGAGCAAATCAAAGAATTCACTGCAGTCAACGACTTGCTTCATGAACAAATACAAGAACTTGGTCAAAAAGTTACCATCATTGACAATGCTCAGGTAAGTTGCATTCAAAACATTGGTAGACCAACTTCTTGCACGCTTCTGGCTTCTGTTTTTGTCTGTCCCAAAAGCAGAGTAGACAGTCTGAACTAAATGTTTCTTATAGATTGATTGATGTTGCTCTACCGATTAGACTCTTGGTAATTGGACATTGTTTTTTAAATCGTATATAGAATAGTTACTTGCACTATATTCTTTATTATTACGCCGTTTTTAACTATTATGCATCATGTTTCACATCATTTATTGATGCTCAGGACACAGGAATGGATCTTGGAGGAGAAAGCCTTACTAGCGAAAGCTTCAGACAGTCCGACAAGATGTTGCAGGTCCTCCGACTACTCAGAAAAGAAAAGAGCTCAGCTATCGCCAACGCCGAATTCCAAAAGAATGAGAAACAAAGGATGGAAGCCGAAGTCAGTGTATTTCTTGATAATATCAGTACCTATTGAATGTCTCAACGCCAAATACAGTTTGACTGATGGATCCTCGAATTTTGTACAAGATCGTTATTATTTTGACGCGTTGCAGGTTGTAGTGTTGAAGAAGCAGCTTGAAGAGTTACGAAATACAGCAGTTCAGGCTGGCCCTTCATCAGAAGCAACTTCTTCCATCGCTGCCGAACGTCATGCTCAACTTTTGACTAAGGTAAGATGATGCAACTTCTTGGTACGAGTTTTTCACCTACTTCAAAAAAGCGTGGTGTTTTTTTTTTTTTTTGAAGAGTTATTCTAAGATGTTTTTCCCAATTGCATCGTTCAAAGCAAATTATGTTATGTAGAACTTTGTATTCATGGAGTATTCTCTTCTTAACGCTTCCCAAATCCAAAAAACTATCAAAGTGACACATCGTGTACCTACAGGTGGAAACCCTCAACGAGCTTACGGAAAACAACAAATTGCTCCGAGAAGATCGAGACAAGCTAAAAGTGACGTTGGCTGAAGTTGAAAAGAGCTTGGCTAGTATGGAGAATGAAGTTTTGGTACCCAACCAGAAGAAGATCGCCAGCCTGGTCGCTCAAGTCGAGCAATTGCAGACCGAAAACACTGCACTGAAGGCTGACAACCAAAGGTAATTTTTACGTAAGGATCTCAACTGCCTAGTGATCACATAACCTTGGTTCTGGGTTTTTTTATTTTCAATATTACCTTTAGAAGCGAAAAAAATGTGGCATTTGGCTCAGTTCCCGTGGATCATGTAGGGTCTAGTTGTTCCCCGAAACTTCTGGTTATTGTCAGACACTTCTTCCGGTTTTGAAGTGATATTGAATGAAGCGAGGTGGGAACGTAAACAACGAGAATCGGGGTTCTTGAGAAGAATGATGAAAAAGGTTAGCTTGTCTAGAAAGTTGTTATCGCGTAAAATCACACGCGAAACTCGGTTGCCAGGAAGTCATGCAGGGTATGAGTGGAAGAAGGATGGACAGTCCGCCATACCATCCCGATCCTACAGTTACAGTTCGTTATTTCTCCTAATTTCCCTGCCAAATGATGTTCACAAAATCAACTAACTTTCGTTCTACTGAAAAAGAATGAAGACTCAACAATTTTCTGATGGCAAGGGTAGCAACATTGTTGTGGAGTATTTCTTGTTTAGACCTAGTTTCTCAGAAAGTGGTTGATTCACCATAAATTATAGCAATGCCGGTTCTGTTTTGGCCTGATGATGTTTCCTGATTTGATTATTGTTTCCTTTCTTTCCCTGAAAAACGAATGAAGACGTAACATTTTTCTGATGGCAAGGGCTGTTTTAAACATTGTTTCTTGCATTGTGACAGACTTCTTCCATTAGTTCGCTTGGCTTTCCAAGAAGAGAGTAGGTAGACTTGTTTTCTTTGCTAGATGATGTTCCACAAAGACAACTAACTTTCGTTCTACTGAAAGAAAGTGAAGACTCAACGATTTTCTGATGGCAAGGATTGCAACATCCATCTTGTGGAGTGTTTCTTGATCAAACCTAGTTCCATCAAATAACGTTTGTTCCGCAGAAAGTGGTTGATTCACCATAAATTATAGCGATGCCGGTTCTGTTTTGGCCTGATTCATTGTTTCCTTTCTTCCCCTACCAGATGATGTTCACACAATCAAATAACTTTCGATCTACTGAAAACGAATAAAGACAACATTTTTCTGGTATCAAGGGCTGTTTACAACATTCTTTCTTGCATTGTGACAGACTTCTTCCATTAGTTCGCTTGGCTCTCCAAGAAGAGAGTTGGTGGACTTGTTTTCTTTGCCAAATGATGTTCCACAAAGACAACTAACTTTCGTTCTACTGAAAGAAAGTGAAGACTACGATTTTCTGATGGCAAGGATTGCAATATCCATCCTGTGGAGCGTTCCTTGATCACACATAATTCCATCAAAACCCGTTTGTTCCACAGAAAGTTGGTGTTTCACCATAAAATATTTCAATACTCCTGGTTCTGTTTTGGACTGATTCATTGTTTCCTTTCTTTCCCTGCCACATGATGTTCACATAATTAACTAACTTTCGTTCTACTGAAAAACGAATGAAGACGTAACATTTTTCTGATGGCAAGGGCTGTTTAAAACATTCTTTCTTGCATTGTGACAGACTTCCATTAGTTCGCTTGGCTTTCCTAGAAGAGAGTAGGTAGACTGGTTTTCTTTGCCAAATGATGTTCCACAAAGACAACTAACTTTCGTTCTACTGAAAGATAGTGAAGACTCAACGATTTTCTGATGGCAAGGATTGCAACATCCATCCTGTGGAGCGTTTCTTGATCAAACCTAGTTCCATCAAAAAATATTTGTTCCACAGAAAGTTGGTGTTTCACCATAAAATATTGCAATACTCCCGGTTCTGTTTTCGACTGATTCATTGTTTCCTTTCTTTCCCTGCCACATGATGTTCACATAATTAACTAACTTTCGTTCTACTGAAAAACGAATGAAGACGTAACATTTTTCTGATGGCAAGGGCTGTTTAAAACATTCTTTCTTGCATTGTGACAGACTTCCATTAGTTCGCTTGGCTTTCCTAGAAGAGAGTAGCTAGACTGGTTTTCTTTGCCAAATGATGTTCCACAAAGATAACTAACTTTCGTTCTACTGAAATAGAATGAAGACTCAACAATTTTCTGATGGCAAGGATTGCAACAGAAAATCCTCAAGAAAAATTCTTGTGGAGCGTTTTTTCATCAAACTTAGTTCCATCATGTTTGTTCCACAGAAAGTGGGTGTTTCACCATAAAATATTGCAATACTTCTGGTTCTATTTTGGACTTATTCATTGTTTCCTTTCTTTCCCTGCCAAATGATGTTCACACAATTAACTAACTTTCGTTCTACTGAAAAACGATTGAAGACTTAACATTTTTCTGATGGCAAGGGCTGTTAATAACATTCTCTTCCATTTGTTGGAAGAAAGCTGCTCAGGAAACTAGGTGACTTGGTAGACTTATTTTCTTCCCAAGTGATGTTCTAGAAGGACAACTTTCGTTCTACTGAAGGTTAAAGAAGACTAAATATTGTTCTGATGGCAATGACTATGCATATTTTTGATGTTCGTTGTATCTAGCCAAAATAATGTTTTGATGCCTATTTATTTGCAAACCGCTGTTTGAATCAATTAACAATGCTCTACTGGAAGTGGAGGAGAGAAACCATTCTGTAGTTGATCTCACTCTATTTCTTTCAAGTTCACTGTAGTCATCCCCTCCTGCCAATGATGATCATAAAAATAACTTTCGTTCTACTGAAAGCGAATGAAGACAAAACATTTTTCTGAAGGCAAGATTGCAAGAAATCTAATATCCTCTCGTAGAAACCTCGTACAAATTGGAAAGGGTAATTTTTAAGTGTGGCAAAGATTAATTCTATAGTTCGTGAGCACTGTGTCAGAAGTATCGAAATAGTTTGATATATGTTTTGGTTGAGCAGTTGATATCTGAGACGTCAATTCTGATGGACCGATTATGCAATTTGTCTGAACTCAAATTCAGTATCAAAACAGTATTGTATCAGTAATCCCCATAATTACTAAACTGTTCCTTTTTCCTATTTTTTGTATCATACCTAATTTGAACCCATCAAGCATGGTTTACTGTGAATTGGTACTTTCGCTTACACTGATTTCCCTGTTTTACTCTGCCAAATGATGTTCTCAAAATATACTAACTTTCGTTCTACTGAATGAGATTGAAGATCTCTGTTGATTCTGATGGCGGACATTATCGACTTGTAGTTGGTAGCTTGATCAATTTTATCGCAGTTGGCCATTTCCTGGTCCTCAGTACCACCATGCTCGACCTTGTCAAGTGATGCTTACTTTCAATTAACTTTCGTTCTTCTGAAAGCTAATGCTGATAAAGTTACAGTTCTCTGGTGACCTTGGGTTCGTTATTTACATTGATTTTGAAAGCCAAACCAAATTCTTTTCATGTTATAAATTAGACTTGATACACTACCAATCGTGTATAAGTGAAATTCAGGTGAGAATAACTACCTGTAAAT
The DNA here is from genome assembly GCA_009739505.2 of Apolygus lucorum. Classification (NCBI taxonomy): domain Eukaryota; kingdom Metazoa; phylum Arthropoda; class Insecta; order Hemiptera; family Miridae; genus Apolygus; species Apolygus lucorum. The sequence continues at coordinate 5,329,850 of CM019169.2, forward strand.
CGATGTTATGTGTCCTGGATAATCCAATAGTCGCAACGTACAATTTCACGTATGTGAAAATAAATCCCGCCAAGGAGCTCAAAGTCTTGAAGACATGACCGGTGGAGAACTTATGACAATGAGGGAGATTGAGGAGGTATCCATGGATTAAAAGTGGGGACCAGATGAGCCTGACCAAACGAACTCTGGGTGGGGGAGGTGTAAAATGCTTTTGGTAATATAGGCCACAGTTCGGACTAGCCGCTAATCGGCCTGTCGCCGGCCACAGATCACCTGCGAAGAATCAGCGTCATGAAACAGATATTATGTCATCGCAAAACGAATGATTGACATTGTCCTAGATTTTAAATTGAACTGTCTCGTGAAATGCACTCAAGTTCGTCTTCATTCCTTGCCAAATGAGGATTACTCAATAATAACTAACTTTCGTTCTACTGAGAGCAACTGAAGATTTCACTTTTTCTGATGGCAAGGTAAATGATTATAAGAAAATATGTAGGAACCACAAGAAAGAAAAGTAGAGTATTTTATTGTTCTTGTATTTACGTCTGTGCTAGATTGAGCACTCTCTGATGCTAACCTATTCTCAGAGTATTGTCGTTTAACTCATCTTTCCACGGAATTTTTCTCATGAACCTAAAGTATTCGAACAATGAGCGTGCAGTATTCTCTTCCCCTCATCCCTAAGTTCTTCTTGGGAACGACAAAAGCCGAGTTTTCACGTAAAGCAAAACTTTCACAGAAAAGCTCATTTTAGATTTTGCACTTAAATGCTCTCATGTGCGTCTTCATTCCTGTCAAATGATGTTTTCTCAGCAATTTAACTAACTTTCGTTCTACTGAAAGCTAGTGAAGACCTCACATACTCTGATGACAAGAGATGTAGACAGCATTAATGGAAAGAACGGATGGCACGATTGATTTTCAGCTTCAAAGGCCAAACCTCCATTCGAACGTCATTGTTTAGCCTCATTCATTATGTACGTCTACACTAAATTTCACACATTACCTTTAAAATGTAATTTTTTGAATCGAATTATTCTCGCTTCAGGTGGAGGGATCGGACCAACGAGCTCATTGAGAAGCACAACAAAAACCCTGATGAGATGAAACGACTCCTCCAAGAAAAAGACAATTTGATGAAACAGCTTGGTGCTGAGAAAGAGCAGCACAAACTTCTGAAATCCAGGCTGGAAGAGCAGGTATTTCTATTTATTTGTTTATTTTTTATTTATGTGGCTCTACGGTCCTTGAAGAACCAGGGCCCTTTCCACAACAGACGCCCACTCCTTCCGATCCTTGGCCTTCTCTCGCTATCTTCTCACTCCAAGCCTCCTCCACGTCGTAGCGCCAACGCTTCCTAGGTCTCCCTCTCTGCCTTCTTCCCCCATGTGTCTCGTACGAGGACATCGCTCTGGAGGCATTCTCTCCACATGACCGAGCCATCTTAGTCTTCCACGTCTACTAAATGCTACCAGGTCTGTTTCTCCATTACCCATCCTCGTACGCTGGCCCAAATACCTTACGGAGAATCTTCCTCTCCCAGTAGTTGAGCAAACGCTCGTTTGTAGTTGTCAGGACCCAGGATTCGTTCCTATATGTATGATAAATTACGAATAACTTATGTGATGGGTGTATTTATAAATATCCATGTCAGGAATCTTCGGGTAGAAAGTGTTTCAATTAACCTGAAGTTTTCTAATTCGCACAGGTCTGGTATTATTACTGTTATCCATCGATTGAATTCTGTGACCATTGTGCTTGTTATCAGTTTCTCGTTGTATTTTTCTGGATAGTAGAGAGTTTTTGGCAACCACTCAAGGGCCTGTGGAACCTCTTCACAAAGCACGGAGTTCGCGGGTAATGATGAATTTGCCTCCCGACAACAGTGGGCGACGATGAAAGGGTGCCCCCAGACACCCGTTCCTAGAGGCCCACTGTCACGAGCGCCTCCCTTCCCCCCCCCCCCCCCCCCTGTCGATAGTTAACGGGCTTCCTCCTTCAACTGGGTAGCATCCTCTGTTGCTCGCGCTAGTCTCCTCCTAACGGGGCCTGTGAGATTTTGGCACAAAAAACTCTCTAGTGATATTTATCTGAAGATGCCCGAAACTTGAAGCGGAACGCTTTGTGATTCTATTTAAACGTTGCAATAATGTGAATGGTAAGTGATTATTACATCATCTTTATCTCTCTTTACATCTCTTTATTTTCAGTTGCTTCAATTAAGAAAGGAGAAAGAAGACTTGTTTGTAGCCCACAACTCCACAAAGGAAGCGCTGAATGCCGCTAGATTGGAGGTGGCTGCTACCAAAGATGGAGAAAGCAAAGCCACGGAGAGAGCGAATAAGTTGCAGCAAGATCTAACCACTCAGGAAACAACTCTGCAAGACTTGAGAAGTAAAGAGATGCAGGTATGTTGCCTTTCTGCGAGGGTAGAATTTAATCATGATTTATTAAGCAATAGATTTGCTGCTTTTCAATGTACTCGGTTGAAAAAAATTCGTTTAGGTTTCAGTGAAATGTTGTTTCCTAAGTACTGTAGCTATCTTTTTCAAGTACACGACAAATTATTTATTTAAAAGAAGAAACCAAAGATACTAAACAAGGTCAGAAAATACTATCTCAATACATATAATCGTCAAGGGATCCAGGGGTAACAAGCCACTCATCTTCTGCAGCTAAGAGTGAGAGGTTAGCGTCCTCTACAGGAATATTTCCATCTTCAGAATTTTCCCTGTTGATTGGAGATTGATGCTCAATTGTCAATTTTTATTACCAAGACACAGAGCTGTGGAAAGTTATACTATAGTAGATTCCGATTATTACGATGGCGAATATAGCGATAGTTCGGATGTAACGAAGGGATTTGCATTAGATCATTCATGTTTCTCATACCAACGTTGTTTTTTTCTGTTCCTGGTATAGTGATGTCCGCTTATAACGATATTTAATATAACAGTCCCTTGAGCATTGTTATGAAAAAAAATTCGACTTTGTTTATACAAATACATGTTTCATTTTTCAGATCAGACAAATTGCCAAGAAGTACAAGATTCAGTACCAAGAGCTCACCAAGGCCCTTGAAGAGAAGAACAAAGCGGGACTGTCCCAAGCTGCTATGGAGGAAGCCGAAGAAAGAGTCAGACAACTGAGTGTTCGGGTCAGAGACCATATTATAATGATTCAATCACTCCACTAATACTTGATCATTTTCTTTTTCTCATTTCTTGCATCGGGCACTAATTATATTCTTTCCATTGGCGACTTACTATAATTTCCAATGTTTGGTCATCATGACATGTTTGGTATGCAATTTTTCTTCTTATCCTTATCATAAAGATAAGGATAAGAATCATAAATTGTCTTAGAATCATAAAATTGTTCTCATCCTTATCATAAATTGTTTGGGAATGATTCGCAGGTGGCGTCACTTGAAGCAGAAAACGAATCTTTGAGAAGAGAAAACAACACATTGAAGGCTGGAAACGCAGAACGCGAAGAGCGAGCCAAAACTGTACTGAAGAACACCAGATCTCGCTGCCAGACGCTCACTGAAGAAAATAAAGCTCTTTCCAAAGAGTTGGCTGATATTCGTAGAATCAGAGGTTTGTTGTTTTCTCGTGTTTAGTGAGCCAATTTGATATAATGTGATCGCGCAAGATGCAATGTTGATAAGCTCTGCATTATCCATGAAAAAAGTATGGAAACCGATCGCGAGTGAAAATAGTTTTCGTGAACTAGTCTCAGGTTATGCCCCAGAAACGCTTGGAAAACTTGAAGCCGCGTCCAAACTTGCAATATTCGGCCGCTCCGAACCTTGCTCCGATCCTCTGGCGTGTTCGGGGCGGCAAAACTTCAAAGGAATGAGGATTGGAGGAGCGGAGCGCAGTCTTATCGCTCCGTTGGCGGTTTTTCATCTTGCATCATAGGAATGTTCGGAGTGGGGTGAGCTTTGTATGGGCGGAGTAAGGTTCCGAGCGCTGCGATGTTCGGTAGCAAGGATCAGAGCGGCCAAATGTTGCAAGTGTGGACGCGGCTTAAGAAACTGCGTTAACAAAACGGAACACCTCCCAACACCGTTTCGAACCATCCTCTTTGCCTATCCACTGCAACTGTAATGGGGAATTTGCCTCAATTTTAGATTCTGGAATTTCAAGGCAAATCCTATTATAGGGCCCTAGAATAACGTTTAACACTAGGAATAACCAACGGAAAAAAATTACCGTAGGAGAAAATGACTAAACAAGTGAACCTCTGTTACAAAACACCGCGAAAATCGGGGAGTATTGTTGACGTCATACGAAAAAAAAAAAAAAAAACGACGCGAAAGCAACGACAACAGACAGAGTTCTAGCACGCCACACAAAACGATCCAGTGAAATGGCTACTCGAATAATGTGATTCAAATCTTGAAACTAAATAAGAGAAGATGAAGAATAATAATGCTTGATAAACTAGTAGATAGATTCGTATTGTAAAAAAGTGAGTAATACTGTTTCTTTTGGTCAATTTTGTGTCAGGGTTCTTCCTGCCAGATCGTGGCGCACTCTTGTGCGCACTACTCGGAAGGTAAAAGTTCGTGTATGTGCCGCTTCTGTGGTAAGCGCCACAGAACCTCCTTTGAAGTCAGATTGGTAGAATATCCATCACGTTTCAAACATGGCTGCCTCTTACACATTGCCACCACATTTAAAATTTCCATCTTCCTTAAATTCTCTAAATTTTTTGGATGCGTTTTCGAGCAGCTCACTATGGTTTTATTCCATAAAAATAAACCCTCATTCGAAAAAAAAAAAAAAAAATGTGAGGCAAATTCCCCATTGGGACAATGATAGAGGCTTTTGTCCATATTCCCTTAGGGCCTGGAGAGAGCAGTGTGGCAGACACTGCACAAATCAGGAATCTGGAAAGCAGGATATCGCGCCTGGAAAAGGAAAAAGAAGACGAGGTCAACGAGAAAGACAGGCTAGTCCGAGAGTTGGAAATCCTGAATCAGAGACTTGGCATCATGCAGAGACAGCTAGAGAAGTACCAGGTACGTTTAAACTCAACGATTTCCTCTTGTGAATTTCTTTGCTGGTGTTATGTGTTATGAATAAACAACTTTATTTACATGACAGCAAGGTGCCAAACCCTCAACAAGCGGAGGGGAGAAATCTTCTAGTGAAACGCCTACTGCTAACATCAAGCCTCTCTCAGGACCCTCCACTTCTACTTCCAAACAGACTCAGGTAGAAAATTCATCAACATTCAGCGTATTTACTTCAAGAAATCTAGAAAATAGTTCCTTGCTTGAGATCATTAGTTTGCTGGTGGCAATTTGATGTCGAAAATTTGCTCAGCTAACGTCATACAGGGACTATGTTTTACAATAATTGTTCCCTCCCCTTTTCTTCTTGTATCTGCGTATTCCCAAGTGCTTTTCATGTAGACAGTGAATCCAATAAAATTAATATTCAAAATTCCACAAAATTCAGCAGATGCATGATCTGTTGATGACATTGGAAATGGATCTTTGGAAATAAGCTTCTTTTGATTCATTGGCGAAGTCTTGCAGCCTACCTAACTGAATTATCGTCATCGATTTTTTTCAGTTGGCTCAGGCAGCGACAGTCATGCCTTGGAGAGAGACACCATTTGCAAGCATCCGTCCCATGGCGTCACAGCCGCGCAGTGTGGTCGTCCTCCCACCCAGACAGTCAGGCTCCACGTCGAGTCAACCGTGAGTTCTCTCCAGGTTAAAATTAGTGCAAGTTTAGATTGGTGCAAAAGTGCTCTTCAAATGGGCCAAATTTGACATTGGTATCGTAGGTGATAAGAGTTACTTAACTTCATCTTAACAAAATTTAACTAAACTACTTACTTGTTTGTTCTCAAGGGTCCTTGTAGCCCCTCAACAGCAAGTTGTGCATACGAGCAGCACCTGTGAAGGTCTGAGCAGCTCACCTACGTCTTCACACATTGACTATATGCCAGCATCCAGCTGTGCGCTCAATATCCACCAGAACTCTGGTCTCTCGGTCATCATTGGCCAGGTTTGTAATTTTCCAATTATCAGCTTTTTTTCTAGTAATACTTATTTATCTGTATCAATAGTTTCGCTGTATTAGCATACTTGGTGATGTCGTTTGTTCTTATTCGTTTATATCATTTAAATTACAGCACATGGAAGCTGAAGCAGGCAACGAGGATTCGGTTCCCCCCGCTCCTGCTCACCATGTCCAGCCCAATCAAAATGCTGCTGTGGCTCTCGTACTGCCACAACCGACCGCCCAACAACCTTCTCAAGCCCAGGTAACCTCTCATACTTATCTCATCACAATATTGAACTCGTATGGTCTCCAAGTTAACCTTCTGGCTAACGACTACTACCCCCATTTATTTCGTTAAACACTAACATAATGACATTGTTCCAGGGCGAAGCAGCCTCTACAGAGAGTGTATCTGGCGTTGTTTCTGCGTCAAATCAAGAACAAGTATCAGAGCAGTCTGTGTCAGCGTCCAATCACAGCACCATTGGAATGGTTTGGTCAAGGTACAGGTTTTAAAACGTAGTATGCCTGCCTTATAAGGTCAAATTCTTTCAACATCGTTCAACAATACCTGTTACTCTTTCAGAAATGTGGACGAGCCGAGTGGTGCTGTGGCATCCAGTCAGATAGAACAAGGGCCATCTAGCGTTGCTGGTGGTTCAGGTTCGAGCCAACCAGGATGCAGCACAATCGCGGCTTCTTCCCAGCAAGCTGCATCCTCCACCACCTCCGTCACCACGTCAGTCGCTCCTGTTCTGAAGAGACCAAGCCCGGACGATGCTGACTCCAAGCCCCACATGCCTGCGGTAGTTAACATAAAAACATATACCTATATCATTAGTTTTTTACATGTACAGACCCCCCCAATCAACTTCTGAACCAAAGTTTCTATATCCTAGCATTGAAATCCCTACGCTTCACATTCATTTAGGTGAACTCAAAAATCTAGTGCTTGTTTTCTTCAGCTCGTTCTAAAATGAAAACGTCTCTACCTTGTTAAACTCGGGAACAAACAATAATTAATAACGTCTTGTTGTATTTCCACGTAATGAAAGTTCCATCGAAGAATCTGCTTAAGAACTTGATTTATATTATTGCTGTTTCAGCCCAAGCGAAGTCGCCTTCTCGTTTCTCAAGGAGAAGGTTCCGGTGAAATGCTGCTGAGAGCTGATGGACTCGAGGTAAAAAGCCTGATTTAGTTAAAGGACCTCCTACAGAAAGTTCAGTTGATATATTTCTTGGAGGTGAAAAATAGTGAAATACTACTACTAATTTTTCTAATTTTATCTCAACAGGTCGAGTACCAAGTGCCCACGAGCAGTCAAAGGGATCAGGAAGACGACATCCTCGTCGTCAGTGACGATGACGATCTGCCTGACGATGGGGTGAGTAACCATGAATTGATTACTGATCAATTTCAACTACAAGAGGTTGCGACCTGTAGATACTTCGCAGAGTAGGCCCACTTCACGAGCCCAAACTGTGAATAAGATGTTTATTTCAGTTTGAGCGTCTGTGTACAACATCCATCACACTTCCTGGATAAGGGTCCTTAATATCCAATAGTCTAACTTACTTGATTGTATATCGACGGTCAAGGTGACCTATTAAACTTTTAGCAGATCTTCAGGTAACTGGAAAAATAGCTTGATGCAATTAAAAAAACTGTCGATATTAGTGCTCCTGGCGACCTATTTTGGAAACTATTAATCCCAGCGGGTCCGGCAAGAAAAAATACGTTTGAATACCTTTAGCCTCAATCTATGACTTCTTTATGGTTTTTATCATTTGCAGGCTATGGATGAAGGGCAGGAATTTGAAGAGGAAGGCGAAGAAGAGGCTCGGTATGGAATTGAAGCTTACAGCAGAGACGGACAGGTGGGTTGTAATCAAAATGAGATAACCTAACATAGTATATTGGTACCTCTTTAAATTCATTACAATTCTATTTTCGTCTTTCATTTATCTGTCATGGTTAACAAAATAGACTGAATATTATTAAACTATGATGTATTTCACTATAATGATAGATGAATCGTGAATATTCACACGCGTGTTTCTGATTCATTTCATTATTCATCTTAAATGTACCAACATCAAATTGTCATTCTCATCAGTAGGCACTCTCGAGTGATCGTTCTATTTCGAAAGATTGATCACTTGTTCGTTTAAATTGAAACAATGGAATCAATCTTTCAATTAATGTCATTGAGAAGGTACTTTTCACCCACAAAGACACAAAGTACGTCATATTTTCGGTGGGAGGTCGTAATCTGAGAGAACTGTCGCTACGCATCTTTTTAGGTAAACGATGGGTTCTTCAAACAGGTCGCAAACGTTGAGAAACGGTCAAATCGTAATTTTCATAGGTAGATAAACTCAAGGAGTCGGCGGAAATGACGGCCCTATACTCTTGCCTTTATTTAAAGAGCTCTGGACCGCGGGTTCCAAAACCCCTTCCCTGCCAAGAGGTGGCAACGTTGCAAGGTGCTCACCTTCGCGGTCAAAACCCATCATCCCTCTTCCTTCTTCCTCTTCTATCAACATACAATTTAATTATTTATCGTTCGGTGAACATTTTTTGTAATTTAAATTCGTAACGTACCAATTATTCTGATGAAAATGAGTCCAAATTTCCTGTAATTCGGCGAAGAGGGCGTAATTCGTTTGGGTGGATTGGCTGGGAGAGGGCTGCTGAGTTTAAAACGCGTTTGGGTTAAAGGAAAACGAACGGAATCACGTTCATTCTCAGCTCTTCCCCCAAACGGATTGAAAAGATTAACCCAATTGAATTACCTCCTCACCCATTTTCCCCAAACAGAACGCGCCCGGTGAAGAAAAAATTGTATTGTATACAACAATTGTATTGTACAATCGAACAATACGATGGTAGTAACCTACTGGTATCTACCGAATTTGGGAAAATAGATAAAGCCAGTAGAAATAGAACAATTCGTAATTTCTTTGTCTGGAGATTCTTCTGATGAAAGCTCGTGGGAAGAAGACAGCGACATGGATGAAGACTACGACGATTCGTATGTACCGAACGGAAATTTTTCTGATATAGGTGTAGTGCCACTGTTACCGGAACTATGAATGCTATACTTTCTTATCTAAAATGGATTATTTTTCTATGAATTATTATATTGCTTTGTTATTAAAATACTAGTTTATGAGTATAAATTTATGATAATTTAACAGTAAAGTGAAAATGCCTATTTTCTTGAGTTCTCCCTTACATCATTTACTAATGTCAACTCAAAATTTCAATTTGTTGTGCCATCGTAGCCTTATTTATTTATAATCTACTAGGAGATTCAATAACCTCTCGTAATAGATTATTTATCAACCCAAAAATATCTTACAAATCAATATTTTTAATCGCAACTGTAACAATAATACGGTAAACAAAGCTCAGAAAATATTATTATTAAATGTATAACTTATATTTGGGAAATACCTGGAATCAAGATATAGGTAGGTTAAAAATCTCTGCTGTAAGACAATTTACTTGAATGTTCCTCATCACTCTTTTTTAATCGTACCTGCCTCGAGTTTATACTCGATATGTTCAATTTTTCTCGCTGATCACGATTTTGGTGATGGGATGATCGAAATAATTTGTGAATCAAGTGTGCATTTGCAGAAGAGGGTAAACTGTTGGGGGGGGGGGGGGGGGGGGGTTCACGGGCAGAGGAGTCGCGCAGGTATACCTCGACCTTCCACTGGGGCTCGGATTCTTGCAGCGATGCCGAACCTTCGGGGCCTTGAAAAATCCCAGAGCTCTTTAAATAAAGGCAAGAGTATAAGTCCTAGGGTTCGCGATTCATACCTTTTCTTGAAAGGTAAATTCGGTCCCCTTCTAAAGAAATTACGATAACATGGGAATCAGAAAAGAAAAGTCGACCCCTGTGTCAGATAGTTCGTGAACTCTAACGATAAACAATGTATACAGTGAACTTCATGCGATCTCAACGAGGATTCGTTCACCTCAAAATAAATAGTTGCCAATATCAAATTTTGCCAATTTTCAAATACCAAAAATTCTCATTCAAAACAAAGACAACAATTCTTAGGTGAGTTACTTGGAAGATATTTGGGTGGTTCCTTCGTGAGGGTCAGCAGCCACTATGCGTCCAATGCAGAATAATAATAATAATGATGACGCTCGTTGATGTTATAACATAAGATTTTACTTACTTTTGTTACTTACAAGAATGTAATTTTGTTACTTACTCACTTTTCTTTTTCGACGACGCCAACAAGTTTTTAAAATTTTTATTTAACTCAATAGTGAATTTCGTTCATTTCTTATATTCACTCATGGGCCGAGTGTTCCTTTTCCCAATGAGGAATTTCACCATGTCGGAATTTCCTATTTTTGACCCCAAAATCGGATTCAGCACCTCGAAAAACCTCCTAAGGCGAACTTTCAGCCCAAACTTCCTAATTTACGAATAAACAAAACAGTGTAGAAAATACGAATGTTTAAAAAAACCGGGAAAATGACGTCATCCTGGAATAGTTCATTTATGGCCGCTTGAAGCGCTGAGATCGAGAAATCCATAGTCCCCAGATGCAAAATTTCACGAAACAGTAAAGTTCGAAATCGAAAAACTGAAGAAAAAAATAGAAAAAGCAAGATGGGGAAAATTAGGTTTCCCCTGTTTTTGTTTGATAACTTTTCTCTTAGAAAACACGATTTCGTCGTCCCAATGGGCAACACTGGGAGGAGACGGCGATCTGAACAGCCCAATCAGCGAGCGATCCCGCTTCACGTCCGTTTTCTTGGTTAGTTTTGAAATTAAAAATTTTGACTGTCTCCCAAAAATAACAGGAGACTTATTTTCCGAAATCAGCCCGATTTTCATCTATCCCACACCATTAACTATTCAGGAAAAATGCAAACAGAATTCGGTGAAATTCCTCATTCAGCCGTTTCGGTCATTAACTGAGTTGGACCGAGTTTTCCATTGCGTTTGATTCTGGGCCAGGTCGTTAACGGGGCTGGGCTGAGTCTTCCTTTCCTCATAATGGTTTGTCCCGAGTTTTCCTTCGCCCTCTCAAGGGACTCTAATTCGCAAGACTGATCACTGATTCGCTTAAAACGTAACCAGTCTACCACAAAATGTACTTTACTTCTATTTAATAGAATTAAGCACTTACAAGAATCCTTCTAGAAAAGGAGAGGCACACAAGGCTAGATGGAATTCCGGTGCAGAAATGTTTTCAAGAAAATCGTGCAATCATATGTTTACTTATTATGATGTTCGTATACTTTTTCCATAACTATTTCCATTCCTTCCTCTTGATTCAGGATATGGCGGGTTATGAAGAAGGCGATGGTCCCGACATTGATGAAGGCAGTACAACTGACCAGGACAACAACGAAGTTGACATAATCGGTAAGTTCAAATTCACTGAATAAGGAATCAATGTGGCAAACCCTGCCCTTTGGTCACCATGCAATCAATCAGACTAGTATTTTTTAAATACATGATGGAGATGGGATAACTTTTATTCCATTTTCTGGTATTTCCTCTTCTATGATCGTGAGGATCATAAATCACTCGTGTATAAAGAAACAACTGTATTCGACAATAACTTGGCTCAAAACGGATTATAAATCGATTACATAGCTCTAGACTGCCGAAACTCCCCTTGCGGTCAGTTCACTGGCTTGTCCTGAACCCGACTGGTGGTTGAAGAAGTATCTGGGGAGAACCCAGGGCCCTCACACTCTTCTTCCAGGGTGCTTGGCATGACGATCCCTACTCGGGGTAGGTCTAGACTATCTGTGGGGGCGGCTACATATATTTTTCCAACTTTTTGGCTCAAAATGAGAAATTATAGAGTTTAGGAGGTATCTAAAGCCGCGTCCAAGAGGGATTGAGGGTGGCATCCTGTAGAATTTGCATCAATCCGACGATGCTACATAATATCAATATGTCCACACTACTATATTATATTAGTGTGGACGAATGGATCGCCCTCATGTGGCTTGCAGTAGTCTTGCAAGCAATATCACTTGAGTTGTACAACTAGAAAATGTATAGACGTATTAGATTAAGTATTGTTATAGGAAATTATACGCTGATTCAAAATGTACCATTTATTAATATGTTCAAAATGGAAATTGCCTCTAAAAACCTTGAAAACCACCAATTAAATTGACCGGAAGTAATGAGTTTTCGCGACTGCTTTGGATTCGTAGATAATCTTCGGATCAGAGAGTTTAACAACTTGGAATGTTGTTTTAAACCGTGATAGGCCCTAGTGGAACCGTTTTAACCCGTTACATCCTCTGTCGAAGATCAACTCGTTGATCCGCGTTCGTGAAACCAGCCCTTTTCTTCTTCTTGTTACGGACTCATACTTGCTGGTTCCAATCCTAGCCTTCTTTCTTATTGCTTCTTTGACTTCTCCCTCCGATTCAGTCCCTTGTGCCTGTTAGGTACTCTGACAAAATATTACCTCGTTCAAGAGTATTTTCCAAGTTTTAGTTGATACTCAATGACTGCGGTGTAAAAAACGGAAATTATCTTGAAGATAATGAAGTATATTTGTTACTCGAACTTCTGTAGTAACTCGAAAAAAATAGAGATTCAAATTAAAGAAATAATACAAGCTCACCAACAATGCTGGGTTTATTCTAAGGGAGGATGTCGTGCGCACAGAGGTAAAAGATAGACTAGACTCCCAGTGACAGTTGAGACGAGAGTGCTGTTGCAGCGCTATCTCTCGATAGGCCATCGTAGCTTTCAGACCCCCTTGTAGAGTCACCTGTAATACTGTTCGCAGATTGAAAGAATGCGGATGGTTGGGTGAGGTGTCCATGTGTATTACAGTCCCAAAAACATCGTCCTTCTTCTAACTGCCACTCAAGCTAGGCAAAGTGAGACTGAGGGTTGTTGACTACCGACCGTTGATGAAGTGGAAGGAATGATTTATTACAGGCAGAACAAAACAAATACAGAACACTAATAAAAAATAGAACAGGACCTTGGGAAATTCTTATCAATTAAGAGAATATACATTCATTCCTTCAAAAATAAAACCACACTTCCACTAAAGGATGATGCTTCTTTCAAATTATAAAGGCGACTGAAGGGTAAATAGAAGGGCAAGAGAACTCACATTCGTGTTAAAAATACTTCCTAACAATTGGACTCCTTCTTAACGACTCGAGTTGCTCGATGCCTGGATTACGATTACTGAGGCTCAGCCCTTTCCCTAGCCTGACTCACCAGGCTACCTAAGATTTTGGAACAGGTAGTCGTCAATGTTAGCAGGTATACCCTCCGGGAAATTGGCCAGCCGCATTCTTTCTATCTGCGAACAGTACATGAAATTTCAGACGTGACATCCCTCAGAGCTGTATCTCAAAAAGTCCTGCAGCACTGGTTCGGAGCTTACACCCTACTAGAATTTCCGATGGCGAGTATCCATTCTCATAATGAAAAAACTTACTCTTACTTTTCCATATTTTCTCAGTCTTTCTACCAGGTTATTGAATCATTTCTTACGTATTGGTTTAGTGTAGTGCATTGAACCATTCAAAATGTTACCGTTATAAGTGCAACAAGTGCATTTATTTCTAGGATCATTATTTCGACATTTTCCAGTGCCCATTGATTCAAACTCTACCAATGAATACCTACTAAAGAATTGTCAACTTACGGGCCGGGGTCATCCAAAAATAAACGTCGTTCTTCCCTATCTCTCGGAAAATATATTTCCTTTGAGCCCTGATGATGGAAATATTTTTCTTTCGGAAAAAAGATTTCCATCATCAGGGCTCAACGGAAATATATTTTTCGAAAGGTAGCCAAGAATGGCGTATATTTTTGGATTACCCCAGTCCCGATAGTTGACAATGAGGAATTTCACCAAATTCTGTTTGCATTTTTCCTGAATAGTTAATGGTGTGGGATAGATGAAAATCGGGCTGATTTCGGAAAACAAGTCTCCTGTTATTTTTGGGAGACAATCAAAATTTTTGATTTCAAAACTAACCGGGAAAACAGACGTGAAGCGGGAACGCTCGCTGATTGGGCTGTTTGGATCGCTGTCTCCTCCCAGTGTTGCCCATTGGGACGACAAAATCGTGTTTTCTAAGAGAAAAGTTATCAAACAAAAACAGGGGAAACCTAATTTTCCCCATCTTGCTTTTTCTATTTTTTTCTTCAGTTTTTCGATTTCGAACTTTACTGTTTCGTGAAATTTTGCATCTGGGGACTATAGATTTCTCAATCTCAGCGCTTCAAGCGGCCATAAATGAACTATTCCAGCATGACGTCATTTTCCCGGTTTTTTTAAACATTCGTATTTCCTACACTGTTTTGTTTATTCGTAAATTAGGAAGTTCGGGCTGAAAGTTTGTCTTAGGGGGTTTTTCGAGGTGCTGAATCCGATTTTGGGGTCAAAAATAGGAAATTCCGACATGGTGAAATTCCTCATTCTTTACCGTGGGTCGATACACATAAATACTAAATCCTTATGAAACTTAACCTTTTGAGCTCTGCCCAGAAACTAATATCCATACCATCCCTGCGATTTTAATACAATTCTCATCGTTTTTCGCAGAAGATTCCAACGAAGTGCCGAATCAATGTGAGTCGACTCGAGGTGGAGTTCTGCCTAGCGCCGCGGGAGGCAGTGGAAGCGTCGTGGAAGGATCTGCCACCACTGGAGGCGAGGCAACTAGTTCTCTAGGTAACTAGTACGCTTATGTTGGTACATACTAGACCGTAACTATAGTTGTTTCGTGTTTACTCTTGTCTATATCATAATTTTGTTAGATTTTACGGCAGTAGATGTAAGACTCTTCGATATCTGGAAATACTTTCTGAAGATTAAAGACGAATATTAGTAGTTTTTAGACTGCATCAGTGCTTAGTTACATAGTTTGTCATTTGGAAATCGACAGTTCATCTGTATACAACGAGAAATCAGTTGTACGCATCCTGCGATCTCCTAAAGTAACTCCAAGAAGGTTTCTGAGTTGTAGAGTTTGTTGATATTCTGCTACTTTGTTCCCCTTCTTACATCAGAATTTTGTGAAATACGTCCAAATCCTGTTTATATAAGGTGTCGACCGCTGAGGTAGACTATTATAGTCACAGTATTATTATGAAGTCAGGATTGACTCGACATTTAGTGAACCGAATTCTCAAGTGCGGGGATCACATTTTACACCTTGAAATTGAGATTATTGCGACTGAAAAATTATTCAAATCGTCCCTAGGGAGGTCTGAGTTTGACATCATTCGACTCAGCGTAAAAAATGACGTAAATCCACCTTCAAATTCCTTTAGTTAACCAGGGCTTTTTTGGATAAGAAAACTCAGAATGTGCCTAGAAGCACGAGTTTTTTTGCTTACAAACTCATTTTTCTCCAAACATTTCCCACTTTAAAATGAAAACTGATCATACCGCTTGAAAGTTGAGATTCTGGGCTAATTTTTCGTTTGAGCGACCGATGATAGGGCTATCTATCACAAGCAAACAATTACTCTAAAAATTGTAATTTTTGAGAAAAAATTAAACTTAGACTTGTAACTATAGTTGTTTCTTGATTACGCTTGTCTATATCATAGTTTTTTGGATTTTACGGCAGTTGATGTAAGAGTGTGACATCTGGAAATACTTTCTGAAAATTGATGACGAATATTAGACTGCATCAGTGCTTAGTTACAAAGTTTGTCAATTGGAAATCGACAGTTCATCTGTATACAACTAGAAATCAGTTGTACGCATCCTGCGATCTCCTAAAGTAACTCCAAGAAGGTTTCTGAGTTGTAGAGTTTGTTGATATTCTGCTACTTTGTTCCCCTTCTTACATCAGAATTTTGTGAAATACGTCCAAATCCTGTTTATATAAGGTGTCGACCGCTGAGGTAGACTATTATAGTCACAGTATTATTATGAAGTCAGGATTGACTCGACATTTAGTGAACCGAATTTTCAAGTGCGGGGATCAGATTCTACACCTTGAAATTGAGAAATTGCGGCTGAAAAATTATTCAAATCGTTCCTAGGCAGGTCTGAGAATGACACTATTCGACTCAGCGTAAAAAATGACGTAAATCCACCTTCAAATTCCTTTAGTTAACCAGGGCTTTTTTGGATAAGAAAACTCAGAATGTGCTTAGAAGCACGAGTTTTTTTGCTTACAAACTCATTTTTCTCCAAACATTTCCCACTTTAAAATGAAAACTGATCATACCGCTTGAAAGTTGAGATTCTGGGCTAATTTTTCGTTTGAGCGACCGATGATAGGGCTATCTATCACAAGCAAACAATTACTCTAAAAATTGTAATTTTTGAGAAAAAATTAAACTTAGACTTGTAACTATAGTTGTTTCTTGATTACGCTTGTCTATATCATAGTTTTTTGGATTTTACGGCAGTTGATGTAAGAGTGTGACATCTGGAAATACTTTCTGAAAATTGATGACGAATATTAGACTGCATCAGTGCTTAGTTACAAAGTTTGTCAATTGGAAATCGACAGTTCATCTGTATACAACTAGAAATCAGTTGTACGCATCCTGCGATCTCCTAAAGTAACTCCAAGAAGGTTTCTGAGTTGTGGAGTTTGTTGATATTCTGCTACTTCGTTCCCCTTCTTACATCAGACTTTTGTAAAATACGTCCAAATCCTGTTTATATAAACAGGATTTGGACGTATTTCACAAAATTCTGAGGTGGTATTTCACAAAAATTCTGAGGTGGACGTATTTCACAAAAAATTTCGGTGTCGACCGCTGAGGTAGACTATTATAGTCACAGTATTATTATGAAGTCAGGATTGACTCGACATTTAGTGAACCGAATTTTCAAGTGCGGGGATCAGATTCTACACCTTGAAATTGAGAAATTGCGGCTGAAAAATTATTCAAATCGTTCCTAGGCAGGTCTGAGAATGACACTATTCGACTCAGCGTAAAAAATGACGTAAATCCACCTTCAAATTCCTTTAGTTAACCAGGGCTTTTTTGGATAAGAAAACTCAGAATGTGCTTAGAAGCACGAGTTTTTTTGCTTACAAACTCATTTTTCTCCAAACATTTCCCACTTTAAAATGAAAACTGATCATACCGCTTGGAAGTTGAGATTCTGGGCTAATTTTTCGTTTGAGCGACCGATGATAGGGCTATCTATCACAAGCAAACAATTACTCTATAAATTGTAATTTTTGAGAAAAAATTAAACTTAGACTTGTAACTATAGTTGTTTCTTGATTACGCTTGTCTATATCATAGTTTTTTGGATTTTACGGCAGTTGATGTAAGAGTGTGACATCTGGAAATACTTTCTGAAAATTGATGACGAATATTAGACTGCATCAGTGCTTAGTTACAAAGTTTGTCAATTAGAAATCGACAGTTCATCTGTATACAACTAGAAATCAGTTGTACGCATCCTGCGATCTCCTAAAGTAACTCCAAGAAGGTTTCTGAGTTGTGGAGTTTGTTGATATTCTGCTACTTCGTTCCCCTTCTTACATCAGACTTTTGTGAAATACGTCCAAATCCTGTATTATACAGAGCGTCGACCGTTGAGTAGATTATTATAGTCACAGTATTATTATGAAGTCAGGATTGACCGTTTAGTGGACCGAATTCTCGAGTGTGGGGATCAGATTCTAACCCCAGAAATTGAGAAATTGCGACCAAAAAGTTATGTAATTCGTTCTTAGGGAGGTCTGAGTTTGACATCATTCGACTCAGCATAAAAAATGGAGTAAATCCTCCTTCAAATTCCTTTAGTTAACCAGGGTTTTTTTTATAAGAAAATTCAAAATGTGCCTACACGTTTTTTTGCTTAAAAACACATTTTTCTCAAAACATTTCCCTCTTTAGTGATGATGATAGCGCTACCTATTACAAGCAAACAATTACTCTAAAAATTGTAATTTTCGAGAAAAAAATGAAACTTGGACTTTCTTCTAACTATAGTTGTTTCTTGATTCCGCTTTCCTATATCTTTTTTTTTATTATTTTATGGCAGTTTATGTAAAAGTCTTTGACATCTGGAAATACTTTCTGAAGATTAATGACTGCATCAGTGCTTAGTTACAAAGTTTGTCATTTGGAAATCGACAGTTCATCTGTATACAACTAGAAATCAGTTGTACGCATCCTGCGATCTCCTAAAGTAACTCCAAGAAGGTTTCTGAGTTGTAGAGTTTGTTGATATTCTGCTACTTCGTTCCCCTTCTTACATCAGACTTTTGTGAAATACTTCCAAATCCCGTATTATACAGGGTGTCGACCGTTGAGGTGGACTATTATAGTCACAGTATTATTATGAAGTCAGGATTAACTCGACATTTAGTCGGGGATTATATTCTACACCATGAAATTGAGAAATTATGACTGAAGAATTATTCAATTCGTTCCTAGGCAGGTCTGAGTTTGACATGATTCGATTCAGCGTAAACAATTTTGTAAATCCGTCTTTAAATTCCTTTAGTTAACCAGGGCTTTTTCAGAAAAAAACTTGGAACGTACCTACAAGCACTCGTTCTATCGCATAAAAACTCATTTTTCTCAAACATTTCCCACTTGATACTATAAACTGATTATTCCGCTGCAAAGCTGAGATTGTGGGCTATTTTTTCGCTTGAGCGCCCGACGACAGCGCTTTCTATTACAAGCAAACAGTTACCCAAAAATATGGTGATTTTTGAAGAAAAAAATTTGTAATTTCGACTTTTGCTTCCGAGTCTACCAAGGTAGCGGAAGCTTTGTTTTCACTTTTCAAGGACGAAAAAAAAAGTTCTCCAAAATCAAAATTTCCTCTCGCATTTTGCGTTTTAGACCTTTCTGAACAATTTTGGTTCCGTGTCTGTCTGTCTGTCCGTCTGTCATCAATTCCTTGTAACGCGCATAACTCTACGAAGTTATTGTCCGATTTCTATGAAATTTTCAGGGATTGTGCGGGTTGGTGTGTAGACGGTCCCCTATGAAAATCATCATCCTCGGACTGATAAAAGCGACTGCGCATGCGCAAACGTGAATTCCTTGTAACGGCCATAATTTCTACATTTTCCACCCGATTTCGGTGAAATTTTCAGGGATGTTACAGACTAGTATTTAGATGGTCCCCTATGAAAATCATCCCCGGACTGATAGAAGCGACTGCGCATGCGCAAACGTGAATTCCTTGTAACGGCCATAACTTCCACATTTTCCACCCGATTTCGGTGAAATTTTCAGGGATTATGTGGATTAGGTTGTAGATAGTCCCCTATGAAAATCATCATCCCCGGACTGATAGAAGCGACTGCGCATGCGCAAACGTGAATTACTTGTAACAGCCGTAACTTCAACTGTCCCCCAGGGGTCGCGGGTTCGAATCCCAGCCGAGGCTAAGTATTTTATTGATCCAATCACATACTCACTTAATTTTTCATCCTAATTTGATGAAATTTTCTAGGATTGTCCAGATTAGCGTGTAGATGGTCCCCTATGAGGGTAGTGAAAGGTACTTAGAGATTGGTGTTTTGAGATTAACAACTATGCATCTGATCATCTATACAATCGGGTTATGGATACGAGGAAGCTATGTGCCACACCCACTTGGCTGACGTTTTTTCACTAATTTAGGCTTTTAAAAATTGCGTTTTGCGCTAAACAAATAGGAAATTAAATGCTCTTCCCATCAGTATCGTCTTTGATCTTGTAAATTAAGGAAGTTGTGAACATTTTAGTGATAAAAGGTCGGAAACACGAAGAAATCTTGTAAGTTATGAAAGTCTGATTTCAAGCGGAGTAGAAATTTATGTCTCAGGACTTTTTTGGTACTACAAATCAGTAGTTGTAGAATCGATCGTCCACCTGTTGACTTCCTTTAGAATGGTAATTAGTTGTAATAATATTATGATTACCGAGTTATTTATTTGGAATCAATAGTGCCATTGGTGTACAGTTAGAAGGGTACTGTAGACAACCTAAGAGTTCCTAAAATAACTTCAAGAAGGTTTCTGAGTTGTAGAATCTATTCAATGTTCTGCTACTTCGTTCCCCTTCTTACATTTAAAAAAAAGTTAATGTTATGTTTATCATACATGTTGTCCAATCATGCCGTTTGAGACAACATTGTTGTCTTCTCTCAGTTTCCTGAAATTTCTGTTCTTAGACATCCCTTATCAAGATGGTTTATCATTTGAGAAGTGTCTAGGTACATGAATTATTTCAGTAATATCTATTTTTATCATGAATCGAATGAGAGGTCTCACGAGAGGGCCTTCATCTGTGTCTGTAGTGTCTTATCGCAGGTTTACCTTTCCATGTGAAATGGTAGATCGTAGATGGTAGATGGTGGAAAGGGGCCACGAAAAATGGAGAGTATAAGCCATTAGAGCCTGAAACTTTTCCAATGGCAACCCGGGCAGTGAGTGAGTGATGGTAGATCGTGGTTAAACACGTTATTATCGAATGGTTTCCTGAGTTTCTCAAACTACTACCCTTTCAACCTTTAAACCCCCTACTACCCTTTTTTATTAACTACATTGAAATTAATAAATACAAATTGGAAATTTTTTAAAATCTAAAATATTGAGAAAAGTGTTTTTGTTTCTGCATATTTTGAATGCTGTTGCTTTATTTTGACCAGTTTTTATCATTTCATCTGACCTGAGTAGTATATCCGCTGGAAAAATGTTGACCAATTTAAAATTTTTTAAATATCTTTTATTTGGGACGTTGATAGTTTTATCTGTATACAAACTAGAAAACGGTTGTATATAGCCTATGAGTTCCTACAAAAACTCATAAGAAGATTTCTGAGTCGCAGAATTGGTTGATGTTCTTCAACTTTGTTCCCCTTCTCACATTCTAACCTATTTGTAGTATTTATTTTGCAGAGCTTAGAATAACTTTAGTTTTATATGTCTGCATTATATTGCAATACTATAATTAAACACTAATTTATTGCGTAATGCTTACTCATATGAAGAGTGTTCCATTTGCATCAGGAGTGTTCTGTTATGATTGGTTTACCATCCAAGTTGTATGGTAGATCATTGTGAAGCTCCTAAATCAAACTTGGAGGATTAAATTGAGTCGTTTCACGAGTTCCAGAACTACTTTACATACCTTCAAACATTTTATAGAGAACACACATTTTGTCTGCCACTCTAGCGCTGAGCAAGTGGTTTGGTTCCCTCAAAGAAAAGTTTAATTTGGTCTGTTGTTATGTAATCTGTTGAAGATATCGAGGTAAGGTAAGTAGAGGAAGCAGTAAAGCTGAGGTCGCTCTCATTTCCGTGATGGTTCTCTCCTCACAGATGGTTCTAAAATAGATTGGTTTTACATAAAAACCAACGGCCTTTAGTTGGTTTAATGAACCGGTTCGCGTGAGATCACCGAAGTTAAGGAATGTCGGCCAGGGAGATTATCTTAATTGGTGACCTTTTCGAGCAAAAACTATCCATAAGCAAAATCATCAGAAGTCCCTTTGGAAGACAGCTGATGATGTCCGCGACGCCTTGAATGGCAGTTGGACGAAAATTTAACCTGAGATGGAGGGAGAGATGGTTTTACATAAGAGACCATGGTGACTCCACCTGGTGTCTATATAGCTTGCCTCAGAGTGACAAACTCGTGTAGCCTTGACAAACACGCAACAGTACTCCAATTGGTAATTTACGGCCAAGCCAGGACCTCCTTTGCCCAAGACAGTCCTAATGATTGGCTTCTAAAAGCCGTTATGCTTATGATGCTAAACGTTATGGATGCTCGTACATCACAGATGTGGCAATGCTAACTAGATGAAGACTCTGCTGGACACTTCCTAAGCAGATGCGACCATTTCTGGCGATCTGCAATGGAAGCATTTGTTCACCACATTATGAAATTGCGTGGAAACTACTTTTAAAAAATTCGCTGACCTCAGCAAAATATTTAATCACTCCAATCTGGGAAAGAGGGAAATTGCGAGCCATCAGTGAGGTATTTCGATGGTTGAAGTCTACAAATTAAATGTGCATCATAAATCATAAATAAGCATTTTCACTTACATAATTATTTCCTGATGTACCTCACGTTTGTTGGTGAAATTTTGAATCGATTTCATAATAATTATGAATAGATTAATTATTAATCTATGGTTCGATTTCAGGTTCCACCACCAGCAGCCAAGACTATCAAAGAGGGAGACGACACCACATGGTTCTGGTAAGAATATTCACAGATTCCATTGAGAATAAAATTATAAATAACATACCATAGTAATAAACCACCACCTACCTTTTACTGGGATTTTGTGGGCAGATTAGCGGTTGTAAATAACGTGTTTGATTTTTTGGATTCGGTGTTTTCAGAGTAGTTATGAAGATCCAGGCGACGATTCAATCGTTCCTTCGACTCCAACTCTGTTCGTTCCTCGGCGGGCAGACGGCTTTGGAGAGGCCGTCTCTTCACCACATGTACCCAGTGCTCGGTTCACTTTCGCCGATCCAGCATCCGCCGTTGCTTCCAGAGTTCCTGGTAAGATTCCTAGGAACATTTGAAGTACAACCGCGTCCATATATCAATGGGGAAGGTTGGCAGCAAAGGATAGTTCATTTTGTATTACTTGCGCCTAAGTAGTAACATGTGTTTCTTTCTCCTGTAAGTATTCTTTGGGTTGAGTTCAGTGAACATATGAACCTGTGAGGTGCAGGTTATAAACGTTCAATGAAAAATATAGACACTTGCAGTGCATTCGTTCGTTAACTTGCAAGGTGAAATTAGACAGTCATGGAAGTAACACCGCTGGTCATTGATCATATAAACTTTAATGTCTTGCTCGAACATATCATACTTTTTAAGAAGTCTGCTTCTTCTAACTTAATAATCCAATGCACTGAAGAATGCACCAAATGTGGTTCCATGAAAATATGAAGGATTCGAAGATTTAGACTTGAAGCAACAAACCGTGATTTTTCAATACAAAATTGGTATATGTATCTTCTTCTATCAATTTTCGAACTATTTCCTTATCTTTTATCACCTCTAATTTTATTTGTATGTTTTGGAGATCTAAGCATCACAAAATGAAAGTTAAGAAGATGTCGGAATGATATAGATTGGTTAAATTTATTCTAATTCCCCAATTTATTTTGTGGTACAGTCGCAGGGGTGGCTCAAGTAGCTTCTGAGGGAATGGACGACACGAGAATGGACCTCAGTCAATTAGACGAAGGAACTGGCAGAAGCGTCCCAACCACTCCTAGTCACGTATCTCCACAAGGTATAATGTTCACCTATGGTTCGTTTGCAAAGAAAACTTGAAATTAACTGATACAATTTTGAAGCTAATGCATGTCCATTTATGCTAAGATTGGGGATTATTCGATTCAGTTAGAACCATTTTATCAAACTTAATCCATTTATTCATTTCAGACCCTTCTGGGCCAGAAATTGGCCAGAGTTCGTCCCAGGATCTGACGATGTCTAGTGGAGTTGGAATCGCAGTCTCAGAAGGGAGCGTCACCGTTCCTGATGCACCACTTTCCGATCCACAAGAAGCTGTTCCAGAAGATGGATGTGATGGTAATAATCACCAGAAATGCTAAACAGTTTGGCGTTGTATTTGAATTAAGGTTCCATTATTGATATGAGTGGTGGTCCGGATAGCCGTGCTCGTTCGCCGACGCGTCTCTCGGTCCGAGACACAAACTGATCCTTTCGGGAAGATCGTGAGTTCGAATCTCGGGTGCCGGACGCGTTTTCGACCGTTCGCGGCTCGCCGCCCCCCTTGTCCCAACCCAGGGCGGTGAGGCAATGGAAAGCCATGAGCGAAATCATCAGAACAAATTCTAATCTTCCCTCTGGAAAGACAGCTGAAGAAGACGCCAGGAATGGCAGTCAGACTAAAATGTAACCTGAAATGGTTGTTTACTTTACTTACTTTTTTTTTATTGACATGAGTGAAATCAATTTGGAAACGCCTTGTCCTATCCAATCATATTTTACTAAAAGTTTGATCTCAATTTTGAAGGTGTCACCAGCGAAGGAGAGAAGTCTTCCAGCAACCCTCCTGGCCTTTCAGCTCTGCAGACGTCTTCCGACGCCGATGTCGAAATTGACGAGGCAGAAGGTCGAGAAGCTGAAGCTAGTCCTGCCGCCACCAGGTAAATAAAAATGTATGGTGTTAAGGGGGCGCGGGACTTACTAGTTTCCCTTATCTTCACGTTTTCTCTGTGAGTGTTCGTTTTCTCCTCTCACAAAAAATTTCTAAATTCATTAAATATTGAATACTTCATACATACGGGCCAAAATGTCAAAAAAAATTAAATTTGAAAAAAATAGAAAATTTAAATTCTACTTGAATTTTTTTTTTGATGAAAACTCTTCGTACGGAACTTTTTAGAAGACTAAAATCTCTGAAAATTCAAAGAGGACAATTCTAACTTGTAAAATAACGGAGATTACGTGAAGACAAAGTTCCGTTATTTTGGAAGAAGCGCTCAAAAAAGGGGCCCTGGTCACGTGCGCTACCAGTGGGCGGGAGCTGAACTACGATCCATCTCTGACCCTCCGAAAAAGGGGAGCCAAAGAGGAGGTTTATAATTCTACCCCTTCAATCTCGAGGCCCCACAGAGTACTGGTGTAGTACGGCGTTGCCACTGGCGTGGATCTGGCAACGTCGTACGAAATTCTTACTGGGTCCTGTCCTCCAAAATCTCTTCTACCTTCTGCTTTCTCGAATCCATAAACATTGTGAGGATAATACTGTGCGAAGTACTTGATTAAAATTTCAACCTTCAAGTATCTATCTCAACACTTGAACCGTTACCATCTAAAAAAAATGTATTTTCATTCAAAATTTTTTATTTTAATTTTTTTGTACCTACATGTATCTTTTCATTATTTTAATATTATTAAATTAATAGGTAAATATACAAAATAATTTGAATTAAAAATGTATCTATATAATTTCAAATTAGTACTTTTCGGGATCAGGGCGATGTGGAAATTCATAATCAGGTACTATTACGTATTTTACCCCCAAAACTGACCATACCAACAATAGGTACCTACCTGTTAGTTATGCCTAAAATTTAACCTCAACCTTCATAGTTGTGTGAGAACTTTTCGGAAACAGGGCGATGTGGAAATTCTTATTCTGGTACTATTATATAATATTTTACCCCCACCCTGACCATACAGTAGGTATGCTGAAAATGTAACCTTAACCTACGGAGTTGAGTGCATAATTTTGGTTTATTAATTTCAATAGTGAACCTAAGGAATCGACCAAGAAAAAAAAAGTTTACCCCCCCCCCCCCCCCCAAAAAAAAAATTTGTTGGTTTACGTTTCAAGATGGAATTCGAAAATCGAATGAAAATTTTGCCGCCCGTATGCGGCATTTTCCTTAGTTGTTAGGTAGTTCCCATGTACCGATTTTGATGAAATTTGGTATATGGGCTCTATTTGGGGTCTAGTTCTTGCCCCGAAGCTTTTGGTTGACGCCAGTCACTTCTAAGGGTTGAAAACTAAGGGTTGAAATCTTTAAAATGCCCTAGCTCAAAAAATGTGTATCCAAAGATATTGTTTTTTCATCAATTTAAAATAGTTTCGAATTTTTAGAATCGAATTAGACCACCCAGAGTACGACAAACTGTTCTCTCCCTATGAGATCTTATGGGTTGGACTTATGATAAATCAGAAACACAAGTGTGAATCGTAAAAGAGGCCTAAACTTCAATTTTACCTGACCAAAATACGATGGTTGTTCATTTCTTCGAGTTGTCCTCCGTTTTGAGTCCTTAGCAACCAGTAATCAAATTTCCTAATGAAGGGACCCACAACTCTTTATTTCTTGGAAATGAGTGTGAAGCATTTATTTCTTCCAAATCAACATGATTGTGAAGTAGGTAAGTAAAATAAGTGATAATGGCAAAGCCGAGTTCTTTGCAGATGAGTGATCTACATTGAAATAATAAATCTTTGTGTAATAATTTGCAGCGTGGATATTCAAATAAGGTAGAACTTACTTTTTACATTTTACCTTCAGTAGGTGTGCTGGCAATAAAACTTCAACGTACCTACAGTTTTTGGAAAGAGGGCGAAGTAGTGATTCAAAATATTCAATTTAATTTTGTTCACCTCAACTCTAACCATTCCTACAGTATGTTAGGTAGACTGAAAATAAAACTTCAACCTAAATAGTTGGTGAATACTTTTTGGAAAGAGGGAGACGTAGAGATTCCACATCTGGTAGAAATCAATTACAAATGTACAAATGATCAAGTACAAATGATTTATTGACCATTAGGTAACCTCAAACTGCAAAAAAACAATAATCATATTTATTACCAACTATTTGAATACAAACAAAACTTCAGTTAAATTTTACATCTGGAGGTGAGGATGCTGGCTAGACAGAGCAGCTTTTCACTGTCTTATCAATGTGATGGACAAGTTGCTTTCAAACGGTCCTGGGTGCTGGTTCAATGAGATTTGTTCCAGAAAAGTCTCCAGCAAAATATACAATTCTGAGTAAAATCTCTCCTGGGAAAAAAAACAGAAAAATTTAGGTTTCTATTGATAATTTTACTATAAACATGTAAGAAGAGATACAAACAACAAACAATAATTAAGAATATGGGTCCACGGTTGGTTATAAACCAGAACAAAATACTTGAATAAAATTACGAGTAATCAGGATTTTTATCAGCGAGTTCAAAATACTAATGATAGAACAATGTTTCTGTATTTTTAGCCAAGTAGGTAGCTACAGGATTCAATCCAACACTAACGTCAACGAGGAATAACTCGTGTCCCTGATAATTGAAATTTAAATAAATTCGACCCCATCAGTCATGATGTTTGGAGGGAGTGTGATAGTTTCGAGAATATTTAGTACCTACAAACATTGTTTGGTATTATATGCATTCCGGAGGACTTCTCATTGGAATCGAATATTCAATTCCAACCAGAAAGCGTTAGATAAAAAAAGTTTTTATTAAAAACTTTGTTCTACACAAATCTGTTTCACCCTACGTACAATTTTACCTGGTATGGTATGTTAAGCCAGTATCATCTTTTTTTAAAGTATATTTCATAAATGCATGAAACTGGGCCAGAGATGGGCATGGATACAAAATCAAAACAAATACAAATGAAGAAAGAAAACAAATTTAAAAAATCAATACAAATCATATCTTCGATTTTATGATTATGAATAGGAATACAATCGTATTCCCACTTAGAATACCATTTTCCCCCGTATTCGTATTTTGAATACAATTTTTGAATTTGTTACATGATTTCCCTAAAAATCGATTTTTTTAAAAACGATTTTCCCTGA
The DNA here is from genome assembly GCA_009739505.2 of Apolygus lucorum. Lineage (NCBI taxonomy): Eukaryota > Metazoa > Arthropoda > Insecta > Hemiptera > Miridae > Apolygus > Apolygus lucorum. The sequence goes on from CM019169.2 coordinate 5,357,192, forward strand.
AAACCATACTTTTTTAAAATGATTTTCTCCCGAACTCTGGACATATTTATGGCCTAACATTGTCAAAATAATCAATCAAAATTCGAAACGCTGACGAATTCTTATAGGATTTTTCACGACGAATCGAGTGAGACCCCTCCAAACTCGCTACGACCATTCGTATAGAAACTTCGACGAAATTTTCGATGAAAATCGTAGGTATTTTATTTTTTGCGAAAATATGTCCAGAGTTCGGGAGAACATCATAAATAAAAGTATACTTTTCAGGAAAAATCGTTAAAAAATTCAAACTGACAATCTTTGTTGGGGGAGCACGACAATTTTGTGGGACTATCCCGCAAAATGGTCATGCCCATTCAAAAAAAAAAAAATATCTTGCAAAAAGCATGACGAATTAGGTAAATCTTTCTACTTATTAACCAACGATTGTTTTATGTAATCTTATAATTACGGATTTCATAAATACGGCTATGTAAGGTAGCTCAAAATTGTAAAGGTGTAACAGAAGAAAGATTCAGATAGAAGGTTCTGTTCGAATATCATTGACGACTACTCAATTAGTAGGTGCCTAGCTTCGAAAAACACTTTAGCACTAGAAAGAAGTAGATATCACTTACTCACCAACAAACGTTTTACTTTCCAAGGGCGTTTTGTTCTCCTGTAACTGCTTCCGTCCATGTGTATACATTCGAACTCCTGTCCTTCCTTCGTGGAGCATTGCTGAACAAATCAACTATTCAAACTCGGAACAACACGGAGAGAACATAAACGGATGGTAGTCCAGGCACTTGATATTAACTTCACCAAAACGTCTTTTTGCGAAATCAAAATCTGGATTTGATAAGGCTTCCGTTATCAAGTTGGACAAGACGCGGGAGGGGGAGGTTACAGACACAAAAGAAAGCAGGAAAGAAAACTCCGAGAGAACGAGAGTAAACAAGCGATGCTAGCGCTCTTGCGGATAGTTTCTTCCTGATAGCCTTTTCTTCCCACGAGCGTCAGCGCTATCTCTTGGTTGGCGCTGATCTGAGCTTTGAGTCCCGCGCCCCCTTAAATGTTCACTTTCGTCTTGTGCTTGTGTGTGCCGAGGGGGGGGGGGGGTGGTAGGACTTATGTTTGAAGCCAACTAGCTTGGTCATCATTATTGAGGTGGCCTGGAGCTGAAGGAAGCAGAAGTCCGTGTCTCGCTTCTGACAATGGGGTATTTCGGTGGGTCGGAAATTCAGATTTTTGACCTCAAATTTGGATTCAGCACCCTTGAAAACCTATAATATAGGTATATTATATTATACTCCTATTATATTATTATGTATTATATATTATATTATACTCCTATAGTATATTATACTCCAACTTTCAGCCCAATGATACTATAACATGTGGTAGAAAAATTAATTGAAGAGATCACACATTTGGAAAAAAGGCGGGCCGCCATAAATGCACACACACTACGCCGCGCGCGTGTGTGATAGTATTTTGTAGTATCCAAGAGGTCCTCCAAGGGTTTCATCTCTTCTCTGTGCATGGATACTTTTTTCAAAGACAGTTGGCTAGCTACGTCACGATTGGCTTGCAACATCACACCATTCAAATATTATTCAACTTTCCTTAGCTTCTCTGATTTTTTTAAAAAAATTTCTCGACGAACAGACCCGATTACCATTATTTCTGAGCCATACTCTTGAAAAAAAAAATTTTAATTGACTGAAACACCCCATTGGGCCATCTGGTGAGACTGAGACGGAATCTAGTTATATCACCAAACTGGGGAGAAGAAGAAGAAGAATCAATCACTGTTTGGTTGCTACTAATCTACAAGAACTCGTAGCTGAGTAGTCGAGAATATATACCTAGTCTGTGATACGAGTTCGATTCTGGGGTTACCTGCTGCTGCTCTTACCTCTTTTGCTACGCGTTACTTTCTCGCTTATTTCAAGCACGGTGAATAACGTTGAGTGGACTTTACTTCTTCCATATTAGGGAGCGACCTCCTCCAGTCCAAACCGTCCATACAAAAGCCATCTAAAGGAGTTTTCGTGTTGAAGAAGTAGCATAGGATCGTTTTTCGAGTTGTCATGCTCCTACTAAACCCCCCTTATAACTTTTCTATTAAATGTTGTTGAGGATGGAAGACCTAGTATTATTACCCACGAATTATAGAGATCCGTGCAGCATGTTATTGAAGAACATTTATTCTATGCTCTTCTAACAACAGTGTAATAATTGTCTCTTGATGAATCGGTAATATTGTGTAATGAATATTCTCAATTTCTTGATGAGATGACCGAAAGGCATTAGGTTGGTAGTGTGATAGGGTGATGTCAATGGAAACTAGGAATTGTCAATCATGGGCTTTTGACCAGTAAAAACCCTCGCCAAAAATTAGCTTCTAGATCCTCGAGTGACAACCAAAACAAGATGTGGTCGTTAGTTGAAGCACAGAGTATTTAGGAAGCTACTGTACCAGTGTTGTGGCTGTACCTAATCTGTATAATTGTCTAAAATATAATTTTAGTAAGAAGACAATTTTTCCGTAGATTCACAGAACACTTAATGATCTTTTATTTAACTCCATCATATGAGAAATACTTAACAACAAAGTTAGTGTAGTGGCCAACTTAAAACTTCAAAACTCCCCCTTAAGAGGACACTACGCCCAACATGCTTCTGAATTTTTCAAACTTCGGTAAAGGCAGCGGCTTGGTCAACCCATCAGCGATCATTGAATCAGATTGAAGGTAATGCACGCTGACGTCACCTCGTTCAATAACTTCTCTGATGAAGTGATAACGGATATCAATGTGCTTGGTTCTTCTATGATGAACAGGGTTTCCTGACAATGCAATAGCACCTTGATTGTCACTATTCAGTTTCAGAGAACCTTGTTCTTCACCTAGTTCTTCAGCCAACCATTTCAGACATAGTCCTTCTTTGCAGCATTCTGCGAGAGCCATATATTCCGCCTGGCAACTTGAAAGAGCAACAGTTTTTTGCTTTCTCGATTCCCAAGAAATAGCGGCACTCGCGAAACTGAACATAAATCCAGTATAGGAACGTCTGTCGTTAGCATCGTTAGCCCAGTCCGCATCAGAGTATCCTTCTATTTTATTAGCTGACTGTTTGAATTCTAACGCGAAATGGCTGGTACCTTTAAGATATCGCAGTACCCGCTTAGCTGCTTTCCAGTGTGAGAGGTTATAGCACGTATTGAATTGACTTAATACACTACAAGCATGTGCTATGTCGGGACGAGTGCTTACCGCTAGGTACATCAGTGAACCAATGAGTTCCTGATAGGGCACGTCGATTTCTCCCCCTGAATCAGCCTTTTCCAGCGTTGAACCTGTCTCCATTGGTGTTTTCACAGGATTAGAACTCTCCATCTTGAACCTCTTCAACAGTTTGTTGATGTAGTTCTCTTGATCAAGACGAATTGTTCTGGCTTCTCTGTTTTGCCTTATTCTCCAACCGAGACAGTAACTCGCGTCTCCCAAGTCCTTAACTCCAAAATCGTTTTGTAAGGAACTCTTGAATTCTTTCAGTTTGTTGAAATCGTTTGTGAAGACCAACAAATCATCCACGTAAACAGCTACTATGAACTTCTTATCTCCTTCCATGTCGACATAATAGACACAGCTGTCATGTTTTGACTGTTTCATACCCATCTTCATTAGAGTCTGGTGCAACCTAGTGTTCCAACTTCTTGGAGCTTGTTTCAGGCCGTATAAAGCTCGTCTCAGAAGACAAACTTTATCTCCTTGTTGAATGAAACCTTCAGGCTGCTCCATGTAAACAGTTTCGTTCAATTCTCCGTTCAAAAAAGCCGTATCAATATCCATTTGATGAACATTCAAGTTTTTCTCCGTTGCGAGTCCAAACAAAAACCGTAGTGATGAACTCCTAACAACTGGCGAGAAGGTTTCGTAGTAGTCAACACCAAATTGTTGAGAAAAACCTTTAGCAACAAGCCTTGCTTTGAACTTCGAAATTTTTCCATCCACTCCAATTTTCTTTCTAAAAACCCAACGGTTCTTGACAACCTGACCGTTGCTTGGTCGATCAACTAACTCCCAAACTTTCAATTTCATTAGAGCATCATATTCATCTTTCATTGCTGCTAACCACTTTTCTTTCTCTTCATTTTCAAGCACGTCTTTGTAATTGTTGGGTTCATTGAGCTCCTCTCCCACTGCAGCTACGCAGCAGTGCCATTGCTTTGTCTTCGGGATACGACTCGACCTTCGAAGCTCTACTGTGCTTGAATCTGGTATCAAATTTTCTTCAAGTGGTTCAGCATGAGACAACTCCGACTCGGTTTCATACCAAACGTCCACAGGATGTTCTGGTTTCAGTTCTGACTGAGGATCAACGGGAACTTCAGTCTCCGTTTCAGCTACTTGAGGCTGATCATTCACAGGCTCAGAATGCTCCAGATCCACGTTTGATATGACCACATTCTCAGAGTTAGTGGTCTCTGACAACTCGTTGTTTTGGTTAATCGATGTCTGAATTTTTTCCGATTCAAAAAATATAACATCCCTCGCTGTAGTCACAACAGTGGGATTAGTAGGATCACTCAATCGATATCCTTTTATATTTTCGCAGTAGCCCACGAAAATAAACTCTTTGCTTTTAGGATCCCATTTCTTTCTTTTTTGTTTAGGAACGTGTACAAAAGCTCTACACCCAAACACTCGAAGGTGAGACAACACAACTTTTCTCCCTGTCCAGACTTCTTCAGGAGTTTTCTTCAGCGCAGATGTAGGAGACCTATTCTTCAAATAGACTGCTGTGCTAAGAGCTTCTGCCCAATACCTTTCACTGAGCCCTGCTTCTTGCAACATGCATCTTGCTTTCTCCACTGCAGTTCTATTCAGCCTCTCTGCAACCCCTAGCTGTTCTGGTGTATAAGGAACTGTCTTTTGATGACGTATTCCATGAAGCTTAAGAAAGTCTGTCAGTGCATTGTTAACATATTCAGAGCCATTGTCCGTCCTAAGAACTTTAATCTTCTTCCCTGCTTGATTTTCCACAAGTTCCTTGAACTCTCGAAAAACATTCTTCACCTCACTCTTCTGCTTGATGAAGTACACGAACGTTTTTCTTGAAAAATCGTCGGTAAACGTTAGGGCATACCTTTTTCCACCCCAACTCTCTATTGGCATTGGTCCACAAACGTCAGAATGAACCAAATCCAGTTGACTCTTCGATTTTGATTGACTTTTTGAAAAGGGTAGTCTCGTCATTTTTCCTTTAACACAGGCTTCACAAGGTTGAAATTCAGTTTTGTCAAATTTCAAACCTATAGCCATCTTATTCCGCAAAAGAAGCATAGACCTTAGGTTCAAATGCCCCAGTCTCTTATGCCACAGCGCTTGAGCATTATCACTAGTGATAGCATTAGCCTTTTCTTCTTTCGTCTTCTTTGGTACAATTTTGAAAACTCCAGAATTGAATTCACCTCTTACGAGAACTTTGCCATTTATCTTCGTCTGGGAATCCATAATCTTGCAGCCTTCCTCAGTAAAAACAACTTTGAATCCTTTCTCTACCAATTTTCCAACTGAAAGTAAATTGGTATTGAGATCTGGGCTGAACAAGGCATCTTGGATATCAGTTTTCCCTTTTATACCTGGTAAATTCAATCTGACTGTACCACAGCATCTGGCTAGAATTTTCTCATCATTTGCTACTCGTATTTCCCTTTCTACTGGACGTTTATTTTGTAGCCAATCGTCTCTCATGGTAAAATGTGAAGTGGCTCCAGAATCTATAATCCACTCATCTTTACCTAGAGTCACTAGAGCAAAGGCCATCGAGGTTCCTTGCTCATTAGCATTTTTGTTCTTGGTTTTACACTGAGATGCGAAATGTCCCTTCTTATCGCATGCAAAACACTTTGGCACAAAACGCTTCTTCTTTGACTCTTTCTTCAATACTAGAGCTTTGTCATCCCCAACTTTCGGTTGGTTTTGTTGGCTCAACAGGGTGCGAACTGAATCACTGGTAATTTTAGCCCCTGAACTCTCCAGTGCCATGATCATGGGCTGATACTCGTCGCCCAATCCCTTCAACATGACAACTCCAACAAATTCATCTTCAAGCCCAGCATTTATCGAATCCAATTGCTGAGAGATACTGAGAATTCGATTCAAGTATTCTTCTATGGTTGAAAATTGTTTCAAATCCAACGAAAACAGTTGTTTCAGCAAACTCAGTCGTCTGCACAACCCCTTACTTTCGTAGTTTGACTCAAGTTTTGTCCAAACTTCCTTGGCTGTTTTCTGACTTCTTACCATCGGATACAGTGACTCATCGACCATTAAACAAATTTTTGATCGAGCTTTGGCGTCCTTCTTCGGACTAGTCTCTGTTCCTTCGACAACTGCCCACAGATCTTCAGCGATTAGAAACATTTCCATTCCAAACTTCCAGTTGGAATAATTCTCCGAACCAGTCAATTTCTTGATGTTCGGCATCGCTCCTAATCCTGAAACTGCAACACTTGGTACATTCCAGGAACTTGCCGCCTGCGGCAAAGACCCACTTGGTCCTGGATCCCCTTGAGACATCTTGATCGTCTACAAGAAAGTGATGGAGGCCATAACCAGTTGAAGCACAGAGTATTTAGGAAGCTACTGTACCAGTGTTGTGGCTGTACCTAATCTGTATAATTGTCTAAAATATAATTTTAGTAAGAAGACAATTTTTCCGTAGATTCACAGAACACTTAATGATCTTTTATTTAACTCCATCATATGAGAAATACTTAACAACAAAGTTAGTGTAGTGGCCAACTTAAAACTTCAAAATCGTTTTCAATTGGTTGTTGGTAGACAGGCGTGGCTGGTCTTGAGAACTGAGTACGTAGTAATGCCATGGATGGGAAATCTACAACTATCTAGATATTTCACCCTCATTAATGTACTTATTCCTATTTCTTTCAAATTTGTTATCATTATGAATTCAAATTTCTAACATTGAACGAATTATACGAATTCTAGCAGTTCGCGGGGAAATACGGCAAGACGAACGATTCGACTTGGAGTCAGAAGCCAGGGAGTGTCTTCGAGAGGAGGTCCGTCAGGAAGGTCTTCCGCGCCGACGCCGATCGTCTGGAGTAGCCCTGAGACCCAGCAGCACCATTCTCATCCAACGGGACCCCAGAATGTCACGATGGTCCCACTGCGAGGTAAGCATTATTGATTATTGAGCCAGTAAATTCTGGCTGGATTGGCCTGGTAGATGGGTATTTGAATGCTGTTTAATCATTTTGCTTACTAACCTACGTTGCTTTTTGAAAAATGATGCTTTTAAACATAAATGGAAGTAATTCAAGGCTCTTCCGTCTCACTGCTTTGCTTTTTTAGCCTCCTCGTTCTGGGAAGTTGGTATTTCTGCATGAGAACTACGAGAGTGAATCAAATATAAACAGGAATTTTTCGTTCATACATTTAGTGGGGCAACATGATGAAAACGAGTAATTTTCATATTATTTTTCTATGTAATCTTGTAATTTCAAGACCTCGACAGCTATCGTCATCTAATCTGCCTCCTTCAACAAGCCAAACATGGCGGTCTACGTTATGGTTTGAGCACCTCTGAAGCGTATGCTTGCCTCATTTGGAATTCCGAAATAAGTCGAACGGCTCTCAAATACAACAAAAAGGCTGCTGACACTGGCAATGTTTTCTTGAGTCAAACTGGTCCTACTGGTACAAGCATGGGGCTCATCTTCAACTTTTTCTCGTCACTCCAGAAACTCTTGTGCCAATCGTACTCCTGGATTTTCTTCTTTCAAGTCTCTCCAAATTGAGCTTCAAGCCTTCGAAGGATTTCTGCTGGTTTCACCTCTCCATGGATAAGAAATTTTATCATAGCAACCAGGGTAGGTAAATCTTGGTCACTTATTAGGGGTATTCACGGTTGAGCTTATCGTGTTGAACGTGTTAAGCGGTAAACTTGTTAAACAAAAAAACCGTGAACAACCCCAGTCGACTCGTGTTAAACGTGCTAAAGTTGTTGAAGTCTCATCACTCCTTCTTCTTCGATTACCTGGCTAGATCGCAGCCATAAGGGTCGTATGGTTATTGTGTGGCATGATTCGGTGGAGGAAGTGTGAACGAGAAGAAGAAAACGCCATAAATTCTGTAAAAATGAGGAGAAAAAAATCTACAACGTCCATCATTGTTTGTTCCATGGCAAAGAAACAAGCAAATTTTTTACCACAGGAGACAACTTTTATACCACCTATATTGTTTACAGATTTTTTACTTTTTACACTGAAAATTTGAGGATTACTCACTGCAGTCATGTCGAAGAAAAGTTATAAACAAGAACTTGTTGATGATGAAGTGGTCAAGAAAACAGTTTTTCGCATTTTTCCTTCGCTTTCATTGCATCTATTTGTTCCTCCCAACTACCTTTCTCTTCCCTCCATACCTCCAAGAGACCTCCATACCTTCAACTCCAACTCAAATAACTCACAAAATAACCTAGACAAACAAACGAACTCCAACTCAAAAAAACTAAGACGAAACTATACTCTTGCCTTAATTTAAATAGCTCTGGACCGCGGGTTCCAAAACCCCTTCCCTGCCAAGAGGTGGCAACGTTGCAAGGTGCTCACCTTGGGGTCTCAACTCACAACCCTTCGCGGTCAAAACCCATCATCCCTCTTCCTTCTTCCTCTTCTATCAACATACAATTTAATTATTTATCGTTCGGTGAACATTTTTTGTAATTTAAATTCGTAACGTACTAATTATTCTGATGAAAATGAGTCCAAATTTCCTGTAATTCGGCGAAGAGGGCGTAATTCGTTTGGGTGGATTGGCCAGGAGAGGGCTGCTGAGTTTTAATCGTACCTGCCTCGAGTTTATACTCGTTATGTTCAATTTTTCTCGCTGATCACGATTTTGGTGATAGGATGATCGAAATAATATGTGAATCAAGTGTGCATTTGCAGAAGAGGGTAAACTGTTGGGGGGGGGGGGGTTCACGGGCGGAGGGGTCGTGCAGGTATACCTCGACCTTCTGCTGGGGCTCGGATTCTTGCAGCGATGCCGAACCTTCGGGCCTTCAAAAATCCCAGAGCTCTTTAAATAAAGGCATAATTAACTCATAAGTAAACTGACTGAAAAACAGCTGGCAAGTTATCGGCCATTTTCTTTCTGATGATGCGACGGATAACACGTTTAGCACACACTTTAACAGACCATTCGGGTGTGTTAACTTACGACGACTGATAACGCACTTTGATAAAATGTTTACGACCGATTCGTTCGACGTTAAACACGTTCTCGACGTATAACACGTTAACACGTCGAGAACGGCCCGACCGTGAATACCCCTATTGTAACGAGAGCAGGATAACAGGTTGGCCAAGACAGAATGGAGTGGGCGTAGCAACATCTTCCAGAAGCGAGACCCCCCCACCGGCGTTCTATTGCCTCATGGGAGAAATTCCTGTTTGTACTTGATTCGCCCTCATATCAGTTAATGCTCAGTAAACATCAATTGCATTTGTCGTAATACTTGCATTGCTTTTTTTGCACGCTTAATTTATTAACTTTATACCTCAGTTATTCACACGCCATCAAGGGGAGGAGGGGTTCCATTCTTTTTTGAAGTTCTAAAAATAATAGACGACACTCTAGAACGTCGATTCAAGTTAATTTCATCGACTCCTTTCACAGTGACTTTACAAAATTTGTCGAAGTTCGAAGAAACCTCAAATAGTAAGTATTTCATTAATTTTTTTTTATTTTTTGGTTATTCGTTTTTGTTAAACAAAAGGCTATTCCGGAATGTTAACTTTCATCCAATTCGACAGACGGTGTTCTTTTGAATTCATCCCTCGTTTCTTGGCGTATTGTCTGGTATATTTGTGTGGTATTTCGGTGTTAATATTTCTACATCAAAACTGCCTATTGACATCAAAATAAGTAATATAACTACGCTGAAACAACGCTGTAGGTATGGACTAAATTTCAATTCCACCAATCAAAACTTCCAAAATGAGAGAAGCTTACTTGAATATAATTTTTTCACTTGTATAGTCTTGTTTTGTCTCTGTTTAGTTAAATCCGTTCAATTTTTAAAAGTAAATTTATGTTGCTAAGAAACAAGGGATGTGGGGTTCCAATTTATTGAAAATATCGATGTTGTTAAGTTCGAAATGAGGAATTTCACCGAATTCTGTTTGCATTTTTCCTGAATAGTTAATGGTGTGGGATAGATGAAAATCGGGCTGATTTCGGAAAATAAGTCTCTTGTTATTTTTGGGAGACAATCAAAATTTTTGATTTCAAAACTAACCGGGAAAATGGACGTGAAGCGGGAATGCTTGCTGATTGGGCTGTTCGGATCGCCGTCTCCTCCCAGTGTTGCCCATTGGGACGACAAAATCGTGTTTTCTAAGAGAAAAGTTATCAAACAAAAACAGGGGAAACCTAATTTTCCCCATCTTGCTTTTTCTATTTTTTTCTTCAGTTTTTCGATTTCGAACTTTACTGTTTCGTGAAATTTTGCATCTGGGGACTATGGATTTCTCGATCTCAGCGCTTCAAGCGGCCATAAATGAACTATTCCAGGATGACGTCATTTTCCCGGTTTTTTTAAACATTCGTATTTTCTACACTGTTTTGTTTATTCGTAAATTAGGAAGTTCGGGCTGAAAGTTTGGCTTAGGAGGTTTTTCGAGGTGCTGAATCCGATTTTGGGGTCAAAATAGAAAATTCCGACATGGTGAAATTCCTCATTGTTCATACTACCCACCCTAACCCTCCTCCCGCCACTTCCTGTTTGTTATTCATCTGATAGTGAATAGGGCTCGCTGCACTCTATTAGATATGTCACCACGAGGATTACGGCGAAGCAGTGAACGAATCTGTACTCATTAGAAAAGATCTGTCTGCGAATTTTTGGGTGGATGGAAATTCCCAGCTTAAGGGTAGAAGGCAAATTTTTTGGGTCAAAAAGTTAGTTTTGAGATAAACACATTTTACAATAATAAACTATATATTATTCCATCAGATTCCAAAAAATTAGAATTTTCTATCAACTCTTACGTGTCCAAAATCAAAGTGCAAGTTGACATCTCAGAGTTTTAAAAACCGCTCGGCGCGTACGAGGGGCCGCCTTCGCTCTTCTCAAAGTCTTTTTCAAGTTTCTTTCTTGCTTCGATCTTTTTCAATCGCACCTGTTTCTTCATATACTCAACTATGGGAACTAAGGAAGGTGCCGCGGACGGTGGACGGAAGGCCAAATTTTATTCGGTTTTTCTATTCTGCATACCTTAAAACCTACAAATTGTGGGGGTTGGTAGAACTTTTTTCCTTGGTCGGTTTCAAAATTATATTGAAAATAATATAATAAACCAAAATCCGCGTTCGACTCTAAGAAGAAACAACAAACGGCTGATAACAATGAAAACTCAAGATCAAAACAATTTCAGACTCATCTTCCACTTTCTTATAAAGAGCCCAAATAATGCTGTCTACATGGAAGAAGCTTTCTGAGACGTCCAAACTGAAGAAAAATTAGACGTAAGATCGATTCGGGGATAAATCAATCGATTCCTAGGTCGATACGTGCCAGTTATAGGAAAACCGCTCTCCTGAAAAATCACCATTTTTAACGTAAAAGGAACGTTTTTTCCTAATCCACTCGAGCTATCATGATGAAATTTTTATGACGTGTTACTAACATAGTGATGAAGCTCTGGTGTATAGGAAATTACGAAAAATTTATAAGGAGTCTCCTGGAAATGTTTCAAAGATGCAAAAAAAGATCGATTTTTCAACGTTTTCACTAATCGATTACTGATCTTCTGATAACGCTGTCACAATATTATATGCACGGTCGATTCTGCACAGTTTTATCATGACGCGTGCGAAGTTGCATCAAAATCGGACGAGTAGTTCCGGAGATAGAGTTCCGCAAAATTGAGGTAAAATACACTAAACATCAGATTTTCTTACCCCCTTTAGGGGGTCTCAGTCGGTCAAAGTTTCAAAGTTGTACCTAAATTTGAAATTTGAAATTTTCAGGGTTTTCGAAACTCTCTAGTAGATCTATGTAGGGAATGGGGGGTGCGCCTTGATTTTTTTTAGATTTTTAATTAAAAGTAAGTAGACTACATTCTGAGAATTTTGGCACCAACCGCGACCTTCTAGCGTGAGTAGATCTGTTTCTATGATTTTTCAAAGTTTCGACCGTTTATGACGTCACGCGCCCCTCTCGCCCGGGCGGGACCTCCCAGCCCACTGTGACGTCATAAACGGTAGAAACTTTAAAAATTCATAGGAAAAGATCTAGACGCTAGAAGGTCGCGGTTGGTACCAAAATTCTCAAAAACAACAATAAACAGTTTTTCCTACACAGGCGCACACCCTATTGAAATACTAAAAGATTAGCACTGAAATCATCAAAATCTAACAATAATTAATTAATTAATTAATGATTAATCTAACAATAACGGGAAACCCCGTTTATTTACTAACTAAATCTTAGTCTGTTGGTCTATTTTTGAAGTTTAACAACTAAACAACTTGTACAATCACTTAAGGATCAATTCGGATCCACAGCTTAGAAAATTCGTTAATTTTCAATCCGATCAGCCAGCCCCCCCCCCCCCTTGGTTGCCTCCAAGAGTAGTTCTTTCCTGCTGAAGTTGGTAGGTAGCGCCAAATTTCACTGAAAAATGAGTGTCAAACTCCATGTTTTAACGAGCTTTAGGTAGCCTCTGGGGTGCACGGGCAGTTGTCGTTTATTAATGCTTCTTTTCCATTTAAGCGTTGCTTTTTGTTTGCTTTCCATCCTCTCCCTTCCCTTTGCCTTCCTAATGTTTGACTTATCCTCACCCCAGCTCCGAGAATATCAAGAATTACCATTTCCCCTCCAAGAAGGCTTTCTTCGAGAAGTCGTTCTGTATCTAAAAGGTTTTGATGGTGAGTACCCGATTTCCTTGCTCCTTGGTCAGTAATGATTGTTAAAGTGAGTGGTGTTCATAGAAACCTAAAGGGTGCAGTTACGTCATGAGTTGAAAATTCTATGCCTACTCATCGTGATGCATCAGATCTATCCTTAACTACAGATAAATAAAAGATAACTATGTCTATGGACATCACTCACTGTCATAACAGTAGACTATTTACCCATTGTTTGTAATAACCAGCTCGGAGTATCAGATGCACGATTGCAATTAACTTGTATGCACCATGCTACAATAAAGCTCACTAATGATGAAACACTATTTTTTCAAAGCATGAGTACTTCTTTAAAAATAAATAATTCTCTGGTGGCCTCACACTCATATCCTGTCAAATTAACCCTCGTAGTGCTGCGAAGATTTTACATCATGTCTTTGTAATATTATTGTTTTGTCAAAATTTACGAAAAACTTGTTCAACAATATTCTCATCTACTCCGTCACAATCGTTATCTTCTTCATATTTGGTTCAACGTTGCTGTTAGGTTGGTATCTATTACTTACAACTGTAGATGATAAGTTCGTAAATTTCAGTAAAACACTATGATATTGCAGGAAATAATAAAATTTCCATAAAATGGATACCCGGACACTCCAATCAGCCCGGAAATGAATATGCCGACAACCTGGCCAAGGAGGGTTCAAGAAATGCTTTTATTGGACCCTCACCAGTGGTCGGCATTTCGAAGAATGCTTGTAAAGAGAAGGTAAAAAATGGGATTCTCGAGAAATGGGTTAATATACTATGGTCTAAAGATACAGACAGACCAGAATGCTCATCACCTCATATGATGCAAAACAGGCCTTATGGTTGACCTCAAAAAGCTGGAATACCATCAGGCTGATGATAGGCATTCTGACGGGATATTACGACTTCCGAAGAATGCTGAACATCATGAACAGTCGCGTTTTACCAATGTGTCCATGCGAACAAGAAGAGGACACAACCAAACACTTCTTGTGCAGATGAGACCGATTCTGGAGATCCAGAACGGAAGCATTCAGTCAACACATTGTGGAACGCATAAAGAAATTGGCTGATTTCAGCAAAAGATTTACAAACTCCAAAGTGGAGTAGTCGGTGGAATTCTCTTTTAATATGAAGGGGCCTCGAAAGAGGAAGAGTATAGGCCATTAGAGCCTGAAACTCTTTTCCTATGGTAACCCCGAGCAGTGAGTGAGTGAGTGACTATGATATTGCGCGTTCAAATTCATTTAACGATACAGAATTCGCATAAGCAGGCACCAGTTGGGCGTCTGTGAGCGCAACTGTTGCTTTGATGCTCGTGTCTTTGATTCGAAATTGACTTGTTGGACGGTTCTCCAACCAGTAGGTTAAGTGTTGGTCCATTGGCATGACCATCTGGTGGGACATATCATCTATCCAGCGCGCCAGATTCATCCTGGATTGCAATCCAGCACTGGATCGTCGATATGTTAGGAACTCTTGTGGTGGGAATAACCCACGCCTAGTCCTTCGTTGCATCCAGCAATCCAACTGACCTGTTATAACCAATCTATCGACATCCCTGTCCCTCTATTAGAGAGTTTTTGGAAACCACTAACAGGCCTGTGGAACCTCTTCACAAAGCACGGAGTTCGCGGGTGACAATGGATTTGCCTCCTGACATCAGCGGGCGACGATGAAAGGGTGCCCCCAGACAGTCACCCGTTCCTCGAGGCCCACCGTGACGAGCGCCTCCATTCCCCCCCTGTCTAAAGTTAACGTCCTTCCTCCTTCAACTAGGTAGCATCCTCTGTTGCTCGCGCTAGTCTCCTCTTAACGGGGCCCGTGAGGTTTTGGCACCAAAAACTCTCTATTGACTCCTCATGGTCAATCGTTCAACTTAATTTTAACCCATCAATAACTCTGTATAATCCACAAACTCGAATGATCATCATCAACTCTTATGAACCTTCTAAAGATTAGTACGTTTCTAAGGTGAAAATCCTGTGTCACTGCTCTCTGGTTTACCCACTATTAATGACATCCTGGCAACTTGACATTCGTCTTTCTAATTTACCTGTTGGTGTTTCCATCTGCAGATGTCTTCATACCCGGCGGGCGCATGCGCGGACTTGGGCCCTCACGGGGCGAAAGACCCACTTCTGGCTTTAGAGGTCGCCCCCGTCGCAGGATGGGCAGCCCCTACCACCCTGCCAACTTCGGCCCAAGATTCTAAACCCCTCTATATCCACATTCCTTCGTGTATTTCGATCTACGACTCGAAAGGAAACCATTTCCTCTTGTAAATAATCCGTAATTTTGATATTATTATTTGGTAACATGTATCACAAACTCATTTGATTCCTGACAATTTTTTTAGAACCGTCTATTTCAAATGAAATTCTAACAAAAATAATCCCATTCAAAACATGTGAAGGTTCTTACCTGCAAAATTTACCCCCTGAACTGAATTCCATGAATATGAAGTGTTTGCCTCTGACAAAGTCCTCGCTTGTAACTCCACTATCAATTACACGGTATATTTTGCTAAGAAAGTTACATGTTTTGGTTCCTTTTTCAGAATTTTCTTACTTTTGATTTTGTGCTGTTTAATCCGAGAACCTATAAAAATGCTAGTTTAAAGTTATAACAGCTTAGACTAAATTGTGATTCTTATGTGTACATATTATTTCATAGGTATTTTTAAGTCTGTTGCAGATTGAAAAATATTCTTCAACTAATAAATCAATCTCTGATTTGTATTGACTGTTTTTGTGTCATACCTTCCTTACAATCTGAAGCATATTTTCTTACGTTGGTAGGGGAAAATTTGTCGAGAGAAGGTCGACTCTCTGCTGTTGAAAACAATAAAATATGAACTTCTCGATTCAGAGAAGTCTTGACAGACCTGGAGCTAGTGCGTTACTTCGGTCATTGTACTTATATTTGTCTTGACTGCTTACTCAAGAGTAGGTATTCTAAAAAAACACTCATTATTATTTTACTCATTACAAAATACTCCGTTATTGTTCAACTGCTTGATTTCGCTTTTCCAATCAGGTTTCTTTGATATCTACCTACTGTTGGGTTATTAAGGTATACAATACACGGATTATGTGAGCACTCAGTCCTTGTAATTGGCAAGGTGTCATCATCCTTACGAGGCAGATGGGATCGATTTAAAGACCCTTTCCTGGTGTAGTCATAGTCTAATTTGCCTTAATAATGTGATTTATTTTTCTTCATTATCTTCGAATGTGGTTTTTGAAAGTTGGCTTCGTTTTGCATATTGAGTGTAACGATTGTTGGTGTTAGAAGCTGGGTAGATATAGCTTGAGCCACCCATGTAAGGCCTGCTGTGGGTACGCATGTAGGCAGGTTCCCCTGACCCTGGGTTTCCTGGTGCCCCTGGGTACCCTCCTGTCACTGGTGCTCCTGCCCTTGGGTTTACTGTTGCCCCTGGGTACCCTACTGCCGCTGGGAACCTTACTGCCGCTGGGTACCCTACTGCCGCTGGATACCCTACTGCCGCTGGATACCCTACTGCCGCTGGATACCCTACTGCCGCTGGATACCCTACTGCCGCTGGATACCCTACTGCCGCTGGATACCCTACAGCACCTGGATACCCTGCTGCCCCTGGGTTTCCTGCTGCCCCTGGGTTTCCTGGTGCCCCTGGGTACCCTACTGTCCCTTGGTATACATCTGACCCTTCATATCTAATTACTGCAGGGTATCCTACTCTACCAGGGAATCCCACTACCTTGGAAAGTCCCCCTACACCTGGGTATTTTCCTGCACTTGGGTACCTTGCTTTACCTGGATATCCCCCTGCACCTGGGTATCCCCCTGTTCCAGGGAATCCTACCATGCCTGGGAATCTGTTAATTGGTCCTTGCAGATGACTTTGGAACACACTAACATCTGGCAATTGTGTCGATGGGTACAATGTGTCCACTCCTGTTAAGTATGGCTGCGGCTTGTTGGTCCATGGCCACTGAATTCCCCTGGCTCCGAACTTCTTCTTCGCCTCCACTGTCGTCACAGCAATCACAAAACAGAACAGAATCTGAAAAAAAACGAACCTACAAAATTAACTAACGATTTATCCATCTATACTAACAGGTAGTAAAACTCTTTATCTGGTTGTTCCATATTCACCAAATTTGATGCAGTATGTCCTCTGGAAGGGAAAAGGCTATTTTAAAACATAGTGGGCACAGAGTAGGTACTGGGGACAAGTTAACAGAGGACAAAGCTAATGTTGAAATGGCGTGAAAGCATTTTTTAGGCTGCCACGGTTGCGCAATCTACTTTCAGCTAAAGAACTACTACAAAAACTGAAGTGCTTGGGGGAGGCCACACTCTCTTCATGCCACTTCTTTTCAAATCCTTCCGAATGACCAGAAATTGATGACTTTTCATTACATCGTCATTTCTATTTGCAAGAATTACTTTAAAAAACCAATCGAGGCGAAAGGTATTTTCCAAGTTTCCCTTACAATTGTTGTTGTCCCTATTGCCAGTAGTTCAATCGAGAACTGCCACCCATAGAAACGTTTGAAACCCAGTGTATCATTGAAAATCGCTTGATTTTTTCATACATATCGAGAATATAACTAAATATTATCAAATTAATTACTTGGATGCGGCCGGTAATGCGGATTTGGATTCAGAATAGTCTAAAACAAATTACATACTGTGTGGTTTTTTTTTGTGTTAAGTGTTGTCCAACTTTACCCCAGATCGATCGCATAAGGACGCCCAAGTCTTACTGTGGGACGTCCTAAAAACCGGATGCGGTCGCCACAGTGCGGTTTTCCTTATTTATCATCGCCCATAAGAAAACACTTGCTTGCGGATTTCCGCAATCGGGTGCGTTTTGCGGTTTCCAGCACAATGTGGAAAAACATCATCATGGATATATCTATTGTTTCTATGAATAAACAGATTTTTTTTTTTTTTCTAAAAAAAAAACTCCGATCGCACGTAATTATTGCAGTATTCTAGAAAACCTTGCTTCATAGCTACCGACATGGAGCCATGATTTTGTTGTTTAACTGGTAGGTATCTCGTTGCATTTGCCTTGTGGCAAAAAAGTGTCGCGAAAAATGCCTTGACCCTCAGCCAAAAGACACCCAAAATATCTCCATGTCAAAAAAATGTAACCGTGTACAAAATGTCCAGATCTACATTGCATCAACATGTCCAACGTTTCTGAATCTCCAATAAATCAAAATGTCCAATGTTATGTTTGCGTGTCGGCGAGTGAAGGCGCTGACCTTCTCGCTGCGGCGTTTGATTCTTCTTTAACCCCTACTCAACGAAGAGAGAAAGTTCCCTATCCTAACATGCAGTGCTGTCGCATCGGCGGTTCATAACCACACCAAGGTGCTAAGCACTGAGGAAGGTGGCTAGCCTGTCAGCCCCGGCGTTTCAGAGAAACCTACCGAGAAGATGACGGGATATTTACCTAATGAGCCTAATACTTCGAGGAGAAGGTTTGAGAGCGAAATGATGAAGGCGATAGACTTGACTAGATTGGCATGAGGGAGCATCCCTGAGTGAGCTTATATACTCATTTCGTTAGCTCGGGAGAGAGAGAGGTGGAAAGGTGACGTCATGTTGGCGTATCCCCCGTACCTCGTCTCTCCCTAGTGGGTGATGACTCACTCAGGGATCCTCCCGGTAGCTTCTTTATTTAAGAACTAATTATTGATGATATTTGGGTCATTACATCCAACTTATCAACAACTTACTCTACTTATGAGTGAGTACAACGTATAGAAATAGTCAATGCATTAAAATGTCCAACGAATCTGTGATTATAATATAATCACAGATTCGTTGGACATTTTAATAATATTATTATTATTGCCGTTTCATACATGTAGTGTCATGTTATCATGGACACAATTTCAAATCTTTTTTCATATCTCGTTACACAATTGTATCGCGATGTTTCACGCTGAATAAAGCCTTGTCTAAGGCATTTTATATCACTTCTATAGCAATTTATTCAGCGTAAAAATGGAAAAGAATCTTCGACCTGAACGATTTGATCCGAAGTCAAGTAATGCAGCAGAGGAATGGCAACACTGGAAGAGAACATTCACTAATTCAAGTGTCCATGGAGAGCTCAGGTACTGGTCGTAAACAATACAAATCACAGTTCACACAAACAGTTTTTCGTGTTGCCGGTGTGGTCCGACCCCCTTGGAAAACTTACGGCAACATTTCGAACAGGAGAAGGTTTAAGACGTTTTACGAGGTATTTCGGGGTGTTTTAATGCATAATTGAACTTTTAATAACATTTTCAATTAATTTTTCCCATAAGTGCAGTGTGAAATGTAATAAAAATGACGAAGAGAATGGAGAAATTTTGTTTTGGTTCATCTTGTTCATTAATTCTCTGCATAAGCCCTTCGAATTGGGGGGAGCCATTTTGATAGAAAAGAACTGACTATGTCGGTATAATCGAGTATGAGATAGATCGACCTTAATTTTCAATAGGTGTGAATCACTCTAGGTAAGGTGAGTTGCATTGAAAACTCAAAATCACCTTTGGAATCGAAATTTAGGGATAGTTCTCCTTCCAAGATTAGTTCTCGTGTATAGTCACTCTTTGAGAGAATCTCTTTGCCACATCTTTCTCCTTCTTTCTTCACTGGCAGCGATAATCACGACAGCAACGACGACCTCTTCCTGATGATACATTTTGAGAGCAACTGTTTCCGAAATTCCCTCTCAAGTGTAAACGTAAAATTGAGCAATTTTTATGGAATAACCTCCGGCAAGAAATGTCGATCGCAATGTAGAATAGTTGAATAAATCGACAGCCCCACTACAAAACCGTGAATGTTCAATACCAAAAAGTTTCCAGGAGACGAAAAATCTGTGGCATTTTTAACATATGAACCTGGCTTACAGTTTATTACATTTCACCACAGAAAAGAAATGAGAAGCCATAGCCCGATTTAGGCGACACTGTAATGTGCGCAAGAGCTGCTTGATGTGCTTTATCTATCGGAAAGGCTCAAATCCTTATTTTGGGGAAAATTGGAACTTACAGGGTTTTGCAGTGGGGCTGTCGAAATATTACCTTAATGAGTACTAAATATTACCTTAATGAGTATTACCTTAAATGAGTTACCGGGCCACTTTTGTAGAGCAATTTTTAACAATTCTAGCAATATATGTGGCTAGTGTCAAGGGGTCTTTTTTTACGCGGCTGTAACGCCCGAATTTACCACACTCATTGCATTTGTCGCCTTTAGCAGGGCATTCACTTAGAGGGTGACGCTTATAGCTACAGAAATGACATTCCATGTTCCTAGAGGATGCGGCTGCACGATTTTCAGATGGTACATGTTCTACAATATTGAGTGTGGTCGTTTTGTCAGGAATCATTGCGTTAACAGGTAGTACAGGAGATGAGTAACGAAGGGCGTGAAGCTAAGCAGCTTCTAAAGCCCGTCCTTGGTTAGAAGCCTGTGTCAATGTGAGTGATGCGTTTTCAAGTAGCCTTTGACGAATGGCTGTTGATTTGAGCTCAGCGATAAGGGCATCCCGAATGTACAAGCCCTTATTTTCCACAGCCGCGACAGCTCTGAAATCGCAGTCTTTACTAAGGACATTCAACGCTTGCAGATACTGGTCCACGGATTCTCCATGACTCTGGCGGCGAGTTGCATGACAATGACCTGCGAAGACAATATTCCTAGGTTTGACAAAGGTAGTGGCCTCTAGAGTGGCCAAAGCTTCATCGACAGCTTACTGTCGCTAATAAGAGTGAAACTATACTGTCACTGGTGGAGACGTGATTTATCATAAAAAGAAGTTTTTGTTCGGGAGTTAAAGGAGTGCCTATTGTTCTCACCTGTAGAGATAGCCAGGAAATTAGTGAATGTTCTCTTCCAGTGTTTCCATTCCTCTGCTGCATTACTTGAGTTCGGATCAAACTAAATCGTTCAGGTCGAAGATTCCTTTCCATTTTTACGCTGAATAAATAGTTATAGAAATCCCTTACACAAGGCTTTATTCAGCGTGAAACATCGCGATACAATTGTGTAACGAGATATGACAGAATATTTGAAATTGTGTCCATGATAACATGACACTACATGTATGAAACGGTAATAATAATATAATCACAGATTCGTTGGACATTTTAATGCATTGACTATTTCTATACGTTGTACTCACTCATAAGTAGAGTAAGTTGTTGATGAGTTGGACATTTTGATTTGTTGGAGATTCAGGAACGTTGGACATGTTGATGCTATGTAGATCTGGACATTTTGTACACGGTTACATTTTTTTGACATGGAGATATTTTGGGTGTCTTTTGGCTGAGGGTCAAGGCATTTTTCGCGACACTTTTTTGCCACAAGAAATGCAACGAGATACCTAAGTACCAGTTAAACAAAATCATAGCTACATGTCGGTAACTATGAAGCAAGGTTTTCTAGAATACTGCAATAATTAATACGTGCGATCGGAGTTTTTTTTAGAAAACAAATCTGTTTATTCATAGAAACAATAGATATACCTATCCATGATGATGTTTTTCCAAATTGTGCTGGAAACCGCAAAATTCACCCGGTTGCGGAAATCCGCAACCAAGTGTTTTCTTATGGGCGATGACAAATGAGGAATTTCACCATGACGGAATTTCCTATTTTTGACCCCAAAATCGGATTCGGCACCTCTAAAAACCCCCTAAGGCAAACTTTCAGCCCGAACTTCCTAATTTACGAATAAACAAAACAGTGTAGAAAATACGAATGTTTAAAAAAAACCGGGAAAATGACGTCATGCTGGAATAGTTCATTTATGGCCGCTTGAAGCGCTGAGATCGAGAAATCCATAGTCCCCAGATGCAAAATTTCTCATGAAACAGTAAAGTTCGAAATCGAAAAACTGAAGAAAAAAATAGAAAAAGCGAGATGGGGAAAATTAGGTTTCCTCTGTTTTTTTTTTTTTGATAACTTTTCTCTTAGAAAACACGATTTCGTCGTCCCAATGGGCAACACTGGGAGGAGACGGCGATCCGAACAGCCCAATCAGCGAGCTTTCCCGCTGCACGTCTGTTTTCCCGGTTAGTTTTGAAATTAAAAATTTTGACTGTCTCCCAAAAATAACAGGAGACTTATTTTCCGAGATCAGCCCGATTTTCATCTATCCCACACCATTAACTATTCAGGAAAAATGCAAACAGAAATCGGTGAAATTCCTCATTAGGAAAACCGCACTGCGGCGACTGCATCCGGTTTTTAGGACGTCCCACAGTAAGACTTGGGCGTCCTTATGCGATCGATCTGGGGTAAAGTTGGACAACACTCAACAGAAAAAAAATAACAAACACAGTAATCCGTTTTAGACCATTCTGAATCCAAATTCGCGAAGAAACATATTGTTTAGTAATGCATGCATTCCAGGGGACGTCCCATTGGATAAGCATTAGATCAGTTTAACCAGTTGTTAAGTGATAAAACTGTTTCACTCGATGTAATTTATTTATTACTTCAGGCAAGAAATACTGACCCCCCCCCCCTCACTCTTATCCACCATAACATTTCTAGCGGCATGGGAGCCTCGAATTCGAAGAGCAATTTAAAATCCATGATCTACGACACCCAACATGCGAATTCGAGTTCACCCCCCCCCCCCCCCCACCACCATGGTGCCAATCTGGCACCAAAGCGGAAATACGTCGTAACATTGAACTTTCATCTATTAGTTTTAGTAGGCAGTCCGTCAAGGTTCACATTCGTATTCAAGGTGAAACACAAAAAAAAAACCAAGAAATATGAGGTTTATGGTGCCCTGGCACCATGGTGGCACCACTTTTATTTCCATGGTGGTACTGAAAGTAATTCATGCAAATCCTAAGGTATAATGAGAATTTTTCCTCAATTTCAAAGCTTGGATACAATTAGTAAGCAGTAAAGGAACCGAAATATTGAAAAATCGGATATTTTGTGAATATTATCCCCCCACTCACCCCCTCCCCTTGCGAATTTTGGTACTCGGGTGAAATTATGTACAACTCGGAAGTTATTTGAGTCAAACAAAAAAAGAAACACGCAAATCGGTTGGAAATTGAGGCCTGGGCAGAGTTTACAAGATTGTGCACGCAAACGCACGTTTTTTAAGCATTAACCCCCCCTTTCCCCCTCTTAAAAAGCAAAATCCAAAATTCCGGCGCCGTAGTGCACAACTAGATAGTATTTCGCGTCAAAAGAAAAAAGAACCACGAAAATCGTTTGAGAACTAAGGCCTGGGCAGAGTACACAAGATTATGCCCAAAAATGCACGTTTTTCGAGCATTAACCCCCCCTTTCCCCCCCCTTAAAAGGCAAAATTCGAAATTCCGGCGACGTAGTGCACAACTAGATAGTTTTCCGCGACGAACAAAAAAAGAACCAGGAAAATCGGTTGAGAACTAAGGCCTGTGCAGAGTACACAAGATTTTGTTACACACACAGACACACACCTATGGTTTTTTTCGCGGATTTGGATTCAGAATGGTCTAAAACGGATTACTGTGTGGTTATTGCTTCCGAGTCTACCAAGGTAGCGGAAGCTTTGTTTTCACTTTTCAAGGACGAAAAAAAAAAGTTCTCCAAAATCAAAATTTTCACTCGCGTTTTGCGTTTTAGACCTTTCTGAACAATTTTGGTTCCGTGTCTGTCTGTCTGTGTGTCTGTCTGTCTGTGTGTCTGTCATGAATTCCTTGTAACGCGCATAACTATACGAAGTTATTGTCCGATTTCGATGAAATTTTCAGGGATTGTGCGAGTTGGTGTGTAGACGGTCCCCTATGAAAATCATCATCCTCGGACGGATAGAAGCGACTGCGCATGCGCAAACGTGAATTCCTTGTAACAGCCATAACTTCCACATTTTCCATCCGATTTCGATGAAATTTTCAGGGATGTTACAAATTAGTATTTAGATGGTCCTATATGAAAATCACCACCTTCGGCCTGATAGTAGCCACTGCGCATGCGCAAACGTGAATTTCCTTGGAACGGCCATTACTTCTACATTTTCCATCCGATTTCAATGAAATTTTCAGGGATGTTACAGAGTAGTGATTGGATGGTCCCCTATGAAAATCACCACCTTCGGACTGATAGTAGTCACTGCGCATGCGCAAACGTTAATTTCCTTGTAACGGCCGTAACTTCCACATTTTCCATCCGATTTCAATGAAATTTTCAGGGATGTTACAGATCAGTGTTTAGATGGTCCCCTATGAAAATCATCACCCCCGGACTGATAGTAGCCGATGCGCATGCGCGAACGTGAATTGCTTGTAACAGCCTTAACTTCCACAATTTCTACCCGATTTCGATGACATTTTCAGGGATTACGCGGATTAGGTTGTAGATGGTCCCCAATGAAAATCAAGGCCTTAAAATTTACAGTAGCCTCTGCGCATGCGCAATCGTAAAATCCTTGTAACAGCCGTAACAATTGCGTCTGAGGTGAGGATCTCAGAACCATTCAACCAACCCCTTTGTAGATCAGTGAGCAAAGTACTGAACTCACACCCAAGAGTCCCAGGTTCGATTCCCAATCTTGCTAAGAAATTTTTTGATTCCAATCACTACCGCACTTACATTTTTCGTCCGAATTTGATGAAATTTTCTAGGATTGTCCAGATTAGCGTGTAGATGGCCCCCTATGAGGGTAGTGAAAGGTACTTAGAGATTGGTGTTTTCAGATTAACTACTATGCATCGGATCATCTATATAATCGGGTTATGGATACGAGGAAGCTATGTGCCACACCCACTTGGCAGACGTTTTTTTTTTCTGTTGAGTGTTGTCCTCCTTCACCCCAGATCGATCGCATAAGGACGCCCAAGTCTTACTGTGGGACGTCCTAAAAAAAACATATGTGTGTGTGTGTGTGACAAAATCTCGTCTGCACAGGCCTCAATTCTCAACCGATTTTCCTGGTTCTTTTTTTGTTCGACGCGGAAAACTATCTAGTTGTGCACTGCATCGCTGGAATTTCGAATTTAGCCTTTTAAGGGGGGGTTAATGCTCAGAAAACGTGCGTTCGCGGGCATAATCTTGTGAACTCTGCCCAGGCCTCAATTTCCAACCGATTTGCGTGTTTCTTCTTTTATTTGACTCAAATAACTTCCGAGTTGTACACGAGTTCACCAGAGTATCAAAATTCGCAAGGGGAGGGGCGAGTGGGGGGATAATATTCACAAAATATCCGAATTTTCAATATTTTGGTTCCATTACTGCTTACTGATTAACCCTTAATTTCCCACTTGTTTAAAAAAATGCTTTTTTCGGAGTTTTGAATTCAAATTTAGAGAATATTTGAGCAGAAGGTACTTCAAAGGCTCTATACAATCTGTCACCTCAGGAAGGATCTTCTAAGGGCTACTGTAGCGCTATCTGCGTCAGCAGAATCTGTCCATATACCCAATTTTGTTGGAGTGAAAGAAGGAAACTTGGAAAAATTGTTGGTGGGATGTTAGGGTCTGCTATTTCCCGTAAAGTACAGAACCAAGCAATGAGGTGAAGAGCATTCACTTCATAGAGGAATGTGTGCTGCCTTTTCTGAGAAAACCCAACTAATAGCGTACAAGGTGGGAAATGAGGATAGAAGGTACTTCAAAGGCCCTATTACAGTTTTCCAACTCTGTTAATTAATATGTTATTATTATTACGTTTTTTTACACAAATTTTCTCTCCATAGTTGGAGTATCAAGATAGCCAACGGCTATCAGTTTTGGTTCAAAAATTAGTAAACTGTTGCAGGTAAAAATCGGACTTCCAGAAAGATACCTCAGGATATTAAGGGTTAAACTGATCTAATGCTCATCCAATGGGACGTCTCCTGAAATGCATGCATTACTAAACAATGTGTTTTATTTTGGGTTAGTTCTTTCGCAAATTGACACATGAAGATTCCTCAATCCGTAGAGTTCGACTGTTGGGGAATAGTTCGTTGGTGTATTGTTTTCCAATTTTCAGAATCGAGCAAGGTTCCCTTTTTTGTAAGTATTCAAAGGCGAGGTATGATTGAATATTTTCTAACGCCTCTACGGCTTTCTGGTTAGCAGTTCCATTCTTTATCCTCTCTTCACTAAGGGAATCTAGATAGAGAATTTCTTTCTTTTTAGGGTAAACGACTATAGTGGTCCAGTTTTTAATTTCGTGGATGGGGAAAACGACGATGTCTTTGACAAATATATCTGACCTATTGGTGAATTTTCTAACACGATCATAGCCTTCACTTTTGAGTAACAGATAGAGGAATGAATTGAAGCAAGACGAGGAAGGTAGGTTTTTGTTATTTCTACTTCTTTCATCGAGGAGTTCCATGTAAAAATTTATTATTTGATCATTTACCCATTCACCAGGTTGGCGTGTCTCCTAAGAAAATCATTGCACCCAGACTGATAATAGCCACTGCGCATGCGCAAACGTATATTTCCTTGTTACAGCCATAATTTCTACATTTTCCATCTGATTTCGATGTAATTTTCAGGAATTATACGAGTTGGGGTGGAGATGGTCCCCTACTAAAATCATGGCCCCCAAATTGACAGTATTTTGTGCGCATGCTCAAACATTAAAATCCTTGTAACAGTCATAACTTCTAGATTTTGGTTCATTATTTTCAATAATGAACCTTTGGAATCGACCTAGAAAAAAATTTGTCTAATACCCCCTCAAAATTTGTTGGTTTACGTTTCAAGGTACGTAGAATCCAAAAATCGAATAAAAATTTGGCCGTCCGTCCGCCGTACGCGACACTTTCCCCACTTAGCATTGAACGGTTTTGATGAAATTTGGTATGTAGCTTCATTTGGGGTCTAGTTGTGCCCCGAAGCTTGATGTAGGTCACTTCTAAGGTTTGAAATTTTGAAAACGCCCTAATTCAAAAACGTCTGCCAAGTGGGTGTGGCACATAGCTTCCTCGTATCCATAACCCGATTATATAGATGATCCAATGCATAGTAGTTAATCTCAAAACATCAAAACCGGGTAGAAAAAGTGGAAATTATGGCCGTTACAAGGAAATTCACGTTTGCGCATGCGCAGTGGCTACCATCAATCCGAAGGTGATGATATTCATAGGGGACCATCTAAATACTAATCTGTAACATCCCTGAAAATTTCTTCAAAATCGGATAGCAAATGTAGAAATTATGGACGTTACCTGGAAATTCACGTTTGCGCATGCGCAGTGACTACTATCAGTCCGAAGGTGGTGATCTTCATTGGGGACCATCTACAACCTAATCCGCATAATCCCTGAAAATTTCATCGAAATCGGGTAGAAAAAGTGGAAGTTATGGCCGTTACAAGGAAATTCACGTTTGCGCATGCGCAGTGACTACAATCAGTCCGAAGGTGGTTATCTTCATTGGGGACCATCTACAACCTAATCCGCATAATCCCTGAAAATTTCATCGAAATCGGGTAGAAAAAGTGGAAGTTATGGCCGTTACAAGGAAATTCACGTTTGCGCATGCGCAGTGGCTACTATCAATCCGAAGGTGATGATTTTCATGGGGGACCATCTAAATACTAATCTGTAACATCCCTGAAAATTTCATTGAAATCGGATGGAAAATGTAGAAGTTATGGCTGTTACTAGGAATTCACGTTTGCGCATGCGCAGTCGCTTCTATCAGTCCGGGGATGATGATTTTCATAGGGGACCGTCTACACACCAACCCGCGCAATAACTTCGTATAGTTATGCGCGTTACAAGGAATTCATGACAAACAAACAGACACGGAACCAAAATTGTTCAAAAAGGCCTAAAACGCAAAACGCGAGTGAAAATTTTGATTTTGGAGAACTTTTTTTTTCGTCCTTGAAAAGTGAAAACAAAGCTTCCGCTACCTTGGTAGACGCGGAAGCAAAACGCTGCAAATTATTACACAATGGTTTATTATTTTTCTATATAGATCACTCGTCTACAAAATCACCAACCATCCAATATGAAGAGAAGGAAAAATGCCAAGTGGGTATGGCACATAGCTTCCTCGTATCCATAACCCGATTATATAGATGATCCGATGCATAGTAGTTAATCTGAAAACACCAATCTCTAAGTACCTTCCACTACCCTTATAGGGTACCATCTACACGCTAATCTGGACAATCCTAGAAAATTTCATCAAATTCGGACGAAAAATGTAAGTGCGGTAGTGATTGGAATCAAAAATTTCATTGCAAGACTGGGAATCGAACCTAGAACTCCTGGGTGTGAGTCAAATACTTTGCTTACTGATCTACAGAGGGGATCGTTGCAACTTTGAGATCCTCACCTCAGACGCAACTGTTACGGCTGTAACAAGTATTTTACGATTGTGCATGCGCAGAGGCTACTGCAAATTTTAAGGCCTTGATTTTCATTGGGAACCATCTACAACCCAATCCGCGTAATCCCTGAAAATGTCATCGAAATCGGGTAGAAATTGTGGAAGTTATGGCTGTTACAAGCAATTCACGTTCGCGCATGCGCATCGGCTACTATCAGTCCGAGGGTGATGATTTTCATAGGGGACCATCTAAACACTGATCTGTAACATCCCTGAAAATTTCATTGAAATCGGATGGAAAATGTGGAAGTTATGGCAGTTACAAGGAATTCACGTTTACGCATGCGCAGTGGCTACTGTCAGTCCGAAGGTGATGATTTTCATAGGGGACCATCTAATCAATAATCTGTAACATCCCTGGAAATTTCATTGAAATCGGATGGAAAATCTAGAAGTTATGGCTGTTACAAGGAATTCACGTTTGCGCATGCGCAGTCGCTTCTATCAGTCCGAGGATGATGATTTTCATAGGGGACCGTCTACACACCAACCCGCACAATCCCTGAAAATTTCATCGAAATCGGACAATAACTTCGTATAGTTATGCGCGTTACAAGGAAATCATGACAGACACACAGACAGACAGACAGACAGACACGGAACCAAAATTGTTCAGAAAGGTCTAAAACGCAAAACGCGAGTGGAAATTTTGATTTTGGAGAACTTTTTTTTTTCGTCCTTGAAAAGTGAAAACAAAGCTTCCGCTACCTTGGTAGACTCGGAAGCAAAATTGTAACATAAAGGTATGGTTTTTCCATCAATTTGAGATAGTACAGAATTTTTTGAGACCACGCGGAGCCCTGTAGGACAAACCGTTGGCTCCCTACAACAATTTAATGGTTGGACTTACGATAAATCAGAAACACGGGTGTGAATCGCAAAAGAGGATTAATCTCCGTTCAAATTTTAGCTGACCGAAATGCGATCGATGTTTTTCTTCAAGTTGGTTGGTGGTAACAATGGCAAAGCCGTGTTCTTTGCAGACGAGTGATCTATATAGAAAAATAATAAACCTTTGTGTAATAAATTACAGCGTTTTTCAATGAGTGCCTATAATCAGACTTTGATATAATTCCCGGTAGACCATCAAAAGCACCAACCACACGATCCTCCACCAAGCAAAAATTAAACTTGTACCTAATCCATTGTTGAAATACGTTGATCAAGGGTCACTTACAGTCCTGTACAGCAGAGTCCCTTCTGCCGCCATTGGTAATTTAGAACTACACAATTTCGAAATCACCCACTACTATAAAGGCAACTATAAAGACCCAACAATCTGTCCATTTTATACGATTCTCAACTCCTTCCTTACAATAGATAATTAAAATTGATCGACCCATAAAATCACTCTATCCTTCTACCAATCCTCCGTAGTCCTGGTATTCAGTGACTTGAATGACTTCTGATAAAGATTTTTTTTTTTCATTAATTCTAATCAGCTCAGAGTTCAAATAAAAGTAGTTGTGCCAATTTTGACCGCAAAATTGCGTCTTGATAATATCATGATATTATCATCGGACATTGAAACCCCGTGACGATGGTGAAAACAGTGAGTAAGTAAGTAGAACATGAGAACGACAGAAGCTCCGGCAACATCTTTTCCGCGTTACTAAACTTTCCTTACTTATACCGACGTTTTTAGCACTGCTATTAACCTTAATGGGATCTACTTGCCAACGGATTTCTTGTGAAGGAATTATGGTTTTTCGTTGGTTATCGATCTATGGTTGGTTTTTCAAAAATATTGTGGCAATAAATTATGAAAGTAACTACCTCTTGGAAGATACAAAAACGATGGGTATACTGGCATGGATGAATAAACATTGCTGTTCAATATTTTATTGAGATATGAAACGGGAATCTATCTGCTTTTGGTTGCTTCGATTTTCGTAACGACAAAAGCATACTTAACTAAGGGATTTAACCGGGAAAAATTGAAACTCAAAATTTGCTGTTCTACAACAAGAGCAAAATTCTCCTTAGGGGCGAACAATTTTTCTTGTATTTAAAATATAATGAGACCACTCAGAGTTCTGTAGGACCAACCGTTCGCTCCCTAAAAAGTTTTGGAGTTGGAACGAATGATACGTGTGTGAATCGCTTTTTTCCCCCTGTTATTAATGGCACATTCAGCCGTTTGGTCATGGTCGTCAACGTTAAATTTAAAAGTCATAGTGCAATGTTTTTAGGACGCCCCACAGTGAGACTTGGGCGTCCTTATGCGATTAATCTGGGGTGAAGTTGGACAACACACAACAGAAAAAGAAGTCTGCCTAGTGGTTGTGGAACATAGCTTCCTTGTATCCATAACCTGATTATATAGACCAGCGGTTCCCAACTAAATTTTTCCAAGGACCCCTTCATCAATGACGAGGACCCCCACTATCTAAAGTTACCTAAAAAGAACCAAAATATGTGAAAAAATAAATCAAACTGATGCTATAAAACTTTTTCAAGGTTCAAGAGACGCCGACGAGTTGGGTTCAAGAGATACTAGCAAGTTCGGTTCGAGAGTCACTGACTTATTACCTTTAACATCGAAAGCATTTTCTCGTTCTTCGTCTGTATGCCTAGGCCGTTTTAACGATCCAAATTTTAACCAACAGTCCATAACGTACGCGTAATTAACTTTCCGTGAAAAACGAAGCTTTTCAATCACTAAAATGTTGCACAAAATCACACATGTAAACAACTCGGTCAGGGACCGCACTAGCACTAGCAAACTCCACTAGCACTAACTTGTCTCCAGTACTCTGTGAGCACTAGCAATAAATAACTAACAATATAGCAATAACTGACATCTCTGAAATACCAAACCAGAGTGTGCTAGCGTTAGTTGTCATATGAAGCCAGACGCAGAAGTCAACGTTCAGAAGCTGCAAATATATATTTAATTTGTATATCCTAAGGACCCCTCAGCCATACCTCGCGGACCCCCGGGGGTCCGCGGACCACCAGTTGGGAACCGCTGGTATAGATGATCCGATGCATAGCAGTTAATCTCAAAGTATCTTTCATTACCCTCATAGGGGACCATCTACACGCTAATCTGAACAATCCTGAGAAATTTCGTCGAAATCGGATGGCAAATTAGAAGTTATGGCTATTACCAGGAATTCACATTTGCGCATGCGCAGCAACTACTATTAGTCTGGGGTAGATGATTTTCATAGGGGACCATCTACACGCCAATATGCACAATCCTAGAAAATGTCATCAAATTCGGATGAAAAATGTGAGTGTTATGGCAGTTACAAGGATTTTACGTTTGCGCATGCGCAGAGGCTACTGTTAATTTTAAGGCCTTAATTTTCATTGGCGACCATCAACAACCTAATCCGCATTTTCCCCGAAAATTTCATCGAAATCGGATAGAAAATGTGGAAGTTATGCTGCCGTGCTAAGCCAGAAAGTCGTAACGTGAAAATTTTACCAAATTGAGTTATTGGTACCCGGAAGTTTTGGGGGTCGATTTCTATCGATTTTTGGAATTTTAGAGTCGTATCTCTATTGGAAATGCCTCAAACAATCCTCCCGACTTTCGCGTTAAGGCGGGTTAACTTGATTTTGCTAAAAAACTGGTCGATTTAGAAGAAGAAAACTCGTATCTTGACACGGATACGGGAATCTGCCTATTTCGACGATTTCGACTTCTTGCATTAAATCGGCATGATACGACTTTTTGCCTCTGAAAACTCAACATTTAGTGGCGACTTTACGTTTATACTCTAAGTGAATAAACGTTTATTTTCATTGAATCGGCAGTTTTTTCTTTCACTCTGAACAGAGATATGAAATACGTTTGACTTTGAGCCAAGTAGGATGACAAAATAATCAATGTGAAATGGTTTCTTGAATTAAAATGTTAATTCAAATGAATTAATATTTCAAGAATTAAAATGAACAGAATAGTCGTAGCTTCGGGTTTAGAGAGCGTAATCTCGTATCATCGTTTTTTTGACAATTTACACTGAAAAATGTTTAATTTTGACTCCAGAAATCGATTCGGAAACTAATTTTTTTCTAAAGAAAACCTATATTTGTGGTAAAAAGAGGAAAAATAATCCCACGAAAGAATTATTTCGCCACGAAACCGATTAGGTCGTTTTCCGGAAAGTTGGGTGAAGTCAAGATACGACTTTCTGGCTTAGCACGGCAGTATGGCTGTTACAAGCAATTCACGTTCGCGCATGCGCAGCGGCTACTATCAGTCGGGGGGGGGGGGGATGATTTGCATAGGGGACCATCTAAACGCTAACCCGCAAAATTCCCGAAAATTTCATCGAAATCGGATGAAAAATGTAGGAGTTATGGCTGTGTCAAGGATGACAGACAGACGTACACGGAACCAAAATCGTTCAGAAAGGTCTGATACGTAAAACGCGAATAGAATTTCAATTTTGGAGAATTTTTTTCTTCAACCGTGAAAAGTGAAAATGAAGCTTTCGCTACCTTGGTAGACTCGGAAGCAAAATAACTATACTCTAATTCGTTTTAGACCATTCTGACATTAAGGTCTATTGTCAGGTCTAAGGTCAGTCGAAAAGAATAGTAACTATTAAAACATCGACCAAACTGCTATGCAGTTTAGAATTAGATTAGATATATAACTTTATTTATGTTTATATTATTTCATTTTATCTTAGTATATTCAAATCTATAACCTATCTAATTTATTTTAGGCTAAGGAAGGCGACGATGTTTCGCCGAAACATGTACCTACCACTGACGAATAATTATTATTATTATTATAATTTAACAAGAGACTCCACTCCTTAATCAACAAAATTTGATGTTTTACCTTTCAAGGTACGTTGATTTAAATTGCTATTTAATTTTGGTTACCCCGGTGGCACTTTGGGACATGTGTGGAATTCCCAAGATGTTTTTGGTGGCAATGGTGACATCACGGTCCAATTAGGGTTAATGAATTTTCCTTGACGTTTTTTCAACAATTCAAGATAGCGTTCGATTTTTTGAAACGACTGAAACCTCCAAGTAGGTCAACAATAAATATTAAATACGTGTTTATTGTGGAATTGATCAGGACACGTAGGCCCAGCGAATCCAGCCCTTAAGACCCGCACCCTCCTACAACCATACCTACTCCTGGTTATTGCATGTTGTTTAATATAATTTATATAATTACTAATTATTAATTTAATAATACTATATAAATTATTAGAAGTAAATATTGTTTTATTAAATATTCATTTACTATCTAGAAGGTTTAATATCCAGTTGGCTGAATTAGAGGTGTCGTCCTGATCTCTCTCCGAAGTCAGTTGAATAGAGTGTCTTTTCTCATCAGTCGTCATCGTCCATTATTACGTTACCATTTGCCCATAATAACATAGCAGAAGGCAGTTGACAGTTCGGTCTCTCGCAACCCTTCTCTGAGAAACGAACCTGATGAGTTAGAAACAAGCATGTTAATCGCACATGAAAATTATTGGCAAAATATACAGGGTATCCCATAATATGGGATATAATATGGGATATCCCATAATATGGGATAACATATTATGTTATCCACCAAACTTTGGGAGTCGATTCTACAACTAATTTGCAACAAAAAATGTCTCTTAGCAAGTTTTTTAACCCCCTCAAAATCCGACTTTTTTACTTTTAAGATTTTTTTCGTGTTTTCGACCTTACACCTTTAAAACGGTCATAATTTCCTCAAATTGCACTCAAAAATTAAAAATAAGGATACCGTTGGAAAGAGCGTGAAGTTATCTCAATACATGAGCCGATGACAAATTGAGAAAAACTGAACGCTAGAGTATTTTTTTTTTACCTCAAACTTTAAAATTTGTCAATTTCTGTTTTTTTCAAAAATTTTGATGATTTTTCCCCATGGAAAAAAGGTATTTGCCAAGAGGCTCAAAAGCTTTAAAACTTCTCCATTTCATCGGCTTTTCAACGGTCACCCAATTTTTAGTTTCACTGTGGAATTAGAGGGAGAAAATGGTGTTTCAATACGAAAAAACGTGCATTTTTTTCAACGAAATTGACGGTTGGACGGGAGGAATCCGGGGTCTGCCCCGCCGCCCCTCATCCCAAGCACCACGTCCCCACGTCAAACCGTCGATTTCGTTGAAAAAAATACACGTTTTTTGGCATTGAAACACCATTTTATCCCTCAAATTCCACGGTAAAACTAAAAATTGGGTGACCGTTAGAAAGCTGATGAAATGGAGCAGTTTTTAAGCTTTTGAACCCCTCTGGCAAATACCTTGTTCCAATGAGGAAAAATCATCAACATTTTCACCAAAAATAGAAATTGAGTATTTTTCAAGTTTGAGGTAAAAATACTACCCTAGCGTTTTGCTTTTCTCGACTGGTCAACGGCTCATGTATTGAGAAAGTTTACGCTCTTTCCAACGATACCCTTATTTTTAATTTTTGACTCTAATTTAAGGGAGTTACGACCGTTTGAATGGTGTAAGGTCGAAAACACGAAAAAAATCTTAAAAGTCAAAAAAGTCAGATCTAAGGGGGTTAAAAGAAAATTGCTAGGAGACACTTTTTGTTGCAAATTAGTTGTAGAAACTACTTCCGAAGTTTGGTGGATAACATATGGGATACCCTGTATACATACAAGAAAAAAATTGCCGTCCCTTGTCACACCGAATTGATGATACTCCTCCTTCACTTCTTCGGTGATGTTGAAGTCGGTCGAAAACGATTTTACGTCATAACATATCCTCGATATAAAAACACGAAGCTTCGGCGACAAAGTTCCCATGAGCACAGGTGGGTAAGTAAAGCACGTGCGATTGTTGCAAAATCGAGAAATCAGGGCCTGAGAACTTCGTTGGATCGCTAAACAAAAAAAAAATAAAAAAGTTTCAATGACGACTTTCTTGAAAAAATTGAGTTTTTCTAACCCTGAAGATCGTTGACACATAATAGGGCATTTCGCAACCACTGCAAAAACCCACACATCAATTCACTGTCCAATTCTGGTCGAAAGTTCCTTCCCCGTTGCTCCCTTCGAACCTGGCAGCCGGGGAAAACCCAGTGCATTGACGTCATCCATGTGCCACCCATTCTATCGGTTTATCATTTTCAATAATAAACCTTTAGAATCGACCAAGAAAAAAAAATTTTAACCCCCCTCAAAATTTGTTGGTTTACGTTTCAAGGTACGTAGAATCCAAAAATCGAATAAAAATTTGGCCGTCCGTCCGCCATACGCGGCACTTTCCCACTTAGCATTGACCGATTTTGATGAAATTTGGTATGTAGGCTGTATTTGCGGTCTAGATGTGCCCCGAAGCTTTTGGTCGATGTAGGTCACTTCTAAGGATTGAAAAATAAAGTTTGAAATTTTGAAAACGCCCTAACTCAAAAAAATTTGATATTAAGGTATTGCTTTTCCATCAATTTAAGATAGTATTGAATTTTTAGAGACCACGTGGAACCTTGTAGGACAAGCCGTTCGCTCCCTAAGTTAACTTGAGTGTTGGACTTACGATAAATCAGAAACACTAGTGTGAATCACCTAAGAGGCCTAAACTCCGTTGAAATGTTGGCTAACCGAAATGCGATCACTAGGTATTCGTTTTTGGTTTATTATTTTCAATAATAAGCCTTTGGAATCGAGCAAGCAAAAAAAAAAATTTAACCCCCCCTCAAAATTTGATGTTTTACGTTTCAAGGTACGTAGAATACGAAAACCGAATAAAAAAATTTCCGTCCGTCCGCCGTACGCCGTACGCGGCACTTTTCTTAGCAACACTGGACCGATTTGGTTCAAATTTGGTTTATGGGCTCCATTTGGGGTCTAGTTGCGCCGCGAAGCTTTTGGTTGATGTAGGTCACTTCTAAGGGGTGAAAATTAAGGGTTGAAATTTTCAAGAGTGCCCTAGCTCGAAAACTCTCGAAATAAGGGTATCGTTTTTTCACCAATTTTAAATAGTATTGAATTTTTAAAAATTTTTGAGACCACCCGGAGCTCTGTAGGACAAACCGTTCGGTCCCTACGAGTACTTGAAGGTTTTCCTTCGATAAAACAGAATCATGAGTGTGAATCGCAAAAGAGGTCTAATCTCCATTCAAATTTTATCGGACTAAAATGCGATCGCTGTTCATTTCTTCGATTTGTATACAGTTTTGCCTTCTGCGTAACCAGTAATCAAATTTCTATATGAAGCTTTCTATTTTTCCAATCGAGTGTGATGCGTTTAGTTCTTTCTAATAAACTTGATTGTGAAGGTGTGAAGCCAGTATGGTGTGGTAGGTAGTACCTGGCTGGTAGGTAAAAAAAAGTTGGTAGGTAAAAAAAATGTTGGTGGGTAAAAAACGCTGCAAATCATTGCTCAAAGGCTTCTTCACTCTTCAGATCACTGATCAGCTGAGTGAGCTCCGAAGCCATTTTCAATCCTATTGAATGGAAGAGCTCTTCCAGGCGTCTCCAGCATTCGAGGAGATCTTCTTCACTCTTCAGATCACTGATCAGCTGAGTAAGCTCCGAAGTCATTTTCAATCCTATTGAACGCAGGGAGCTGAAATTTGAGAGGGAAGGTCAAGGGAGAATACAGATGGTGGTAGGTGCTATTGATGGAGAACCAGTGATCTATACAGAAGGGTGATCTATACAAAAAATAATAAACCTTTGAGCAATGATTTGCAGCGTTTTTTAGTTTATTATTTTCAATAATAAACCTTTAGAATTGACCAAGAAAAAATTTTTTTAACCCCCCTCAAAATTAGTTGGTTTGCGTTTCAAGGTATGTAGAACCCGAAAATCGAATGAAAACGCGGCAAATTATTACACAAAGGTTAATTATTAACACAGAATGTGTTTTTGCGATGACCTACCGAAAAAAAATCGTCACGAAAAAGCGACAGAAAAAACATCTGGTGATATGTTTATTGGTTGTCATGTTAATGTCAACTCCACATTTATTATTGTTGTTTTTTATTTAACGGATGACTAGTATCGCAAAAACACATTCTGTGTTCCTATGATTTCATACAGAGTATGGAAAAAGAAATAAACCGGGGGTGCAGGGGGGCGGAGCCCCCCGCCGAGGCGCAAAGCGTCGAGTTTTTCTATATGGATCACTCGTCTCCAAAGAACACGTATTTGCCATTGTTACCACCTACCAACCATAGGTACTACCTACCTACCACGTACCTACAGCGATCGCATTTCGATCAGCTAACATTTCAACGGAGTT
Source organism: Apolygus lucorum (assembly GCA_009739505.2). Taxonomy (NCBI): domain Eukaryota; kingdom Metazoa; phylum Arthropoda; class Insecta; order Hemiptera; family Miridae; genus Apolygus; species Apolygus lucorum. The sequence goes on from CM019169.2 coordinate 5,394,704, forward strand.
TCGGCCACTTCGGTGATTCATACTAGTGTTTCTGATTTATCGTAAGTCCAACACTCAAGTTAACTTAGGGAGCGAACCGTTTGTCCTACAGAAGAGCTCCGCTTGGTTTCTAAAAATTCTAAAAATGCAATAATATCTTAAATTCAATTGCTTATATCGCTTTTTTGAGGTCATTTTCAAAATTTCAACCCTTAGAAGTGACTGACACCAACCAAAAGCTTCGGGGCACAACTAGACCCCAAATGGAGCCCACATATCGAAGTTCATCAAAATCGGTCAATGCTAACTGAGGAAAGTGCCGCATACGGCGGACGGACGGCCAAATTTTTATTCGATTTTTGGATTCTACGTTCCTTGAAACGTAAACCAACAAATTTTGAGGGGAGGTTAAAAATTGTTTTTCTTGGTTGATTCCAAAGATCCATTATTGAAAATAATAAACCAAAATGCACGTTTTTCCGCATTCAAACAGAAATTTCTCTCTTAAATTCGGTTGTAAAATGTTTTTTGATTATCCTGTGTTCTGGCGCAGTTTTTAGGCTTATCGGCAATAGTTCTATCTCTCGAATTATTTGGAAATTACGGGCGTTGAAAAACGAAAAGTTACTCAGTTCACTTTTTAAGTTGCTTTATTCCCCGTAAAATTCAACTGAAAAAAATTATTTGGTATTAGTGAGATAGGATATTTAATTCTCTTTCCAACAGTATATTCAAATTGTAATTATCACTACAAATTAAAGGAGTTGTAACCAATTTAATAACAACAGATCAAAATTTTGAAAAAAATACTTAAAACTAAAATAACTCGGAAAATAAGCCTTTAAAAAATTGCTAGAAGACATTTGTTGTTGCAAATTAGTTGTAAAATCCACCCTTTGAAGGAATGAGACCTGTTCTGTAGACACCCTGTATGGAAAAATAACGAACCTTTGTGTAATAATTTGCAGCGTTTTCGAGTTGTATTCAGTTTTGCTTCCTTAACAACCAGTAATCATATTTCCATATGAAGGAATCTCAACTCCCTATTCCTTTGAATCGAGTGTGAAGCGTTTATTTCTTCCAAATACGAGTAAACTTGATTTTGAAGGTGTGAAGTATGTAGTAGTTAGGTAGTAGGTATCTATGGTTGGTAAAAAAAATAGTGACATTGGCAGAGATGTGATCTTTGCAGATGAGTGATCTATACAGGAAAATGATAAACATTTGTGAAATAATTTGCAGCGTTTTTAATGTTCAGTTGGTGGTTGAACGTGCCAATCATCGTTTCCATTAAACATGGTTTGCTGCGCGATGGAGAGTTGCAGTAACCATCATCGTAACCAGAAAAAAAACATGACATTTTTTTCCATCGATTCCCAAATGACTGCAAAAAAATTGGTTTAGGCTTGCAAACGAGCTGATTATTTTTTCCAACTAGAAAAATAATGCCTTCATCTAATCAAGACATTTCGTCAGCTCAGACTATGAGCGATATTTAAAAGGATAATTACTGAAGAAGTCTCTCAAGCCAGATGTTTTACTACATTTGCTTTTACCAACCGGAAGTGTCTCACGTACCATCTACCCACCTACCCACATGATTCCCGAAAATTTCATCGACATCGGGTGAGAAATCTAGAAGTTAAGGCTGTGGCAAGGATCTCCCGTTTGCGCATGCGCAGAGGCTACTATGAGCCCGGCGGTAATGCTTTTCATTGAGGACCATCCACGCGCCAATCCGCACAGTCCCTGAAAATTTCATCGAAATCAGATGAGAAATGTAGAAGTTAGGGCTGTGGCAAGGATTTCATGACACACACACACAGACAGACAAACACGGAACCAAAATTCTTCAGGAAGGTCTGAAACGTAAAACGTGAGTGGAAATTTCGATTTTGGAGAACATTTTTTCAACCTTGAAAAGTGAAAACTTGGCTTTCGCTACCTTGGTAGATTCGGAAGCAAAATAACAGATAATAATTATTTTAAAATGGTTCAATATCTGCTTTAGATTGTTCCAAAACTGATTTCCTTGTCGGGATTATTGCATTAGCTTCAATGATTTAGGTATTCACTCGTTTTGATTTCAACCTTCTGAAATATGTGGAAATTATTGTAAAATTCTACCCGAATTTTATAATTAGGAAGGTAAAAATTCAACGAATAATGATTTTTATATTTTTTTTTATTGTTGGTATCAAAAATCACACGAGGAATCGAAGTCTTTGGGATCAGGTGTAATAAACCAGTGAGGTTTAAAATAGTGCAAGTTAGTGGTAGAGGCCGTATCCGTAGCCATGTCCAGCTCCATATCCGTAGCCATGACCAGCTCCGTATCCGTAGCCAAGACCAGAGTATCCGAGTCCGTGTCCGTAGCCGAGGCCGGAGTAACCGAGCCCGTGTCCGTATCCGCCATAGCCGAGGCTGGAGTATCCGAGGTCGTGAGCGCCGTAGGCGATGGGTGCCTTGATGACGGCAGGAGCGATAACTGGAGCGGCGACGGTCTTGATGACGGGGATGGACTTGCTCACTTTGTAGGTGTTGGCATAGGAGGTGGCAACAGGGTATCCGTGTCCGTAGCCGTAGCCAGCACCATAGCCTCCATAACCGTACCCAGCGCCATAGCCAAGACCACCATAGCCGAGACCACCGTAGCCAAGACCGCCGTAAGACTTAACGACAGGCGTCGCCAAGACGGAAGTGGCCAGAGGAGCTCCGAGGTAGCCAGCTGAGACAGCGGCAAAGAAAATGGGCAAAACAGCCTGAAAAAAAAAAATTATTTTCAACATTTTATGACAATAATCCTTCAAGTGGATTCGCTGCATAGCTTCCTCGCATCCTCAACATCCAACCAACCAAAATTGGTTAGTAAAATAATGAAAAGTTCAGTGACTTTGAAGTTTTTGAATGCTCAATGCAGGGGCAGCTACTGATAGGAGCATAGGCGCATGTGCACCCCCAGCCAATTAAAAAAAGAAAGAAAATCAAAGTTATTTCCTCTTTGTATGAAGAGTAAGTTGGCTAGTGACAGAAGACACAATCACAGGTACTGTGTGAGTTGAAAAAACAGTTGAAAACAGTGGCAGGAGCTCCCTCTTTTCTGACCAATCAGAGGCAGTTGGAGCAACTCCTTTTCTATGCTCCGTTTTTGGGGAGGGTGACGTGTTTCGAGGGAGGGGGGCACGTGAGATTGACCAACCAGAGAGCATGAAATGTGACCTTGGGGAGCAGCATTGAAGTTGTGCTCTTGGCTCTCTGGTTTCCCAGTTTCCTTATCGAGTAATAAGTAAATAAACAAAACTGATAAGGGATTTTTGTTTTCGGTCCTCCGTTTTGTTCAAAGTATTGTGATTACTTAGGAGTGTTGTAGGTATGATGAATAATTGGGTGCATAGTAAACTATTCGTGCTTGTCAATCGTGGAAAAGTGTGACATTCAAGAAACTGGCTGCCCCTTGCCGTCTCTACCTGGACTCCAACAGACGTTAAAATTTTAAAATCGTGCAGATTCGTACTGTAAGTTTAACATCGAATATTATAAGAAGGTAGATTGGCTTTCTGAGTGCGAAGTTACTAACAAATTAATTTGCTTTGCTTGCCTACTTTGTTCTACTAACCGAAATGAGGCTTGGGTTAAAGATGGCATAAGTGATCTGGCCCATTTAGCCAAAAAAAAATTGAAAACCGTATTGGCTGTCTCCCATAAGAACGCTCTTGTAGATTTGCGTATATTGATGAGAGGGAAGATTCTTCGAATCCCGGTGTCTTCAAGGGGCTTGTTAATTTTGATTTATTATTTTCAATAATGAACCTTTGGAATCGACCAAGAAAAAAAAAATTTTAACACCCCCTCAAAATTTGATGGTTTACGTTTCAAGGTACGTAGAATCCAAAAATCGAATAAAAATTTGGCCGTCCGTCCGCCGTACGCGGCACTTTTGCCACTTAGCTTTGACCGATTTTGATGAAATTTGGTATGTAGGCTCCATTAAATAGTCTAGTTGTGCCCCGAAGATTTTGGTTGATGTAAGTCACTTCTAAGGGTTCCAAAATCAATTTTGAAATTTTGAAAACGCCCTAACTCAAAAAATTTTGATATAAAGGTATTGTTTTTCCTTCAATTTTGGATTCTATAGAATTTTTAGAATTTTTTGAGACCACCCGGAGCTCTGTAGGACAAACCGTTCGCTCCCTACAAAAATTTAAGGGTTTATATTGAAATATATATATATATATAAATCAAAACACGAGTGGGAATCGCAAAAAAGGCCTAATCTCCGTTCAAATTAGAGCTGACCGAAATGCGATCAATGGTTGGTGATTTTGATTTTTTTTTAATTTTTTTTTTGATTTTTTTTTTTTTGATTTTTTGTTTTTTTATTTTTATTTTTTTTTTTTTTTTTAATTTTTTTTTTTTTTCATATTGGATGGTTGGTGATTTTGTAGACGAGTGATCTATATAGAAAAATAATAAACCATTTTTTAATAATTTGCAGCGTTTTTCTTCCGAGATGGACGATGTTTTGAATCGTCACGGGCAAATGTACATTTCAGCCATTGCAATAAGATGGATGCATTTCTTGGATTTCAAGTATTTTTATTATTAAGTATTTCAGAATTTCTGTTAACCACTAGAGAACGTTTTTCGTGTTTATTGTACTTATTTAGTACCGTTTGCAATTTTAAGATGAAAAGGTTACCAAGATTATCCATTTGCATTTCGTTGAAATTTCTATTTGGCAGAGAAAAGCACTTATTCTACCCCTTCTCCATAGCTTCTCCTGATCTCTGTGCGCCCCCTGAGTTTCGGGGCAGGAGCCGCCACTGGCTCGACGGTTATATGAATAATTAATCTGACTGAAAAATGTGTAGGGGACCATCCAAACACCAACCCGCACCATCCCATTTTGTCGGAATCGCTAAAAAAATTGTGTAAATAACTCGTTTTTGCTATAAATGTTCGTTTGCGCATGCGCAGAAGCTTTTCTTTGTAAGCAGTTAACAAAATATTTAAGAAAAATATGTTTGAACATTGAAAACTATCATAAATTGGTGAAGAAAGTGGAACATTCGTTAATTAGGTAATTAATTACGCTCATTAAGCGATCACTTGGCCCTACACAGCTCTATGTAGGGTCGTTGGATTCTTCAACACTTTAAATTAATGAAAAAATACCTGGTAATCGAAATTTTGAGCTATCGCGTTTTGAAAACGTTTTCCCCACTTTTTACATCTAAGAAGTGACTACATCACATCTCATGCCGCTAGAAAGGCATGAAGTTCAGAAATAAGTGAGTTCTATTTAATTGATGGGTTTAAAATTAGTTATTATATTTTTTAGTTTATTAGGTTTTTTCTTCCTGAAGCTCTTTTTCTAATGATTTTTTTTTTAAATTCCGAGGCTAAGCTTAACGATTTCTCAGTTGAGATCTGTAACGGTTACCAAACTTGAAATTCCGAGTGGTGTCATCCCTCGATGTCACCTCACCCAAGGGGACTTACAAATCGCTCCAAAGCCACGAAAATATTCGATAAAAATGTAAACAATATTACATCGATTTCATGGTCATAATTACCGAAGTTCAGAAAAAAATTATTTCTATTTTAATAAATAGATTTTTTTTTTTTTTTTGAGAGAGAGAGAACGAAAAGCCTTTATTGAGTAAAAATTTATTTGAGTTAAGTATTTTAGGAGTAAAAATAGATTTAAAATTATTTATTATATATTTTAAATTTGAGAGGTTTTTTTCTGAGGCTCATTAGACTGGCGGGGGGAGGTAAGTCGGTTTTTGGTGAAAATCGAGATATCTTCACTGTAGGCGTTATTTTGTGTCAGCTTTCGTTTGCGAGAACTCTACCTTGCTTCCTATTGGCTGGGGCGTTAGTGATTATTTGGATAACTCTCATTCCAGAAATTTCTGCTTCGAGCACAGCCGGGTAACTACCACTGACTCCCACTTTTAGTACTTTTTCCCAGTGTACTAAATTGTGCTTAACCAGGCGAGGAGGTTATGGTGGGTGAGCAGGTAAGTATGGAGATTAGACTGCACGTAACCAGGTAATTCGACAATTTGAAAAAAACTAGTGAATTTACCATTAAGATGTAATTTAGGGGCAGTTCGAGCTATCATTTCGGTTTTAGGATACTTTCGTGAAAAAATGGTAGGGTTAAGTATCAATTACTGTGGATTCTTGAATTAGGAATAACATTTGAAACTTTAAAATGCTCTCCTGTAAAATTACAGTTTTTGTACTTACCTGGTTCCCCCCCCCCTCCAGCCATTTTTTAAATTAAATTTTCAAAATTCTGAGGACTGAACTAAACGATTTTTCAGTTGAAATCTTTAATGAATATCTAACTCGGAATTCCGAGTGGTGTCATCCCTCGCTGTCACCTCACCCAAGGGGACTCACAAATAGCGCTCTGAGGCCACGAAAATATTCCATAAAAATGCAAACAATAATAAATCATATTTATACCTTTGGAATTTTCATGATGTTCAGAAATTAGTGAGATTTATTTGAATTGATAGATATAAAATGATTAATAATTGTTTTTAGTTTGTTAGTTTTTTCTTCCTGAACCTCATTTTTTAATGGCATTTTTATAATTCTGAAGGCTGTGCATCGCTATTTTTGTGTTGGATAAAAAAGCCTCGCAGATCGGTTTATAATCGAGGTGTTCATGAACTCCTCACTTCTGAGGGACGACCGAAAATTGCCGAAATCTGACTAAATGGAACTTGGTGAATTCGGAAGAATGTTTATCCACGAACAATTTCACTGAAATCACGAACGCGAATGGAAAATTTAGAAACAAATGAAACACTTCACGTTCCCACAATTTTTTTTCACTGGAAATGAACTTACCAGTTTGGCGAACATGTTGATGTTTTGGTTTGGGGATGCGAAGAGTGACTTGATGCAACTGGTGGGCGCCACCGCTTATATACAAACCCCTTCTCGGTTTCTGGACCTCCTGAAGTACCACCACCGCGGATCTCTTCAAGAACGGACGCTTTACCTGCGTCCTTGGCCGTCCCCTAAGAATCTCCTCCCAGGACCATTTCAGAAGACAAAAGAGTCCGCGACCTTTTTTTCCACCGCCCGACCGAGCGTTTTGCTTTTTACGAGGGATTTTTCTCATCGTTTCTTCGACTGAGTTTGTGATGCTGAGTTGTCATAACGAAGGAAATAATTGAACTGAATTTTTGCTGTACTAAAGCAGTTGAATCCTGGTAACAGTTCAATACAGGGTATAACACCTATGTTCCTGCCACAGCCTAGGTATTGATTTTACAACTAATTTGTGACTTTTTTTGTCTCTTGATTTTTCTTTAACCCTTAATATCCTGAGGTATCTTTTCGGAAGTCCGATTTCTACCTGCAATATTTTCTCCACTTTTAAATCTAATTTGACAGCCGTTAGCTGTCTTGATACTCCAACTATCGATTGTGTAAGTAAGCGTAATGATACAAACATAATAGCTCAAACAAATAATAATAATTCTCGAGTTTACAGGCTATAGTAGAGCCTTCTAGGTGTCTTCTACCCTCATTTCTCACCTTGTAGGCTATTAGTGGGGCTTCCTTGTCAGAGATGACGATACTAAGGCAGCAAAGATCCCTCTATAGAGTCCTTGTTACCTTGGAGTACCTTATTCTTTGGTTCTTTACTTTATGAGAAATAACAGACCCCAACATCCCACCAAGGATTTTTCCAAGTTTCTTTCTTCGACTTCAACAAAAGTGGGTTTATAGATAAATTCTGCTCACTTAGATAGAGCTAGTGTGGCCCTTGGAAAGAACTTTCTTGAGCTGACAGACTGTAATAAGTACATGTAGGCCTTTGAGAAACCTCCTACTCAAATATTCTATAAATTTGTCAAAATACATATAAATTTTTAACAAGTGGGAAATTAAGGGTTAAACCCCTTAAAATCCGACTTTTTTTCACTTTTAAGATTTTTTTCGTGCTTTCGACCTTGTATCATTAAAGTGTAATTATCTCCTTCAATTTACTAGATAAACTCAAATTTGACGATACTCTTGGAAATAGCGTTAAATTTCCTTTCTCTCTCTTGCTAAGTAAAACTTTTCAAAAAAGACTCAGGTGTTGAAAAATGAGCCCGAATAGGAAAATCTCGGAAATGTACAGTTTTTCCAAACGTTTTAAGCCTAACTGAAAATGCCGGTTAATTTCCCACTGTAACCCCAAATGTTTACCCAAATGCTCAGCTTTCCAATTGTATGGTCAGAATTGTTTCCAATATTGCTTCCGAGTCTACCAAGGTAGCGGAAGCTTTGTTTTCACTTTTCGAGGTTGAAAAAAAAAGCTCTCCAAAATCGAAATTTCCACTCGCGTTTAACGTTTCAGACCTTTCTGAACAATATTGGTTCCGTGTTTGTCTGTCTTTCATGACATCCTTGCCACAGCCATAACTTCTACAATTCTCATCCAATTTCGATGCAATTTTCAGGGATTGAGCGGGTTGGCGTGTGGATGGTCCCCTATGAAAATCATCACCTCCAGACTGATAGTAACCTCTGCGCATGCGCAAACGTAAAATCCTTGTAACAGCCATAACACACAGTTTTCATCCGAATTTGATGAAGTTGCCTAGGATTATTCAAATTGGCGTTTAGATGGTCCTCTATGAAAATCATCTCCCCCAGACTAATAGTAGTTGCTGTGCATGCGCAAACGTGAATTCCTTATAACAGCCATAATTTCTTCATTTTCCATCTGATTTCGACGAAATTTCTCAGGATTGTCCAGATTAGCGTATAGATGGTCCCCTGTGAGGGTAGTGGAAGGTACTTAGAAATTGATTTTTTGAGATAAACTATGCATCGGATCATCTAAACAATCGGGTAATGGATACGAGGAAGCTATGTGCCACACCCACTTGGCAGACTTTTTTACGTCGTTTCTTCAAAGAGGATGAAATATCATCAATTTTTGCTTCAAGCGTGTCCAATTTGTCAAGTTTAGCGACTATTTTATTCATTTATTTATTATTGTTTATTAATTTATTTTATACATGTGCCAACCTTGGTAATGGCCTCCAGGCTTCATACAATTTTTAAAAATTGGCGTTTGGCATTAAATGCACCAATTTTGCACAAATTTTAAATGCAATGCACAAATTTTGTGGACTATTTTGTTTAACCCATTAACGCCCTAAACTTTCTTGTTTCTCTACATATTTTGAGAATATATCTGATATTCCGTCCCCGAATTAGTCTTTAGCACACGGGAAAAATAATTGTTTAAATCTCCTGGTCGAATTTCATGGTTTACGTTGCCATATCGCATCGCTGGGCGCCACAAGAACTGATTCTCTCTTTTCAAAACAGAGATTTAGTGGATCGTATTGTGATCTCACCGGATTGACTAGGAATTTTCGTGGAATATTGGATGCGGAATACGACCAATAGTAGGTAAGTGAGAAATTCATCAACAAGTCATATTCATAATTAGTCAAAACAGACCACTAAATGGGGCATTAGATCGTTGACCTGATGATGACAATATGGGTATTTGGTTGAGAACTTGTTAGTTCTTACAACCTCTAGCCAGGTCAAGTACCCAATCAACTTGAACATGACGCATCCAATGAGCTATGTGCAACACCCACTTGGCAGATTACTCTGATTTACCCCGTTTTTGGTAGGCTTATCGGTGGTTCCGATGACATCCAATCAGGACATTTACCTACTGAAGTTGTAGGTGACGCTTCGTGCTATGTACCTCACCTTCATTGAGATAAAAAAATTATTCATCACTATGATCAGATAGATCTGGATAAAAGGATCCCCATGGCCCAGGTTTTCTCAATGACTCAGAAAGATGCCCAGCAGCCTCCAAACAGAATGCGCCTCTATGTTGCCATATGGCCACACTGGGCATTAACAGGTTAAATTATTTCTTTCTGGTTTTCCTGTGTCTCTCTTCCAATCCGACCACTGTTTCAGTTCTTCGGAGGTCTTCGTTTTCCAAGGCATTTTTGGCCGTTATGTCAGGAACACCTTCTCACACTACCGCGGGAGAAAAATTCCGAGGCAGCGACCTTTCTCAAGGCATGAGTGGCCGCTAATTGAGGGAAAATATTACGATAATTCGCCTGATTATCAGCTGCTACTACGAGCTCGAGCAAAGAAATTAGTTATTAAAAAGATCCCCGACCATTACTCAACTCTATTGACTGTTCATGTCGCGGAACACGGAGATTTCAATCAGTGTTCCGAGGTTCTTGTTTGTGACAATGACAAGTTAAGATTTCTTGAAGGCAATATTCGTGAGTGACTTGGATCAGTGGTGGAGTATTTGCATGAAATCCTCGTTATCCGTTTCAAACCTGCTTCACAACCTAACTAGGTGATTTTGAAATGGTGTTGATTGGCAAGTAAGATCGCTCAATAATTGGATATTTCCATTGTGTTCCAGTGTAAGTATGAGTTCGCACAGTAGGAGTTAGAAGACTTTTAACCTTGAAAAGGTTTTAGCGATGGGACCCCCCGCCGAAAAACGACAGGAAAAATCGACAGTAAAAAGCGACAGGAAAGTAGCGCTATGATTTATCATATGCTTGACGACAAATATGCTTGACAACCTGATGTTATTATGAATAAGGAGGTATCTTAAATATTACAGTGGAAGAAAGATAAAGAGGGAGAGGGAGCAAAAACCTTTTCAAGGTATGTCACATTTTAGCCATTAGGCTCTAAGCGGAAATCATCCGGGGGTGCAGGGGGCGAAGCCCCCAAGGAGGCGCGCAGCGCCGAGTTTACGTATTTTTTTACCTAAACATAAATAATTGGATACCTATTTTAACCCAGGAACGGTACACTACGTAAGTATTGCATGTGGTTGGGGAACTTTCCTCTTTCCTTCACCTCACCTTGTTGGCCAAGCAAGAGGATGGTCGCCAATTCATCGGAGACCATCCCCCCAATTCATAGGGGACCATCTTCTTCGTAAGATTAGGTACTTTACGGAAATAAATTGTTATGTTGTGGGGAAGGATTAGGCAATTTGATTTGGAAAAAGTTTAATAATTAAATTAAAAAGTTTAATTTAAAAAAAAAGTTAAAGTTTAATAATTAAAATTAAATTAAAATAATTAAAATTAAAATAAAAATAAAAATAATTAAAATTAAAATTAAAGTTTAATAATTAAGTTTAATTAATTCCCAAATCTAATTATTAGATTTGGGAAAGGATTAATTTGGTTTGGGAAAGATTAATTTGGTTTGGAAAACGACTAATGTGACTTGAAATGCTATACATGGTGACCCATGTTAAGGACCGAAAAACTTCAGGAGTCGATTCTACAACCAATTTTAGTTAGAAAGTGTCTCCTAGCAATTTTTCGTTAGACGCTCAATTTCCGAGTTATTTTAATTTTAAGATTTATTTCGTGTTTTCGACCTTAAGCCATAAAAATGACCATAACTCTCTCAATTTACGAGTAATTAAAAATCTAATTACACCGTTGGATAGGGCGTTAAATTTACCATCTTTCAAGTGGTTATTCTTTTCAAGTGGTTACACAACACTTTTTGTAAGGTCGTGATCGGTGAAAAATTAACTCGTAGAGTCATTCTTGTCAAATTTTCAAAATTTCCTACTTTTTCTTTTCATTGTTAAGGTTTTACCTCCACATGGGTTTTCACGTACCTCTACACCAAAAACTGCGCAAAGATCTCATCTTTGCGACGGTATAATTTTTTTATTTATTTATAATAATACGGGCAAGCCCAATTTACATGATAAAAAAACGTGATACAAAAATACAAAACTACTGTTAGAGGGAAATGAATTAATAAAGAAATATATACTATTGACAGATGAATGGAATTTAAAATAAAACAGGAGATGAATATATCAGTGGTTTGAGTTGTGATGAAGTACTATGGAAAAAGTCCAAATCAGGATGAAGATGGAGAAGAAGATTTGCTGAACGGCGGATACGGTTTAAGGGGGAATTTAGTAAATAATTTGATGCTGAAAACGGAACATGGAACAAGGTGGGATGGCGACTGGTGAGACGAGGTGTGGTAAACTGGAACTTGGCGAGAAGAGACGGGCAATTGATTTTATTATTGAGCAGTTTATGCAGGAACACCAAATCAGCAAGGATCCTTCTTTTATATAGTGCTTGCAGTTTACAGGTCTCCAACATGTTTGGATAGCTGAATTCGTCGGACGGAATTCTCAGTTTAAAACTCACGTATCTCAGAAAATTATTCTGTACCCTTTCCAAGGCATACCGGTGGATTGAATAAAAAGGGCTCCAGACCGTTGACGCATATTCCAGTTTTAATTTTAATCCGCTAATTAGGGGTAAAAAATACATTTGAATGTGGAAAAATGTGGTTCCGCTCATGGAAATCGAGGTTTTCTGGTTCTTTGGGCCTCGGGCAGGTTCGAGGAATCAGGGATGGAATTCTACGTCATCTTCCACTATATCTTAACCAGTGGCGCCTCCTCCAGGCAAACATAGCAAACACTGTTTGCCTTACTACAAATATGCAAAATAAATAAATTAATTTTTGTTGAGATTCTCCTATATTTCCATTTTTTGTAAGTAGTATTTAGCTGATTTTGGAAAACTTTTATAATATTTAGGGACTATTTAATTACTATCAAGGAATTTAGATTAAATAAGAGAATGGAATAAGAAAGTACGTATTTTGCCTTGGATACTAGCCCGCAACACACCAGAGACTTGGAGAGGTCGGTAATGTAGATGATTGCGGATGATAAGCGAACTAGCGCGGGGCTGGTCCTCCTTGCATCGCTGGATGCAAGGCAAGCAGTTCAAGAAAATGAATTTTTCGGGACTTTTTAGAGTGAGAGGCGACGATCGGCGGGGTGGCGGGGGGTCAGCGCGGGGTCCAGTATTGCTATACCCCCCCTTCCACCACAATCAGCTGTTGCAAACAGTAGGAAAACTGTTTCGTGACCTTGAATACTTGGAAGATGAGCGATGGATACTAATTAGCTCACGCATGAAGACATAACATATCCATCTACCCACATTATCTCAAAGAAGGAAAGCAGTTCGTTTTTTCGCCGCCGCAAATATCAGCTGTATGACGTTGGCTGGTGTCCCGTTCCCGATTTTACTGTATTTCACTGTACCTAATCGTTTTTCTTGTTGATAGACACTAGGAAATAATTGCAAAACATTGTAGAATGAAGGTTTCACATCTTATTAAGTCTAAATTCAGAGTCTCCCTTTTTGGTTAATTATTTTCAAGAAAAAAGTTTGACCACCCTCAAATTTAATGGTTTACCTACGTTTGTGGTAGGTAAGTACGTGTAGATTTTGAAAATCGAATATAAAAAAAAATCTGTCTGTCCGCGGATCTTTCCTTAATTATCATGGACCGATTATGATGAAATTTGGTATGTAGGTTCCATTTGGGGTCTAGTTGTGCCGCAAAGCTTTTGGTTGATGTAAGTCACTTCTATGCGGTGAAACGGAAGGGCTGAAACTTCCAAAGGCACCCTCTCTCGAAAACTCTCGATATAAAGGTATTGTTTTATCAGAAATTTAAGATTGTACCATTGAATTTTTGGAATCGAATGAGACTACCCATAACTTTGTAGGACAAACTGTTCTCTCCCTACGAGAAGTTAGAAAAACGAGTATGAATCGCAAAAGAGGCGTGATCGCCCTTCAAATTTTAGTTAACCAAAATGCTTTCGCCGATTGTTTCTTTGGGATGTACTCGGTTTTGCTTCCTTAGCAATCAGTGATCAAATTTCTAAACGAAGGAATTCTTTATTTCTTCCAGTGGAGTGTGGAGCGTTTAATTCTTCCAAATAAACTTGATTGTGAAGGTAAAACATGGTTGGTAGGTGGTGACAATGACAAAGCTGAGTTCTTTGCTGGCACGTGATCAATACAGAAAAAATGAACCTTTGTGTAATAATTTGCAGCCTAGCTGTTTGCCTGACGAATATTATCACGCGACGCCCCTGATCTTAACATGGGACACCCTGTATATCACCACACAGAAAGATTGATCACATTTTGAAATTGAAATGGAAAATTCTGAAATTGTTTTGGAAAAATCTGAATTAGACTTGAAAATTCAATAGGTATCTGTTGTTGAGGGTGCCAAGATGACGTGTGTTGCGGTGCACACTTGCGACGACACTATTAATTAAGGAATGAGTGTCAGTTTTTCGGATAATCAACTACCTAACTGGCTGAACGACTACACCGATTTCAATAGGGATTGTCACCTAGGGATGTCCGATACTTCAAAAGTATCGATATAATATCGTATCGATATATCTAGAAAGTATCGCTACGATACTTTCAAAAAGTATCGATATTTTGAAGTATCGATACTATTTGATACTTTTACAAAAATGTGTGAAAATGCCTTTTATGTTTCTCTCCATCAGTGTGACATCTCTCCATCGCGAGGATAGTAATTAATATAGAATGAACAAAACAATAAATCACTCATTTTTTTGTTTAGGCACTTGTTTTCGTATTGCACTTGGGTTAACATTTTGGTGGTCCTTCCTAGATGATGGAGGACAGCAGGTTATCATAGAGAGCTGGAGGTGGTGGTACATCATCTTTGTTTAGTTTGTTGAAGTGGCAGGTCTCCCAACAATCTACGTAGAGAAAGAGGTACTGTCAAGTAGGTACCTTCATGTCAGAGGTGTTGAAACTGATGAAAATTACTACAAATTGCTAGAAAAATTACTAAAATTCGAGACTTTCATCTAATGTGAGAGATAAAAAATAGATAGCATTTTATCTAATGTGAGAGGTAAAAAAGTATCGCCTCCGATACTGGAGAAAAAGTATCGATACTACGATATATATCAGGAGAAAAAAGTATCGATATTTTGGGGACATCCTTATTGTCACCCAACTGATCTGGAATCAATTTTCCAATAAAATTTCCAAAACTTATTTACATATTCAAGCCGATTTTAATTAAATGGTGGCATGTAATGAACTGCTCTTGTACCTTCAAGCTGGTACCAATCAAGTAAGAAAATCACCTAACTAAACAGTTTTTTCACGATCTACGAGCTGTAAATGCGGGATCTTCAAATAAAAACTGGTGGTTTCGTAAAATTTAGCTTCTTCTTGTGAATCAACAAAAATCACGTTTTATTATGGAGAAACTGTATTTTATAGGGGGACCGAACCAAGCACAAATTATATATAATTTTGGTATTTCAGTTATTTAAATGAAGAAACAAGCCTTTTTATAACCTTATTACTTTTTAAGACCAATAAATTGAAATAATAAAACTGTCCCTGTTCGCCCTCCTTATATTATTATTGCATTGAACCATTTTTCGCAACTCTCGGTCAATTTTTCGGCATTCAAATTTAGACATTTTGAATTTAAGCTTGAAATGTGCAAAATCTCCTAAATGTTCAAAACATTAATTCTAATAAAATCTCTAAAATGATGTTTTATCATTCATGTTGTACTTTGGGGCTCTGTGCCTGATTTCATTTTAGGATTACAACCTGAAAAATAAGAAATCCGGGCGTAAAAGCCCTGAGGGTCATTTGTGTTGCGTCAGAATTCAGCACATCGAAACTCATTTAGCGATGGATTTCAAAAGATTTTTACGACACTGGTACAAGATTCTATACTTGTTATTTAATTGAGTTGAAAAATATAAACAGAGGAAGAAATGTCATAAATTTCTTTCCATCCCTGCAACATTTTTTTCAAAACATTCTTGAATTTTTCGAGACACGGAACCAAACGTTAAGGAAGCTCTAAAATCCTTTCGACATCAAAGGACATGAATTATTTCGACCTCTAGGCGAGCTGTATTTTCGAGAGGATACAAAAAAAGTCTTATTTTTGAAACAATTGGCGATTTGGTTTTTTTTTTTTTTTTTTTTTTTTTTGTTCTAACCAACCAGTTATCTGTGACGTTATAGCTCTGGATTTACAATCTACCTAATTGCCGTGCTATGAGTGCTTTTTTTTTAATCGAGTTATTAAAACTACAATTTCTGGAGAGGACGTCAATTTATAGATGCTACATAACGACTATTCTGAGGATATTAGCGATATTTGACGACTTTTCGGAAATTCAAATGATCGAGTTGTTACCAATTAATATTAGGTAGGTACTGAGCGATCGCGATAGTAGTAATTTCGATGTTCAATGAGATAAACATGAAGCAGCGCGTTTTTAAAAAAATATGTTTCCTGCTCTCCGAAAGCATGTTGGAACGTCTGACGCTTGTCACAATTGAGGACTTGTTGGAATGTTTAAATTGAGTTGTGGTACGAGTATATCGAAGCAAAGTAGTTCTATGCAGAGTGTCTACACTTAAGATGGGCATAACTTAACTTCAAGGATCAATTCTACTACTAATTTCCAACAAAAATTGTCTCATACCAATTTTCTTTTAACTCATCAAAATTCCTTTTTTTTCACTTTAAAGTTTTTTTCGCGTTTTCGACCTTACTGCACTGATATTGTCATAACTCCCATATTTTTCATGCAAATTCAAATCTGACAATACCGATGGAAAGAGCGTTAAATTCCTAAGCCAACTTGTGCAAAACCAAAAATTTTCAGCAATAAAATAGATTCGGAAAATCAAGTTAAAAAGCGAATTTAAAAAATTTTTCGAAACGACTTTCTTCGACCAAAGTTTTTACTCTGAATTTCGATGCCCATTTCGATGGGCGCTCTTCGAAAAAAAACATGCTCGAATTGTCAACATTCAAACGATCCATCAAATTTTAAAAAAATTCAAAGTGGATAAGTAAATCAAGTTTGAATGCAAGAAAACGTGAGTTTTACTGGAAAATCCAGTGTTTTACGCGGTTCGATATCAAGATGACGAGTTTGGTGTCATTTGGTATGTAATTTTTATGCTGAATCCAATGGTTGTACTTCAGAATAATTCTGACTGCTAGAAAGTGGATTTTTCGAAGAAAACCTCCGTTTTTCGTACATAAAATACGCATTATTCGTAGATGTGGTAGTGAGCATAAATGAACACCTTTCTACTCATTAGAAACATCAAACTTCTAGCTAATTGATACATAGGCTACATAGGAAATGATACGAAACTCGTCAAGACATCTTGAGATAAGCCGCTTAAAACACTGGATTTACTTGTAAAACACACGTTTTTTGGCGTTCAAATTTGATTTACTCTTCCAGTTTCAATTTTAAAAAGAAAAATTGATAAAACTGTTAGAAAGCTGACAATTTGAGCATGTCATTTCAAAAGAGCGCCTATCAAAATGGCCAAGGATTCATAGTGAAAATTCGATTTAAAAAGAGTTATGTTTCGAAAAAAAAGTTAATTTTGCTTTTTTATTTGATTTTTTAGCAATAGTTTATTGCTAAAAGATTATGGTTTTACGCTAGGTAGCTTGTAAATTTAACGCTCTTTCCAATGATATTTTAATTTACTTCGTAAATGTTAGGAGTTGTGACAGTTTTAATGAGGTAGGGTCGAAAACGCGAAAAAAAACTTCGAAGTGAAAAAAAGGCGTTTTGAGTGGGTTAAGAAAAAATTGCTAAGAGACATTTTTTGTTGGAAATACCTTTTAGAATTGAACGTTTTGAAAGTTATGCCCATTTTAAGTGACAATTAGACACCCCGTGTAACGCTGCAGCGAAACGAGCACTCCCTGAACCACTACCATCTCACTTGTATGATTGTACCCTTTTTTGACATTTTCATGTCTTTGCTAGGGCACATAAACTAAAAAACGTCAAGAGAATTGCTCACGAATTCGCGTTACGCAACACAACCGCGAAGAGTCGTCATACGATTGGATACGTTGCTAGGGAAATAAAACTCGCTTGGACTACTGGTGCATATGAGGTTTTTAATCCATAGTGTTATAAAGTAAACCTTCTGGAACTAAGGCTTTAATTCGCTAAACTTCGCGTACATAATTGAGAACAGAGTACAGTATCGGAATTGAAATTAAGAATGGTTAACGTATTCAAGTATCCCTAACAACCGTATGATCATTCAATATCTAATAATAACAACTGCTAATATAGCACATTTTCCCCCCTTCAATTTAGGACATAGTCTTACAAATAAGCAGGCGATTTTCTCGATCTTTGGGATCTTCTCAGCTCAGGACTCGTAGACTGACAGTTAGGGTCTGCAGTATTCCGAAATGAGACTCTTGTAAGAGGGAGGCTGGAATCATCAGGTTCTGGCAAAATCTGAGGTGCTTGCACTTCTTGAGCAGGATCTGTGTCGCTGTCTTGCTGTTCCTGCCCGAAGATAGATTCGTCCCCTGAAGGGGCTAAATGCTTCAAGGAAACGGTGGTTTCCTTCCCATCTTGCCTTCTTATCAGAACATATTCCGGATTAGCTTCGATCAGATCGACTTCGTCAACAAGTGGGCTATATTTTGATGTTCTTACGTGGCATTTCATGAGAACCTTCCCTAGTTTGTTCAGCCATGAAGGTATGGCGACTCCATTTGTTGATCTTCGGGTGAACATTCTCTCGTGTGGTGAGCAGTTGGTTGAGGTGCATAGGTACATTTCGACCAAAATAAAAAAAGTAAAAAAAAGTAAGCAACCATTTCAGGTTGAATTTTCGTCCGACTGCCATTCTTGGCGTCGCGGACGTCATCAGCTGTCTCCCTAAGGGGAGATCAGAATTTGTTCTGATGATTTCACTCATGGCTTCCCAAACATCACCGCCCTGGGTTGGAACGAGAGATTGCCGATCGTCTAACAGACAGAAAACTCCCTGCGACGACCAGACTCGAACGCGCGTCCCCGCTAGACGGTTCTCATCTAAGATGAGTCATCTTATCACCGCAGTCGGGTACACCGTCCACTAGACCACCGACGCCCTCGTGTGGTGAGCAGTTGGTTGAGGTGCATAGGTACATTTCGACCAAAATAAATTTCTATTGAGCTGAAATTGGGGGCCCTCTTCTTTTAGTTTACATCCATCGGTATTAGAATTATTGGATTGAACATACCGCCCACCCGAAAAGTATTTTTCGCGATTGAGAAAGGAAAACTGCGAAACTACTCAAGTGTTATCCATAAGACTACTCTGAATAACCAGAAAATTAAAAAATCAAATTAAAGGTATCTTCTGGAAGGAGGTTTTGCGATGGATTATTGGAGGAGCTCGGCCGGAGGCAGTGCGACCAACTTGTGAACTACCACTGGCAGTACGAATCTGAGCCACCCGAACAACGTCGTCTTTCCCTGGAAAAACATCTTCAACGCGTCTGATGGGCCAGTTCAACGGGAAAGTGTTCGATGACTTGATGTACACGACATCACCCTTCTTCAAGTTTGGCTGTGAACAAGTCCATTTCGAGCGAGGAATGAGCGTGCGAATATAGTCGAGTGACCAACGTTTGCAAAAGCACTTGATTACGATCAAGACGATTCGAAGGTACCTCGGCGATGTCAATTTCCGGAGTAGCGATGAGAGGTGATCCAACTAAGGCGTGCCCGGGAGTCAGATAATCGCAGTCATTGGGATCCGAAGACGCAGTATATATATACCTATTTACGGAAGTGGAGGGTTGAATGACCAAGCTAGTCGTTTTTTGGTTATTTCTTCGTTTATTGGCACAACGTTTCTGTCCTGGAGCAGGACCCTATTCATGTGCTACATCTACAGAACAGACAATGTGTGAATTGATAATTAGTAACATAGTGACTTGGCAAGGTGGATATGAAGCTATTTCTTAGGGATAAGGTGTTCTTAAATGGTACTTACATAGTTTTTCTATTGTGGAGAAAAAATGTTGACATGTCGACGTCACACATTCGAGAGACAACACTATACTAAACAAAATGGCGCTTTTTATTGAGGAAGGTGAAAAATGGATGCTAAAATCTAATTTATGGATACTGTACTACATGACATAATGAGTGGTTGTTGTATGGATAGTTACAATGTTGTCTATCTATCTGGTACTATGGAGTATGTTACAAAATTATAAAGTAGATCATGAAATATTTGGTGGACTTTGTGATAAAAATTAGGGGAGTTAAGTTGAAAATTTGAAGAAAAAGAAAAGAAAATTTTTTTTTTTTTTTATATAATGATAATACTAGGAATTGCCTATCTTACATATGGTGGAGGGGTATCAAGTTATTAATTTATGATAAGTAGTTGCTAAGCCTTTTACATCTCTTTTGTAATTAATGTTATCGTTATTTTTCAGTATGTAAGCCATTTCCTTTATCTTTCTCTTCTCGAAATTGGGTTCAATACAACAAATTTTCCATTCTTTTATTTCTGGATTGTGTTTGGTGGTGGCAATGTGTTTTGCAAGTGCTGTGGCATATACTTCTTGGTCTGGGTTTTGACTATTTATTAGCAGGGCTTTTTTGTTGTCATTGTTGTGGCCTTTTATTCTTTCTGTGCCAGAAAGCATCATTGTCTGTTCTGTAGATGTAGCACATGAATAGGGTCCTGCTCCAGGACAGAAACGTTGTGCCAATAAACGAAGAAATAACCAAAAAACGACTAGCTTGGTCATTCAACCCTCCACTTCCGTAAAATTGGACTAGTCAATCGAACACCGAAATTTATACCTATTTATCTATAGCATTTCCAAGCCAAATTAAACCTTTTCCAAGTCAAATGAAACCTTTTCCAAACCAAATAAAACCTTTTCCAAGCCAAATGAAACCTTTTCCAAGTCAAATGAATCCTTTTCTAAACCAAATGAAACTTTTTCCAAATCACATGAAACCTATTGAGAAAATGAGTGAAATGAGGTACCTAGATAGGTAGATACTCTGCAAATTTCAGATCGATGCAATTGTACCTATCGTACAAAGAAGTTGCCAAAAAGAAAATTCAATGAATTTTAGACATAGGATTATCGAAGTAGATCTTACCTTAGTAGAATAGGAAACAAGTAAGTTTGAGAAATTTCTGACTGTTGAATGTGAGTGGGTACTTACCTATTCGCCACGCCCACATGGAGAAACCGATAATTAAGGGGAGTCACCACTACTTACATTGACTGATTGAACCTCTGAATTCCTGAAATTTTGTAATATATTAGTCATCTACGATTGTTTACTTTACAGAAATTCACTATGTTTGGAAAAAGTTTCATTTGATTTGGAAAAGGTTTCATTTGGCTTGGAAAAGGTTTCATTTGACTTGGAAAAGGTTTCATTTGGCTTGGAAATGCTATATATAATATATATACCTATTTGTGGTGAAATGGAAGGACAATAATGTTGTCACAGTCGCGTCTATTGCTAAAACTGCAGACTCGCTATTACACAAAGACAATATAAATACACATCCATCAACTTATTCAACAAGCTGCCACTCGAAGTTCTTGAACTTTCTAACAAGATGTTTGAGAATACACTTAAGTCCTTCCTGACAGAAACACCTTATTACAACCTGGAAGATTATTATACAAGTGACTAATGACTACAGGTGACTGTAATATGAAGAAATAAAAAAGTGTAATGAATTTGAGGGAAATTTAAATGTAGTTGTCTTTTGCGTAATATTAGATAGGTAGTTATTTTCACAAGCAGCCGAGGAAAATTAATAAAAGTACTTGTGCTCGCTAAGTCTTTGTAGTGGGATACAATGCTTGGGTACTCCTTCTGTGATAAATTGATGTTTTCTGTGATACAACTGTTGTTTTTATAAATATAAGGGGAACTGAATGCTTGGGTGCTCCTCCTGCGATGAATTGATGCTCCTCCTGTGATGAATTGATGTTTTCTTTGTTTTCTTCCTGTGATATGACTGTATGTAAATTATTATTATTAAGTGTTATTATGCGATTATTGTTGTTTTTCTTGGTTTTCTTCTGTGATATAGCTGTAATAAAATTATTTTAAGTGTTATTATGCGACAATTAGGAACTATTATGAAATTACTGTTGTGTACTGTAGGGCGCGTTCTTGCCTGAAAAGGATTCCGAATAAAAATTATTATTAATATTATTAAAAGAAATTTCCCACTTAGTTCCGTCAACAGGTACTTCAGGGAAGAAACATAATATACAGGTACTTCAACCACGTGCCTTCAGTAGGTACTTTTTTATTGCTTCCGAGTCTACCAAGGTAGCGGAAGCTTTGTTTTCACTTTTCAAGGACGAAAAAAAAAAGTTCTCCAAAATCAAAATTTTCACTCGCGTTTTGCGTTTTAGACCTTTCTGAACAATTTTGGTTCCGTGTCTGTCTGTCTGTGTGTCTGTGTGTCTGTCATGAATTCCTTGTAACGCGCATAACTATACGAAGTTATTGTCCGATTTCGATGAAATTTTCAGGGATTGTGCGGGTTGGTGTGTAGACGGTCCCCTATGAAAATCATCATCCTCGGACTGATAGAAGCGACTGCGCATGCGCAAACGTGAATTCCTTGTAACAGCCATAACTTCTACATTTTCCATCCGATTTCAATGAAATTTTCAGGGATGTTACAGAGTAGTGATTAGATGGTCCCCTATGAAAATCATCACCTTCGGACTGATAGTAGTCACTGCGCATGCGCGAACGTGAATTGCTTGTAACGGCCATAACTACTACATTTTCAATCCGATTTCAATGACATTTTCAGGGATTACGCGGATTAGGTGGTAGATGGTCCCCAATGAAAATCAAGGCCTTAAAATTTACAGTAGCCTCTGCGCATGAGCAATCGTTAAATCCTTGTAACAGCCGTAACAGTTGCGTCTGAGGTGAGGATTTCAAAATCAGTCGACCAACCCCTTTGTAGATCGTATTTCGTATTTCGTATTTGTAGATCAGTGAGCAAAATACTGGACTCACACCCAGGAGTTCCAGGTTCGAATCCCAGTCTTGCTAAGAAATTTTTTGATTCCAATCACTACCGCACTCACATTTTTCGTCCGAATTTGATGAAATTTTCTAGGATTGTCCAGATTAGCGTGTAGATGGTACCCTATGAGGGTAGTGAAAGGTACTTAGAGATTGGTGTTTTCATATTAACTACTATGCATCGGATCATCTATATAATCGGGTTATGGATTCGAGGAAGCTATGTGCCACACCCACTTGGCAGACTTTTTTTTTATTGGCTTCAAAAACAAGTTTATACAGCCAAAATGACAATGAAATATAATTTTTTTAAATTTTCATTTATTGGCTTCCTGATAATTACAGCCGTCACGTGTAGGTATATTTAAATATGGACTCTGAGAAAATAATTAACTACTAAGAATACAAAACGTTCTTACATATTAGATGAAAAATATAACAATATTTTGTGACGTAAAATTTATGTTTAAAAATTAATGTTAATTTCTTCAATGTACTCAAACAGTTTAACATACACTTCTATGCTTGATGTCGCCAGTATTGTGTCCAGATTAAAAGGGTTTTTCATCACATTCTAAGATGATGTGCTCATTGGTCTCTACTGCATTGTCAGAAAGCCTGCATTGGGGTGATTCAACGACCCCGATCCTGTGAAGGTGTTGGTTGCAACAGCTATGCCCGCTTCGTAGCCTTATTAAAGTTTTAAATAATGCTTTTGGTTTCACCGTGTTCACATTGGTGAACCATGGTTTCATGTTAGTAATTGGGAATAACATTTTATATCGATTCCCTGAATGGTATTCGTGGAAAGCTTTCTTCCAATGTTTCAGTTGGTCCAATTTTATGCTACGCTTCAAGTCAGTGTTGGGAAACAGTCGCGAGGGTTGTGGATAGGGGAGTAAAATGGCACGGTTAGCTTCAAGGTCCGCAGCTTCGTTTCCCATTATACCACGGTGACCACGGACCCAACATTTTGTCAGGCTCCAGAACTAGAAAGGAAGGCAGATAAGGGGATCAAAGGGTTCAAAGGGTTCAAACATCCCCGAGGCTGAACTCGATGGATCGGAGAAGAGTCAGTCTTGTCATTGCCGCCCGTACATGCGTGTCACTCCTCAGATCCATCGAGATTCAGTCCTCGTCTTCTGCCCGTTCTTCTCCTGGAGGAATCCCGGAAGTCTATCACACCAACCCAATCGAAGGGTGAGACCTGAGTGCTCCTCTGGGAGCGTTTGCCTCAGTTTTTCAAGCCGAGGTACTTGCAATCGATGTCTGCGCTGGGGAGAGTCTGCGGAGGGGACACAATGGTGTACACATCCGCATTCTCTCGGACAGCCAGGCTGCGATCAAGGCCTTGGCAGCTTCCACCATTAACTCTAAGTTGGTGTGGGACTGTTACCATAACCTCTGCTCCCTGTCACAACGCAACAGGGTTTCCCTGGAGTGGGTGGCGGGGCATAGTGGGGTAGTGGGAAACGAGAATGCTGATGCGCTGGCCAGAAAAGGCTCACTGACTCCGTTCATTGGTCCGGAGCCGGCCGTCGGCATTCCCAAATCCTCCTTCAGGGCGACCATAAATCGGTGGGTCACAAACCAAACCACAAGAAGATGGTCAAACCTAGGAGGACATGCTCTAAGTAAGCGCATGGTGGCCAAACCTAACCCCAGCGCCTCTGAGGAGCTGCTGCGGCTAAGCCGCAGGGAAGTCAGGCTAGTGGTTGGTCTGGTAACAGGCTTCACCCCACTCCGATTCCACCTTAATCGCATAGGGGTGACGCAAGATACAACCCTATGCAGGCTATGCGGTGAGGCTGAAGAAAAGGCCTCCCACATAATTTTTGATTGCCAAGCTCTATCAACCCGCAGGTTCCAACTCTTTGGGTCACCCACACCCATGGAGGCATTCCCCTGCACTAATCTAGCCAAACCACTACTGGCCCTTACTAAAGGGCTGGGACTGTTTGACTAGACAATAGAATCTGCGGAGAAGCACAATAAGCCACCAGGCTTCAGTGCTTTTGGGCTCCCCTCACCCTGATCCGCAGATTCAGGTACAATCTACAATCTACAAGGGTGAGACCTTTATTTTGTCTTTTTCACAAAAATATAATAATTGAGATTGAAGAAGGATTTTTTAAATTGCAATTTGCCACATTTCTCCCCAACTGGTGAAGAGACTGGGAAAACACCCTCCTTAAACCATAACAATTTCACAACTCGGATCCCTAGAGATTTGAGAGTGCTCAGGGTTTGCAATATAGATGCTTCGATTTTAGAAAGCCTCGATGTGGGCGTTATATTCTCGAGTTTTGAAGTTAGGCTTCTCGAGTCAGTGAGTATGACCAAACTTGCTAAGGAGCCTCGCTCCTCATGAGCATAATGAAGATGGCATATGACACTGCGGAATAAATAGTAGCATGATCCCAAAGTCGAAAACCACGGGAAATGCCTCGAGAGGGTATGACAAAGGCGCAGCTCACCCTTCCCTCCTGAGCTGATCCATCGGTATAGATCTTCAGACTTGTATGTAGGCCATTGGCTTTGTATATAATCGTCGACTGGATTTGAACTCAAAGAACCAGCTTAACCATAAATGGGCGGTGGTACTGAGGTTACAAGAATTGGGTATTTGAAAATATGATATGAGACTGTGAAGCAGTATGGTTTAGATGACTGACTGGTCCATTGGAGTTCTGGGCTAAGCTTTTTTGATAAAATCATGTAGTAGTGTGTAGATGTTCACGTCGTTTTCAGCAACGATAGTGTCGATGTTGAAAGGGCTGGGAATTGTTGCGTGGAGCTCTCGCAAAAGAGCGAGTCGCGCATTATCATGTGCAGGGCACTCCAGGATCATGTGCTCGGGAGTTTCATTCGATCGAAAACTGGAAAACATTGGTGTTGCAATTACCATTGCGAAGTCTGCAAATGGTTCTGTATAATGCCCTAGACTTAATATCTTAATATCAGTAGGTACTTGAAACAAGCATAAGGAAGGCTCTGATAGGATGGACCAGGATATTGGAAACAACTACTATATTATCATTAAATTATTCCAAATTCATCATATGTTCCCAAAATTTCCCGTTTTTGATTATTACAGTTCACGAATTTACCAAAGTGATTTATTATTTCCGATATTAGTATAGAATTAGCTATTTACGAGAGCTATCGTTAACATTGTGGTCCTTTTGACCTGTAGTGAACCGCGAGTGATAGTGATAGTGAGCTAGTGATGAGTAGACGGATCCAACTTCGATCGCGAACGGTGGAAGTGGAGGGCAACCAGAGACCTTTGATATCTGAAGGAACTCGGCAGACACAATCTAACGCAAGTCGACCGGGCACGGAAGTGAGTGCGTCTGGGTCTCGAAGTAGCAACCATACGAGTAAAACAGTTAGAGCACTCGAAGAGCAATGGAGAAGGAATGAAGAACTCGAAGAGCTTAGGCGCGTAAGGTGTGAACTTGAGAACCAAGTTAGCAGCATCCAGCATGATATCAGCCAGATAGAGTTGTCAAACCGAATCATTGCAAGCAAGCAAAGTGAAGACGGACTAAGCCAGTCCTCGGGGTGGTCGCATTCAGCACAGTCAGCCGTCAGTGGGCATTCAAGGATGTTGCGTACGCGTACTTGGATCGCACAGAACACCACACCTCATCAAATGTGTCAACAAGCAGCTGCCAGTAGAGTTCGATCACAAGTGTCGCAATCCCGTACCTGGGTTGTTGAGGAGGTTCCACAGAACGCTAGGTCAATCCCTCTAGCGGTCGACAGCAAACCATCTCCAGGAGTAGGCGGAGTCACAGGGGCCAGTGAACAGGAAAATCCGCAACCAGCGACGGCAGTGTCGTCTGACGATATCAGGTACATGGTCACCAGAAAAAATGTGAGCCATGAACTTCCTGAGTTCAACGGAGACCCCACCCAGTGGCCTTTGTTCAAAACAATGTTTGATGAATCCACGATCTCAGCTAGGTATTCAGAAAACGAAAATCTCCTGCGCCTACAGAAGGCTGTGAAAGGGAAAGCAAAGGAATACCTAGGAAAGTTGCTATACCTTCCCGGGGGGCTATCTAGAGTCATGGCGAGACTAGAAACAAGATATGGGAGGCCAGAACTGATAGTGCGAGAAGTAATGAAGAATGTTAAAGCAATACCAACAATGAAAGATGATTTATCTAGGGCGGAAGAAGTAGCAGGAGAAGTTGACAATATCGTCTCAACAATTAGGCTGGTTGGGAAATCCGAATACTTGGCCAACCCCATCCTACTAGACGCTTTGCTGACGAAGTTGAGTGTGAATTTGAGACAGCAATGGGGAGAGTACACCGTTGAGATGAGGGGTAGGCCGATGGACCTGGGACTTTTCAATGATTGGCTCCAAGAGAGGGTGGAAGCAATTGGATTTATGGGTGAAAGTGAAGCAGCTGGAGAAGAAAACTCAGACGAAAAGAGACCAAAAATTATGGTACAAAGTTCCAGAACAACTCAATGCATGTTGTGCGAGAGTGTTGAGCATAAACAATTGGAGGAATGCCCAAAGTTCAAGAAAATGAGCGTTGAAAGAAGGTGTCAGTACGTGGCGGAAGGACTTCTGTGTTTTCTTTGCCTCAAACGAGGACACCGCTCAATGGTGTGTCGATCTGGTCGTTCATGCAGAACATGCAAACGAAGACACCACGAATTGCTACATACTGGTAACACTGAGAACGTATCAGTTCACGCGAGCAGATATGGAAACGATCTGGTCACACCAGAAATGCTGACAAATGATCCTAGTGCCAGTACCTCAGCAGTTACAGTAAGCAATTCAAGTAGAGTTCTTCTGAGGATAGCACCCGTTAGACTGGTTGGACCCACAAAAACGGTTGACACCTACGCATTTTTCGACAGCGGGTCAACAGTGACGATGATTGAAAATGAGCTAGCAGAAGAATTGGGACTAAAAGGGAATAGAAAACCATTGAGAGTAAAGTGGACAGACGACTCTGTGAGAGAAGAACCAAACTCACGAGAGGTGAGTATAAAGATCAGTAGCAGGAAAGAAAAGGCTAAAGACTTCCATATCTACAATGCTAGAACCGTGTCACAACTGAAGCTACCTGTGCAAACAATGAATGTTGAGAATTTGTCGAAGCGGTGGGCTCACCTCAAAGGTTTAGAAGTGACTTCTTATGAGAACGCTAAACCTCGGCTGTTGATTGGGGAGGATAATTGGCCATTGACGGTACCGTTGAAAGTGGTCTACGGGCCGTGGAAAGGTCCAGTTGCCAGCAAAACTAGACTGGGGTGGGTGATTCATGGCAATGCACCGGTTAATCCTAGCTCCCGAGCCTACGATGATGAACACCATCAAGCGACACACTGGACTAGTACTGGAAGTGAGGAAGTGGAAGACGAGGTATCCCTGCAAAGGGTAGTGGGGAAACGAGCATACGAGTATCTAGAAAATGATTCTTCAAAAGTAGAGAAAATGAATGATGAGGACCACCAAGCAAGACGTATATTTGAAGAAACTACTCATAAAGTAGAAGAGAAAAAGTGGAAAACAGGGCTTTTATGGAAACCAAACGCAGTATTGCCAGATAGCAAACCTGCAGCTATGATGCGACTAAAAATTGTTCAACGGCGAATGGATAAAGACCCAGCTTTTGCCCAAACCTATTGCGAAAAGTTGAACGAATTTATATCGAAGGGATATACGACTAAATTGGAAGAATGCGAGAAAAAGATAACATCAGAGAGAGAATTCTACCCACCACATTTGGGTATCATTAATCCCAATAAACCTAAGAAACTAAAGATATGTTTTGACGCGGGAGCAAAAACGAATGGAGTCAGCCTAAATGACGCATTGATCAAAGGACCCGATCTGCTAGTGAATCTTTCCGGATTGCTGTCGTTTGTAAGAGAATATCCCCAGGCTGTCCAAGCTGTACTGAAAAATCGCTACATGGATGATTACTTGGATAATGCATCATCGATTGAGATGGGAATAATGCTCGTAGAAGAAGCTCGAAGGATCCATGCGCATGGCAGATTCACAATGTGCAACTGGATATCCAATTCCAAGGAAATTCTCAAGAGAATCCCGCAAGAGCTCAGAGCAGAATCAGGAGAAGTAATATGCCTGGACTGGGAGCCCAAGAAGGAAAAATTATTGGGGATGGGCTGGAGACCTGGATGGGATGGGAAGAAATCTAAAGGAGTGGAGGTGTCTCCAGCAGTTACTCGCGCGAATGTGGCGCCAGTCAAAAGCAGCACTATTCCGAGAAAGGAACTGCAAGTGATATTGCAATGGATAAATAACTCAAAATCAATTAAACAACTACCGATATTCGTAGCCTAGCCTCCTGCCAAAACGACCTGTGGGGTGGAGGAATATTGGAAACAACTACTATATTATCATTAAATTATTCCAAATTCATCATATGTTCCCAAAATTTCCCGTTTTTGATTATTACAGTTCACGAATTTACCAAAGTGATTTATTATTTCCGATATTAGTATAGAATTAGCTATTTACGAGAGCTATCGTTAACACAGGACGTCATCGAACCGTAGAGCGCTCAAAAAAGTGTGAGTTTGACGTGGCCGATTGATGGAACTAAATTGTTTTTTGTGAGTAATATTGATGTTATGTGTCTTTTCATAGTTTAATATTTGAATAAATACAACATTCCGATGAAAATCTTCGTTTCGATACTTGATCTCTTTTGGACTGTGTAACGCCGAGCGTGTTCATATGGACTCGGCCCTTTACGACGCCCTGAAGCTTCGGGGATTTTCAACATTATTTTTCTGGGCTCATTTAGAAGCTAAATGGCCAGGAAATCATGAGGATTCCCAAATCCGCGGACAAAAAAATTCTCGACGTTGCAGGGTTAACATTTGAAAACAATCAAGATTTATACATTTTTTTTTTTTTTTTTTTTTTTTTGTTTATTTGGCTTTATTTTTACATATACAGCCGTTACATACTTTTACATATTTTTTACATACTTTTACATATTTTTATAACAATATACAAATTTTAGTACCTATGACCATATAAATAAATTTCCAATAAAAAACAATTTTGAGTTTCAATTATAATTTTATGTTAATGTTTTGTAGAAACTCATATATATATTTGTATACTTCAATTTCTTGAGCTGCTAGTAGGGTGTCTAGGTTAGCGGGCTTTTCCAAATTCATCAAATGTAGTCTGTGCAGTAGAGATTCTCGAGCTTGAGCGTAATTAGAGCACTCGAGTACAATGTGTTCGTTTGATTCTTCCGGGTGCCCACAGGCTCTACATGAGGGTGAATCAGTTACTCTGATTTTGTGCAGATGGAAGTTGCAGCAGGTATGTCCGCTGCGCAGCCTTGTTATCGTTTTGTAAAAAGCCTTTGGTTGGTCGGCGACTGTTAGTGAGGTAAACCACGGTTGCGAGGTAGCTTGGGGAAAGAGCTGTCGATACCTCTCCCCTCCTTGATAAGAAAAGAAGTCCAATCTCCACTGCGTTCTCATTCTTCTTGTTATTTCTTTCCTCAGATCGGTTGGAGGAAAATGTGGAAAAGATTGGGGGTAAGTTTGTAGGAGTGCTCCGCGCGCCTCGTAGTCAGCCACCTCATTCCCCGCTATACCTGAGTGCCCTCGAATCCAACAAAAAATCACCCGGGAGCCCTGACCATTGATAGAATGGACTTGGCATAGAATGTCAGCCTCAATTTTTGAGAGTTTCGAAGACGGGCCAAGGCCCCGAAGTTTAGTGGTCAAGCTTTGCGAATCCGTGATTATAAGTACTGTGGATGTGTCAGTATGTTCCCGTGCATATTCCAGTGCTTTTTTAACTGCAAAAGATTCTGCAGAGTAAATTGAGGCCCGATCCCACAATCGAAATCGCCTTCTGACGTTATGTGAGGGCACAACGAAGGCGCAGCCAGATTTCTGGTCCTGCACAGAACCGTCCGTGTAGATCGCCAGATTGCCTGGCCATTGGTTTTCGAGGTAATGCAGAACTTTGGAGTTGGTCATTACTGGATTCTCGTAGAGGCGCTTTGGAAGTTCGAGTGTAGGGACTGGGGTCTTGAAAGCGGTGAATGGCACTACGCACGAGTAGGGCAATGTTGATTGGTAGATCCATTCAAGTTCGCTGCTTAACTCTGTGAAGCTGTCACAGAAAATGGGGGAAGGTTTCTTCAACCAATAGCGAGAGGTCAGATTGTCAATGGATACTTTGCGAATTTTTCTCACCATTTCTGGATCCTTGCTATGTGTTCTTGTTACGAAGCGATCAGCTAGCACCTTGCGACGTAGATATGGTGGTGGTTCGCCAGCTTCCGCCATTAGGACGTTCAAGGGTGTTGAGTTCAGGGCTCCAAGGGCAATCCTCAATCCAGAGCTATGGATTTTATCAAGTTTGGCTAACCATGAGGTAGCTGCTGAACCATATATACATTTCAGGACATGAAAATTTTCAAGACATAAAATTTGAAGACACAAGATCCTTATTAATCTCAACCTCTAAAATGCTGGTACATTTACACCCGTACAAAACCAATAACGAATTAAAAATAAAAGAAAATTCGTGTCAAAACCTCGTAGCTAGAAAAATGTTACACAGTCGGTTTTCAACCTACAAAAATCTTTATCCACTCGTTGGAAAGCTCTCGATTAATGCCGAAATTTCATGCTGACTATTCGGCCATGAAAACAAAAATTTTGGATTGACCCCAGCGATAAGACTTGCAAAAATGTAGTACGAGTTGGTTGTGAGACCTGAACAGGATACGTCACGCTTCTATTGGTAAATTGTTCCTGAACAGTTATCGTACTATTATACCTCGTTATTCGTATTCCTTCGTAGTTAGTTTTGGTGTGTTTTCCTTCCCAGGTTACGAGAACATAGAAATTGATGTTGAAACAAAGGGAAACAAAAAATATGATCCCATGTAATAAGAGAGCCATTATCAAGTATCGAGGTTAAGAGATTACTCTACCATCAAATAATGACCTTTGTATTTCAGTTGTCTCGTTTATGGCCTTTTGTCGGCAGTTTTTCGTTTTTATGTACTTCGTTCTACGTTTATTTTTCTAGTAATCAAAAATGGCAATTCATACTAGGCTATTTCTATAGAAAAGTAGACCATTCTTGTCGTTGTTTTGAGCAATCAACTCCTACGATGATCGTAAATATAACCGGTAAGCTGACAATTGATAAGTGAAGCCCTCAGCTGGAACGGATCGTTTATCGAGTGATGGAATAGATAGACTATAGCTGCAATAAAAACACATATCATTAACAGCACATACAACTGCAGACAGGGTAGCACAAAAAAAGTTCGTTCATCGAGCATGAATTAATGAGCGAATTTTCAAAGAAATGTAGATATTTTCGACAATTATCAAGGATCGTTTTAGAATGTTCCAAAAAGGATTTCAGTAAAGAAATTTTCCGAAAAAGTCCATTCTAAAAATTTTGAGTCCATCGCATTTGCTCAATTTTCCTTGAAAATAAGGCTGTATGCTGACATTGCAGGCTATGTTTTGAAGATGTTAGGAGTCCATATTCACGTTCTACTCGTCTTCAAGAGCTCGTAGAGTACCCACACGGCTATTGTTGTTTTTTTTCGATTTCAGCATACCATACCAACATACTGTATGCACGGGGTATGTATTGAAGATGTTAGGAGTCCATGTTCTACTCGTCTCCACAAACTCATAGAGTACTCACACGACTATTGTTGTTTTTTTCGATTTTCAGCTTGCTTTACTAACATACTGTATGCACGGGGTATGTTTTGAAGATGTTAGGAGTCTATATTCACGTTCTACTCGTCTCCACAAACTCATAAAGTACCCACACGGCTATTGTTGTTTTTTTCGATTTTCAGTAGGTATACCTATCATACCAACATACTGTATGCACGGGGTATGTTTTGAAGATGTTAGGAGTCTATATTCACGTTCTACTCGTCTCCACAAACTCATAAAGTACCCACACGGCTATTGTTGTTTTTTTCGATTTTCAGTATAGGTACCTATCATACCAACATACTGTATGCACGGGGTATGTTTTGAAGACGTTAGGAGTCCATATTCACGTTCTACTCGTCTCCACAAACTCATAGAGTACCCACATGGCTATTGTTGGTTTTTTCGATTTTCAGAATACCTACCATACCAACATACCTACTGTATGCACTGGGTATGCTGCTGCATTTCTGTGTATAACAAATATTTGCACGTTTTCAACACGTTCAATATATACATGTAGCTGCCCCCACAGATAGTCTAGACCTATCCCGAGTAGGGATTGTCATGCCAAGCACACTGGAAGAAGAGTGTAGGGCCCTGGGTTGTCCCTAGATACTTCTTTAAACGCCAGTCGGGTTCAGGACGAGCCAGTGAACTAACCGCAAGGGGAGTTTAGGCGGTCTTGTACTATCTAGAGCTATGTAATCGATTTACAATCCGTTTTGAGCCAAGTTATTGTAGAATACAGTTGTTTCTTTATACGCGAGTGACTTATGATCCTGACAACCAACTGGAAGAAGAGGAAATACCGGAGAATGGAATGAGAGTTATCCCATCTCCATCATATATAAACAATTTAAAGTACCTACAAAGGGAAAGAGGGGAATTTACCTGAACGTTTAGCTCTGAGCGTTTTCAACACACTGGAAATCCCCATCAGCCTGAGCCAGCCCTCTCATTTCAAAGCTGTATGGATAATTGGCTCGGGCATCCTCCTATTTCCATATCTTGACAGCTGATTCCTGCCAATATCTTCCGAAGTATATATAGGACAAAAATACGACTCACCTAGATTTGTAGCACCTTGAAAGCTCTTTGTTTTCTTCTTCCCTCCTCCACCGCTCGCTTTAGTCGTGAATGGGCGAGTCGAGAGGAGTCGTGTGTTAATTTCGAACCTTTTCAGGACCAGGGGCACTCGGGCAGCACGTTTCACGCCCGCAATCTCCTCAGCTGCAAATGTCATCTGCGACCAACAGACTCAGCTTCTATTGTTGAGTTACGTGGTAAAATGGTTCACCACTTGCATCGTATAAATGACAGTGGGATGATTATAGTATTCAGTGCTGAAGAGGCTCAAGGGACTTTCTTCGTTCATCCCAAGTGCACCTACTATTTTTTCCTACGATTTTTTCAGTTTATTCCCACCGTTCATTTCTCCTTCGAGTTTGTGTATTAATAACACCACCCATGAACAACGGATTGCAATAGAAATCTCAAGATTGACGAATCCTATCGTTTTTCCCGAGAACCCTTCAATTGCTAGAGATGTGACTGCTGAGGCGGGATTCCTTAGCATTGAAGCCCGTGGGATGGCCTTCTGAACGTGAACTTTGTGGAGAACGTGAGAGACATTTTCTCTTTTAATTTTCGCTCTAATTTGTTCGAGTTAATCGGTGTGATTAAATTGTCTCATATACCAAATGCTCGGGGAATTTTACCTGGCTCCAGTTGTTTTATCTCGATAATCACGATTTTGGTTTATTATTTTCAATAATGAACCTTTGGAATCGACCAAGAAAAAAATTTTTTAACATCTACCTCAAAATTTGTTGGTTTACTTTTCAAGATACGTAGAATCCAAATATCGAATACAAATTTGGCCGTCCGTACGCCGTACGCGGCACTTTCCCCACTTAGCATTGACTATCACCTTGAGAGGGATATGGAATGGCAAGTCAGCCAAGGATCTGATTCGGGCTGGTTACCCACTGTTTATCCTGGAGTGGATGACCACCACAGGAGGATCATTCATCTGGTCTAAACTCAGGGCTACGGCCACACCACGGCGTGCGATGGCTCGAGCAAATGGGCCCCGTGGGACTTGGAGCTGAACTCGAACCCCATGGGGAGGAGAAGCGTCGACTGATGGCATAGCCGGAAGACACAATCCTCCCTCCATCATTTGTGGAATAAGCTGATTCAACCTTGTCCCTCACCCCAATGTCCGAGGTCGGATCTCAGACCCTGATACCAAGCAGCCAGATGGACATGACTGTTGGGTGCTGAAAGTGCTGATACAATACTGTGATGTAAACATTTATATACAATACCATCAATTATAGTGGTGAAGTTTTTTTTCCAAATATTAATTGTTAATGGTATGTAGGCTCCATTTGGGGTCTAGTTGTGCCCCGAAGATTTTGGTTGATGTAGGTCACATCTAAGGGTTGAAAAATGAATTTTGAAATTTTGAAAACGCCCTAACTCAAAAAATTTTGATATAAAGGTATTGTTTTTCCTTCAATTTAAGATTCTATCGAACTTTTAGAATTTTTTGAGACCACGCAGAGCCCCGTTGGCTCTCTACAAGAATTTAAGGGTTGGACGTACGGTAAATCAGAAACACGAGTGTGAATCGCAAAAGAGGCCTCCGTTCAAAGTATAGCTGACCGAAATGCGATCGATGTTTTTCTTCATGTTGGATGGTTGTTGGCTTTGCAGACGAGTGATCTATATAGAAAAATAAAAAATAATAAACCATTGTGTAATAATTTGCAGTGTTTTCCTTACTGTAAAACTCATTGCCCGTGATAGTTTTCTCCTGGCACAGCCGCAGACCCGCCCTTGCAACTCCTTCCCCATCACCTCTGATAAATTAGACCTTGAAGATATGCAGTTCAACTTGATGTGTTTACACCGATCTTGGGTGCAGCTCATTCGTCTGCGAAAATTCCACATTTCCTCGATGAACCGGTTTCAAGGTGGGCCTGGCGGAGGCTCGACTCATTCATGAGGGCCGTTACTCAGGTGTTATACAATATTACGACTCCGCCACGTGATATCACGTTTCTCAACACTCCAGCTTTATCGGTTTGTGTAGACGTGCAGCCATGAGTCCAAGACACCATCAAAAATTTGTGAAGAATATATAAATTTTTATATCTGGTTTTATATTCTCATAAGATTCTGAGCTGATTTCTAATAAACACTCAATACGTTATTTTCCATTAATTTCCTCCTTTATACATGAACATTCTGATTTTTCAAAAATGCCAAAAGGAAGATAACAACATTAGCGTTGAACCAATCAAATGTAGTCATAACTTAGGAAGGTGCCAATTAGCTCTTTTCACTGATAAGACTCAATTCTTCTCGATAAATAAAATATCAACAAAAGATAAAAAGCAAAGCTGTTCGAGGTGTCCAAATTTCTTTAACACTACAATACTGCAAAAAATCTTATTAGGTCTCGAATAAATTGTGAGTATTTTATGGTCAATTTTATGTTTTAAACAAAAGAACATCACATTATTATGTTTCATTCATGCATAATCATTAAATTAATTAATTTATTAAATTTTATTATTTTATTTATTAAGAATTTTTTTGGACTTTTTCGTACGTAGGGTTTAGTGAGCAGGGGCCGATTATGCAATGGCCCGCAAGACCGGACGGTCTTGAAGGAGGGGTAAACGGGCGCCGTGAATCGTAAAAATACGAGAAATCTACCATTACTTCGATAGCAAATTCGAGGCGGGGTTTTATTATTTTGACTTTAGTTTGAATTGTATTCTCGAACTGCGTTCTCGTATATCGAGAGGCATTCGAGTGCCTAGTTAGAACCTGTGATTGTGGTACTGGATACCTGATGGCCGTATTACTTTTACTCTAGACAAAGTTGATCGAAACTGTCACCCGAGAGTTTATCTCCAGCTCAAGCCAGAATTTAAGGATATGTGATATTTTTATTGCAGATTTTCAATATTCTGGCATGGACGGTGAAAAAAAAATTGATTGATTTGAGAAAGTACGAGGTAGACTAGGTGTTTTAACGAGAAACCTTGTTTCTAGTAGCTCTTGGATTTATTTATTCAATACTTGAACAAGGTCGAGCTTTCGACAAGGACTGAAAAAAATGGCGCTCGGCCAACAAAAGATCTAAGGACAGTATGAAAGGGGGGGGGGGTGAGTCGAGAGAACCATAGTAGGCTCGTGGGCAGCCACGTGTAATGATGATTAATTTCAAAATCAACTCACATTTAACCATGAGACAAAATCGTATAAAAATAAATAAATAAATAAAAATAAATAAAATTGTCGCTATTTTAAATTATTGAATCAACAAATCAACAATACCTGTATATCAACAGTTTTCAAGCGACGAAGTTTTGAAAATAGCCCAGACGGATTGAGACCAAAAATGGGCAAATTGGAGAAATAATTCATGTAGAGAAATTCCTTCATCAGGTTCTCCCTTCCTGATGTTAATCATACCTCAAAAGTACCCTAGGGTGAGCTCGAAGAGGAGAAGAAAAATGTTCTCCTATTTTTCGACTCTTTTTCAGTTTTTTGCCGATAACTCGAAAAGTCAGCGTTTTAGCGACTTGTGCACTAAAATTAAACTAAATAAAATTCCCTACAATTTTTATTACTGACTCACTACGATTAGGCTTTCCGCCGATAGAGCGCCTTGAAAAACAGGAATCGTTTTAGAAAATCAGCAAAAAGGCCTTTTTATGCTCAGAAATCATTCTTACAGAGCCTCCAGGTAACTTGTTTTCCGATCTTCAGTGTTGTTTACCCAACGTTTCTACAACACAATTGTGTCGGTCGCATGTCGTTTTTAGCCCCTGGAATGAAAGTTGAGAAAAACGTCGTGTTATAGTTTGAAAGAGGTATTTTTGAAGCTCCCATGCGCAATAGAAATGCTCACAAAAATCGATTTTTTTTAAAATCGATATTTTTTGATTTCTTATTTTATTAATTTTAAGAATCAAGTGATTCGATTCTGAATCTCAAAAATTGAAAACCTATGCTTTTCTGCTTCTGAAGTCAAGTAGGTATTTTTGCATTCAGTTGCTCTGTAAACCATATAAAAGCACTAAGGTGAAAACTGCACAGTTGTGTTTAGTAGTTTAACTGCTGGACACTGCCGACAGTACAAAACATGCAGAACAGAAACGTCGCTCCTCCAACATCACTGCATCGGTTGACGTTGATTTCACGACAAGCCACTTCGACTCAGCAACAATAATTTTCGAATAATGAAAGAAATAAGACGCCCAAGGATCAGGTGATAGAATTCTTCAAACCTGCGAAAGTGAGGGATCAAATTCTATTGGAGGATTAAAATTTTTTCTTGCTCGACTCTAAAGGTTCATTATTGAAAATAATAAACCAAAAGGCTCTTAGTTAAAGTCAAATCTCATCTCCCAGATACTTTGTATTGGTCCCTCCTACCTTAGTACCACATAGTGGAGCATTACCGGCCTCAAAGCTAATGAAGTTTGGTCTATTCCAGGAAAGTGTTCTTAAACCTTTACTGTAGGTACCTACCTTGTGTATAATCACCTGCCGTATCTTTACTCCTTTTTAGGACGTCCCACAGTAAGACTTGGGCGTCCTTATGCGATCGATCTGGGGTGAAGTTGGACAACACTCCACAGAAGAAAAAAAACCACACAGTGATCCGTTTTAGACCATTCTGAATCCAAATCCGCGAAAAAAACCATAGGTGTATGTCTGTGTGTGTGTGTGTGTGTATGTGTGTGTGTGTGTGTGTGTGTGTGTAACAAAATCTTGTGTACTCTGCCCAGGCCTTAGTTCTCAACCGATTTTCCTGGTTCTTTTTTTGTTCGTCGCGGAAAACTATCTAGTTGTGCACTACGGCGCCGGAATTTCGAATTTTGCCTTTTAAGGGGGGAAAGGGGGGGTTAATGCTCGAAAAACGTGCGTTTTTGGGCATAATATTGTGTACTCTGCCCAGGCCTTAGTTCTCAAACGATTTTCGTGGTTCTTTTTTCAATTGACGCGGAATACTATCTAGTTTTGCACTACGGCGCCGGAATTTTGGATTTTGCTTTTTAAGAGGGGAAAAGGGGGGGTTAATGCTTAAAAAACGTGCGTTTGCGGGCATAATCTTGTAAACTCTGCCCAGGCCTCAATTTCCAACCGATTTGTGTGTTTCTTTTTTTGTTTGACTCAAATAACTTCCGAGTTGTACATGATTTTACCAGAGTACCAAAATTCGCAAGGGGAGGGGGTGAGTGGGGGGATAATATTCACAAAATATCCGATTTTTCAATATTTCGGTTTCTTTACTGCTTACTAATTGTACCCAACCTTTGAAATTGAGGAAAAATTCTCATTATACCTCCGAATTTTCATGAATTATTCTCTGTACCACCATGGAACTAATAGTGGTGCCACCATGGTGCCATGATGCCATAAACTGCTTATTTCGTGTTTTTTTTATTTTATTTTTTTTGAGTTTCACCTTGAATACGGATGTGAACTTCGACGGACTGCCTATCAAAACTAACAGATGAAAGTTCAATGTTACGACGTATTTCCGCTTTGGTGCCAGACTGGCACCATTGTTGGCGTTGGGGAGGTGTGGATGGGGTGGATGGAGGGGGTGAACTCGAATTCGCTTGTTGGGTATCGTAGATTCGATGCCCAGATTCGATTTCAGATTCGAGGCTCCCATGCCGCTAGAAATGTTAAGGTGGTTAATGGGGGGGGGGGGGTCAGTATTTCTTGCCTAGAGTAATAAATAAATTATATCAAGAGAAACAGTCTTATCGCTTAACAACTGGTTAAACTGATCCAATACTTATCCAATGGGACGTCCCCTGGAATGCATGCATTACTAAACAATATGTTTCAATGCCGAAACTTTCCGCCGGTGCGACAACAGCCCAGTTTATGGAAGACACAGTCGGTGAGGCAGAAACAGATATCGAAGGAGAGGTTCCTCAACGCCAACTAAACGCTATCGCCAAATGAACAGATGGGAAGATGAAGATTAATAGCTTAAAATCGTCAATGGTTCCATTCACTTATCTCAGAGAGAAATTTTCTGATCAACTTCAAACATAAAACGAAGTGCTCACTAATCGTTTGTGATCACTTCGAAAGAAGTGTCAAAAGATTTATAGACTCCATGTGGATTAGAGAGTGACTTGGAAAAAACATGTATCATACTTGTTAGGAAAGATCAGACACCAGTAAGGTGACACCACTCAACGAGAGCTCTCCTCTTTCTATTTCGACCGTAAGGCAACACTACTTGACTCTCCATTCGCCCTGTGCGGGTTTATTCCCGAGTACTGAGGTGCAGGAGCACCATCGCAGAAGACACAAGTAACTCAATAGACTACTACGCTGGACTGCCTTGGAACTAACCTGCACAAGAAACATTACATTGAAAATTAGAATTCCTTTAAAAATTACGTTGAAATAGTACAATACTTTCTTATGGTTTTGTCCAAAAAACTGGTTCTTCTTCGTAGATTTTCCCGGGCTACGGAACAGGCCCTAATAAGGGACAGTTGCCAGGTAGCCTGTCCATAGGAGGGCTGGTGCCGGTCAGTGTTTTTTCCTACACTGCTTTCTAGTATGAACGACTGTTTGATTGATTGAAGGTAATATAATATATTATGTTATATTATATTACTTCGTGAAAAAGTGTACAAAATGGCGCCAAATAAACATACATCTATATCTATCTATCCTTTATCACAGCTGTTTCATATTATGAAACAGCTGTGATAAAGGATAGATAGATATAGATGTATGTTTATTTGGCGCCATTTTGTAGTACAAAATTTGTACACTTTTTCACGAAGA
Organism: Apolygus lucorum; assembly: GCA_009739505.2. Classification (NCBI taxonomy): domain Eukaryota; kingdom Metazoa; phylum Arthropoda; class Insecta; order Hemiptera; family Miridae; genus Apolygus; species Apolygus lucorum. The sequence continues at coordinate 5,435,079 of CM019169.2, forward strand.
TAAATTTATGATGCGATGCGATTTGCTCAGATTTCCTACCCGACGTTAGGCTTGGCCCGTGTTGTAGGGTCGGATCTTTGTAAAATCGCTCCATGTCGGTAAATAAATTGATACCTACTATACATTACAGTAATAAGTAAATGACTAAACAATACATGATTGGACAGAAAAAAGGACGCATTTTGATAATCTCTAACATATGCTAACTTACTTTGATATTCTCTAACTTTAATAATCTCTAAACTTCAATAGTCCCCTTTACATATGAAGAGTTTTCTTTCCAACAGGCTTAGGTATATCCATTTTTACAATTTTGGTTTATTATTTTCAATAATGAACCTTTGGAATCGACCAAGAAAAAATTTTTTTAACACCCCCTCAAAATTTGTTGTTTTACGTTTCAAGATACGTAGAATCCAAAAATCGAGTAAAAATTTGGCCGTCCGTCCGCCGTACGCCGTACGCGGCACTTTTGCCACTTAGCATTGACCGATTTTGATGAAATTTGGTATGTAGGCTCCATTTCGGGTCTAGTTGTGCCCCGAAGATTTTGGTTGATGTAAGTCACTTCTAAGGCTTCAAAAATTAATTTTGAAATTTTGAAAACGCCCTAACTCAAAAAATGTTGATATATAGGTATTATTTTTCCTTCAATTTAAGATTCTATAGAATTTTTATAATTTTTTGAGACCACGCGGAGCTTTGTAGGACAAACCGTTCGCTCCCTACGAGAATTTAAGGGTTGGACGTACGATAAATCAGAAACACGAGTGTGAATCGCAAAAGAGGCCTAATCTCCGTTCAAATTTTAGTTGACCGAAATGCGATCGATGTTTTTCTTCATGTTGGATGGTTGGTGGCTTTGCAGACGAGTGATCAATATAGGAAAATAATAAACCATTTTGCAATAATTTGCAGCGTTCTGTTTTTTCACGGATTCTGAATCTTTAGGATAAGGCTCATCAACTCACGAGTTCAATTCCTTCCGAAACGGTTTGAATCCAGCTTTAAAAGCTTGCTAAGAAAAGCTTGTAAACCCTGGACAACTTCCTTCGTCATGAAATTAGTTTTTCTCAATTTCCCACATAAAATCCCAAGTAGATAATATCTATTATATTATAAGCCCGTTTGAAAGAAAACTCCTCATGTAATATATATAGCATATTATGCTGTTTAAGGAGACTAAATAATAATTGATCAATTGATAAATTGATAAATCAACAGATAATTGTAACAATAAAAACATCTAATAAGCATAATACAGCTGAAGCACAAAGCAATGAGCCGGAGTTTTGGTTTCTTACATCCAAAGTGCACAGGACGTGTGTACCCGCAACCTCTATAAATGCACTCAATTCAACCTCTATAAATGCACTCAGAATAGAACCAATGTAATTCAACTTTAGGAATTAAATTACTTACAACAATTACCAACAACCCGATTAAGTACGAAACAAACAAAATAAATCGTACAAAATTGCTCAGTTACAAAACAACAACAATAGTACAAAACGCCAAGCTCAAACAACCTCTACTCCTCAATGGTTAAACTCTTCAACCAAACACTTCCCATAACTTGCCGCTGTCACAATATACCACCCAAGTGCTGACCAGTTTTTTCCGTTTAAATATTCCAGCGTTTAAATATTTATTGGTCAGATAAAGGGTTCCGAATTGGTTTTGACGAATACTCCTTAAATTATGAAAATGTGCCAAAAAATGGAAAACAGTTTCGTCTTCCCCACTATTACATAATGAACAGGTAAAAACTCGAATCCTAACCGACGGCTTGAAATTCAAGTCCAACATTTCGCAATGTGCTCTGCAAATATTTTTAATCAGGAGCTGACTAATATTTTTCCCGTAAGATAGGTTGGTGAACCCAAATGTCTAGATAATAATATTACCTTATGAGTATTAGGCAGGCGAGGATATTTTATGCAATATTCACCCTGGGAAGAGCCATGAAAGTGTTATTAAACAATTTATTCGGGGCAACTGGAATAATTCCAGTGAGGGAGAAGTCAGACCATCTGCTAATAGGAGATAAACTTATCGTCTTTCCTGTTAATTCTACATCTCTAAAATTCGATACGGCGTCTTTTGAGAATCACTGAAACAGATTGGGGAACATCCAGATCAGCTTTGAGAAAGTGTTTTTTAATTATTTATTTTATTTTCATTTTTTCATAACGTGTAAAAATTGAACTTCCTTTTTTTTCACCCACCTTGCTAGTATTATTTGTATTACCTAATCCAAACATAATTTTTCCATCCTGAGAAACAACAAAGCAAAGTGATTCACACAGGCAGGGTCTCACATTAAAACGCGGAAAGATTGAAAAGAAAAAATGGGATCAGAGCCAGCGGTAGATTATCTTGCCGACCACCGCAATGATCGATGGGAAATCACTGTCATTAGGACACTAGGTAAGTAGCAGCTGTTATTTCCTTTCCACGCCCTTCCCAGTCATGTAGTTGCAGTTTTTGATTTCCTCACTCAACGCGTACGTACGTAGTTACTGCTATCATAATTTGTATTGCAATTTATTGGAGGCTTCTGGTATACTAGAAATATACCAGAAGATTCTTGGTCACTACTGGTCACTTTGGTTTGAAAGACGTTCTTAGCAGGTATACGTAATAGGTGCCTACTTTTTATTAATCAGTACATTCGCAAATCGAGTGAAAGGTGCCGAATGATAATCTTTTGTTCATTAATAAATAGCTCCTTCGTATTCATGAAAATATTATACAAGTATAATATTAAGTGTAGACACCCTGCAGGGTCTCTAAGATAGGCATAACTTCAGGGTTCAATTCTACAAAATATTTCCAACAAAAAATGTCTCTTAGCAATTCTGTTGTAACCCAGTCAAAATTCCTTTTTTCCACTTCGAAGTTTTTTCTCCGCGTTTTCGACCTGACGGGACTGATATGGTCATATCCCATATTTCTCATGCAAATTCAAATCTGACTACACCAAATTGAAAATTTAAAAAAAAATTGAAATTAAAAAAAAAGGAACTCATTGAAAGAATTGAACGATTGGAAAAATGTTACAAAAAGTGGGATGGAACGCTGCAAATTATTACACAAAGGTTTATTATTTTTCTATATAGATCATTCGTCTGCAAAGAACACGGCTTTGCCATTGTTACCACCAACCAACTTGAAGAAAAACATCGATCGCATTTCGGTCAGCTAACATTTGAACGGAGATTCGGCCTCTTTTGCGATTCACACTAGTGTTTCTGATTTATCGTAAGTCCAACCCTTAAATTCTTGTAGGGAAGGAACGGTTGGTCCCACAGGGCTCCGCGTGGTCTCAAAAAATTCTATACTATCTTAAATTAATTGAAAAACAATACCTTTGTATCAAATTTTTTTGAGTTAGGGCGTTTTCAAAATTTCAAACCTTATTTTTCAACCCTTAGAAGTGACCTACATCAACCAAAATCTTCGGGGCACAACTAGACCCCAAATGGAGCCCATGTACCAAATTTCATCAAAATCGGTCAACACAGGTCAACAAGGGCAGCTCGCCAATTTTATTCCAATAAAGTGGTTGTTCTCTTGACGCCAACTGACTGACAAAGTCTCACGTTCCACAAACGGTTGATTGAAACAGAGAATTTCCGCTAAATTCAGTATTCAAGGACGACCTAATTTCCTTCAGTGCCTTCAAACGGAATGGAAAATACTGGTTGAATGATCTTACTAGGTTCATAATAAATTAATCTATAAAATATTTATTAGCAGAGTTCATAAATGTCGCTCGTAAAAACCCTCTAATCCAATCGAATTTCCAATAATTACCTAGCAGGTACAGCTCTACAGGTAGATACTGTTAGTAATGGCATATTTTACGACACAAAAATCCGCAATTTGAACATGTAAGTGAAGTGATCTGTTATTTCATACATCAGGAACCGTAATTTTTTTGATAGGTAGGTATTGTATTCAGCGGTTAGAAGAAGTTTTACGAGGAACGTTTTTTAGATCCAGTCAATAAATTCAGCTCGATGAATTAACAAGCTGTGTTGCAAGTACCTCTTATTCTAAGACTTAATTTCGAACATTAATACAATCAAAGTCATAATTTCGACCACTCGTAAATCCTTTTTCAGGATTCTTAGACCAAGTTTTCCAAGTCACTTTTTTTGAAAATGGTTTCTTTAGCTGAAGATTCAAGTATCAAGCCATTAAAGTAGTTTGTAGCTTCTTAGAAGCTCTAATAGCTCCTCCCGATAAACAGAGTGTTTACACTCAAGGAATGACGAAGTTTGAGAGTCAATGCTTGGATGTTGAAATAACGTCATCCGAGCAGTACAATGAATTTGAATAGCTGATTTAACTTCATCCTAATTGCTCTCAGTAACCACAAGAGTATCAAATTTCATCGCCCTAAGATGAACGGGAGAGATGTGAGTTTCGTCAATCAAACAGCTAAACCGACTTCCTTTCAGTCATTTCCAGTGGTCCCGAGGATGATGTTTATCGAGTTTTAGAGTTTCCTTCATTGCTCAAAAAGGAGATTTGACTCGGTAAATACTACTTCAAGAAGTCCCCGTTAAATTGCAGCTATAAAGAACAGAAGAGGTATTTATTTGCTTCATAACTCCCACAGCTGATGTAATTTCCTCTTGGCCACTTCCAAGGTCTCCAAGAGTCTATCCACCCAATTCTGAGCCTTACGATGAAAGCGAGAACTTGGGAGATGGACTGATACACCGCAAAAGATGAGTTTATTCACTTCTCTCAAACACATCCGAGTTGTTGACAATAGTACCTATAATTTTTCGCTTTTTAGGACGTCCTAATGCGATTAATCTGGTATGAAGGAGGACAAGACTCAATAGGGAAAAAAATAACCACATACTAATCGGTTTATACCATAGGTGTATGTCTGTGTATGTGTGTGTGTGAGAGAAAATCTTGTGTACTCTGCCCAGGCATTAGTGTTCAACCGATTTTCGTTTTTTTTTTTTTTTTTGCTTCCTCACTACCGAAGGTAGGGAAGCTTTGTATTCGTGAAAGAAGTGAAAAAAAAAATGTCCTCCAAAATCAAAATTTCCACTTGCTTTTTGCGTTTTAGAGCTTCCCGAACAATTTTGGTTCCGTGTCTGCCTGTCTGTCTGTCTGTCGGTCTGTCTGTCTGTCGGTCTGTCTGTCTGTCGGTCTGTCTGTGGTCAATCCTTGTCCCGGGCAAAACTATACTAACCTGTGGTCCGATTTTGATGAAATTTTCAGAGATTGTGCGGGATAGGTCCTAGACGGTCCCCTATAAATTTCAGCACCTTCGGACCAATAGGAGCGAGTGCGCATGCGCAAACGTGAATTTCCTGGAACCTCGGTTTCTCGGTTTCTAATGAACCGATTTTGCTCAAATTTGGAGGTTAGTTAGGGACTAACTTCTAAGAGACACCCTATAAGTTTCAATCAAATTGGTCAAGCAATAGCTGCTGCGCATGCGCGAACTTTAAATTTATTGTTACAACCAAAACTCCGCAACTATTCAACCAATTTCGATGAAATTTTCAGTGGGTTGGGTCCTAGACGGTGGACCGCTAATATTTTGGTATTCAATAACTCTTTGAATCATAATTTTTTCGCCAACTGATTCTATACGTCCATGTTACAATGAGTGAGGAAGCTATACTGCCCACCCAACTTGGCAGACTTTTTTTTTTGTTCGTCGCGAAAATCTATCTTTATTGTGCACTACGTCGCCGGAATTTTGAATTTTGCCTTGAAAGAGGGGGCATGCGTTTTCGGCCACAATCAAGTGTGCTCTGCACTGGCCTCAATTTCCAACCGATTGGCGTGTTTCTTTTAGCGAATTTTCAAAGAAAATAAAGCTATTGCAATGGCCTCAAATTTTCAAAATGGGATAAATGTGTATATATATATAATATATATTTGGTGATGCAATACTGTTATTGGATATCGAGGTTCGGTCTGAATGAAGAAGACGACTGTTTCCCAACGTTTCAACGGTTTATGCCATCATTTTCAAGGGATCTATATTAATTGTACAAATAGGTATGTTAGCTATGACAATATGACGACAAAAAAAGAGGGTGGTATTAATTATATGGAATGAGAATTAATACTATGGTGGTATGACTATTTTAAATTGAACGTGTTTGTATGGTAGAATGGTAAGCTATTTTTACAGGGTAGGTAAGTAAGTATAAATTACTATCTTGAGTGCTGTAGCAGACAGAGGAGAAAGACTGTTGTTTTTTCCTTTATATCTACTGAACGACTGAAGGCTGAGGTGTCTGCTGTAAAGGGGTACTGTTAGGGAGGTATCAACTTATGACGAAAAACGGCGACCAATGGGGGGTGCGCCTGATTTTTTTTAAATTTTTAATCGAAAGTAGCCCTTATTCCGAGAATTTTGTCACCAGCCGTTCTCTTTTTGGATGAGTAGATCTTTTTCTATGATTTTTCAAAGTTTAGAATGTTTATGACGTCACGCGTCCCTCCCGCCTTGGCGGGACCCCCCAGCCCACTGTGACGTCATAAACATTCGAAACTTTGAAAAATCATAGAAAAAGGTCTTTTCACGCTAGAAGGCCACGGTTGGTGTCAAAATTCTCAGAATGAGGTCTAGTTTAGATTAAAAATAACGATAAATAGTTTTTCCGACCCAGGCGCACACCCCATTGAGACCCCCTTAAACGTGTTAGGATATATTCCTGCTAGGGTAGATAGATATGTTTATTTGGCGCCATTTTGTACACTTTTACAAGAAGATAATTCATGATGCGATGCGATTTGCTCAGATTTCCTACCCGACGTTAGGCTTGGCCCGCGTTGTAGGGTAGGATCTTTGCGAAATCGCTCCATCTCGGTTAATAAGTAAATTACTAAACAATACATGATAGGACGCTGTTTGATGATCTCTAATCCTATTCATATACGCTGTTTAATATCCTCTCGCATCTAAATGGATCTTGGTAGATTGTGCTAGGATAGATTACACTAAATCAGAAATGTTTCAATAGAATACATAGTAGGTAGGCAGGTACTCACCACCCATTTGTGGGTCAAACATTGCTTTCCTACTAACTGTTTCAGTGAACTTACAATCAGATGTCATAAAGAAGCATCTGTCGAGTGGATGTGGCGCATAGCATCTTCGTATCCGTACATGATAATTAGCAAAATTGAGGAATATTGCCAGATACTTAAAGTTACTGTTTTTGTAGACCAGTGCATCCTGTAGAATAACCATCATTAGTTAGTTCAGATATCGGCGGCTTCACTCCAAGACCTGAGCATTGTCCCTAAAACGAAATCCACAAGATTCTCTATTAACTTAACAGCGTCCTCTCCCAGCAAGGTCAATATCCTGCACCTTTCACTGTCAAATCTGCGCTGGCTGCTTCGAGACTTCCTCGTTCTCCGTCTAACTAGCCTCAGAAATCGCATGATTATTTCGAGTCGTGAGGTTTCGTCCTTGGTTGGGACGTTATGATAGTTTTTTTTCCAGCGTAGCTGATCGTAGGTACCTATTCTTGAAACACCTACCACACAGACAGCAAAACTATCCTTCGATCGAATCAACACGATAGACCTAGGTAGGAACCTACCATGTCATGGACACGATGTTACGCAAAAAAATATTTCCCAAGGTACGCATCAATATTTATGGCCCAATTACAGACAAAATATCAATGACATTTTTGGTTTCCAGTCAGCATTGACCAATGTGATTTTCCAAATTTTTCTATTCTTTTGCGTATCTTAGATTGACCATATTTGAATCGCTGAATGTTGATTTTTCAATTTTAAGGGGTGAAAATGAGGGCTGAAATTTTCAAAACGCCCTAGCTAATTGTCTTTTTATCATTTTAAAATAGTTTTGAATTTTTAGAATCGAATGAGGCCGGGTGGGGAGCACCCTACTGCGTAGTGCTCTGTAAGAGAGGAGACATTTGAACGGAGATTAGGCCTATTTTGCGGTTCACACTCGTGTTTCTGATGTATCATAAGTCTTATAGTCATAAGGTTCTTATAGGGACCGAACAGTGTGTCCTGCAGACCTCTGGGTGGTCTCATTTGGTTCTAAAAATTCAATACTATTTTAAATTGATGAAAAAATGAGCTAGAGCGTTTTCAAATTTTCAACCCTTATTTTTTTATCCAGAAGTGACTGAAATCAAAAGCTTCGGGGGAAAACTAGACCCTGAATGGAGCCCATATACCAAATTTCATCAAAATCGGTCCATGGTAACTGAGGAAAGTGCCGCGTACGGCAAAAGGCGGACGGACGTACATTTTTTTCTTTCGATTTTCGGATTCTACGTAGTGAGCTAAATTCGAACCGAATTCGATCGTCTTTCATTATGTTCGAATAGAATTTTATAACATTAATGCTCTTTTGCTTTCTTAACAACCAAGAATCAAATTTCGAACAAGTTTGGTATTCGAGCCACAGCAGTAGATACCCATAAGGTGCTACTATCTGGCAACGCTATCGGTCGAATCACATCCTCCCCCACCTGAGTAGCCTAGCCCTCTTTCTCTTCTTCTGATCTTCTCGTGTCCCACGAATCTCCTTGTGCGTTACCGCAATTTTATCCGAGAGTTTAGGCGAAATTAGTTGTCTAAAATCGATAATTTCCTCCTCTTTGACCGCTATTTCAAAGTCATTTTAAGTGGTTACCCACCAGTATTAAATTCAAACGTTATTTTCAACCATTTATACACGGATTGTGAACGTAGTCGAGTAACACGGTCGGTTTCCTCCTTCAACGGATCTTCCAGAACAGGAAAGACGCCCCCAGGCCTGGGGAAACACCACGGTGCATCGTCTGGTGAGTCATCAGCCCTTACATTTCATAATCCGTAATTCGCTATGCAGTCTGCTATTCGAATTATATTTCACCAGCCCCGCTTAGATTGACTTCTTTTCGGGAGATCGTCATCTGCACCGGATCGTTGTCAACTGCACTTTCGATCAACTGCACCCCTGCTTACAAACCTATCGACTGCACTTACGATTGACTGCACCGCTCTGCAATTCGCTCTGAATTTAATTTGTCTTACTAGGTGTTTAGCTACTACATGATATTTGCCTCTTCAATTTGATCCGGGGGGAAGTAGTGGGAGTCCAAACACCAGCTTCAACCATTCACCGACTTCGTTGTTTTGCTTCCGAGTCTACCAAGGTAGCGGAAGCTTTGTTTTCACTTTTCAAGGACGAAAAAAAAAGTTCTCCAAAATCAAAATTTCCACTCGCGTTTTGCGTTTTAGACCTTTCTGAACAATTTTGGTTCCGTGTCTGTCTGTCTGTCTGTGTGTCTGTCTGTCTGTGTGTCTGTCATGAATTCCTTGTAACGCGCATAACTATACGAAGTTATTGTCTGATTTCTATGAAATTTTCAGGGATTGTGCGGGTTGGTGTGTAGACGGTGCCCTATGAAAATCATCATCCCCGGACTGATAGAAGCGACTGCGCATGCGCAAACGTGAATTCCTTGTAACGGCCATAACTTCTACATTTTCGATCCGATTTCAATGAAATTTTCAGGGATGTTACAGATTACGTTTTAGATGGTCCCCTATGAAAATCATCACCTTCGGACTGATAGTAGCCACTGCGCATGCGCAAACGTGAATTTCCTTGTAACGTCCATAACTTCCACATTTTCCACCCGATTTCGATGAAATTTTCAGGGATTATGTGGATAAGGTTATAGATAGTCCCCTATGAAAATCATCATCCACGGACTGATAGAAGCGACTGCGCATGCGCAAACGTGAATTACTTGTAGCAGCCGTAACTTCAACTGTCCCCCAGGGGTCGCGGGTTCGAATCCCAGCCGAGGCTAAGTATTTTTTTGATCCAATCACATACATCTACTCACTTAATTTTTCATCCGAATTTGATGAAATTTTCTAGGATTGTCCAGATTAGCATGTAGATGGTCCCCTATGAGGGTAGTGGAAGGTACTTAGAGATTGGTGTTTTGAGATTAACTACTATGCATCGGATCATCTATATAATCGGGTTATGGATACGAGGAAGCTATGTGCCACACCCACTTGGCAGACGTTTTTTCCTTGTACTGCGCAGAGAGACCATATCGCTGTATTGCTCTCCACCATGACTGGGCGAGGTGAAATCTGCAACCAGTGATCTTCGCTTGTGGGAATACCGCCTTCACAGCAGCATGAATAGCCTCCTCAAAGTCGCATACGACGGCCTCAGGTGTAAATGAAAGACCCAACTCGCAGCTTTCTTTGATCGTCGCTTTAAACATGGTTTCGTAAGCCTTAGTCGTTTTATTTGCCAAGAGAGAATACACAACACGCTACAATAATCGTTAGGTAAATATCACCACTTCATTCAAACAATTAGAATGTGATACAACTTTGGACTTAGTCCGTCTGTCGGGAAGGGGGAGGGGACGAGCCAAAATATTACCATCAATATTAATACACATTGTCATCAATTATTATTACAGTAATATTATTATTTTTTTATTATAACAAATCGTTCACTATAGTTCATTATTAATAGTATCCTCCATTATTGATTATTATTGTTATTTGTTAGTGGTTTATAATAGGTAAGTATTTGTTCCGTAAAAGAATTTTCGATGCGGCCCACCAATTAAATTCGGCTATGAGCTCCGCTCGGTATTTTGATGCCCGCGATCCGAATCTTGCCAGCGCCGGCCAATCTTCTCCATCCAGCAGCTTTATCATTGCGGCCTACTCCAGCACCGCTGCTCCAAGGCGGCGTACCCTGAACTCTGCAAGAACTGGGCAGACTCCGAGGAAATGGGCCATATCCTCTCGCACTCCCACGTTACAAAGAGAGCACAAGGTGCTGGGGTCGTCTTGTAGATTCTATGGCTTGCTATTTAGGGAGAGAAGGGCAGAGATGGACGAATTATTATTCATAAATACGATTATGAATACAAATCATATCTGCGACTTTATGATTATGAATACGAATACAGGTATGAATATGAATACGAATACAATCGTATTCACACTTTGAATACGATTTTCCCCCGTATTCGTATTTTGAATACGATTTTATGATTTTAACACAGAATGTGTTTTTGCGACCTACCGAAAAAAAATCGTCACGAAAAAGCGACAGAAAAAACCGTTACGCGCCTTTTATAATGATTTTCACGTGCAACCAAGCCGTTGGTAAGGAAATAGAACTCCCGCAGTGTTCATTGCACAGAAATTGTTCACCATTCGTTGGAAAGCTCTCAATTTATATAGTATTTTTCTTGTAGTTACATATTTATTTATGTAACATTTATAGGGTTTTAGACCAAATTAAATGTCTAACAATTATTTATTTTATTATTGCCAAAGACTCCACATTTATTATTGTTGTTTTTTATTTAACGGATGACTAGCATCGCAAAAACACATTCTGTGTTCCTATGATTTCATACAGAGTATGGAAAAAGAAATAAACCGGGGGGTGCAGGGGGGCGGAGCCCCCCGCCGAGGCGCAAAGCGCCGAGTTTTCAATGATTTTCCTAAAAATTGAATTTTTTTTTTACGATTTTCCCTGAAAATCATACTTTTGACCTTTTCATGTCTTTGCCCTGGCACATAGCACAAAAAACTGTCACGAAATTGCGTAACGAAATTGTGTTACAGTGCCTTTATAATGATTTCCGCTTACAACGACCCCGTTGTTAGGTTTGTTCCTTTTCTACACTTTTTAATCCACAAAAATCGTTCACCACTCGTTGGAAAGCTCTCGATTTAACGAACATTTTCATGTTCTCCATAACATATTGACTATACGAATAGCGGAGCTATGGGCATAACTGTTCTCATATTTTGTTTACAAACTAATGATCGTGAGTGTAGACGATAATTAATCCGGAATCGTCTATTTTATTGAAATTAGGTACCTACCTCTTAATATTAATAATTGTGTCAATTTGTAACATAATATGTAACAACAGCAACGCATTGTGAGGTTTGAAAAATACAACAAATAGCTTGTTCGTTTCACTTTCTGACAACAACGGAGGGTGGGTTATAAAATCCTATAGTGAGGTAAAAAGCAATAGGTAAAGACATGAAAATGTCCCAATGCGTTGCAGACTCGTATGCAAGCGTTTTTTTTAAATGATTTTCTCCCGAATTCTCGACATATTTATCACCTAACATTGTCAAAATAATCAATCAAAATTCGAAACCCTCACAAATTCTTATCGGATTTTTCACGCGGAATCGAATAAGAAAAAAGAAATTAGAAAAAAAAATGAAAAAAAATGTTAAAAAATAAAATAAAAAATAATAAAAATGAAAAAAAAAATCCCGGAAATCCGGAAGTTTCCGGTAAAACTCATAATTTTTCTATGATTTTCAGTGCAAATTGGTTTTTTTTTTTAAATACGATTTTCAGCGGAAATGTCGTCGTATTTTCTATTCGGTTGGTCGTAGCGACCTGGGGTTGGTCTCATTCGATTCTGCGTGAAAAATCCGATAAGAATTTGTGAGCGTTTCGTATTTTGATTGATTATTTTGACAATGCTAGGTCATAAATAAGTCGAGAGTTCGGGAGAAAATCATAAAAATGTATGATTTTCAGTGAAAATCGTTTAAAAAATCGATTTTTAGGGAAATCATTGAAAAAATCATAAAATTGTATTCAAAATACGAATACGGGGGAAAATCATAGTCAAAGTGTGAATACGATTGTATTCGTATTCCTATTCATATTCATGCCTGTATTCGTACTCATAATCATAAAATCGCAGATATGATTTGTATTCATAATCGTATTTATGAATAAGAATTTGCCCATCTCTGGAGAAGGGACCCTCGAAACCTCACCAGCCACCGAACTACCTATAATGGATGTTCTTCCACCTTTCCAGCAAAGGCTGCCGGCACGATTTCCTTATTCAGTTTGCCATACAACCTGTTGCTTTTAAAAAGGAACGTTTTTCAGCTAAATTAACCTTAATGGTGCGTTGCTTTACTCCGGAATTAAAATTCGTTCAAAATAGTAAAATAAAACCACTTTACAGTTGAGCAGCCCTGAGGTTAGCTCGTTCAACGCGACCAATTACCCACAAAGTTTGACTGGTTGTGCACAATGAGAAAAACTTTTCATCGGTTGAATAAACAATAAATCCACAAATCTGATTTTTATTAGAAAAATTGTCTTTTTTTGTTTTTTTCAACCCGTTTCTTTTTCTTTTTCTTCCAGCCCGATTTTCCAAGAGGCACGCGGTCAAGGTCGCCTTTCTTGTTCGAGTGTTCTAATCGTTACGCTGAATCGAAGCTCGGGAGCTCTCGACCGAGGAAAGGAACTGGCCGGATTCAACGGTGAAGAATGGAGCTTTGAATCTTGATAACCCTTTGGCCGGTTTTTGACCGCTAATGAAACAGGTCGTCGCAATTTTCCACGATACTTGTGAATTCCAATTGGAGAGCTAGTTTCCAAAAAGCAACTGCTAAATACATCAGAACAACGGTTAATTTACCGTCAGACGGGGAGAGTTGGGAGCATTTTCACTACAATTTGCTCTGCCCAGCCTGGACTGAGTGTTGTAAAATAATAATGAAGGGTGTTTTGGAGAGATTGGACTTCAGGCTATCCCCCCATGGTATCAAAATTGAAATACCTCCACAGGGGAGGCTGTATATTGTTTTTCCATGGTAGGTCCCAGCTCTCCTCATTAGTGGGAACGTATTGACACTACTCACGCTTTCAGCTTCTTTTCAAGTCTAAATGTCATAGAAAAGACTTAAGACCATTCTGCAAGTTTAAAAAATAGAAAGTGAGTGGCACAGAGTAAAAACAAGAAGATGGAAAAGGCATGAATCGTTCAAAATAATCTGTTTTCCATAAAATTTGACTCATATTTCTGATCATAGTGGTTTCGAATGTAATGGTACAATTATATTGTGCAAAATCGTTGTATCACAAAAAGTCTTGGTTTCTCTAATGGTAAATAATTGTACACTTTTACACTAGGAATTATTACCAAGTAAACTGACTAAATCTTATGAACAAAACTCAACTTAATACTTATAAACTCTAGCACCGAGTAAACTGATTTTATTTTACCCGAACAAAATGAAAACTTATGACTTGAAAAACTCAAACACGTCCACCTTAAGAATTGAAATTAAAAAAAAGGAACTCATTGAAAGAATTGAACAATTGGAAAAAATGTTACAAAAAGTGTGATAAAACGCTGCAAATTATTACACAGAGGTTTATTATTTTTCTATAAAGATCTCTCGTCTGCAAAGGACACGGCTTTGCCATTGTTACCACCAACCAACATGAAGAAAAACATCGATCGCATTTCGGTCAGCTGAAATTTGAACGGAGTTAGACCTCTTTTGCGATTCACACTCGTGTTTCTGATTGATCGTAAGTCCAACCCTTAAATTCTCGTAGGGAACGAACGGTTTGTCCTATAGCGCTCCCGTGGTTTCAAAAATTCTCAAAATTCTATATTATCTTAAATTGAAGGAAAAACAATACCTACCTTTATATCGAAATTTTTTAAGCTTGTAGGGCGTTTTCAAAATTTCAAACCTTAGAAGTGACCTACATCAACCAAAATCTTCGGGGCACAACTAGACCCCAAATGGAGCCCATGTACCAAATTTCATCAAAATCGGTACATGGGAACTAAGGAAAGGGCCGCTTACGGCGGACGGACGGCCAAAGTTTTTTTCTTTCGATTTTTGGATTTTTGGATTTGGTCGATTCCAAAGGTTCATTATTGAAAATAATAAAGTAAAAATTGAATTATATACAAGTCTTTCTTATACAAGAAGATTGTCTTTACTTGTGCTTGAACGTTTGTCTCTTTTGGATGTTTGAGAACTTACAGATGTACTTCCTCGGGATCTAACAACCAGAAAAACAACAAAAAAAAAAAATAAAAAAATGTTGGTGGGTAAAAAACGCTGCAAATCATTGCTCAAAGGCTTCTTCACTCTTCAGATCACTGATCAGCTGAGTGAGCTCCGAAGCCATTTTCAATCCTATTGAATGGAAGTGCTCTTCCAAGCGTCTCCAGCATTCGAGGAAATCTTCTTCACTCCTCAGATCACTGATCAGCTGAGTGAGCTCCAAAGCCATTTTCAATCCTATTGAATGGAAGTGCTCTTCCAGGCGTCTCCAGCATTCGAGGAAATCTTCTTCACTCCTCAGATCACTGATCAGCTGAGTGAGCTCCAAAGCCATTTTCAATCCTATTGAATGGAAGTGCTCTTCCAGGCGTCTCCAGCATTCGAGGAAATCTTCTTCACTCCTCAGATCACTGATCAGCTGAGTGAGCTCCAAAGCCATTTTCAATCCTATTGAATGGAAGTGCTCTTCCAGGCGTCTCCAGCATTCGAGGAGGTCTTCTTCACTCTTCAGATCACTGATCAGCTGAGTGAGCTCCAAAGCCATTTTCAATCCTATTGAATGGAAGTGCTCTTCCAAGCGTCTCCAGCATTCGAGGAAATCTTCTTCACTCCTCAGATCACTGATCAGCTGAGTGAGCTCCAAAGCCATTTTCAATCCTATTGAATGGAAGTGCTCTTCCAGGCGTCTCCAGCATTCGAGGAAATCTTCTTCACTCCTCAGATCACTGATCAGCTGAGTGAGCTCCAAAGCCATTTTCAATCCTATTGAATGGAAGTGCTCTTCCAGGCGTCTCCAGCATTCAAGGAGATCTTCTTCACTCCTCAGATCACTGATCAGCTGAGTGAGCTCCAAAGCCATTTTCAATCCTATTGAATGGAAGTGCTCTTCCAGGCGTCTCCAGCATTCGAGGAAATCTTCTTCACTCCTCAGATCACTGATCAGCTGAGTGAGCTCCAAAGCCATTTTCAATCCTATTGAATGGAAGTGCTCTTCCAGGCGTCTCCAGCATTCGAGGAGGTCTTCTTCACTCTTCAGATCACTGATCAGCTAAGTGAGCTCCTAAGTCATTTTCAATCCTATTGAACGCAGGAAGCTGAAATTTGAGAGGGAAGGTCAAGGGAGAATACAGATGGTGGTAGGTGCTATTGATGGAGAACCAGTGATCTATACAGAAGGGTGATCTATACAGAAAAAACACAAACGGTGGATACAGCTTTCGTACAAGTACGCAACCACGAGAGACATTTTATGTCTTTGCGCCCCCTTTCCCCTTCATATGAAACCTCGTATTGTACTTTTGTTTGTGGAAATTTGATTGTGCTCGTTGATGGTTGCGATGTAATGTACGTAAACATTCATTTAAACAATCACGCTCATGCCGCAGCTTGTTGGCCACGCACAACGGAGAGTTTTACGTAATACGATTGGGCAATTTAAATGAATCGAATGTAGCTCCCCGCGTTCAACAGGAGAGAAAAAGGCTTTGGAGCTCACTCAGCTGATCAGTGACCACTCAGGCGCCTTCAGCATTCTCCATTGACCCTGCCTCTCAAATGTCAGCTTCCTACGTTCAACAGGAGAGGAAATGGCCTTGGAGCTCACTCAGCTGATCAGTGACCACTCAGGCGCCTTCAGCATTCTCCATTGACCCTGCCTCTCAAATGTCAGCTTCCTACGTTCAACAGGAGAGGAAATGGCCTTGGAGCTCACTCAGCTGATCAGTGACCACTCAGGCGCCTTCAGCATTCTCCATTGACCCTGCCTCTCAAATGTCAGCTTCCTGCGTTCAACAGGAGAGGAAATGGCCTTGGAGCTCACTCAGCTGATCAGTGACCACTCAGGCGCCTTCAGCATTCTCCATTGACCCTGCCTCTCAAATGTCAGCTTCCTGCGTTCAACAGGAGAGGAAATGGCCTTGGAGCTCACTCAGCTGATCAGTGACCACTCAGGCGCCTTCAGCATTCTCCATTGACCCTGCCTCTCAAATGTCAGCTTCCTGCGTTCAACAGGAGAGGAAATGGCCTTGGAGCTCACTCAGCTGATCAGTGACCACTCAGGCGCCTTCAGCATTCTCCATTGCCCTGCCTCCGTAACGCTGTTGGATGAAGATACCTATTTTCCTCTCACGATCATGTTGACATCTCATTTGTTGCTCACATCATACTCGTATGTGAGTGCGCATAATTCAGCTTTCCGTACAGGCGCATTCATATTAGGGACCGTGTACCATGATTAATAAATTGAGAGCTTTCCAATGAGTGGTGAACGATTTTTGTGGGGTGGAAAATGAGGAAGTTAGTTTTCCCTAGGAACGATTGGTTGTACGTGAAAATCATCAGAAAATTTCCGCGTGACGCTCCCCTCGTGACAGTGCCCCGTTACAATGCCCCGTCACAATGCCCCGTTACAATGCCCGCGTGACGATTTTTCATTTATGTGCCATAGTAAAGACATAAAATGTCAAAAGTCACAAATCGTCGTCTCAACTCTCCCCGTCGAACAAAACCGAGTGAACCGTCGACTGATGAGTGGAAACGACTTCAAATTTTCAGAATATTCCTCACAGACTAATCTAAAATACGCCTAGAAAACAAAAACTTATTATGGTAGATGATCGATGTCCACAGTGGAGATGGAAGTATGACTGGCTTCTACTGAGCGCCATAAACAACTGATAAAAACACTGGTTGAGGAAAGGGTGCAATTGGCTCACTTTGAACTGATAACTGTGATAACTATCATCGGGAAGGTACTAAAATTGAGAATCTAGAAGAACCAGGTTGCTAACTCGACATCAGCTCTCCTGGTGACCCTATTCATACTTTTTTGCGGGAAGTCACAACTATCCCTTCAAGTCCTAAACACTGTGAGTCTCCTCACCTGAAGGTACCCACTTTGTCCATTATTTTCTTGAACATCTGACCATTCAGGATTTCAATGAATTCAAATCCCTGAACTGAATACCAAGATACCTACCATCTAGCGCTAGATGGTAGACTTTGTAGACTCGGAAGCAAAATATACTATTAAAAAACCATCTTGCAAAAAACGGTCGAAAGATAGTTTTCTTTAGCGATTAGTTGATCCACTTAGGCCGTTGGAGCGTTTCCCGTTTCATTGAAAAGCGGTGTCCAAAAGTTCCCGTCCGATTCCCTCGTTCCGGACTGGACTGCCTTCACGCTTATTTGAGAGCTGAGCTGAACTCCGTTCGCTTCGGAAGGACTACAATAGATCGCCAGGCGGAAGACGTACAGCGCCCTTGGCCTGCTCAGGAAAAACTCGTCCTGTATTGATCAGTAGGATTACGATGAAAAGACATTTTCAAGGAGGTTCCAAGATTACAATAGATGAGGAGATAGGACAAACCTTCCTTAATCTGGTAATTGGTTACGATCCTGAGCCATAGCTATGTTACGAATTATTGATCTTTTTATTTTTTGTTGTATTTGTTTTATTTGTCTAGATTTATAGGTTTCAAAGGGCACAGATACACCGAGAGGAACGCCAATTTATCCATATGCATGCCATTAAAAGTGCTACGGAGTTACTCGATCTCGGCAGATGTACTCCGTGGTACATCCACACCGTGCTCGGCTTATAGGTAAACTGGTGCGTTTTATAAGGGCACTTCCTCTCATCCCTTCCTCTCACCACCACCTTCCTCATCTTCCCTCATCCCTAGGCGTTGGATAGTCCTGGGCACCCTCCCCATTAAAATCTGATTTATTAATTTGTAGGGGTTTTTTTTTTGTTTTATGGTATTTATTTATTTTATGGTGTTTTTATTTTTATAGTGATCCCTTTGAGGAAAGTTAAAAAAATAAATAAATAAAGTTGTTTACCTACTTGATATACGTAGTTATTTATACAGGGAGGAGCAACTCGAGTCCGCATAACTTCATGCGTCGATTCTACAACTAATTTGCAACAACTTTTGCCCCATAATAGCAGTTTTTCAATAACCCCCAAAAATTCGAGTTTTTTTCCCTTTTAAGATTTTTTTCGAGTTTCCGACCTTGTCTCAGTAGACCGGATGTATCCGGTTTATAGTATACTCTTAATTTATACTCATGATTTACTACCGAATTCAAATTCAATTATATCGTTGAAAAGAGAGTAAATGTTCCTATTTCTTTGATAATATCAAATATTATATTATAATATTTGATGCATTTAATCAGTCCTAGGTAATTAAAAAAAATGGCCAAAAAAAAAAAATTTTGAAAATTTTTTAAAATTTACTGTTTTTTTTTTTGCATTTTGTTTCCGTCTTTCGGCGGATACTCTTCGGTGAAAACTGCCTCAAACTGTTAGCTTTTCAACGGTCTAATCAACAAAAATTTTTTTCGAGGAAGTTTTGGGAGAAAAATGCAGTTGAGTGCAAAAAAAACGTGTGTTTTTCATGGAAAATCGAGGTTTTTGTAAAATTAGGACTTTCCCGAAACTTGAGGGTTAGGGTGGAGTTAGGGGTTGGTGATACTCCTCAACTTCTCCGACTCAGCAGACATTTTGTTCTTCAACAATGTTTTCCCACTTCTCGCACAAGCTCCAATATCGGCAAACACGTTTAATAATTATTAGTAAGTATTAATAGAGAATGGTGATGTCCTTCTTGACGTAAAAACAAAATTTCCCAGGTATGTACTCTCTGATTTGACGTATTAAACGTGTTTGCAATGAAACTCCTTAAGACGATATTCTGCAGAGTCGCAGAGGCTGAGGAGTACCGCCATTCGATTCAGCGAGAAAAATTACGTAGACCCCAACCTAACCCTCAAGTATGGAAAAAGTCATAATTTTACATAAAATCTCGATTATCCCTGTAAACACGGGGATTTTTTTTTTTTTGCACTCAAACGCATTTTTCTCCCAAAACTTCGTTTTAAAAATTTTTGTTGATTAGACCGTGTGAAAGCTGACAGTTTAAGGAAGTTTTCCCCGAAGAACAATGCGCCAAAAGACACCCAAAAAACCCGAAGAAGAAAAAAGTGATTTTAAGAAATTTTTTTCAAATGTTGAACTTTGGCCATTTTTTCGCCAATTATGAATTATTAAACCAAAGAATTAATTTAAACCAAATAATTAATTAAACCAAATATTATATCAAAGATATAGGCAATTATTTGCTCTTTCCAACGGTGTAATAGATTTCAATTTTCATGTAAATTAAGAGAGTTATATCCGTTTTACTGAGACAAGGTCGGAAAAAAATTTAAGCGTGAAAAAATTGAATTTTTGGGGGTTATTTAAAAACGGCTATTGGGAAAAAGGTGTTGTAAATTAGTTGTGAAATCGACCCCTGAAGTTATGCGGACTTAGATGGCGCCTGTCTCTATATCTACCTACCTGTGTATTATGTCGTAAATAAAATATGGAGTCAGAAAACGAAAAAGTGTTGTTTTACGTTTTATGACACATAGAAACTGAAAATCGAATTTGAAATATTCCATCCGCCTTATTTTTTGTTGAAATTATTTTTTATATGGGCTCCACGTGTAGCCCAGAGCATTTGGTTATTCTCAGTCACCTCCAAGGGATGACAAATAAGAGTTGAAATTTTCAAAACTTCCTAGTTAGAAAACTTTTGATATAAAGGTACCTACTGTTTTTGATCAATTCGAATTAGTATTGCATTTTTAGAATCGAATGAGACCACCCATATCTCTGTAGGATTAACTGGCTCTCTATAAGGGTTAGACGATTAATGAACGAGAAACTAGTGTGAATCGCAAATGGTGGAAATATGCAAAATCTCAGTTCAAATTTCACTAGATTTCAAAATACCCCAAAACAAGGTTGCTGAGTTTGGGGTGGGAAGGGACTACTTTTCGCTTCCAGGCCTTCCAACAGGTTGGCGAAACGAAAATTGTCCATCCAAATCAAAATACGTTGGTTTTGTGTTCAACAGGTAATGGGTGAAACTATAGAGAAACAGTCCTTCTTCTACAGAAAACGAGAAAAACGTCGAAAGACCTAAATTGTAAAAATTGACAAAATTAGAAACATGTTGGGTTTTGTACGGTTGGGGAGAGTGTATTTGTGTATCCTTCATATGATTTCCTCCTTAAATTGACTTCCAAAATCGAAGTAAAAGGTTTCCAGTCTTATTACACAATTAACAGTAAGAATCGAAGCTTGAAAGAAACAACGGGGAAGCGCATTCCATGAACTGAACCACGTTTCGGTTGCCAGATAACACATCTTCAGTCCTTCAAAGGGGAGACCTTGGTTGGCGTGACACCGAGATAACTCCCGTGCCACTTCTCATGTCATTGAAACAACCAGTGGTCACGCCCGGAGTTTCGTAGAGAATTATTTCCATTGTGATCGCTAGAAACACTCGATAGTTGCCTAATTAGACACCGAGATTGAACAGGTAATAAATCGGTAATTCAGTGACGATTCGTGAGATCTCAAGGTCTGAACTGATTCGGATTGCATCACTTACCATATCCAGTGCGGACTCGAAAACTCAGGAGGCTCCTGACAGGAGCAGTCTGTGGCGACACCACCATCGTCTTGTTCATATTGTCGAGTGAATCCTTGCCGTACGCATAACTGTTACTTCATCTTCGGATTTTGACGAAATTTTCAGGGCTTGACGTACATGGTCCCCTACAAATTTAATTTAAGTCTGAAGTTCTACGGTTTATTTTTACTTTGTATGGCAGAGAGGTCCTATTGGACAGAAGGAGCCACGTGGTAACCAGAATACGTGGTGAAAGGTAGGTACTAGTTGTTGTATGTCCTTTCGAGTAAAAAATAAAAAATAAAAACACGGCGAAGCTTAAGAGTAAGTTAGATTAGAACACCACTTGGTTCTCCATCAAGTTGTTTACCACTTAAGTGATACATACTCTCCCTTTCACTCAACGTGACAGACCAACACCCATTCACCACATGGTTCCTTCTTTTTCTGATCCCTTCATCTCCCCTTCACCCGGGTATTGTAAATAGGACCACTGACCTCTCAGTACCTACTCCTGCACCTCTAGTACTCTCACTTAGATCGAAAGCACTCGCCTCCAGTACTAAACTTCCAGGATACAACAGGTTATTCAATAAGTTAAGAAAAATTGAATTCTTATAACTAGAGGAACTAACCCCGCGCATTACGAAATGTTTATAACGGAGGCAGTGACTTTCTGGTGGCTTGTAATCAACAGGCCAAGAGAGAGGAGCCAGTGTCCTGAGGAAGGAAGATCCCCATTCTGCTCCAACCTCCATCATGCTCGTCTCATAGATTCTCTAATAAGAATAATTACTGCAGATTAACAAACTCTAATTGCGAGGAATCCATGGAAACCGTAATCTTTTTGAATCTTTGAGAATGGATGACAGTTCCATCTACCAATTTTGGCGGAGTTCGTTTAGAATTCCTAAACGTGGCTGGCCTATGACTAACCTTCCTATTTATAACAGTACATTTTGCTTCCGAGTCTACCAAGGTAGCGGAAGCTTTGTTTTCACTTTTCAAGGACGAAAAAAAAAAGTTCTCCAAAATCAAAATTTCCACTCGCGTTTTGCGTTTTAGACCTTTCTGAACAATTTTGGTTCCGTGTCTGTCTGTCTGTGTGTCTGTCTGTCTGTCCGTCTGTCTGTCTGTCTGTCTGTGTGTCTGTCATGAATTCCTTGTAACGCGCATAACTATACAAAGTTATTGTCCGATTTCTATGAAATTTTCAGGGATTGTGCGGGTTGGCGTGTAGACGGTCCCCTATGAAAATCATTATCCCCGGACTGATAGAAGCGACTGCGCATGCGCAAACGTGAATTCCTTGTAACGGCCATAACTTCTACATTTTCCATCCGCTTTCAATGAAATTTTCAGGGATGTTACACATTAGTATTTAGATGGTCCCCTATGAAAATCATCATCCCCGAACTGATAGAAGCGACTGCGCATGCGTTAAAGTGAATTTACTTGTAACGGCCATAACTTCCACATTTTCCACCCGATTTCGATGAAATTTTCAGGGATTATGTGGATTAGGTTGTAGATAGTCCCATATGAAAATCATCATCCCCGGACTGATAGAAGCCACTGCTCATGCGCAAACGTGAATTCCTTGTAACAGCCATAACTTCAACTGTCCCCCAGGGGTCCCGGGTTCGAATCCCAGCCGAGGCTAAGTATTTTTTTGATCCAATCACATACTACTCACTTAATCTACTCACTTGATCTACTCACTTAATTTTTCATCCGAATTTGATGAAATTTTCTAGGATTGTCCAGATTAGCGTGTAGATGGTCCCCTATGAGGGTAGTGGAAGGTACTTAGAGATTGGTGTTTTGAGATTAACTACTATGTTTTTCTTGTGAACTGGCATAAATGAGGAATTTCACCGAATTCTGTTTGCATTTTTCCTGAATAGTTAATGGTGTGGGATAGATGAAAATCGGGTTGATTTCGGAAAATAAGTCTCCTGTTATTTTTGGGAGACAATCAAAATTTATGATTATGAAGCGGGAACGCTCACTGATTGGCTGTTTGGATCGCCGTCTCCTCCCAGTGTTGCCTGATGGTACGACAAAATCGTGTTATCTAAGAGAAAATTTATCAAACAAAAACCAGGGGAAACCCAATTTTCCCCATCTTGCTTTTTCTATTTTTTTCTTCAGTTTTTCGATTCAATCTTTACTGGTTTTGTGAAATATTGCATCTGAGGACTATAGATTTCACGATCTCAGCGCTTCAAGCAGCCATAAATGAACTATTCCAGGATGACGTCATCCTCCCGGTTTTTTTAAACGTTCATATTTTCTACACTGTTTTATTTATTCGTAAATTAGGAAGTATGGGCTGAAAGTTTGCCGAAAGGAGTTTTTCGAGGTGCTGAATCCGATTTTGGGGTAAAAAATAGGAAATTCCGACATGGTGAAATGAAAAAAAAAAACCTCGCCACTCTTTGAAAACGTAGTTGATAACGGCGCAATACTTCAGATTCGTCAATTTGCAGTAACCAGTAAGAGTAATTCTTGTCAGTACTCAAAGAGGTAATGCCATCTGTTTCTTGATGTCTTATTGTGTTGAGGACCAGCTTTCCCTTATGTAACTATAACGATCCTCAATCTGAACAGGCAATTCGTACTTGGTCTCAACATAGGTAATAATTTCTTAGGTACTTCAATTCTGGTCATAGAAACACATTTCGCCTGTAGATACCTACCTAATCTATATTCTGTATTTACTTGTTAACCTTCCGGTACCCGCGCCATTTCGCTTTTCAATTCACACCGCGTGGCGGCACCCATGCCGCCCATGAAAATGAAGTTTTAACTGCCCAATGTCATTATTGTAAAGGTTGTTAACAGGCTGTGTCAATATGCTAGGTTAACCACCTGAATAAAACTTACTATAATTTTATAATATGTATGCTCATAAACCAAATAAATAGGTACCTACCAAAAATCATAAACAGCCAACTTTTTCCAATGAAATCGACATGATTGTTTCCTCAACCAAATTATCGTTATCGCAGTACAGATGGCCCATCTGAGATGGGTTCTATATTCATTAGCGCTCCCAGGGAGGGAGGAGGAAGCAAGTAAAAAAAGCCAATCAATTTTTTTATTCAAGAACTGTGCACTAGCCAGATTGCAACTGATAACGCTGGCGCGACGTTTGACTCGGCAAGGTGAAACCAGCGTGATCTCTGGATAAATATGGTAACAAACAAATAGCAGTAGATCCCGCCGTCCGGGGATCAAGAATGCGCGTGTAAATACGAAAACTAAGGTCGAGGCGGCACGGGTGCCGCCTACGCGAGTACCGGAAGGTTAAGTAATTTAATTTGTTCTTAAATACAGCATTTACAATTCTGTACTGATTTGCCCTATAACTAGTGATGGCAACAACATATCGATATTTTTGAAATATCGATATTTTGCTTCCGATATATCGATATATCGCCATCGAAAAATCGTGCTACGATATATCGGGAATATCGATATTTTTTAACCGATATATCGCCCTAGTAGATAATAACTGGTGAATGTCAGAAACTAACCTAAGTTAAGATTATGAAAACATTTTTCGGTTTTTTGGTCATACCTCCGTTGTTTTTTATCGAATATATTTTTTTCTTTTAAATTTATATTCTTAGTCTACTCAAATTCCCGGTAATTTAGAGTACCCACATAACGCATTTTGACCAAAACAATGTTTTTCCTATTTTTAGCCATTTTCCGGGCTTTTCCTACAATAAAACTATCATTTTCAGAATCAGCGTCAAATTTCGAGCATATTAGAAAAAAATCCCATTTTTCTTTACATGCGTGCACATGATATAATTACTCATTGTGAGAAACCATAAGAGATTTAAATAATATTTAAATAATAAAACAAACATAATTCGAAACCATATTTTTATGAAATAAATGTGTTATTGAATGAATTATGTTTGTTGTATGATCTTCCAATCATTTATTTAACCACCAGTTTCGACTTATATTTAGCAATATTTTAATATTGCTTATTTTTTTTGCAGTAGGCCTCTCTATTTTTATTGTGTTAAAGTAGTAAATAATTAAATAAATCAACTCAAATAAAGTGTGTTTTCACGGTAAAGCTAATGGGAGGATCAATATATTATATGTTCTGTGTTTTAAACCAAAGAAAACAAATTAAAATTATTATTTACAAGAACAAATATGGTTCGATATTTTAATCCCGATATATCGGATATATCGATATTTTTGCTCCCGATATATCGGTGCCATCGATATTTCCCTTCCGATATATCGCAAACCCGATATATCGATTTTTGTAAAACTTTTGCCATCACTACCTATAACATTTTACCTTTGTTACCATGATTTGGTGTACCTTACTGCATTTTGGAGCTTATCAGTTTTTTTGACCTATCAATTAGGGATAGGAACGCTACTATTAACACCAAAATTAAACCTCATTTCCTATTAACTTCAACCCATACCTGAAAATTCTTCAGAACAAGGTGGTATTGCGTTCCTACTTCGACTACGTGCTTACATTATAAATCTGCTCAAGAGGTTCCTACGAAGAGTTTCTTCGTGCATTCTCAGGTACCAACTAGCTTCTCAGATACCATTGACGCGATTCAGAAGGCAGACAACGAGACACAAAGGTAAAAGCTTGTCAATTGAATTACAACACTTCAACGAACAATCATAGAAAATTGTATTTAAGCACATTAGTTGTTGTTTTATACAAGAAAACATAAAATTATCAGGACAGTATGAACTAAAATAACTTAAAGTAAATCATCATTGTACCAAACGTAATGCTAATCAAGTTAGGGCATTTACTCCAAACGAATGCTAAAAAATATTGAGGTATTCTACTCAAATAAATATAGGTAGGTACACGTTTAGGACAAAATTAGAACACTACGTAACTACCTAAGTACAAACAAATATTACAAGCAGACAAAATGTGACTGGAACTCAACAGGAACTATACAAGAACAGAATTCAAAAACTTTTAAGTAAGTTTAACTTTTGATTAAAATTACCTACATTATTTATTAGAGTTAGTTTTTTAACAATAGTAGGTAAGTTAGCATTAGTATGAGAAAGCTTACATTATATCCTGTTACGTGCATTTTATTCTGTTAAGACACTAGGTAGTCATTTCTAAATTCTAAAGGCCATGTTTGTGCTGAGCTTTTGGGTCAGTTTCACGGAGGTACCTACTTTGCTTGAATTAAGGCGCATAATTTATAGGATTTGATGGGGAAAATAACGTGGCAACCATTTAAATTTACTGTGGATTGAGATAGCAAAGTAAAACTGGTAGATAAAAAAGGAGAAAAAAGTAGTGTACTTTCAGCCATCAATAACAAAAATGGCGCTTGTATCAGACAAATTAGAAGTGTCATGATGTTTTCCACAGACTGTTTATAAAAACTTGGATTTTCTGCCACCAGGGGCAAGTTTTAGGAGATTGTTAGTAATTGTTACATGACCTTATGGAAACATGTGTTACTCCTGAATCGACCAAATGGTACGTATTTGTCAATGTATTGCATAGGAGCATGTAGGGAGAGAAATTGGTGGAATGGCCTGAGTGCTGCCTGGCGACAATTAAATAAACCTTCCGGAGCTCAAAACCTACGTTATCTCTCTTATCAGTCCGCTGATGTGATGACAACTTGGTAATATCGTTGACACATTTTATCGAGAATTTTAGCAGTTTTGCCTTGGTGATTTTCTGCAGACAGCAAAACACAACCACGGAAAAGCAAAACAATGGTTCAGAAACAATGTTTGGGTAAGATCGAGTCTACCGAGTTGTAAACAAACGATGGAAGCTTGTTACGAAATTTATCAAAGTAGCTCTGTCCATAATCCGTAAACTCTCTAATATCCTATAAATTAGTTCGTTGAAATCTGTGAAGCTCACTCCCACCTCATCATTTTGTTCTACGGAACCTGGCTATAGGAATCGCCTACATCACATTGGGTGACTGATAAGAGAGATAACGCATGGTTTGAGCTGCAGAAATTTCATCTAATCGTCGCTTGGCAGCGCTCAGGCCGTTCCACCAATGTCTCTCCCTGGATGCTCCTGTATTGCATGATAGAAAATAAATAGCTAGCAGGTAGGATTTTGCGGACATTGGCGAATGTGGAGGAAGGTCGCATTTGTTCAGTAAACTTAGGCAGGTTTCACACTGGTTAGACATGAGAAATCAGACCAGTAGATACGCGACATGAAATTAGACAAGTCCTTTCACACACAAGAGACCTTTTCTATTTAGTCAAGTTAGCCATCTTGTCGATAGGTTATCACTCAAAATGAGTTCATCGTCAGATGACGAGTTATTAATTATTGTTTTGGTTGTAGGGAGGAGAAGAGTGCTTCTTGATACTCTACCCTACTGGCAAAATGCGGATGAACACAGCCCGTATGTGTTGTCAGAAGAACTTCTACCTCACCCATGGAAGTTACAAGCTCCGAGGTACGAGGAACAATACTCCGTTTATGGAAGCGAATTGGTGGACATAAACTGGAAATTGTAAATCACACAAACCGACTAGAGACGCATGTTTTGAGAGCCTGGAACCCAGTGAAGCCTGCCATTGCAGATTATACTAACCCACAATCCCATCAGATCTGCCCCGAATTCCAACCTGCCGGATCTCTTCGGACACTTGTTTCAAGAAGACATGAAGCACGTGTCTCTTCAGTGTGGAAGCTCTCAATCATTTCAATGGGTTGGATTTGGAAGAAGCGTGTCGTGTGTCTGATGTTTGATGTCTTGTGTCTAACGAGTGTGAAAGCCGCCTCAGATGAACCTCCAATCTCTCAAACGACCAGCCTAGGGCGCCCATTCTAGTCGACATGCATCGATCAAATTTTTGCAACAATCAAATAGACACAAGGAGAGAATATTGAGGAGTAGGACTAATGGAGGAAGGGATTCACCCCCCTTTTTTTCATGGGGGATTCACTCTAGAGCCCTCCACAATGTTACGTCCAAACTGAAACAGACGAGCACTAAGTATCTCCTACATTTTTTAATTTAGGCGCTTCATTTCCGAGTTATTTCACTTTTAAGATTTTTTCTCGAGTTTTCGACCTTAAGCCACTAAAACGTCCGTAACTTCCTTTGGAAACAGTGGAACATTACATTTTATTATACCGTTGGAAAGAGCGTTAAATTACCCATCTTCAGATACAAAATTATTCAACCACTTTTTGATGAGCAAAAAATTAGAATAAAAGAAAAATTTGTCAAACTTCGGAAATTTTAGGTTTTTTCAATTGTTTGATAGCACTATTAATCCTAATTATTTTCCCCATTGTAACCCTAAAAAGTGGCCAAATAGCTCATCTTTCCAACGGTCTATTAAAACAATTTTTACAACCGAATTTAGGTGAGAAATTCGTGGAGGATAATAATCAATAATAATTCAACCCCGGAATTTACGGTAGGAATTTCCAGGAGCGCTTATTTCGCAGGAAACGGCAACCAACATAAAACACGAAAAAATCTATCATTCCAACTACAGAATAACGATTAATCATAAAAATATTACAAACTCAGCACAACGGTAAAAACATTCCGATGACGTTCTTTAGCCACAAGCAAAAGCACAATTATTATAGGTGTTATAATTGGAGAAAAAAAAATGACTGGTAAATTTGAGCCACAATTATAGAAACTAACAGCAACCTTTCCGGAACGAAGTATGTACTGAAAAATATCATCAAGATGGTTAATTGTGTTTGAAAGGGTACTAAACCGATGTGTAAAGGGTACCGACCTTGTGATGAATGGGTACTAAACCGTAACTTCAAAAATTCTAGTGGGTGGAGAACAATAATCGACTAAACCATGAAAGACACAATTAGCGGAACAAAAGAAGTTATAAAGACTGGAAATTATTGCTATTGATTGACAGGTAGGTAGTAAGTGCATTATGAAGCGCATGGAAGTCATTTAAATTCGCGAAAACCCGCCGTAAAAGTTGGAGAGGTGAACCACAAATTTAAATGTAACTCTATTTTCATGAGAAAACTACCAGTTTGCAGCGCATAGGTAAATGCGAGATACTACCTACTTCTTTGGTGTAAAATGTACTTTAATGCAAAAATGATATGCCCAACTAATTTTTGCTTGAAGGCTACTATTGAAGGGTGATCTAAGCGATCTGGTATCTACGCATATTTTGAAAAGTGATGGATCAAGGAAAAAAGTCCATTCATGCAGCATGAATTAATGAGCGAATTTTCAAAGAAATCATTCAGTTTAAGGTGTGGTTAAGAAAAGGATCAATGGTGTTGCAATTTGTTGTAGAAAGTTTTTTTTTCGATTCTTGGTTTATATATATGTATATATATATATTTTTTTTTACTTGCTTTTACACCAATAATCGACGTCCCGGAAGACGTGAAATCACTGGGCTGAAAGCTGAATCTGGAAGCCCGAGAAGCGTTCTGATTGGGGAAGCTCCTGGACGTAGTTAAAGATGAATGCGACAGATCGCGTTCATGATCACTTGTTCCCAACCTCACACAACAAGTCACCTTGTTTATCACATATTTTTCTCCTTGGTGCGTTACCTGCTGCATCTAAGTAATTAATTTAATAACATTTAAATATATTCGCGATATGTACGAAAAAATCGTGCGATTTTCAATAATACACTGGGTTTTAAACGTTTCTATCGGTGGCAGTTGTCGATTAAATATTTGAATTTTTTTTTTTTTTTTTTTTTTTTTTTTTTTTTTTTTTTTTTTTCCCACATGAACTTATAGAGCACCCACACGGCTACTGCATTTCTGAGTACAACAAATATACGCGCGTATTCATTATATATATATATAGCTACAAACGTCTCTTAATTTTGGACAATTTTCATTTTTGAAAAATGCATTCATATCAGAAATTTTGTGCTGAATCCGAATATACCATAAATTACCATGATTTTCAATGTAAAAACCACAAAAAACGGGAAAACCCCATTTTTTTGGAGTTTTTTTGAATTTTGGACCACTTTGGATTGTCCAAAATTGCTGGTTAACGAACTTGACCTATGGTTTGTTGTTACAAACATTTTGGCAAAAACTAAAAAAAAATTTTTAAACAATTACTCAAGTTATCGTCCGGAATGACACATATAATATATGTATATATATTATATATACATATGATTTTTGGAAAAACTTCAGGGATTGTTTCAGAATGTTCCAAAACGGATTTCAGTGTGAAAATTTTTCGAAAAAGTCGATTCTAAAAATTTTGAGGCCATTGCAATAGCTTCATTTTCTTTGAAAATTCGCTAATAATACGCTGCAAAATATTGCTGGGTATGCTTTGAAGACGTTAGGAGTCCATATTCATGTTCTACTCGTCTCTACGAACTCATAGAGTACCCACACGGCTACTCCATTTCTGGGTACAACAAATATACGCGCGTATTCATTATATATATATATAGCTACAAACTTTTCTTAATTTTGGACAATTTTCATTTTTGAAAAATGCATTCATATCAGAAATTTTGTGCTGAATCCGAATATACCATAAATTACCATGATTTTCAATGTAAAAACCACAAAAAACGGGAAAAACCCATTTTTTTGGAGTTTTTTTGAATTTTGGACCACTTTGGATTGTCCAAAATTGCTGGTTAACGAACTTGACCTATGGTTTGTTGTTACAAACATTTTGGCAAAAACTAAAAAAAAATTTTTAAACAATTACTCAAGTTATCGTCCGGAATGACACATATATATATACATATGATTTTTGGAAAAACTTCAGGGATTGTTTCAGAATGTTCCAAAACGGATTTCAGTGTGAAAATTTTTCGAAAAAGTCGATTCTAAAAATTTTGAGGCCATTGCAATAGCTTCATTTTCTTTGAAAATTCGCTAATAATACGCTGCAAAATATTGCTGGGTATGCTTTGAAGACGTTAGGAGTCCATATTCATGTTCTACTCGTCTCTACGAACTCATAGAGTACCCACACGGCTACTCCATTTCTGGGTACAACAAATATACGCGCGTATTCATTATATATATATATAGCTACAAACTTTTCTTAATTTTGGACAATTTTCATTTTTGAAAAATGCATTCATATCAGAAATTTTGTGCTGAATCCGAATATACCATAAATTACCATGATTTTCAATGTAAAAACCACAAAAAACGGGAAAAACCCATTTTTTTGGAGTTTTTTTGAATTTTGGACCACTTTGGATTGTCCAAAATTGCTGGTTAACGAACTTGACCTATGGTTTGTTGTTACAAACATTTTGGCAAAAACTAAAAAAAAATTTTTAAACAATTACTCAAGTTATCGTCCGGAATGACACATATATATATACATATGATTTTTGGAAAAACTTCAGGGATTGTTTCAGAATGTTCCAAAACGGATTTCAGTGTGAAAATTTCTCGAAAAAGTCGATTCTAAAAATTTTGAGGCCATTGCAATAGCTTCATTTTCTTTGAAAATTCGCTAATAGGAATTATGATAGATCAAGATGAGATTTTTTCATGCTTCTGCTCACTTAAAAAACCATTAACAGGACGTTGGATTGGGCGTTTATTGGATCATTTTGCTCCTTCAATTTCTTCGAGAATTATGGAAGATTAATTAAGGACACAAAATACGAGGCTACGGTCCATAAAGCTGTCTATTGTTGTTTCGTTCAAATCAGCAAACAAAATAGGTTGAGCCGATTCAAACTCGAACGGTGGTTTAGTGAATATAGCTTCGGGTTCGCTCAAAATGCAAAAGTAATTGATGGCATAATTCCATCAAGCACGTACCTACCCTATAAGTCTAGGACGATAACAGTTGAGGCTGAACAAGAATGAAGAAGCTCCATCTCAAGTATGGTAAACCAGACGAAAGACCAACACCAAAGTGGAAGTCCGAAATCCACTCCATTCACTGGAAAAATACCAAGGCATCAACCTAGCACACTGACTCCCAGGAGCCTGTACTGGACACAAGCTCAGGAAGATCACAGTACAGGCTGAACAAACATGTACAAGAGGCATCTCAAGTCTTGCGAACAAGGCGTACGGCAAACACAATAATGGAAGTCTGAAACCCATTCCATTATCTGGAAACACACCAAGGCATCAAGCTCACAAAACCTAGAAGCCTAGGACGGAAATGGTTGAGGCTGAACAAGAATGGACAAGATGCGTCTCAAGTCTGGCAAATCAAGGCGTACGTCAAACACAATATGGAAGTCTGAAACCCACTATTCGCTGGAAACACAAGAAGGCATCAATCAAGCACACTGTCCCCCACGAGCCCGCACTGGACACAGGCTCAGGAACACCATAATGGAAGTCTGAAACCCTCTCCATTCGCTGGAGACTCACCAAGGCATCAACCAAGGAAACTCGCCCCCAGGAACCCGTACTGGACATAGGTTAAGGAAGTTCATAGTAGAGCCTCCACAAGCATGGACAAGAGGCAAATGGAACTTCAGTTGAGGTCAAGCAAATCACGTTCCCGTGAAGCCAACACCAAAATGACCAATAGGCCAGAAGGTCTGCAGTCCCCTTCACTCGTGGTACCAGTACTGGGACAAGGGATCAAGCACATCTACCCTAGAAGTCTAGGATGATAACGGTTGAGGCTGAACAGGAATGGACAAGATGCGTCTCAACCCTGGCAAAAGAAGACATAAGACCAACACCAAGATGTACGTCTGAAACCCATTCTGTTTGCTGGAAACACACCAAGGCATCAACCAAGCACACTAACCCCCACCAACCCGTACTGGACACAGCCTCACGATCACCATAACGGAAATCTGAAACCCTCTCCATTCGCTAGAAACACACCGAGGCATCAAGCACACCAACCCACAGAAGCCATTACTGGTCACAGATTTGGACAATAACTGGAGAGACCACACTTGGATTCTCAATCATGGCGCCTATTCTAATTACACAAAAAGGAACGGCAGAAACGCCAAATAGCCTGTGAGAGGGACAAAGTCTCTAGATCACCAGCCAGTACATGACAGACGGAACAAATAGCATGAATTGAAGTAGTGTTGATATTTTTTTTAAATATTAGCTGATCAGAAGAAATAATATATTATGTTGGTCAAACATCTAATAAATTGAGAGCCAAGAAGCAAAACTTGTTGGGTCCACTATTTCCCCATTTTCCAAAATTTCTCAATGAAAGCAAACTCTTGAATTCAATCCAGCTTCAGAACTTTCTTGCATAAAGGATAAACTCTGAAACCGACCCTCGGCTCATTGATTGAAATTAAGTTCCTCTATAAAACAGGAAAAACCCTTAAAAATGAATATCACAGCGAAATATCACTTGGAATGTATCAAGCCAAGTCAGTTTTCATTACTTGCTACACTACATGCGAAAATAAGAAAGTTTTTGGCCATTTTTAGGAGATGGATAAACACCCTAGGACAATATATAAATGGATTACGTTCAACATTTAACGTAATTAAACCTAAAAAGTACACAATAATAAGAAGTTCAATTGAAGTATTCAGATTAAGAATAACAAACAGTGATGTGTTTAGCGTAATAAATTATATTCATTACAAAAAATTTTGTGAGGAACAGCAGTGTTGTTACGAATTACAAGTTAACCTGCTTGAAATGAGTAATTTAGTGATTTTTACCAGTGATTTGAGTATCAATAACAAGAGTTGCCAATATTGATGTCATTAGGTACATTATACTATACGATAGGTTGGCATGTGTCGTGAAGGAGTTAAGCGCTTGACACTTAGAGAGTTTTTGCAGCCAACAGGCAACGTCAGCTCGATGAGCCCGGGAACGTCTATCTAGAGCGCGCAATCAGCTGGAAAAGATGTTGGTCCGTTGTCATTGGCGTGCCAAGTGACGCAAAGTGCTTTGTTTATGTTATTTTGCCTTGGTAACGGATGGCAAATGATGACAATTGACAATAAAAAAAAGTACTGTTATAAATAGAAAGGTTAGTCACGGGCCAGCCACGTTCAGGGATTCCAAACGGACTCCGGTCAACGTTTCGACAAGTTCACGGGTTCCGTGGATACTGCGCTTTCTGAAAAGGTTCCACGGGCACGTTGGTGGCCTGCAAAAACTCTCTATTGTTTTTCAATGAGAGATGGAAGTCACTCCAGCAAGATTATATCTTTTAATTCCACGTCGGAAAGATAGTTATAGAAGAGATAGGAAATAACTTAGGAAAAAACTTTCGACTAAATGTTTAACAACTCGTGTTTATACGAAATTAAGAGGGAAAAAACAACTGAAAGTAGCATAAAATTGGAAAAAATGCGAACAATGAAATTGGTGTAGGAGAACCTTGCGACTTGGAAATTAGAATGACGCCACAATACGCCACAGCCACTAATATCGGAGAAGCGACAGGCATGCGGGCTCGAGGCCGAATGGGGTTGAAGCCGCACGAAGCTGAAATCCTTATTTTTTCTCACTTAAAACTGTGATCCCGCGCAATTTTGAATATTTTTCTTTGAAGGCAAGAAACATGTGTACTTGGGAGTTACACTACAATGTTAAATGTCCAAAAGTGCCCTGAAGGATATAATTGGTCACCATTTTGACAAGTTCATGTGTTCCGTGGATACTGCTCTTTGTGAAAAGGTTCCACGGGCACGTTGGTGGCCAGCAAAAACTCTATTGTTTTTCAATGAGAGACGGAAGTCACTCCAGCAAGATTATATCTTATAATTCTGCGGCTAATAGTTATAGTAGAGATAGGTTGAAGGCTACTAGTGTCTAATGGTCCAAGATATTAGGCAATGAATTAAGGATTTGTGATACAGTGAAGTTAACACCAAAGTTGCATTCTTGACCAACTTCAACAACGCCGAAGGCGCGCAATGGAAGAGGCTCTCTTTTCAGTGTGTCGTAGAACGATTTTTTTTTTTTTTTTTGGATTTTCTAGTTTCCATAACTCCATTTTCAGTTTCGTAACTCTACTGTGTAACAATATAGGTTGAATTTCCATCTGTACAACAAATGAGAAATACACCTAATTGCTCATATTTGAGTCAGAGGCGGGTGTAACGACCCTACCCCTTCAAACCAGTGATTAGATTAATCAGCCGGCCTGAAGAGAATATCGATTCATATCTCTATGAATCGCTTATCCCCAAAGGCGTAGCTACAACAAATCGGGAACAAACCAAATCGGATTGTCCCTTTGTAAATGTAGGATCGTCACACTCCCCTCCCTAAAACATACTTCTGGGTTTCAAACAGAAGTATGTTTGAAAACAATTCAAAGGGACTGAAAAATAGTATGAAGCCCAGGAAAGGACATCTGGAAGCTTCGAGGGGGGAATCCCCTTCCATCATAATGGTACTATTGCAAAGAATGCCACGAATGGGCCATTTATAAATAAAAGAATAAATCAATGGAACTGAGGAGAAAGCAAACTAAATAAAGAATACGAATGACGGAACATTCAAGTGAAATTATTGAAAAGGCAAACTTAGAAAAGGCTTATATAAAAGAAAAACGAAATTGAAATTAATAAAATGCCAGATTGGCAAAGCCTAACAAGGGAACTCATCATAACGAAGATTTAAAGGAACTTTTTACCAGTCTACAATGGAATCGGTTAACACTCTCAACGCGGGCCCTCTCTCAAACATCGACTTTCCTTCAAGGGTCCGTGTATCATGAAATTCGTGAAAAAAGCTTCAGTGTGGGGTGAAACTGGTCTATTACTATCTCGACTGTCCACCAGAATGCGCCGGAAGCAAATCGGAAGTTTTGTTCCATGGTGGTGAGCTGTTTTTTGGGTGGCAGTGGCGACTCCCATTTCTTGGGAATTTCGCCCAGTTTTGATGTAATAATCATTTATTTTTTTCGTAATTATTTTTAGTATATTGTTGTAAGTTTCAAGGAAGAATAAAATGTGAAAACTGACGGGATGTGAGTATTGATATACCTACTTCATGAATCGATACTCAGGGGATCCCGACCTTGTTTTCTGTGTTTCAAATTTTACATTCGCGCAGTTTCCATTTCTGTGTTTCACATTTTACATTCGCATTTTACGTCGAGATTCACAGGAGGGATCGCTGGAAGGCAAGTAACTTTCTCGTTGACATTTTTTTTTTTTTTTTTTTTTTTTTTTTTTCTCTCAACATTTTGTACTCGCGAGATCTAAATGCAGTAAATATTTACGGTAGGTCTATTCGTCTATATTTGATGAAAACTTTATAATTTTTCATTATAATTTTGTGCTGAACGGATGATCTATTCAGAAGGGTTATCGGTTGAAAATAATAAACCTATGTGTAATAATTTGCAGCGTTTTTTACTCAAAGGTGCGCATTTTATTGGTGCTTCTAGGTACCTATCGTTACCTCTGTATGACAGTTCGATCTTTGTTGCCTTTTCTTAGTCATAGCTCATAGGATCCAACTGTGTTATTTTTTGCCGTTGTTCCTGAAAAATTGCTAGGTATATTTTGCTGAATGAGATATTATTGAGAATGGATAGAATACGTAGAATAATGTTCACTGTTACCTACCTAATATTTCATGGTAATAATTTATTTACACATAAAAACTTGAAAAATGAGACTGAAAATCTAACAATGTAACTGCTTTTTATGAATGTTGAAAATGTGATAATACGTCGAATTTGATAAAGTAGCAACCCTTTGATGGTTTATTTCTTTTTTTTTCAGTGGTACCTACCTACCTATTTCTAATAAAAATCTTGATTTTGTGATACTTAGCTGGTTGGTGTTGTTTATCGAACAATATACCCATCCCTATCGGTCTGTTTTCACATGATTTCAGCTGTAGGGGAGCGCATTGCGGGTACACTGATCCCACCCCACGTCGAGCGAGAGCGTTTGCACTGGCAAGGAGGGTCCCGTGTGGAGCGTCGGCGAGCCTCATGGCTCCCGCGTTGAGAGTGTTAAAGTAGCTCTGAGGATCCGTCCTCTTGTCAAAACTGAAATTGACGTTGGATGTAGACTCCCCAAAGAACCTCAAGTATCCATCGGAAAAAATAATCTTAGCTACACGTTTAATTATGTCTTCGATGAAAACGAAGGACAGGGAAAAGTGTACAACTTGGCCGTAAAGAACCTTATTGAAAACTTGTTCAAGGGTTATAACTTGACGATTCTCGCCTACGGCCAGACGGGCTCTGGGAAGACATACACGATGGGTACGAATTACAATGGAGAAGGAGAACTGGGAGTCATCCCTCGAGCTGTCTACGATATTTTTGACATCATTGAAAGCCGAAAGGAAGACACCACGTTCGGCGTAACTGTATCATTTCTGGAGCTGTACAACGAATCATTGTACGATCTTCTCACTGACAAGCCCAGAGAGCAGAGCATAGTTGACATACGAGAGATGAACAACGGCATCTGCATCCCAGGTTTGACTGAATTACAAGTGCAAAACGTCGACAATGCCCTCGCCATCCTCAAAGAGGGTTCCTCTGGTCGGGTGGTTGGAGCTACTGCTATGAATGCGGCGTCGTCCCGGTCCCATGCAGTTTTCACCATCAACATCAAAATCATGAACAAGACCAACCCGAAGGACGTGATAGCATCAAAGTTTCACCTGGTCGACCTTGCTGGGTCGGAAAGTTCCAAAAAGACCGGAGCGACAGGCGATCGGTTCAAAGAAGGTATAAATATAAACAAAGGATTGATGGTTTTAGGCAACGTCATTTCTCAACTTCGTGACGGTCAACACAGTTTCATCAACTACCAACATCACAACTGTCTCTTGTTTGAGGTCTTCAGACTTTCAACTACCTTTCTACTTTCCAGTCTACGTCAGATTCCTGACAATCCAAATAACATGACAGACCGACTAATTTACATCTTCAGGCCTCTGAAAATTGCTCTTTGTTTAAACTCCTTGCATGACATTCAGTTATATTAGAAATTAGGTTATTTCCAACGGAGTTATTTGAATGCGGAATACTTATAATAACAAAACGTTCAACTAAAAAATAAGGGAATAAGAAGACTGTTCGTACTTTCCAATTAATACGATTAAACCACGTTGCCAAAATTTATAACAATGAGTCCATTTTCATAGTACGTACCTTGCAGTTTCAAAAAATGTACAAATAAATGCACATCTCCTTAAAAATGGCCAACATCAAATATACAAATACATAAATTATTAAGTTTGTACACAAGCCTACTTACTAAAAGTAAGTAGCGCCCAAGCTCCGGAGTAAGTGGAATAATTCAGTACTTACTCGTACATGCAGAAAAGTAGTATAATTAGTTCATTCAACAATCCTGTAATGGACACAAGCCATCGCACTCACTGTTTCTGGATGAACCTTCAGCATTTTCAAACTGCCATCGCTAATTCGATATTTTTCGGGAGCCTTCTATATCGTAACCAGAACGGCATTCCTTAATGGTAGCGGTCTAATATCTTCTGGGTGGTAATTATGTACTCGCATTATCCCGCCATTTCATGAACTTGGGGTGAGTTACGCCATTTTCTCATTCATTATCCTGAATTCGTTTTTTTTTTGTTTTTTTCTTTTAATCACTCAGAAAAAATTGACATAAGAAAAGAATTTCAGCTAGACTGCAGGCTTTTATACGAATTTTATGAACCGTACTAATTCAAATTTTTTTTTAAACGTGTTCCACTTACCCCGTGCAGGATTCTAGCTAAACAAATGTTTATTTTTAGAATTAGGTTGCGAAATAAACCCCACTAGAACGAAATTTTATAGTCAGAATTGGCACTGAAGCGTCCAATAGGTAATAAATATAATTTAACAATAGATTATTCTGGGGCGAAAATAGACCAGAAAATGTTTTCGTATGAAAAGAGAGGGTTTTATACAGTCATAATAAAAACTACAAAAATTACTTACCAATCTAGGTTAAATCTAATTAAAACTCATGGGCATTTTAATAAGTACGAGGAGCGTTTAGGTACGTTGAAAAAAAAAAATTAATTACAACTTTCTAAGCGGCTGTACAAGA
This sequence comes from Apolygus lucorum, assembly GCA_009739505.2. Lineage (NCBI taxonomy): Eukaryota > Metazoa > Arthropoda > Insecta > Hemiptera > Miridae > Apolygus > Apolygus lucorum. Next base: position 5,474,430 of record CM019169.2, read on the forward strand.
AAATTTGAGCAAGTCAAATCACTATTGATATTGATTCGGTCTTAGTGGAAAAAAAGCGCGGTGTACAAAAATCGAGGCGAGTACAGGCGTGAGGCCCACATTGAACCAAGTCTCTAATGAGGTAAAAGAGATAATCTACGAGTAATATGATACAATCATTATTTACACATTTAGAGGTAGGTACCTGAATTGATTACGGTGCGTCCCAACTTCTTGTTAGGGTTCAATATTGCTCTTTCCTGCAAAAAAAAAAAAAAATCGGGACTATTAAGCATGTTTGGAAACGCATAAAGGAGGTGTGGTGTGGGCAAAGTGCCGCTAAGTTACGTGGTTTAGGAATCTCTGCAGGAGTACTCCGTGGAATCACTGCCCACATCTTGCTGGTGGTCATTCCAATGAGACACATTCCTACATGGCCTCTAGCAGGGTCGTACTCCCCACCATTTACCGTTTTAATTAATTTTAACATGGAACATGTTTTAGCCATAGGGTAACTACCCGAAAAACATTGAGCGCCCTATACACTATACGATTTGTCTGCAAGCCGTCGCCTCAACAGGCAAACGTCCAGCCAAAATCGCAGAGCAACATACACTGTCAGTCAACCTCCTGCTGGCGGATGTACGATGAAGTCCTCGCTTGCACACATGATACGAGGCGTGTCCAGAAAGTAAGTGTACTGAAGCTCTCGCGGCCGTAGGGAATTCTTTTTTGCTATGTAAGGCACACTGCCGTGTAGCGTGACTCTTCCCCTTCAAAACAAGACCAAAACGAGGTCGGTACGTTGAAAACTGTGGTCTCAGGAGCATTTCTCGTGAAAGATGTCGATCGACTCTGCCGCCAAGTGCGAAATCCGCGCGGTAATCCGTTACCTCGTTGTGAAGGAGAAATCTCCAATTGAGATTTTTAATGAGGTGAAGGCAATTTATGGTGAAGGACATATGAATCGTACGAGTGTGTACAAGTGGTGTAGGGAGTTTAAGAACGGTCGTACGAATGTGCATGACGATTTGAGGAGTGGGAGACCGTCGATTGTGACTGACGAACTTGTGGAAAAAATAGAGAATGCGGTCCGTGACGATCGCAGATTGACTCTGGACGAAATTTCTACGAAGTTCTACCTCTAAAGAGATTTTGGAACGGTATGAACTGGAGGGTGATGATTTTCTCAAGTGTATTGTTACTGGAGATGAAACTTTTTTCTTCTGATGATCTTTTCACTTCTCTAAAGACGCACTTGGGTGGAAAAAAAATTTCAACGGACGAGGAGGTGAAGAGGGAGGTCGACAAGTGGACGAAGGAGGTGGCGGCAGATTTCTACGAGGCATAAAAAAATTGATCCCCCGGCTAACCACCTGCATCAAGAGAAATGGCGACTACGTAGAAAAATAGCTTAGATGTATACCTATGTGACCACGTATTTATTTTTTTTTTTAATAAATATTTTTGAACCATAAAAAAATTGAGTACAATTACTTTCTGGACATGCCTCGTATATGTCCAGGGCCTGCAGGCAGACTGCCGGCCGCGAGTAGTGGACTGCAGGCGGCCCAAGGCCAAAAGTAGCGGTTGGACGGCAGGCCAACAACTGATAATGTGTGGCGGGGAGCCTTCTTGAGATCGTGGACTGAGTCCCATGCCTGTCGCCAATCTCACATCTGATCCTCGCCTGCCCTGCGGCCACACACCTTCTCGGACTGCAGTCCACAGCCTTCAGATTTAACTGGTAATGTGTGGGTAACCTTGATCTGGGCCTCACACCGGCCTGCAGACAAATCGTATAGTTTATTGGCGCCTTTACACTGGAGGGGAACACTGGGTGGTCACGCGCCATTTCAACACTCGGGTTTTCAAGACACGAAGCTCCGAGCTTTTCAATGCATTTTAGATAATTATTATGTTTCTAGGGATAATACAACTTTCGTATTATATCTACCTACGACTAAAGGTTCTGCACTAAATTTGGCTAAAACTTAGCCCGTTAAACAACATACTTACTTGTAAACTACGTTGACCGGGATTTCTCCATGTATTGCGAGATGCGCTTTGAAATTGCTTTTAACTTTGAATTTCTTGAAACACACTCTACATTCGAATCTGGGCTCCATTCCGCACTCGTACTTTCGGTGCGCATTTAGATTCTGCTTGTACTTGTAAGAACGGCCGCAGACGACGCAGAAGAATCTGGGCACTGCAACGAAGAAAATACAATTACTAGTAAATACAGAAGACTTTTCGTCTATGAAAGAGAAATATAAGGAGAAAATCGAAAACTACATTAGGAACTAATTTGAGAAAAATATAAATGAAATACCCTTTTGTTTAGAGTATTGATTCGTAACTTTTAACCCTTAACAGAAAAAAGGGAAGAAAAAGGTTCTAAATTTATGACAGGATTAAACTGGGTTTTTATTCATTATTATATCCACAGAAGCTTAATTAAATAATAATGAGATTACATACAAGAAATTATGAAAGTAAGTACCTAATGTAACTACAGCTTTTTGCATTTTGATAATAAATAAGTTGTTTGTACGATAAGATAGTAATGTACATAAGACGTAAATAATGTTTCACTAATTTCTGTAGATACAAGAGATGAGTATTCATAGAAGTGGACTCTAAATTTCAGAATAAATCATTTTAATCGATGAAGTCAGCAGACGAGATTTGATAAAGCAATTATTATAACTGAGTGTTATTTCCTCTCTTAGTTATTGACGAAAAGAAACAGGAATTATTTGAAAAAATGGGTTCAAAAATAAGGCCTGTTAGTTGGTTTAAGAACAACCACGTGACAAATGAAAGAATCACTGCATCCACTGAATTCAAAGAAGAATCCTTACACTTCTGAGACACTAGAATACTAAGTGCCTAATTAAAACTCAATAAACATAATGTTTTGTCTTACGTTTATTCCTCTTGAGCAGACAACATTAGGTTTCCAAGAATGGGAATAAGTAGAACTTTTGTAAAATGGTTTTCAATTCATGTTGGAAGATATTTTCAAGTTTTGTTACATAAAACATAGTCGTACTGTCATATTTTCAAGGGTTTTTTTTAATAATGTTCCTAAAATGTTTATGATTACTTGAACTCCCCCACGATTCATCCACAAAACAAGGTAATTAAAGTATTAATGTGGACAGAAAGTAAAGAACATTATCCAGAAACAATCCCCTGTAATTTTTCAGTACGATTCCAGTGTCTTTAGTGTTTAAAGGTTACTACTTGGCAAATAGGCAGTAGGTACTAAACTTCCCACTATAATTGTAAAGTAAGAATTCGTGCAAAAGTTCCCTGACAGCTAACTGAAGAAAAGGCAAGTAGTGAAGTTATGGAAAGTAGATTATAGAAAACTTCGGTATAGTTTGTGTTGGTCAATCTATTTCCAGAGGGGTATCGACGCTGTAGTTGTTTGTTTCTTTTGAAAAAAATTGGATTCAGAGACTTATTCCCATTTGCTACAAATGATAAAAGAATTTTCTATCATAAAATAATGAACAAGAGTTTCAATGAGTTTTGGAACAATTTCTCATAATAAAATAGTTAAACAAGATTTTCGCCATCGTAGGTACGAATTTGTTTTTAATCAACTACATTATACACATTTAAAATTTGGATTTCAAAATAAATTATCATATAATCAAGAAAAAACAATAATAATCTATGTACAATCTATTCTGAAGAGTATAATACATATTTTACTACAATGATAGCAGTAGGATGGGAGTCCGCTGTCTTTGGCCCATCCCTGTTTGATTGACCATAAATTGGTAATTTACCACAGTTCTAATAGAAAGTAGATAGACATAATTTGTAGGTACATTCATACGAGAGGACTTAACAGATAGCTACACATTTCCTACTAGTCGAACAGATAAGAGAGGACGTTGGAGTTAATTGAAATTTGTGCTATTGCAGCCTCTCCCTTAGCTGCAAGTATCTGCCTTGCCTAGAGATTTGAAGAGGATTTGCTCAGGATCATGAAATCAATCTTGCGATATAAACAAGGTTTTTAGAATCAAACAATCACGACATCAAATCAAAGATAGCTCAAGGTAAATCAAAGGTAGCCAATCACAACATCTCTCCCCCGTTAGGAAATCTTAGGTACTCCGTTACCTAGTCAGGGAGGTGAGGTACAGCTTTGGCCAGCGTTTTACAACCCAGTGAGAACGCTATATTTTTGACTGACTTCGGAGTTTTGTTGTTATTCCTTCTGAACAGGGGGGATCTGCGGACCTCAACGTTTGCCCGAATAGACAGTGGCTCGAGCAAAAATCATTAAGTAGCAATGAGTTTTATAACGAACTGATAAAAAATTATTGATATAAACGAGTCAAGGTCAAATCGATAGACATTCCAAGTGAATAGAGAGTTTTTGGCAACCACTAACAGGCCCATGGAACCTCTTCACAAAGCACGGTGATGATGAATTTGCCTCCTGACAATAGCGGGCGATGATGAAAGGGTGCCCCCAGACAGTCACCCGTTCCTAGAGGCCCACTGTCACGAGCGCCTCCCCCCCCCCTGTCTATAGTTAACAGGCTTCCTCCTTCAACTGGGTAGCATCCTCTGTTGCTCGCGCTAGTCTCCTCCTAACAGGGCCCGTGAGATTTTGGCACCAAAAACTCTCTATTGAGACACAGGGACTCCAGAATGAAGGTGATTGACTGTAAAGCCTACAAGTAGTTCCCACAGCCTGTGATTTGACGACCCTCGTCCAAAGTTTGGCAAAACTCTAATTGTCGAGACTCGGGGAACTTCGGAGTGAATCGACCTTTCTAAAGCCGGGGGACAGGCATAGAGCACCCAGCAGTGGAAAGTCGAGAGGCGAAAGTGAAATGAGTATTGCATAGTGCATCTGAGCAGTCGGTTTCTGCCAACAGACCCTTGCACTGTGCACCCAGGCGAAATATAAACACATATGCAACTTCTCTATCATTCCAATGAAACAAAATCGGCAGAAGTTACGAAGCCATGAGTAAGGTTGGTCAAGGTTGTGTAGCGGAATATAGAATCATGAAAATATACATGGTTGGACACGGATCGCGTCTATGTCACGCAAATCCCAGGGTCCCTGGGGCTGGCCGCGTCTATGTGACGCAAATACCTCTCGCAAAACAGGTTCAAGAATATCTGCTCCTGTTCTGTCGTTCTCAGTTTCCGCTCTTTTCTAGTTTTTTTCGTGATAGATGAACATATTATGAGTCGAATGGTTCAATCCAGAGCTGAATTGGTCGAGGTTGAAGGTAATTGAGCAGTTATCAAAGTGACACCTTATCTTTGTGCGCTCCTCCGGTAATTTCGCTATGTTTTTACATTTTTCATTCATTTTTACGGAATAATTCACTCTTTTTAAGGTTGATCGACATTGTTTAATTGTTGGTTGTGTCAATAATCAGCTCAATCCTTTCATAAGTTTCATACTTTCAGTTCGTTATCGTAAAAAAGACCCAGTGGTTCGACTCCGATTTTTTTTGTGTTTGACTCGGTTTGTTCTGTTTTGAATCTTTGCCAGACAACTCTAAAAAGCTCCCAAAAGAGAAGACTCGTTCTCTTTCCAGGTATGTAATAACTAGGTATTATATCGTCGTACATGATTGATTCCTACCTATTTCTATGCACCATCAACCTATCCCCCTTGCAAAGGCCGCCAGAATTCGCGTCCTGTGGACGGGCGGCCTAAGCCAACCCACTCACATAGGGGTTGATTTCCCATTCAAACTGGAGCAACTTTACACTACTGCTGGCCACATCACGTTGATGCCGAGAATAAATTCTCAGAATTCTCAACTTTTTTTTAAGTCAAAATTTTTGGAAAAATATACTTTTTAATATATGTTGCTGCTATAGCGTTTTGGCGAGAAAAAAATTTCTCCCCCACAGGGGACCAACACGTTTTTTTTTCCCGCGTTCAACGTGTTAAGCTAACATGACCACTCCCATGAGCTAGTCACTGATTACAAAGATCAAAGGAACACAGTAGGCCAGGTAGACACAAGGGACGAGCGTGGGTTAGAAAATCAATTGATAGGGACTCCAGAAGACAGTCCACAATACAATCCTCAGTCTGTAAAAGTGGGAGGGAAAATTAGAGGGTTTTTCTTTCCGAATCCAGGCGTACTATGCAAGAACCCCGTCAGGGGGTCATCTGATCTCCTGGGTGCACTGTGAAATCGGGTGCAGTGTGAAAAAGACGCGGCTGGGTGCACTGTGCAATACTTTTTGGTGTACGGGTGCAACACTATGCAAGAACAGCTTCAAAGCCTTGTTGCTCAACGGATGGCAAGCCTATTCGGTTTGAGTATAATGTTCTGACGACCTGCTGTACTCTGTATACAGGGTGTCCCAAGTTGGGAGAACAATACTTCAGGATTCGACTCTACAACTAATTGTCATCAACTCTTCCCTCTTAGCACTTTTTATTTAACTCACTCAAAATGGCACATTTTTATTTTGAATTTTTTTTTTCTCAAGTTTTCGACCATGTGGCACTAAAATGGCAATAACTTCCTTATTTCCCGTGCAAAGTTTCCCAAATTTCCCAAATGAAGAGTCCTTGACCATTCAAGAAAAACTGTCTTTCTTCCTCAAACTTAAAAATTTGTCAATTTCTGTTTTTTTTTCCAAACATTTTTAATGATTTTTCCCTGCTAAAACAAGGTTTTCTCCAGAGACACTCAAAAGCTTAAAACATGTTCCATATCATCAGTTTTCCAACACTAACCAATTTCTTACATTTACTATGAAATTTGAGGGAGAAATTGGTGTTTGAAAACGAGAAAATGTGAGTTTTTTCAAGAAAGAATCCGAGATTGGAGTAAGGGAGACGCTATGAACTGCTCCGCCACCCCCTCCTCACTCGAAGTCTCTTGCCGGAATGCTCGATTCGTTGGAAAAAAAAACTCACGTCTTGCAAAAAAGTGATGTGAATAAGAAGTGTTCTGAATATTTAATTGGTGCACTTTGGAGTGGACAATGAAGTGAGTTTTTAGATCTGTACGAGGGAGATCTTGTATCTGAAACCCTCGAAATGCTGACCCCAAAGACAGAAACAAAGTGCGTTATGCTTAGAAGCGCATCTAAGATCACATGAGAGTTCAAAAGTTCTTTCAATGAGCCGAAAAGGAAATTTGATGCCGACTTACAGGAAGAAATATTTACTGATGTCCTGCAAAACCAGATGATTTGCAGGTGCTCGAGATTCGACTAAACACTAGCCTTTCTACGCCATGGGAACTGCTCGAGCTTGATATGCCATCACAGACATTAACAGACCACAAGTCTGTGAGTACCCTCGCCATATGACGGGCCGTGGGAACTAGGCGTCAGGTCCTTTCACAACATGAAGTTAATATCATTTACCATCTAATGACTCAGAAGTGGATTCCATTCACTTTCTCTAACCTGCTAGATAATTAACACCAACTCACTCCTAACTTGAGTCCGTTCATGATGAAACACCAAAAGGCGATGAAGTACCGAAAGATACTTGAAGGAACAACTTACCTACTCATGCAACATTGAAATCAAAGACAAGTTTGAAGTTTATAGTAACATTCTTGTTCTGAACTTGACACAAAAACCCGTTTCTTTTGCCCCAAGTCTTGACACACTATATTATGTCAGGAGTGACTTCAACATTCGTTAGATGACCAGAAGACACTCTTGAAGAAGTCTTCGGACATTGAGAGTTTCCAGAAACGAAATACGCACTCTCGGACAGAATTTCAGATTCCGTCTTCTTGACTCCATTGTGAACTTTTTGCAGGTGCCGCCCCAGGTTTCTGGAATGGTAGAATCTCTTGTGGCAGATGTCGCAAGAAAAAAGGGGCTCATTGCTACATTCGCGCAAATGCGCCTTGAGATGATGGATGTGTTTGTAGCTCCGACCACAGTTTGAGCATTCGTGACGCTCCAAGTTCAAATCAACGTTTGAGTCCACTCCTTGCAACGAGTCCTCCTCTTGTGAGTGCATAGGTTTAGGTTTTAATTTTACAGGTACAATCTTGAACTTGGTCGGGTCTTCCTGAAGTGGCACTTTCACCAATTTGATCTTCGCCAGCGGATTTGCTTCGGAGTTTTTGCTTTTTGGCTCCAAATTCTTCTTCAAACCAGGAACCAATGCGCCGTAAGGCAGGTCTTCTCCCAATCGATTTTCCACCATCGAACTCCCTGAATAAAAGAAAATTTCAAATTAAAAACGCCGTACAAACCATACATTGTAACATTTAAAGAGGAGTGAGGCTACAACACTTAGGGAGGACTATCCACGATTAAGAAAAATGTAGTAACTGTTTTTGAATGAAAGTGAATCGATTCTAAGACTTGAATTCTTACACAAATCGAACTCGCCTACGATAAGTAGTTTTCTTCAAATATATAATTCTTAAAAGTGTGTTGAAACAGTGACGTCTCACTATGCCAGATACTAATATGAAAGATCAAGCCATTAGTATAGTCTTCATGGATGCTATAAGGTGTCACTCATTCGGATCTGGAACACTAGGGCTTCCTTGCGGTATTGTAACTTACTCCGAAATTTTCCCTTATTAAATAACTTCCCCCCCTTAGAACGTCCATTCATCATATTTTCGACTTTTTCATGCATAGATTACTCTTCTTCAAATATAAAAGAGCAGAATGATGGCTTATCTATACAGAAAAAATTTATCTCAATCATTTCATTCGTAATAGCAAATCATAAAAGGCACCAGGATGCACAAGTGTTCCAGGAGAATCTGAGTGACCGATTCCTAGATAACAATGTTACAGTTCACATTCCTCAAGGTGCGCCAAAGTCTTCAGCACTAAATTGGAAAAACGGTGAGGAGAAAGCAACTCATCATATAAAGATGCAATTGGTGTTAAAACATGGGAATACAGTCCACTTTCAGTTTAAAATATGAATACACATGAAATCCCTCAATGTTTTTACCAAAATTGTTTACCAAAAAATTCATACTTCCGAAGATCTGACCAATATTGAGTTTCATCATTGATCAATCCCTTTCCATACAAAAAGCCTTGTAACCTTATTTCAAAGAAAAAATTGAGATTTCAAAAATGCCGAAATAATTATGTACACAACTACAACAGTATACGGATATTAAGGAAGGGCGAAGGTAAGGAAACTACCGACTCTCAATAAAATATGACTGTAATATAAAAATATAATAGATCATAGAGATATCAGACAACAATTAAATAAGTGTACAAATCACACTTGAGTAACCAAATTTAGCACCTAAGTAGATAATCTAGCTTTGAACGTAATACATTCAAACATTTTTCAATGAAATTTGGAAAATAACCTGCACGACAAACCTTCAGTTCAGTCCCTATCAGATAAATTAAAATTAGAGTAGATATTTTCAAAAAACAAATGAATACATTATCATCAAGACAGCTACAACCTAGGAGCGAAATACTTTGAACTAATACAATATATTGAGTCATCAATGATGCTTCTTAAGCCAGGGCCACACTTGCAACATTCGGCCTCTCCGAACCTGCTCTGCTCTTCTATCCCGAATATCGCAGTGCTCAGAACTTCACTCCGCCCATACAAAGCTCACCCCACTCCGAACATTTATTTGATGCAAGATGAAAAACCGCCAATGGAGCGATCAGATCCTTTGAAGTTATGCTGCTCTGAACCCGCTATAGGATTGGAGCAATGTTCAGAGCGGCCAAATGTTGCATGTGAGGATGTGGCTTTAAAGTAAGGAAAAATAGCGTTGGTCCCAATTTTTTACGCTGCATTTTGGGGAAATGAAGAGGGGTGTAACCTTTTCGTGAAACACCCTGTATACTACTACACCTACCAATAATACCCAGAATATTGTTTGGTCGGAAAAAAATGGAGACAGGATTATATAAAAACGTGTAAAAATATATTTTTGAGGATTTGTGAGGGTGAGGTCACGAGTAAGATCGCTTTCTTCTAGAAGAATGATGCAATTAGGATTGCAAATAACTGAAGGTTGAATGTGAATAGTCGTTTAGAATTCCTCAGAATGGAACCAACTGAGTTGGTTCATAACTCAGATTAAATTTACCAAATTTTATTGTTACCAAATTTTGGTAACAGCGTTTTCCAAAATCTCAGAAAGAAATCAACAACATATAACTTTAATTTTATGCGTTCTACTACAGATATTGCATTCTCTCAAAGTAGGAAATGACGCAGAATTATTTAAATTTGAGAGGAAAAGAAGGCAATTCCAAAAAAATTATCACCTGATTTACAAACTTTAAATAACTTTGATGCTTGATCACTCAAAACTAGGCACTTCAGCAAAACGAAAATAGTGGCGAACTTCTAAGTCAAGGTCTCCCAGTGTCAGGTTATGATAACAGAATCCACAGAGCGTCCCGTTTCCATGGTAACAGTCACAGTCCCGTAGTAAAAAGGAGTGGGGAGGTTAGCACCAACTCTAGTTTTCCGTAGCTTCACGTTCATGGAAGCTCGCAACCGTGTGAAGCAAAAACTCTCTAATAGTATCAACCGGCTGGAGTAAAAAAAATAAAAATTGCAGTGAATTCATTGGATATTGAATTATAGTTTTTCACAGCAAATATCAACTTTTTCTTTACCTCGTCAACGGATTGTGAATGGGGTCCACTGGATTATCAACTCCTTCTTTGCCGAGGTTTTGGTAAATTTATTACCTTCTTCAGGGCTCTTCGGATGGTTTGGTTTTGGAGTCCTGAAGAAGGTAGTAAATTTACCGAAAACTCAGCAAAGAAGGAGTTTATGATCCAGTGGACCCCATTCCCAATCCGTTGACATAGTATAGTTTTTCATTCGAGATGGTTTACCTACTTGAGATTTGGGAGGCTGATTTCAGTTATTGGTATGGTAGGTATCTCAAAATATAGCTATTGGATGAAACTTCGTTCTGGAGTAGGTACTTTTTACATCATTCCAATTTTCAATAACTAATTAGGCACAAAAAGTATGGAAAAAATTACCCTTCATAAAGGTATTGAAACACACAGTTTTTATAATTTTCTGATATTTACACCTACACAAAATATAAATAACAACGACGTCGAAAACGATAAGTTTTCACATTCTCAAATTAACCGTTAAGGAGTCATTTTTCCTCTCCTTTGAATACTAATACAATAACGAAGACTAGATCAGTGCCTATTGACAACCAGCTACTGACACGTTACTAGAAATCATCAAGATAATGCAAGTAAGTACATTTTCTACTGAAGAACAATGACAACGAAAGGTACCTTTCATTTTAGAGCGCTTAGATATTATATGAAAACAAATATAGCCGTATGCATAGGTTATCTATGTTTTATAAAAATGTAGTTTGAAGAATTCGATTAAATACGACGAAGGCTTTCAATACAAATAAGGTACGATTTGAAGGTGAACAGAAAGATTGGTCACGAGATGATAAATATATAATATTAATGGACAATTATCACGGTTTTTTAACTTAATTTTCTTAACGTTTTTGGAATAGTGGTGATGTTGAATGAACTTGAGCTAGATTAGTATGTAGCTCATTGTAGCCATATATGACCACTACGATAAAAGCAGCAACCCGTTATTGGCTGGTTGATGAACCCATGGAAGTAGGAGTTGAATGGAAGCCCATAAATTCTGAGGCCACTTTGCAGAATGAGGAAAGCTACTCAGGAGGGTTAGCTCTAGGTTTCCATGGTGTACTCTGTAGCAGCCATATCACGCATAAGGAGAAGGACAGACCATCTAATCAGTCTAAACTACTGCAGCGCTGCACTGAGTTCTGAAAACTGCCGTGTCTGACAGTGGAAGGCCATTCTATGACCACTTTGTACAGCCATGAAAGTAGGTTAGGAGAGTTAGCGAACTCCTGGCCTCTTACATACTCTTCAGTGCCACTACTTGAGAAAAATAGTAGGCAGTCTAATCTGTCACCTAACTCCAGACATTCTGTGACCTCTTTGCAGATTGGTGTAAGCTATTTTAGGAGGGCTAGGTTCCAACCAGTTAGCAAACGCCTGACCTCCTTGTGTAGGAACTCTTCAGTGCCAATGATCTTGAGGAAAGAGTATGCAATCTAATCTCTCTATGCCACTGCAACACGGAGTTCTGAAAATAGCCGAGCAGACATCTAGAAAATGGAGGGTCACTCAATTCAATCTCTACTTCAATGACACCTCTACACACATTCCTGGTGCAATGGGTTCATAGATAAGGAGCACAGAGTCCACACACATTCCATGATGAATAACGAACAATGTTACTGCCGTACAGTTATTGCTTCTTCAAAAGTAAACATTTCAGCCAACTGTCATCTGGACTAGTACCAACCTCACCTCATTCCATGAAGGCCAACACACACTAGAGGCAGGCCGCATCGCATCACAACTGAGGGAAAAAACGCCTTGAGAAATAAGCTCCACCCCAACTGCAGTGTGCGCACCACCGTTTAAATTGAACTTATCCAGGCGGATTTTTGCATGTAATGAGCAGGGCCTTAGAATATTCCCCAAGAATTTTAAATATTGATCAACTAAGGCACAGCTTTGACTTATAGTAGATTTCATCATTTTAATTTTTCTAATAATTAGTAGATTTAATAACTCTAATTTTTCATTGCATGAAAAAGTTAGACAAATGAGAGGAAGAGCATAAAATCAAAGTTTCCGTGTCTGGACACACTGTGATGATGCTTCCCACTGAACAAGATTTATAGCTCAGTAAACCGTGTGTTCAACTTGAAGAATGAACTAGGCGATATCCATAGAGGAGGTGGCAACTCGCGCTGGTGGTAAAAGTAGTTTCTTGTATGTCCAATTGAGTGCTCTGATGAAAATTACCTTGGAGAGATCACATCAACTTTTTTCGAGTGTCATTGATAATTTTCAACATTAATTAAGTGAGTTGTTGAGTTGGATGATATTATGTCTTAGAGGCGTCTGGATCTCCAGCGGCTCGTCCTCGACACAAGCGCTCACAGCGGCCTTCCTGCTAACTCTATCTCCTCCGTTTCCATGGACCTAGTATCCTACTAGAGTTGAGCATAAAATGCTGCTAATGAGGGAAAATCAGTCATACTCGGGAAACTTAGCTAGTGGATTATCACTTTCCACTTATTTGTAGGTTTTTATTTAGTTATTATTTAGGCTGTTATTATTTTATTTAGGCTGTTATTTGTTAGGCTGAAACCATTGAAAACAGTCCCGGATCATCACCTGGCAAGCTGTAGGTACTTTAGTGGGGGAAACGGCACTTAGCGTTCAAAAACCTCAATCTTCTGAACGGCCCACTGCTCTAGGTTCGTTTTCGTTGATTGATACTGTTAATTGATAAATCCATTCAACCCTAATTGGCAGCGTTTTCTCAACCGTGATGATGATGATAATAATAGGTAGGCAGGTACCTAATAATAATAATAGACGGTGCATGATGAACTTCGGTGAGGTCGCATCAATGAACGGAGGTAGGTAGTCCAGGTCAATACAAAACCTTTTTCTTTCTAAGTACCTACCTAAAAAAAATAGGTAATAGTTTTTACAAGACAAGCTTCATTCTCCGGTAACCGAAGGCACTTGTAGCGAATTTTCAAAAAAAAAAAATAAAGCTATTGCAATCGTCTAAAAAAAAAACGGGGTGAAGTTAGCAATAGATTCTAGCAACAGAAAAAATCGATGGGGAACCTAGCAATAGATTCTGGCAATAACTTTTTTTCTTTTCGGATGGATTGCTTTTATGAAAAACATTTTTTTACGTTCAATATGAATCATTCCCGACCTAAAATTGATTTGCAAAGACAGAAAAGTCGAGAATGTTTTTCTCCCGAAAACGTCAAGTCCCACCGCCTTCCGAGTTTAGTATGGGCGAACGCTGTTTTAATTTAATATCTCCTGAACCACTTGCTCACTCACCTTGAAACTTGGTGAGGATGTTGGGTATGTAGAGAGGAATGGATTCCAATTCCCCCGGGCGGCCGTCAGGGACGGAGGGGAGGGGGAAATGTGTTTCGCGATTATCAGGTTTCCGGGAAAAGTGGCAAAAATGGGTCAAGGAGGGGGTCTCTCACTTTGCATCTATTTTTCCTAGATTCCTGGATCAAATCCCCCCCGCCCCCTGATGGTCGCCCGACCAAATCTGGCTTAGCTATCCCCCATAGAAATTATCCAGGAATCTAGGAAAAATAGTTGCAAAGTGAGAGACCCCCTCCTTGACCCATATTTGCCACTTTTTCCGGAACCCTGATAATCGCGAAACACATTTCCACGTCCCTGACGGCCGCCCGGAGAAATTGGAATCCATTCCTCTCTACATACCCAACATCCTCACTAAGTTCTTAAGGTGAATGAGCAAGTGGTCCAGGAAAAAATTAGAACTGCGATTGCTAAACTAAACTAGAAGGGCGGAGGGACGTTTTCGGGAAAAAAACATTCTCGACTTTTCTGTCTTTGCAATTCAATTTTAGGTCGGGAATGATTCATATTGTTGTCAAAAACAATGTTTTTCATAAAAGCAATCCATCCGAAAAGAAAAAAAAAGTTAATGCTAACCCGGGTGGAAGTGGAGTTGAGGAAAAAGTGAGAAACAGACATGTAGATCTCTAGTAGGATACTTTAGTAGGATACTAGGTCCAAGGAAACGGAGAAGATAGAGTTAGCAGAAAGGCCGCTGGGAGCGCTTGGGTCGAGGACGAGCCGCTGGAGATCCAGACGCCTCTTTATGTCTTCTGTCTGATATAAGATATGTAAAAAGTTGGCACTCGTAAAAAGTTGATGTGATCTCTCCACGGTAATTTTAATCAGAGCACTCAATTACTCGTGCACCTAGCAGGAGTTGCCACCTCCTCTACAGATACCACCAAGTGAAGATGATCATTATTGAGGCGGGCGAATCTCCCACAAATAGAACAGTTTGCCAGTTCATTAAATCGTTTGAACATTAGCCATAAATTCAAGCAGAACCGAAAAACTAAATTGGCACCACAAAGAACTTCACACTAACAATCAGGCGCCAGCCAATCAGTTAATGCTGTCGGCGATCTACTTTACACCTTCGTATCCTTAGGAAATCGACTTGATATGTTCATTACACACGATAATTGCCCATTACGCTTGCACCAACATTACTTCATAACAATAAATTCTCGTTTGATGGTTAATGAAGTGTCCTCAGGTTTATGAATTCTCATGAGGTGACTCATGAGGCTGTTCCTGTAGAATGCCCTGTAATCGCAGTGGGGACAGCAGAAAGTTTTCTGTTTCCCGCACTCTTGACGAACGTGTCTCCTCAGGGAGTCTTTTCGGAAGTAAGTCTTGGAACAGTCAGGGCATGAGTACGACCCTGAAAGGATTAACGTCGTTGAAAACGTCTTCAGCGCCAGTTTTGTTCAAAAACGCAAGCTTCGAGTTATGTTTAAGCTTTGTCAAACTGTGAGTAACTGGTTTTAATTTTTTGGATGTGATGGGGTGAGGGGGGGACTTGGGAAGAGGATGGATTTTGCACAAAGGATGAGAGGTGTTGAATCTTAATATTTTTACTTGTTCTTCATCCCTTAATAATCATAATTAGATGACATTTTGAAGGAATGGTCATTTAAAGATAGGTACTATTAATATTTTAGTTACCTACACGTATATTAGCTACCTGTACAGGAATGAGCTATGAGAAATACTATTTTTTGTACCCTTCAACCTAAGTATCTGTCCAAAAAACATCGCCTTTGAGCTAAGTAGTACCTACTGACTAAAATTTGATGTTTTTCGCTCCAAAATAATTTTATATACTGATTATTGATGGGAAGAATAAAATTATTCGGGCATGGTAGGGAATATTTAAGTGGTTTCCAAAGTTTAGTGTGTTGCGCTGATGACGTCGCTCCTAGAGCTTCCTTCCTCCATGTCTGGAAGTTCACAACCAACAAACCTTCTACTGGTTATCTTACTGCCACTGCTCTCGCCAAGACAACCACCAACCGACCACTTCTGTCAGGTATTCACCTTGTTATGTAGTTCCTTTCCTCAGAGTTACCAGAGAGAAACAATGTTTATTATTACAAATAATAGACCAGTTTTATTAAGTTAAGCGGCTAGAGGGTTTCTGAAAAAAAAAATTAATCAAAACTAATGAATAATTGTAAATAGCGTTTTATTGTGAACTGAGAGTCAAATATCAGAACATTTAATGGGAAAGTAATGACTAATAGAAACTTGAATGGTTTGGAGTCGGAAACTACCACTGTTTTATTGATTCCGTTAATGATGATCACTACAACAAAATAAATAAACAACGATGAGGAGTTTCTTTTCATTGATTGATAAGCACCAATCGAAACTATGGTCTTACTAACTCAGAAACCTTAGCGAGCATGCACCAACCATGCAATGAAATAAATGGCCGACCCGATAAATTATATATTATAAATTATTACACAAAGGTTCATTATTTTCCTGTGTAGATCACTCGCCATTTCCACAACCTACCAATCATATTTTCGCTTCACAACCAAGTTTATTTTGACGAAATAAACGCTTCATACTTAATTCGAAGAAATAGGGAGTTTTGGGTGCCTTCGTCAGGAAATGTGATTACTTGTTGGTAAGGACGCAAAACTGAGTACAACTCGAAGAAGAGAACACCGATCGCATTTTGGTCAGCTAAAATTCGAACGGAGATTAGGCCTATTTTGCGATTCACACTCGTGTTTCTGATTTATAGTGGTAACCCTTAAATTTTCATAGGGAACGAACGGTTAGTCCTACGGAGCTCTGGGTGGTCTCATTCGATTCTAAAAATTCAATATTATTTTAAATTGAACAAAAAACAATATCTTTATATCGAAAGTTTTTGAGCTAGGGCGTTTGGAAAATTTCAGCCCTTATTTTTCAACCCTTAGAAGTGACTGACATCTACCAAAAGCGGCAAAATTTTTATTCGATTTTTGGATTCTACGTACCTTGATACATGAACCAACAAATTTTGAGGGGAGTTGCAAATTTTTTTTTTAGTCGATTCCAAAGGTTCATTATTGAAAATAATAAACCAAAAAACAAAATCCATGATCTTGATAGTTTTCTGATCCGTTGGTTATTATCGAGTTTTCAATACCTCCCAATTGAAGAGCTGAACGTTCAAAAAAACAATCTTACGATATTAAACTTCAAGGTTCCCTTGCTCCAAAGTAGACTCACTTCTACTGCGTTCATGGTTACTTGAAAACAAGAAATTCCATTGTTATGACCCACATTGTACAGTATTTTTCCAATAAAACGAAGATGTACGGAGCTACATGAGTGAGTCACCCCTCATGGGACAGGTGAGGTATGAAGGGAAACACGTCAGAATGACGTCACCCTTCCATCCCCTCTACGAAATACATAGAGTATAAAAGACTCATTCAGGTATGCTCCATCATGCAGTCTACTCCACTCGATCGACTTGATCTTCACATCAACCTCACCTCCTTCACTTCAAGCTAGAGTAACTGCAGAGTCTCCAGTTTGGTCTCACCACCGCCGACCTCTGCAGCCAATCTACCTTGAAGCTCTCCTCGCATCAACTAGGTTCATTAGGTAAATGTCCTGTTGATTAACGGTCTGTCTTAAACGACGCCGGAGACTACAAGCGAGCCAATCACCATTCACTCTGCCTAGCAGTAGGTTGAAAGACGCCGGGGCGACAGTACATAAAGTCTAGGGCTAGGGACCATCTCTCCATTGAGTAGGCACTAAAGAAAACTCAGCAGCTGCAGCGAGAAGGTCGTCTCCTTAACTCGCCAACACGCAAACAAAACATCCATGAAGTTCGTAACATGGAAATCCCGTTTCAAATTGATGGAATTCCATCAAAATCAGTTCAGTGGTTTAGGAAGACATAAGAGACATGCAAATTCATTTATATTAATATAGATTAACATTATTCATTACGTACCATAGTAAAGGTACATCTAGCCAGATGCGTACGAGTTGAAAACAAATAACTAAAAACATAAATCATAGTCAAAACTTTGAGACAAGCGTGGCAACGATTTAATATCCACAAATATTGATAGTTCAGTACAAATTCCGTCAGGACGGAGGTGGTCAAACGCCGAACCCGGTAAAATTCGTACTTACAAATACAAAATTTGGGATTCTTAGATTTAGATTCTTGAATTACAGCCTAAATTTAAATTACCCAGTTTTCAACGTAAAATAATTATTTATCTTAATGAATAGGTAATTCTATTCGACTTACATTTCAACTGGAATCTCCAATCACGTCTGTATGTTCATTTCTGTAGACTTGGCTTACCTGAATGATGAACGTGTACGTTACCTCGAAGACACCACTCGTTACTCACGAACCTAGAAACAGGAACTGAATTATAATTCCACTAAACAATACCTAATATTACTAAGGGACCTGTACATTTTTTGTGGAAAAGCACGATTTTTTAAGAATATTAAAACAAAATACATGAATCCGAGTTCGCTTAAATGGATATGAAGTATGCATTCTACTCACATACTTTAAAAGAAAATTATGATATTGCAGCACCTAAGTATGGATTCGCCTGACTAATCTAGAAAAATATGGACTACCTAGCAAGATCATCAGTCTTTTAAGAAGCCTGTATGAATGATACAAATGCCACACAATCCCACGAAGGATTGCTATCGGGTTCTGCCAGAATCGAGACTTGTTACCGGGTCCTTTCCATGGGGATTGAGAGAAAGGCAACAGGACCTGAACTTTGCCGACGACCTCTGTTCCTCATCTTAGTGGTCTACTAAACAGCAAGCAAAGTTGAATGCTCTGAGAAGAATCGCCAGACACGTTGGTCAACTTATGCTGGGGTGGGATGCTATTGAAAGCAAACTTATCATGGGAAGCGTAATTACCAGGGCAGGTGACTCTACAGAGGATGTGAATGACCGTATAAATATACCAAATGGAGTCTTCGTACAACTCTATTCAGTGTGGTGGAACCGAAACCTCTCGAAGAGTAAGAAAATAAGGAGAGTCTAGCCCCCAGAAAGTGTTGTTGGGTTTCAGCGCTACCTACTGCCACTTCAACGAACTACCATTTCTGATATCTTATCAGGTGATCACGCTCGCAACCGCATTACCGTCGCTCCTCTAACTTGCAGTTATCCCAAGATTATGAACTTGCAGTTATCTCCACTATAATAATGCATTCTGCTTGATTCGTCACTCCAAAACACAAAAATGCAATAACAAGTTCCTTTTCCTCGCAATTTAAAAAGGCAGGGAAGTAGAGCTGCCAAACTTAGAAATGAGCGGTAAAACCGAGGAAACACATTGAGCTGATAAGGATGGTAGTTTGCTGAAGTGGCGGTAGGTAGCGCTGAAACCCGACAACACTTTCTGGGGGCTAGACTCTCCTGAGAAAATACTGCTTTCAATCACCAACGTATAATCATTTCTGCTCCACAGCAGTGAAACGTGGATAGTCACAAGTTGAACTTCCTGCCCCCTCCAAACTTTCACGAACCCGCTACTTGCGAAGAATACTGGTGACCTGAAACGATATGAAAGGAAAAGCTACGGAGTACTACCAACCAATTACCAATGCATTTGGAAATAAGGAAGAAGACATAGGAGTGGATAGGGCAAGCTTTGCGGAAGACTGATGCTGTGGACAAAGTACGTAGCTCTCCAGAGGAATCCTCAAGGAGCGAGACGAAGGAGACCTGGCGAACTAGGAAACTAGGCAGACAGGAAAAACTTGGCAGAAAGAAAGGACTGCTACCCAGCGGAATGAATGGAATACACACGTAGGCGCGTCAATGAAACCTTTTGAATGAATGGGCAGCGGATTGCTTAGAACAGACCTTGATTCTCTCAAACCATGGTGCTGGTACTCATATGGGTCTGTTCGGAGAGGCAGTCCGGAACCAATTCGAAACCAAACCGCAACTGAAAAGGGGAGGGGATAGAGGCGAATGGACTCCTCCAGGATTCTCCAAACCCCTCCGAACCGTTCAGGACGGCCTCTCCGAACAGACCATATGAGAGCAATGCAGTAGGTACTTATTCCAATAGCCCTATTCGCATTTTCAATCTCAAATTCGAATTCACCAGGTACCTACCCTCAAAAACCTCCCAATAAAAACTTTTAGTGTCACTTTTTTTCTAATCAGAAATAAGGAGATTAATAATTAATTCTCTGCTGCATGGAAGAAAACTGCACTTGTTCTGTGCCTTTTATGTCAATTATTGACATAAAAGGCACAGAACAAGTGCAGTTTTCTTCCATGCAGCAGAAGAGTCATTACATTACATGTGCAGTAGAGTCATTTTCAAACAAATTCTCACTTCGTCTGGCCTTGGTTGATCCTTCCGGTCTTTTTCACTTCTCTTAAACAATGTTATTCGAGTTTTCGTTTCACTTCTATTTGCGTATACATGATTGGGTAGGTATGCCTTTCACTTTTGGTTTATTATTTTCAATAATAAGCCTTTAGAATCGAGCAAGAAAAAAAAAATGTTAACCCCCCCTCAAAATTTGATGTTTTACGTTTCAAGGTACGTAGAATCCGAAAATCGAATGAAAAAACTCTGTTCAATTTCTCCCTTGCGAGGGAAAAACATTAAATCATGTTTAATGTTTTTCCCTCGCAAGGGAGAAATTAGATTGCCGATCACTCAGCTGATCAGTGACCACTCAGGCGCCTTCAGCATTCTCCATTGACCCTGCTTCTCAAATTTCAGCTTCCTGCGTTCAACAGGAGAGAAAATGGCCTTGGAGCTCACTCAGCTGATCAGTGACCATCTTGGTACAACTAGACCCCAAATGGAGCCGATATAACGTGGTAACTAAGAAATCGGTCCGTGGTAACTAAGAAAAAAAAGCGTTGCAGATTTGCGTGTCGGAATTCACAGAATGACCCCCAGCCCTAAAACATTAAACATGTTAAAAATTTCCGTCCGTCCGCCGTACGCGGCACTTTTCTTAGCAACACTGGACCGATTT
This sequence comes from Apolygus lucorum, assembly GCA_009739505.2. Classification (NCBI taxonomy): domain Eukaryota; kingdom Metazoa; phylum Arthropoda; class Insecta; order Hemiptera; family Miridae; genus Apolygus; species Apolygus lucorum. The sequence continues at coordinate 5,495,396 of CM019169.2, forward strand.
GGTTCAAATTTGGTATATGGGCTCCATTTGGGGTCTAGTTGTGCCGCGAAGCTTTTGGTTGATGTAGGTCACTTCTAAGGGGTGAAAATTAAGGGTTGAAATTTTCAAGAGCGCCCTAGCTCGAAAACTCTCGAAATAAAGGTATCGTTTTTTCACCAATTTTAAATAGTATTGAATTTTTTAAAATTTTTGAGACCACCCGGAGCTCTGTAGGACAAACCGTTCGGTCCCTACGAGTACTTGAAGGTTTTCCTTCGATAAAACAGAATCATGAGTGTGAATCGCAAAAGAGGTCTAACCTCCGTTCAAATTTTATCTGACTAAAATGCGATCGCTGTTCATTTCTTCGATTTGTATAATATACAATATATACAATATACAAAACTATATAGTTTTGCCTTCTGCGTAACCAGTAATCAAATTTCCATATGAAGCTTTCTATTTTTCGAATCGAGTGTGAAGCGTTTAGTTCTTTCTAATAAACTTGATTGTGAAGGTGTGAAGCAGTATGGTGTGGTGGGTAGTACCTACCCATAGTTGGTAGGTAAAAAAATGTTCGTAGGTAAAAACGCTGCAAATCATTGCTCAAAGGTTTATTATTTTCTGTACAGATCATCCTTCTGTATAGATCACTGGTCCGTCAATAGCACCTACCACCATATGTATTCTCCCTTGACCTTCCCTCTCAAATTTCAGCTTCCTGCGTTCAATAGGATTGAAAATGGCTTCGGAGCTCATTCAGCTGATCAGTGCTCTTCCAGGCGTCTCCAGCATTCGAGGAGATCTTCTTCACTCTTCAGATCACTGATCATCTGAGTGAGCTCCGAAGCCATTTTCAATTCTATTGAACGCAGGAAGCTGAAATTTGAGAGGGAAGGTCAAGGGAGAATACAGATGGTGGTAGGTGCTATTGATGGAGAACCAGTGATCTATACAGAAGGCCCTTCTGAGAAGTGTGATCTATACAGAAAATAATAAACCTTTGAGCAATGATTTGCAGCGTTTTTCGACCAAGAATTCAAATTTCACTGTACACTATAAGCTATGCTTTGTATAATGTACGTACCGCCTACCTACCATTTTAAAATTCGATTTTCGGATTCTACGTCGGTACTTTGAAACGTAAAACATCAAATTTTGAGGGGGGTTAAATTTTTATTTTTTTTTACATGGTCGATTCCAAAGATTTATTGAAATTGAAAATAATAAACCAAAAGGAGCACGTAAATCGGTTGGAAATTGAAGCCTGGGCAGAGTTTTTTGTTACTGAACGAGCCAGCCGTCAAAATCAACTTCGTAACTCAGGAATTTAATGAAAATGTACGTTTTAATTCATCTACTTACCTATAGTACCTATCTACCCTTTTTTTTTTTTTTTTTTGTTTTTTTTTTTTCTTCTTATAAGCCCAGAACCGGTGATGCTCTTGGCTGACAAACCAATCCCAGAAGTAAATCGAGCTGACTAAATCAGATTCTTTAATCAAGATTCTACGTAGCAATAGAACTGTAAGATAGATATAATAATTTATTTAAGGTGAGGTTGCCTATTTAATCGGGGAACATGAGTGTTATGTCATGAGGTTTTACCTTCATACTTAGCTGGAACTCCACGATTTTATCGTGGATGATCTTTTTGCCTAGCCTTCTACACCACGAAATTCCAGTTTTTGATGAACACCAGTAAAATCCGTCGGACCCCGTCGTGAATACACGAGGACCAAGATAATATCGGAATAAAAATCAATAAAGGTAAAATAAAACTTACTTCGGAAAGCGTTGAGTTCTGTAGAAAAACACACCACTCATTTGTTATCTGGGAATCATTCGAACCTATACCTACACACCACGACAGTAGTTATTCCCGTTTCACAACTACCTCCACTTCTATCTAAATCAACGATTTGTCACACATAAAACTCTCGAAAAGAAGGATTTTTAATTTAAATAATTCCAAATCAAAAATTTTATGTTTTGAGTCACATTACAAGTCATGGATATTTTACACTGTGTCTGTGAGTAAAATATCCATAGTCTAAAATCAGACGCCTTGGAAGAGATAAGGAGCCCTCGGGGGGGGGGGGGAAAGCTTGGGACCAGGTAGTGGGAGAACGTCCGGTCACCGGCGGCCATTTTGAGAACCACCACGTTGCCGTTGTTTGCTCAATCGAATCGTGGTGGGTGAGAAAACTTGTCTTCAATGGAGTGTCTTCTAGCTTAGTGTCTGTGGAAAAAAGAGTCACGTTTTCTCAGCCCTCAAAAGTGTAATGCAAGTCCCACAGACCCGGATTCGATTCCAGGCTATGGGATCAAAAAATTTCAATGAAGGATGCGCCTTGATTTTTTTTTAGATTTTTAATCGAAAGTAGACTAAATCCTGAGAATTTTGGTACCAACCGCGACCTTCTAGCGTGAGTAGATCTGTTTCTATGATTTTTCAAAGTTTCGACCATTTATGATGTCACGCGCCCCTCTCGCCTGGGCGGGACCCCCCAGCCACCTGTGAGGTCATAAATGGTCGAAACTTTAAAAATTCATAGGAAAAGATTTACACAGGCTAGAAGGTTGCGGTTGGTGCCAAAATTCTCAGAATGAGGTCTACCTTAGATTAAAAATATCAATAAACAGTTTATCCTACCCAGGCGCACACCCTATTAACAACCTTCATTTAATTTCTCCCTTAAACTTAATGTGAAAAAAAAATAATTAGGCATATCCATGATCTATTATTTTTCCCACCAAGCGAGATTTTATTCTCTTTCCTATCCAGCTGGACTAGCAAAATTTGTTCCAAGTCGATGAAATTTCACAGGGAAGATTGCATAGTGGGAACCAAGAGCTCTAATCTAAATTGATAAGTGTCGGCGCATCCTATTATTTAAGTAATAATGAACTTATTAAATAGAGATTACCTTTTTGGGATCCAACAAAGGACGAACAACTCTTCAATTTAACAATAGGTATAATAACTATTTAAACCATACAAACGGTAAAAAGTAGAGTTGAAACAAAAGAATATACTACGCAATATAAGTACAAAAATATTATGTGAAGCTCAAAGGTGGGAAGCTGCTCAACTCTCCGAGAGGGGTTGGCACCACCCCTATGACAGTGTTGTCGTAGTCGTCGAGGCAGTTGAATCCTTTTCACTCCCTCCCAACTGCTTCGCCGAGTAGGTTGGTGCCATTAAATCTTGTCTCCAAATTCTTCTCATTATAAAAGCGTCAATATGAGGATCTAAGTCCCATCATTCAGATATATAAACTGTGTTAAACAAATTAGTAAAATCTTCATGTTGAAAATTATGACAGTCTATCTGGAATTGAGCAGAGATACAGAAATTAACATTCTTTTATACAAATATCAAACAATATCATGTTGCGAATTTTAATAAACTTGGCTTTAGAAAGTGCCTTGGTGAATGTATCCGCAATTTGATTTTCAGTTTCTATCCACTTAATTTTGACATTTCCCCGTTTCACTTCTTCTCGCACGTACAAGTAAGACAATCTAACTAAATGTTTGAGAGTAGATGACTCGTCAATTTCAGCTAGTCTGATAGCTGGTTTGCAATCTTCAAACACAACGGGTGTTAATTCCAGCTCCAAAATATTTTGGCACATGACTCTCAAGCTCGCCAGGTCCCTGCAAGCTGTGCTCATCGCTACAAATTCGCTCTCAGATGACGATAGCGCAATATGGTTTTGTTTTTTTGTGCACCAAATCACAGGGTCTCCGAACAAAGTAATGATGTACACAGTGGTGGAGAAGCCACCCTCTGCTGATAAACCTAGTGATGCGTCTACAAAACAATTTACGTCGTCAGAGCCACCAGAGAACTTGAGACTTAGCTTTTTAGTTCCTCTTAGATATCGAATGATTCGGATTACTGAATCCCAATCTCTTAGGGTAAAATTAGCCTGACGTCTGCTAAGAATATTGGTAGCAAATGAAATGTCAGGTCTGGTGCCATTTTGGAGGTACAGCAAGGATCCAATGGCCTGTCTGAATGGAATTTCTCCAAGGTTTTCAGAGCCCACTGTTTCATCCCTTACCAGACCTGATTCAGCTATCATTTGGGTTGTAACCGTCTTATCACTATTAGGATCGAATTTTTTCAATATTATATCAATGTGCCGTTCTTGGTGTAACCAAATAGTTTTATTTGCCCGATCTCTAACTATTTCTAAACCAAGGAATTTTTTCGGTTCCCCAAGATCTGTGATGGAAAACTCTTGCTGAAGAGTCATTTTTATTTCTATAACCTTCTGCACAGAGTTTGAAGTCAACAAGATGTCATCTACATATAGAAGCATAATGGCAAAGTCTGACTTATTCCTCCAAAGGAATAGACAAGGCTGAAACTCATAGGGTTTCATTCCTAATTTCTCAATTACCTCTGAAAATCTAGCGAACCATCGTCTTGGGGAAACCTTCAATCCGTAAAGAGCCTTGTGTACTTCACACACTGAGTTGTTTTTAACGCTATCTCCTAACCCTGAATATTCACTAAAACCTTCAGGTATTTCTATATACACCAATTTCTCCAATGTTCCATTAAGAAAAGCCGTTTTGACGTCAAACTGTATCAATTTTAGGTCAAATTTGGCAGCTACTATCAATATAAACCTTACGTCAGGGAGCCGTGCAACAGGAGCATACATCTCTGACAATTCATAAGAATTGCTATCTCCAAATCCCTTAACTACCAATCTGCTTCTATACCGAATTTCACCATTCGCTTCCAATTTCCTCTTATGCACCCAGCGTGTTTTCATAACTTTAGTGGATTTGGGAACTTGGTGTCTTGGGATTAACTTCCATGTGTTACATTTATCAAGAGCACCAAATTCCTGATTGATTGCTTCTCTCCACTTGTCACTCTCCACGCTATTGATAGCTTCCAAGTAAGAACTAGGATCTGAAGTAAATTCCTCGAAGATTCCCTCAGTCAGAAATACTAGGGAGTTGATTTCCTTTTCCTCATAGAAATCGTAATCGTTACTCCCTCCTATCCATTCACCAGGCTCGCTAGTCGACGCTCTAACATTCTCTCCAATCTGTTTGTTCCCCAGCTCACTTGATTCTGACTCATTAGTTAGAGCTGGAAAATTTGTTGCGTTAAGATTGTCTGAACCTATTTCTAGATCTACAAGGTTTTCAATAATAGGAGTAGCAGATCTATTAGGAAGATCTTTCAAATAATCAGCATACACTCTGCTCTCCACAAAGTCAACATGCTTAGACCTGATCACTGTTTTATTCACCACATCAAATAAAGTATACCCAGTTTCTCCACATTCCAGCAAGAAACTCAATTTGGCTCTGGGAGCAAATTTGGACTTAATCTTAGCCTGATTATCGAATACATAGGCCTCACATCCAAATCTCCTAAGATATTTTAGGGTTGACTGATAGCCTGCAACGATTTCAAAGGGTGTTTTAAAATTATTGGATGCATTGGGGGTACGATTGTGAACGTGAATCACGTGCCTAAGTGCAAATGCCCAAAAATGAGTGGGGAGTCCAGATGAAATTAAGACAACCCTGATCTTTTCCTCCAGTTCTAAATTTAACCTCTCAGCACAAGCGTTGTGTTGTGGAGTGTAAGGAGCACATACAGTTACAGAAATATTTTCTCTGGCTAAAATGGATTTCATTTCAGTTGTTTTGTATTCCAATCCCCCATCTATTCTAATCTCGCTAATTTTTGTATTTGGACCTGAAATTCTCCTAATTTCCTCAAGGCAAGTCAACAGAGCTAGATTAACCTTAGTTTTGTCCGATATTTCATAGGCTAGAACATATCTACTAGCATCATCGGTAAACGTTACAATGTATTTGCATTGAGAACGATATGCAACTGGTTTGACTGGACCTAACAAATCGCTGTAAAGCCTATGGAATACAATGTCTGATCTATGTCTATTTTCGATACACGGTTTTCTCTTAGCTTTGGCTAGTTTGCAATCTGAGCAGTCTAAAATGTCACTCTCGAATTTGACTCTTTTTAATTCCGGACAATGCTTTCCCATTAAATCAAGGTATCTTTTTGAGGCATGATTAAGTCGGAAATGCCATTTCAACCCTAAATTATCTCTCAGATTCATTGAATTTTCTGTAGATTTGGACCTTTTTATAGTACCACTCCCTCCTAAATCAGTAACGGTGGATCTTTTCAGAACACGCTCGTTTGCAACTTGAGACCTAGAGGTAGATGGCATGCTATCCTCAGAAACAGAATCGCTTGTCCCTTTTTCATCTGTTACAAAATTAGCAGGCATAAAAATTTGATTTACACTTGATATGATTTTTTTTACGTTCATCAGGTGAAGCCTTTGCCAAAGGAAGAGTGAATGACAGCCACCAAAAACGGCCATCAAATCTCCCTGATTTAACCGTATCACCTTTTTCTTTATCAAAAATTGTTATCGAAGTGTTATCAAACTCAGCTACCAATCCATTTTTCATTTGCTTGCGGAGAGAGAATAGATTTTCCACTATTTCAGGGGCGTACAAAACGTTCTGAAGACAGCCATAAGAATTTGTTTCTTCATTAAAAAAGATTATGTCACCTACTTTTCGAATTATGAGATCTGCATCTGAACTATTATTTGCACAAGAAATGATTTTAGGCTTTATCAAATGTCTAATGTTAACTAGTACATTTTCATTATTCACAATATGTTCTGTAGCTCCAGTATCAGCAATGAAGTGAATTTCTGATGCAATTTTATACTTACCATCCACCAAGGCCATTGCAGACCCCCTTGCGTATGATGTTTCCAAAGTACTATGCTCAAAACGTTCGGTAGCAATGTTGGCTGTGACTTGGTCAGTGACATCTTCCTCAGACGTATTCATGGAGTCCACGAAGCACATTTGCTCTTCAAATGGTAAATCTTCGGTGTCAGAGTCAATGCTAATCGCAAGTTTCGCTTTTCCTCTTGCTTGACGAAGTGCCTGGGTGAGAGGCATCCTCATTCCCATCTTCTTGTTTTCTGATTTTTGTTTATTGATTCGAGTCTTAGCTGGTGTTGCTTTATTTCCTGGGAAGGCGCGTGGCCTAAAATCTCTTCTTAATGAGGGAAAACTCCCATGGCCATATTGCTGCCTAAATTTCTTGGTTCTATCTGTGGGAGAATTGGGACAATTACCTGAAAGGTGACCATCGAAGCTCCCACAATTATAACACATTTTTCCAGATTTGAAACAGTCAGAGGCAACGTGACCTTGAAGACCACACTTGAAACAGGTCACTTTAGCTTGTTTTACTAGCTCACTGTTCCTGTCGGTCCAATTATTGAGGGCTCTCTTTGGAGCCTTTTGGTAAACTTTGCCAACCATAGCTCTTCCACCTGAACCCTGATCTCGACGTACTCCTTCTTCGACCATACTGAACTCCTCTAGCATTGCCTCCCTTATATCTTGCACGTTCATGTTTCTTCCTTTGTCCAAGGCATTATTCTTGATTGTTGGGCAACTCTCACTTATTGCAGCAATAAGGTTTCTTTTCACTGCAGCATCAGACAAATCAGAATCTGGACATCTTCTGATTTTATCAACTAGATCATCAAAACGTGTAATGAAGTCGAGAACAGTTTCCTTAGCAGGATCAAATTTCGTGTTGACAAATTGTTCAAATAATGCAAATTCCATTACGGATGTAGTTGGTTCCATTATTTTGTCCAAGGTTCTCATCATTTCTTTTGGGTCCTTCGACTTTCTAACCATTCGCTGTTTTTGTTCAGGAAGGTTGGACATTATATAAGCCATTACAGTATTCTTCATTCTCAAAACTTCATTGTCCGTATACAATTCGGAAGACACTTCCCCATGATCTAACACAAACATGCAATCATTTGCTTTGAGTTCAAGAATCACCCTATCTCTCCATAGAGAATAATCTGTATCTGGACCAAGCTTGTTATCTCCACAACGAAATCTCAGTCGAAGTTCACCCCTCTTCTTATCATTATCTTTGATCTTATCCTCTATATTCATCAAGCTAGCATTATGAAGATTTGGATGATGCTCACTAGCAGCTTCTTCTTCAACGTCAACTAAATTGTTCCAAGCTCCCTCCATATTAGCTGAAGAGCCAAGAACGTGACTGGATCCAAGACCTACATCCTCGGGAACTGTAGCTCTACTGGTAGTCTTATAGTTATCAATGTATTTGAGATATTTACTGGATAAAGCATCCATACGAAGACAGAACTCACTTGCTATGGCGTTGACTTCGTCTTTCATCTGCTGAGCTTCAGTAATGAATGAGATTGACAAACCTCTTTTGAAACGTTTTTCTCTACGCACAACTTCCTCAAAAATCTGTCTTTCATTAATGTTTTCCATTGTTGTCCTACAAGAAAAAGAATCAGAATTACTAATGGATAAATGAATGATGATAATAAATACATCCTGAAAGAATGGAAGATTAACGTTGGAACATAGTGAAATGAACATTGTGAACAACTTGGAAGATTGGAAGGTACCTATCTACTCAACCTAATTTAAATAATAGTTTATTTCTTTAATAATGATACCTCTACTTCCTTTCAAGAAGACTCTGAAATTTCATTTAAATAACCTAATTTTAAAAAAATTAAAACTTTACATTAGTGTAACAAATGCATATATAAAATGTTAATGAAGTCATTATTATTTGCTATTATATAATGTCATTTCCATTTTTTTAAGTTTTTTTTTTTTTTTTTTTTTTTTAATAATTAAATACAAAACATTGTATGCGCTCGATATGAGATGGAATCAGAGGAACTATTATGTTTACCCATTAACATTGGTCAAAGTGCTGAAACCATTTTCGGAGGTGTAGGAGTTGGTATGTTAGGGCTTTCCCTGAGTTAGGTACTGGGTGTCCTTCCCCCACCCTAACATTGACTCCTACTAATGATTCACAATGCACCAGTAAACACGCCAACTTAATGAACGGTGTTTACCAGGACCTGGGCATTATATTGGATACTCACACTCCATAGTAAGTACTCCTTAATACTCCGTAATTCTCCGTGATACTCCGTAATGCTCCGTGATGCTCCGTAATTCTCCATAATACTCCGTAATTCTCCGTGATACTCCGTAATACTCCGTAATTCTCCGTGATACTCCGTAATGCTCCGTAATTCTCCGTGATGCTCCGTAATTCTCCGTGATACTCCGTAATTCTCCGTAATACTCCGTAATTCTCCGTGATACTCCGTGATGCTCCGTAATTCTCCGTGATACTCCGTAATTCTCCGTAATACTCCGTAATTAGTTCTCTGATTCCATTTCAAGACGCCTGCCCTTTTATGTTGAATTGCATTTGCCTAACTATTGAAGCAAACCTCCATCAGTAACTTATAATTACTTTACCCAGTTGGAAAATAAAATTAGAATAACTCAAGCCTGGAAATAATCAGGGTTACCTCACTATCCACAGACCTCAAAAAAAAACGGATAACCTATTTTAAACAATTAGTAGGCTAATTTCTGAACAAGAATAAACTAGAAGCTTTCCATTTAAGAAAACCAGCTCATAAGGAAACACAGAAATATTCCAAAACTCGGACACTTCAAGTTCCAAACCATTCCAACTAAAATCGAGAAGAATCATAGATTGAATCGAGAGGGTACTACAGTTCGAGATAATCGAAACATCGACGATTTGTGTCACCAAGAAACTAATCAGATGCAACAGAAATACCAAAACAAAAAGTAAATTAAATGATTAGGCAGCTGGATTTAGAAAACTTGGATGTGACTATCTAATTTGCTCATAAATTGTTAATTATTTCATAACAACAATGATCGATAGGCAGACATCGGTGATTGTAATCGATATCAACATCGATAGGTAGACACCAATGTTTCAACCCCTGATCAGGCTAATCTCAGGTCTCAGTAGGTAGTTGATGGAACAAGTGAAATTACTATCTTATTATATAAAGATGATTATGACACCTGTTTGACAGAGAATCGAATCATTTATGGTAAACGATCGTCATCAACCATCCATAATCCATACGAATACATGACATTCCTCATCAACAACACGTGGTTTTTCCTTACTCTCCTCCATCTATCCATATTACTCCGTACCATCCTGAGACAAGACTCCGTACCAATACTTCATAAAATGGTCAACTACTTCAAAAGTCATGCCTCATTATCAGGCAAGATATCACAGAATCATGAAAATCGTCGAGTGATGTTCCTTGGAGAGAACCAAAGTGGGTACTTTGCAAGGTTATCAACAGTCATGAAAAACATCGAGACATTCCTGTAACAATGCTCAACATAGGAATCCTGAAATGTTATTTTAGATATTCTACGGTGGCGAGGTGAACCTCAGAGTGCAGAATCATACAAAGTTGTTAGGCAAAGAAACAATGGTTCAACATGACCCCTCCGAGGGTCGGGCTGAATTCATGTCGGCGCATCCTATTATTTAAGTAATAATGAACTTATTAAATAGAGATTACCTTTTTGGGATCCAACAAAGGACGAACAACTCTTCAATTTAACAATAGGTATAATAACTATTTAAACCATACAAACGGTAAAAAGTAGAGTTGAAACAAAAGAATATACTACGCAATATAAGTACAAAAATATTATGTGAAGCTCAAAGGTGGGAAGCCGCTCAACTCTCCGAGAGGGGTTGGCACCACCCCTATGACAGTGTTGTCGTAGTCGTCGAGGCAGTTGAATCCTTTTCAATAAGCATAAACTAAATATGAACCCATTATGCTTAAAAGTTGTAAACTTGCACATTTGCAGTAATAATATCTAATATGCTTTGAAAAACTCGGCACTTCTTGCCTTGAAAAGCCTGAGTGACACTGCTGTGACCCCCTCACCCCATCACCCTCCCAGCAGAATGTTTTTCGAGTTGTTACTCTATGGCTAAAACATGTTCCGTGTTAAAAACTCGGCTCTTCGAGCCTCAAGAAGCTCGCATGACCCCCCCCCCTCCCGCCAGGCGTAACTTTTGGGTAGTTAAGTACCTACTCTAGGGCTAAAACATGTTCCGTATTAAATCTCATGTATCTACAACTTCACTTTATTGTAATTAATTTAATTGTGAGTATTTTTGAGGAAATTTAAACAATTTGCTTCCGAGTCTACCTAGGTAGCGGAAGCTGTTTTCACTTTTCAAGGTTAAAAAGAAAGGTTACAAAATCGAAATTTTCACTCACGTTTTACATTTCAGACCTTCCTGAACAATTTTGGTTCTCTGTCTGTCTGTCTGTGTGTCTGTCATGAAATCCTTGCCACCGCTATAACTTCTACATTTCTCATACATATTCAATTCAGCAAGCCAATAAGAGTAGAATTTAACTCTATTTTATGGATCATTTTGCGTCCTATGTGCTCAAATGTGTTCCCTCTCGGTCACCCCTACCCCTGCTCAATAGGGTGTGCGCCTGGGTAGGAAAAACTGTTTATTGTTATTTTTAATCTAAGGTAGACCTCATTCTGAGAATTTTGGTACCAGCCGTGACCTTCTAGCGTGTGTAAATCTTTTCCTATGAATTTTTAAAGTTTCGACCGTTTATGACATCACAGTGGGCTGGGGTGTCCCAGGCGAGAGGGGCGCGTGACGTCATAAACAGTCGAAACTTTGAAAAATCATAGAAACAGATCTACTCACGCTAGAAGGTCGCGCTTGGCGACAAAATTCTCAGGATGTAGTCTACTTTCTATTAAAAATCTAAAAAAAATCAAGGCGCATCCCCCATTGCGCTGTACCTACCCTTAGGCCATGGACCTAGCATCCCTATATGGCCATGGACCTAGTATGGACATAGTATAGTACCTATGGGATACTAGGTCCACGCCCTTAGGCACCATGACTTACGGTGTTGCAAGTGCTGCTCTTTCTCCCGTTTCTCGTATGGACCACTTCCAGGTCCACGGTTTTTAGAGTTAACTTCCTCCACATCTCGGCAACTTCTCCATAACCCCAAAAGGAAGAAGATGGAGAGTTGGTTGGTCCTCTGGCCATGGAAGAAGGTAGGCTCTTCCATGCTTTAGCTGTCTGTGTTTTTGTCAGGCGTCAGCTGTGCTTTGTGCTTCTACTTGCTCAGTTTAGGTTTTGTTTGATCCTTTGATGTAGGATTTTTTCATAACCATTTCTCAATGTCCCCCACAACCTACATTATCCTTCTCAACCCATATTATCGCTTTTCCCTTTCTCAATTCATTTTCCATAAACATTTCTATATCAATCAATATAATTATCAAAAGTGCCAGCCTGCCATAGCAACGTCATTACCTCAAGATCTGTTTCATCATTCTCGTCATCATCATTACCTTCATGAATCACCATCATCATCCATGCAAGAAATACCTATGTCCGGCATGGCTGCGGCCAGGACAGTTAACTTGGAAGTAGAAGAAGAAGAAGATGTAGGATTTTGCTGCAGTTAGGTACAGTTTGTGCTTTGTGTGCGTTCTATCGAAAATCTAATCAAACTAAACAAATCTATAGACTGTGGTTTTAACACGTTTGTACGTGATAACTCCTTTCTTGATTCTTCCGGGACTGCTCCAGCATGTAAATGACTGTATTTTTCCTTCCAACGCCATTACTCCTTGTACATAACGACTGTGATGCGATACTGTTTGTTGCCACCTAGGTAATTATCTCCCTTACCATTTACCTAAATCTTGGAATTTCGGGTTTCATCTTGAATTGTGCTACTTGATAAACTTTGTTCGAAATCCGTTTTCAATTTGAAATGGCTGAAAGTCTTCCACCATCGGGACATCGCTACAACACAAGGCGAAATACCAGGAAAAGGTCGTTGGAGGCCGACGACGCTCAGAAAGATCAACCTGCCGAAAAAACTGCAGGGAAAGATGGCGAAGGTGAGATTTCTCTGAATCAATCGTACCTACTATTTGAAAGTAATGGGACTGTTGATAGTAGGAATGTTTTTCTAACATCCCGATTACATAATGTATAACTATCAAACGCATCTAATTAACATTACATATTCATTTTCAGGGCAATAGTACCTACTTACGTACCTATATAAATAAACCATAAATGAACCAAATCGAATGCAAAGCAGTCATTTTCTAGGTCAAGGCATCCTCACTCGTTCACTTGACATCATAGGTACATCGTGTCGCTCAAACTTGCTAGAATTGATTGTTAGGAAAGAACCTCTACCTACCTACTAATTTTCGGTGTATTCAGATTTTATTTAACCCTCAGGTGATGGTCAAATCCGACAATGAGGAGATTTTTGTTTTACTCCAACCTCCCTAACGTTTTGTTATGCCTTGAGGGCTCAGGCAGTCAAGTAGAAGTTGTCATTGCGGCTTTAGGGACTGATTTACGGGACGCACGTTGGCCACCTATGCGAATTTCGCGAATCTAATCATCGTCATAAACACGTTTTTCGGACATTGCACAGCGATACCTCAATCATAACTGCGCGTCAACTAAAATCCACAGGTGACACACGTTTGAAAGGGGGCTGAAGAGGTAAGGGGGGAAGGGAGGGTTGAAAAAGAGGTACAACGGTCACACAACAATTCAGAATAGTGGTAGTAACAACAAAAATCCAATAGATAGCAGGAGAGGTGAGAAAGAGACACATTCTTGTAGAAAAAACAGGCGACGGATATATACGTCGCTGGGCCTCCTGAGCAGATTTTTTTTTTTTTTTTCAAATTATATTTATTGCACCAAGTAATTCAACTTATTAGCAACATTTCTCTGACAATGTATATAAATAACTGAAAAGAGAGTGTGGTACATAGCCCACCTCCATACTTCATTTGTCGGCTATTTTATGTGTCTTTTGACGCACAAGATTCACAGGAGCGCACAGCACAACACTCACTGAACAACTTCATGAAAACACCACTCCCTACTGCCACAGATCGTGAGGTTTTCGTCTTTTCAGCCGCCTGAGTAGATCATCAACATCCAGCAACTTCACAGCCTCCTCGTTGATATGACCTTGTAGCCTCTGGTGATGGGCTATTGCTTGAGTTTTGATGACTTCATTTATTGTGGGAATTTTAAGGTCCTTATGGATGTCGTCATTGGTTGAGTACCAATACGCATCAACGCATGAGCGCAGTACTTTGTTCTGAAAACGCTGTATAATGTCACGATTGCTTTGAGAGGTGCAGCCCCACAGTTGTGCACCATATGTCCAGACTGGCTTAAGGACCTGATTGTATAAGGTTAGTTTGTTCTGTATTGACAATTTTGATCGTCTACCAACCAACCAATACATTTTTCGAAGTTTGATGTCCAGTTCTGTTCTTTTATTTTTCACATGCACCCTCCAGCGGAGTTTCGTATCCAGAGTCATACCCAGATATTTTGCCTCATTAGCATAAGGGATGACTTTGCCATTAAGATATATTGGTATATGTTTGATATGGCGGTTGGTAAAATCAACATGGACTGATTTGGCTTCATTCATCTTGATTCTCCACTTAATTGTCCAGTCATGGAGTTTCTCGATGGATCTTCTAAGTTTTAAAGTTGATTCGCGATTGTCTTCACCAATAGCAAGGACTGCAGTATCATCTGCAAATGATGCCAGGGTGTTACCCTCGTGTTCGGGTAGATCGCTAGTGTATAGGACGTACAAGAGGGGGCCAAGTACGCTTCCTTGCGGGACTCCAGCATGAATCATTTTTGCTTCTGAGTATGCATCATCTTGTTTGATTCGGAAGTACCGATTTGATAGGTATGAGTGGAGCAACTCAGCATATTTTGCTGGAAGCATTTGTCTGAGCTTATGATTAAGTCCCTCGTGCCAGACTTTATCGAACGCCTGGGTAACGTCGAGGAAGACAGCTGAGCAGACTTTTTTGTCTTCCATGGCTTGTTCAATAATATGAGTGATCCGGTGCACCTGATCTATAGTCGAATGCTTATGGCGGAACCCAAACTGGTGTTTAGGTATGAGGTTTCGTTCTTCCACAATTTCTATTAGTCGTTTGTGGAGCACTTTTTCAAAGAGTTTTGAGAGTACAGGTAATAGTGATATCGGTCTATAAGAAGTTATTTCTTCAGGAGGTTTACCTGGCTTCAGTATCATGATGACTTCAGCAAGTTTCCACAGTTGTGGAACATACCGAAGTTTGATAGAAGCATTTATGATTTGTGTGATCTTTACAAGCGTCTTCCGCGGAAGGTGTTTGAGGACTTGTCCAGTGATCAGGTCATATCCAGGGGCCTTCTTTGGATTTATCTTGGTGTTGATGGTGTTTTGTATTTCTTTGACAGTGACCAATGGGATGTCAATTTGTTGATCTCCCAAGGGAACTTCTTTGAGAGATTCCTCATTAAGACAACCAGAAAGCAGATTGATGCTGTCGGATATATCCGTCGCTAGCCCCTAAAGGGTTAATGCTTCCTTTGCCAGTTTTTCTTTTGTAGGCCTCATGTTTCGATGTCGGGTGTGACCCATGCGTATTGAATCACTAGGCCCTCATTGTCTGATTGTCTGGCTTTCCTCCCTCCAAGTCCAAGGTGTCCAGTCCCCTGAAAAATCGGGATTTTTCAAATATAGATATCCCAAATGTAGAATAATTTATCAAAGATGTATATATAAGTTATAAATTTCTATAAAAACTGGTCGTTTTAAAATTAAAATACGTAATGCCAATGAAATTGCTAAATTTTCTAGGAATATCGAAGATGGAAAAAGCCTTTGAAGTGGTCGTTTCTCTCGAGTAAACCAACAAGTTTCGATGATTTTAACTTTCATTCTCGACTTTAACAAACAATCGAAGTCTCTGCTGTATCTGTCATGACATCTTTGTAACGGGCATAAGTTTTCAAAGTTATTGTTCAATTTCGGTTAAATATTCAGGAATTGAACTCTGGAATTGATTTCTGGAAGCGTAAATGAAACAATAGCTTAGCATGTAAGCATGGTCAACACAGGAGTGCGCGACTGGGGGAGGAAAAAACGCAGACTCAAAAGTGGGCATAAGAAGCAATGGGGTATTTTGGTGGGTCGGAAATTCACGTTTTTACCTCAAATTTGGATTCAGCACCCTTGAAAACATATATACTCCAACTTTAAGCCCAATGATACTATAGCATGTGGTAGAAAAATTAATTAAAGAGATCAAACGTTTGAAAAAGGCGGGCCGCTATAAATGCGCACACTCTACGCCGCGCGCGTGTGTGAGTAGTATTCTGTAGTATCCAAGAGATCCTCCAAGGGTTTCATCTCTTCTCTGTACATGGATACTTTTTTCAAAGACAGTTTTGGATAGCTACGTCACACCATTCAAATCTTCAACTTTCCTTAGCTTCTCTAATTTTTTAAAAACATTTTCTCGACGAACAGACCCGATTACCGTTATTCCTGTGCCATACTCTTTTGAAAAAAAAATTTTTTAAATTAGAGAGTTTTCGCCACATCAGGCGCGACGACTTGAAATCGTGACGACTTGAGACAGATGGGGCCAGCAGACGCAGATGCTAACTTTTTTTGGTGGATTTTCGAGTCGTCACAAAATAAGGTGCGGACTCTGGAAGTGACGCTAAACAGCTACAGACCTGTGAAGTCACTTGAAAATGGCCGATAGCGAACAGCTGATTCAGACTCCGGGGGTCTCGAAATGAGTTTTTCAGATCGAAAATTAAAATATTCGCTCGGCGAATTTCGCTGTATTGAAAAAGCAATAAATTTATTACTACTTGGATGGGTAAGTAGGTACCTATTTACATCCCTTTCGGACCCTACATTGCGATATAAAAACCTACCTACTGATTATTTTGATCGTTTTCACCTTTAGAAAGTAGTGAACAACACTAGCTTTTCCAGACCTCTTACCTACTGAATTTTTTTGGGACTATAGTACTTCACTACCAATTTTGCGGTAGCTACCTTTCTACTTGTTTCTTGTTTGTCTAACAACTCGTCCGTAACATATCTTTAGATAATTTAGAGTAGCTAGGTACTTCGTTTCTACCTACCAGGACGTGCGGACTATTACAAAAACGAAAGTACAGAACTATCAAACTAGGATAGATGTACGAACTTATAGACGTAACACCTAAATGCAGATATCCATAATTAACCAAATACCTACTAATGTGTGAAAAGAAGTTATTTTTTCAAAGATAATAAACTTGATAACTGTAGTAAGAGCATTTTTTCCAATTTTTCATGCAACTTACAAGTACGATGATCACAGCAAACGGAACCATCAATTGAAATCTTAAATGATACTGTTTATTGTAGATCTGTAGTTAGGTGTGTTGGTAGATGAATAAATAATATACAACATTAAATGAAAAGCAAGGGCGCATTTATTCAGAAATTTCATTGACATTCAAACAATGTAAAATTCGCATTCAGTCAACAATAGTATATGATGGATTCACTTGATCTTGATGCGAAGATAACAGAATTCTGGTGACGAGTAGTTTGTTTCGAGAGATGAAAAACTTGATAATTCCCGGGAAAATGAAAACTGTTCTATAAATCAAAGCTAAAATCGGGAACCAAAACACGGGAGTCAAACGTCGGGCACAACACAAAATCCTGCTACATCCGATCTAAATTGAAACTGGTTATAAAAGTGTGAGGTTATGAAGGGCACAGTCGTCAAGAAAGCCGTCGTTCCCAACGCCGGCAAAAGCCGGCATTTGGCGGCGTCCAAGACGACCGAGCTCGCCGTCCGAGTCGTCACGCATGCGCAGTCACCATTTTCGGACGGTTGCATGGATATTACACGCGGACGGTCGTCACAAAAGACGTGGCGAAAACTCTCTAATGACTGAAATACCCCATTTTACTCACTCATTTTGTTTCCATGTACCAAGGTAGCAGAAGCTTTGTTTTCACTTTTCAAAGCTGAAAAAAATTTTCTCCAAAATCAACATTCCACTCGCGTTTTACTTTTCAGACCTTCCTGAACAATTTTGGTTCCGTGTCTGTCTGTGTGTTTTTTTTTCATGAAACCTGCTGTATCGGAGTGGATTTGATTGTCTCGGGGGCCTATTGGCCCAATACAATCAATGCAGTCATTCTTGCGGCAGTAGTGGTTTTTCTGTTCCTCACTCTATCATTGCGATACAGCGGGCCCTCCTGGCACATTCATTTCGAATGTGCCTGGGATGGCCCACGTGGAGGTGCCAGGTTTTCTCAGGATGGTGTTTCTTGGGACAGGAGTAAGCAGCACCTAGGTTTGTCATGAAACCATTGCGACAACCATAACTGCTACATTTCTCACGAGATTTTGATGAAATTTTCGGGGATTATGCGAGTTGGCGTGTAGATGGTCCCCCCTTGGAAATCATTGCCTCCAAACTTATAGTAACCACTGCGCATGCGCAAACATATATTTCCTTGTTACAGCCATAACTTCTACATTTTCCAACAATATTCAGAGATGGTACCAGTTGATGTGTTGAGTCCCATATGAGGGTAGTGCACGGTACTTAGAGATTGATGTTTTGAGATTTCTACTATGCATCGGATCATCTATATGTGTTATGGATATGAGGAAGCTACGTGCCACACCCACTTGGCAGACGTCTTTACAAAGCGATTCTACCCATTAGTTTATCAAGCATATATTTGTCTTCATCATCTCTTATTTAGTTTCTATATTAGTTAGTGTTATGTTTTTGACTACCGGTTCACCAATGTTTTGGCTAAGTAGGGTTTGCTACGGATGACTAATGAATTTACTGACTCCAATTTAAGAATGAATGACTGAAAAATACGGGAAGTTTATGCTCTAAAATTTGGAAGAAGAAATTTGTCTGTTTAATTTTGAAGGGACGTTGTTTGAACAATTTAGCTCCCGGTCTGCACAAAACCAGCTTAATAAATTGTTAGGGAAAAGGCTTCTGGTCTTTATAGAAACCAGCTCACCAATTGAAGTTAATGAAATGTGGAGGATGTTGAAGTGTAGCCCCGGTCTGCACAAAACTGGCTTACTACTGAGGTTTAGTTTTCTAAGTATTTTTAGGTTTGAGATTTGGAATGGGTTGTTGAAGAGATAAAATCGCTTTGAGAGTTTGCAAGTTGGTATATCGCTTTCCCACAGGAATAGGCCCCTTTTATACCGTTCCCCTACCCCAGGGGTTGTAGTCCTCCCGGGGGAGGGACAAGTCGGCCGTTAAGTGTTTGGCCGTTGTGACCTCATTCCTGTGGAAAAGGGACCGTTAGTTTATTTGTGAAATACAACATTCCTTGGAGGCACGACAGTTAGTTTTGTTATTTGAATCACATTACACATTGAATCACGCTTAGATCATTTCGTGGGGTCACAAGGGCGCCTACTACTCTTCCTGTTGACATTCTTTGATACTATTTGCTGAGATATTTCCCAAGAAAGGTGATCTCACGGTTTGTGGGAACTGGCGGGGTATAACCCTGCTGTCTGTTGCCAGTAAGGTTCTTGCCCGTATCATCTTGAATAGAATGTCAGCCCCACTAGAGAGCAAAATCCGGCCTGAGCAACATGGTTTTCGCCCCAATAAGTCATGCACTGACCTAATCAATACGATTCGCATCATCATAGAGCAGTCTGCGGAATACGCAAGCCCTCTCTTCTTAGCCTTCATCGATTTTGTCAAGGCTTTCGATAAGGTGCAAAGGGGGAGACTCTGGTTGGCCCTAAAGGAGACAGGGGTACCTGATAAGATCATAAAGCTGATCCAGGCCATGTATGATGGGTATACCTGCATGGTGAGACATGAAGGTAAGCTAACGGATGAGATCCCCACCAACATAGGTGTTAGACAGGGATGTCTACTATCACCTCTCCTGTTTCTTCTCCTCTTGGAAAAGGTTATGAAACGTATGCACAGGGGAAGAAGAAGGGGAATACAGTGGGGACTCACCGCCAGGCTCGAAGACCTTGAGTATGCAGATGACGTGTGTCTTTTAGCCCACCGCTTCTCGGATGTCCAAGGTTTATTGAATGATATGGCAGCTGCTGCGAAAAATGAAGGCCTATTGATAAGCCAGTCGAAGTCCGTGGAAATGCGGTTAAATGCACCCAATGAACCACCTCTCATGTTAGGCCCTGAATCTGCTGGACATCCTGACCAGGTAGTTTACCTTGGAAGTGTTGTATCGAAGGATGGAGGAGCCGACCTTGACGTTCAAGCCAGAATAAATAAAGCTAGAGGTGCGTTTGCCCAGCTTCGCCCGATTTGGAGAGCCAGGAATATCCTGCTGAACACAAAGCTAAGAATCTTCAAGTCGAATGTACTCTCAGTACTTTTGTACGCCTGCGAAACCTGGAGAGGGACTGCTGCCATCTATAGAAAACTTCAGGTCTTTATAAACCGTTCTCTACGCACCATTCTCGGCGTTAGGTGGCCTAATGTAATATCAAATGAAGAACTGTGGAGCCAGACTGGAATGGAAAAGGCCGAACATTTGGTAAAGAAAAGAAAATGGCGCTGGCTAGGGCACACTCTACGGGGAAATGGAGTTGCGAAGGCTGCCCTCGAATGGAATCCCCAGGGAAAACGTCGTCGGGGAAGACCTCGAACTACATGGAGGAATACGGTGATGCGTGAGGCTGAGAGGAAGGGACATTCATGGAACAGTCTGAGGTCGTTGGCGAGGGATAGGTGTGGCTGGCGGGCATTAGTTGAGGCCCTATGCTCCCCAGCGGAGTAAAAGGAACATAGATAGATAGATAGATATAGATTTGCTGAGATACCTCTTTTATACTTCGCCAGAGCACAGCAGTGTGAATTCTGTCAGTTTTCGCGTAGTTTTGAAAAAATTACCATGGAAGAAAATGCCTAAACAAGTGAAGCCTCTGAAAAAAAAAAAAAAACGCGAAAATCAAGGGAAGCTGAGGATGTCACACCCCAGGGTTCCTTTTGTGGGAGGTAATTTTTTCCCCTTGGGTATTCCTGGTGTTAAACGTTATTCTAGGGCCCTATTATAGGATTTGACTTCAAATTCCAGAATCTAAAATTGAGGCAAATTCCCAAAATTTTAATTCAGTTCTTTGGATTTTTTATTGTTTCTAGAAGAGCCCAGTACCTCTAAACCTGGTGAAATAGATTGTGCCATCTGCCTCCAGAGCTGCGTTCATCCGGCTCGTCTCCCATGCGGCCACATATTCTGTTTCCTGTGCCTCAAAGGCGTCTTCCGCTCCTGCGCCAAGTGCGCCATGTGCCGCCGCCCCATTCCCAGGAACTACTTGGAGACTCCAGATCTTCTCGAGATACCGACTCCAGCAACAGCTCCATCAGGCGATGAAGAAGAGTTCCACTGGTTCTACGAAGGCCGTCACGGTAGGTTCATGGGAATCTTTATTTACTGGTTCATTTTCATGATGGGGAAAACTTTTGTTCCCTTGCAAGGTTATCTAGGAACTTGTACAAATACGGCGTCATCGGATTATCTTGATTTGGTTGGGTGGTGTAAGAGTGTACCCTCAGGTCTTTCTTTCACCAAGCTATGGGTGGTTAAGTTAAGTTAGGTTGGGGTTAAGAGAGTTAATCCAAAATAACCGAGGCAACCAGAAGATGGATATTATCTAGGTGGATAATCACTCAGGTATATTGTACCTACAAACACTACAATAAGACTCATGCTCACCAACCCCCTGTTATTATTATTTTTTAAAAATAGTACCTTGTGAAAATGTCTGCGAGTATAATTATTATGATCTACTCAAGATCTATCCTCAAAGCCAACCACTCAGGCATTTCTACTACTTCTCATTCCTTATTAGGTACTTTCCTTACTACGATGCGCAAAGCACGGAGTTGTCCCTCAAACAATCCCTGAAATGATCAAAA
The DNA here is from genome assembly GCA_009739505.2 of Apolygus lucorum. Taxonomy (NCBI): domain Eukaryota; kingdom Metazoa; phylum Arthropoda; class Insecta; order Hemiptera; family Miridae; genus Apolygus; species Apolygus lucorum. The sequence continues at coordinate 5,517,180 of CM019169.2, forward strand.
TCAAGAAGTTCTGATTCCTTATTGATATTTCTTATTCCATTTTAACCTTATTGAATAGTAGTTAGGAATTATGACTTTTTATGGAGAATCTTCTTAATAATTACGACCTCAGTCTATTAGAATCTAATACTTCAATTTGTATCAGGATAGTAGATCGATATTTGGGATCTTCCAAATTGCATTAATAATTTCTTCCTCCTTCTACTTCATTTTCTTTTTTTTGTTTTGTTCGTTTCAACGCAGGGGGTTGGTGGCAATACGAGGAAAGGATGTCTCGCGAGTTAGAAGATGAACACAAGTCAGGCACAGACAAGTTCGAGACTGTCATCTGCGGTCATTTGTACACCATCGACTTCGCGAATCACGTCCAGTTCAGAAACGACTGTCCATTCCATGCACGAAGGATCTTGAGACAGCGCCCGTCTTTAGTAGAGAAACGCGGAGTGGCGGGGATTAAGTAGTTCATTAAACTCTCCTCGTTCTACCGTTCTACTATCCTCTTGCTTTGAGTACAATAAGTGAAACCAACATCATTATCTTGGCGTATATAAATAGTATTTCTAATACGAAATAAATAATAATGGATAAGATACTAGAAATATCGAGGTTGAATCTCTGAAATGTTGGTATGGTTGGCTCAGAACTCCAAGTGCAAAACTCTTACTGGTCATTGTCTCAATGTTTTCCCTACTCATTCCTCCATTTCTATTGTCCCTGCCCTCCCTGAAAGAGGAGATAAATTATAGTTTGACTGGAAAATGGGGTGCTGGAGGATGAGAACCGAAGCACTGAACTCAGTCACTTAAGTTTATACATAAGGGTTCTGACCCTTCTTTTACTTCTCCAAATTTTAGGATTATGAAAGAATATGCTGATTAGGTGTAAAATACTACAAAATTTGCAAAGGCATTTCGTTTTCAGTTTGTTGAATTCTAAGCTTTGTTCAGTTTAATCATTTAATGTTCCAATATTTTATTTTCCTTATATTTACGAGTGTATTTTATTTTACACGTTTACCAAAATAGTTATTATCTTCATAATGTGGATAGTGGATGATAGTTTATTCGTTTTCCGTGTTCACTGTCTTGGCATCAGCCTTTGATAGGTGAAACTTGTGGACGTTAGGTTAACTTTGTAGATAAGGGATATTCATTACTCTCAAGTCAATCAAAATAGATGGAGGGGGAAGAAGGGATCGAAGACACCACCTATGAGCTGTGGAGTACAACAATGTCCACAAGTATACGATGGGATTGGCTTAAAGCTTTTGTGTTGGTGCTCGCCCTTCTCATCCCTGATTCTGGCCTCCACCTTGTAAATATAACATGCTTCTAAAGTTCCCCTATTCTGATGGTTTTACACCACTTCCACTCCCTTTTTTAATATATTCGATCAGTTAATTTACTTTCCTATCTAAAATATTATCAAAAACTTTAGGAAAGGTGAAACAAAAATATAGTTACTCGACTAATACTCATATACAGGGTGTAAGCCTAACTGGTCTGCCATACCGTACGAGTCAATTCTACTACTAATTTGCAATAGCAAATGTCTCTTGACAATTTTCTTTAAAAGGATTCATTTTCGAGTTATTTTAATTTTAAACATTTTTCGTGATTTTGACCTTACGTCATTAAATTGGTCATAACTCCTTTAATTAGCTATGATAATTACAATTTGAGGATACCGAAGGACCAATATTTTTTCAAGAGGCAAGAACAGTAAATACTGCGCCAAAATCTCAGCTTTCCAACGTTATAATCAAAAAATATTTTACACCCGAATTTAGGGGAGAAATTTGTGTTTGAACGAGGAAAAACGTGCATTTTTTCAACGAAATCAGCGTTCTACTGCAGCGCCCACTCCCATCGATTCCGTTGAAAAAATGCACGTTTTTCCTCGTTCAAACTCAAATTTCTCCCCTAAATTTGGGTGTAAAATATTTTTTTATTATACCGTTGGAAAGCTGAGATTTTGGCGCAGTATTTACTGTTATTGCATCTTGAAAAAAATATTGGTCATCGTAGTTCAATTCACGATTGTAAAAATTCGAAGTTTCCCAAATTACGTAAAACTTTCTTTTCAGAGGGCTTTTTCATGTCTTGAACCTTGACTCAAAGAAGAGTTAAGAGACGTATCCGATAGGAAATTTAATTCTCTTTCTAACGGTATCCTTAAGTTGTAATTATCATAGCTAATTAAAGGAGTTATGACCAATTTAATGACGTAAGGTCAAAATCACGAGAAAAAAGTTTAAAATTAAAATAACTCGAAAACGAAGCCTTTTAAACAAAATTGCTAAGAGACATTTTTTGTTGCAAATTAGTTGTAGATTCGACTGGTACAGTATGATAGACCAGTTAGGCTTACACCCTGTATAGTAAATGAGGTTTTCTTATCTACCTTGGGAGTCAATCTAGGTTAAGTACTTTACGAAGTACCAAAATGGCCTCCCATGTTCTTGTAAATTCATGTGTAACAAATAACTTCATAATAACTCTTTGGTCCAGGTTTTGTGGAAACTGATGGTCAAACGCCCTTTATATGTCTTGGTAATTTGTTTTCAATGGAATTTAGCGTACCTATCAACAACGGTTCCAAACAATGCCTTTGGGTCACAATCTTCCACCCATTTTATTAGTCAAGTATCTAATAAAACTGTAAATAATAGGATATTTTATTCATTATAATTATTAGCAGATATTTAGAAAAAATATGGATTTTGAATCAAAAATTAATCTAAAAGTGAAACAACTTTTTCGAAATTGATTACATAACCAGTAGAAGAACAAAAAGCTGCTTAATTTACGACGGGTAACAATGACGATATATCCATTTCAGTTTGAGTGCGTAATTCTTTGAATGAAGCATCTGATTTCAAAACTTGGCGATTGGTATTGTGTAATGAACGTTTTGTAAAACAGCGTGAGATACGAGGTCTCGTGATGAGTTCCCGATGTTTGTTCATATTAAAAATTTGTTTTCAAAATTCTACCAAATGTTAAGGAAAATACACGAATAAATATTTTTGTTTGTCTATTATTGTTTAGTTGATTTACGAACAAATAGTTTGGCTCCTGAATAAGATTACTCTCGAAATGTATGTACTTTTTTGTTTATTAATTACTGGTGGGAGGTTCTTGTTATCTCTTTATTGAGACGTCTCATTCCAAACCCTGAAACAGGGTTGTTCTAATCAAATCAAATACTTTTTATTTTTACGGCCAAAATGGCAAAACAAGCTGACAACTAAGCAAAACACAAAAGAAAACAGTTAAAAGGAATTCAGGGCGGATATGCGAGGTTATATGTCAAGGTTACTAAAAAACTAAATGGAAAAAGTCACTCATTTTATAAAGTTCTGCGCTAATTAATATAAACATTATCCTACGTTCAAGAACTTGCCTGTTAGGGAAAGTAAATTTTCTTGCAAAAATTATAAAACCTGTCGCCAGTCTGCATTGGGTCACAACGCAAAGAAGTGGTGAGGCGTACTGGAGTGGAAATAGCTACAGAAACGCGGTTGTGGGTATGAATGTTGTAACCTCGGGAAAGGGCGTTAAAAGAACTGAACAATAATGCACTTGAAAGGGTCTGTATCTACAGAAATGGTATGATAAATTGAGTAAATGCAGCGCAGAGTAAAACGGAAGTAGCTGGAAGTGAGGCGGTTATGCAGGAATGATCGGGGTAGGACGGTTCCCTCGGTTTGTGAACACACGGCCATTCAGACCTGAACTTGCAGAGCCATTGTTAATGTACTTGAACGGATTAATTGCACTTCTGATTTTTACTAAATAGGAGTTTAATTACTTGTATTGGTTCTTAATTCTGGTAAGCATTGAACTTGATTTGTATCTGTACAACGGGGTAAGGCAGGACCAGATGGCGGTGCTGGCCTCTAGCAGGGGAAGTATGAACTTCAAGAAAGGCAATTTTGAATTAGGCCACTTGGTAATAGGCGGGAGGTTCAAACAGATGTTTACTCACCATGGAGGAAGCAAGAGCTCCTATGAACCTGTCACAATCACATGTACACGTATAACTCTGGCATAGTTTGGCGATGGGTCGGAAAAACTGTTTATTGGTATTTTTAATCTAAACTACAACTCATTCTGAGAATTTTGACACCAACTGCGACCTTCTAGCGCGAGAATACCTTTTTCTATGATTTTGCAAAGTTTTGAATGTTTATGATGGCTGGGGGGGGGGGGATCCTGCCGAGGCGGGAGGGGCATAAACGTCATAAACATTCGAAACTTTGAAAACCCATAGAAAAAGATCTACTAATCCAAAAAGTGAACAGCTGGTGTCAAAATTCTCAGGATGAGGTCTACTTTAGATTAAAATTGTTAAAAAAATCCTATTCAATTTTTTGAAGAGACTTCGACAACTTTCTGCCTAATCAATATACACAATGTTCTTCCCAGTCAATACGGTATAACATCAAGTAATTTCCTTTAAGACTGGCCTGAGCTTCCAGCAGTCTCGAAGGGTTCTTACTTGTACCCTGGAATCAAGTAGTGGTAGGTAACGAAATACGCTTCTAACTCAATTTCACATAAATTTCAGTCCGAGTTTTTATGCTTGATATCCCAGAGTATTCATCATATTTTTCAGGCTGGTGGGAGTATGATCCTCGAGCGAATGATGATTTGGAAACAGCTTACCAGAAGGGTGAAAGTAAAGTGGAGCTCCTCATTGCTAACCATGTCTACTTGGTGGACCTCCATGGGATGATGCAGTACAGAAAGACCGATCCTGGTCGAAGAAGAGCTGTCAAACGCGATAGAGTCGGCACTGCTTGTAAAGGCGTTGCTGGTATCCGACCTACAGTATTGCAAGCTATGGTAAGAATCCTCTTTTTTGCCTTGATGATATTGTGAGCCATGAGAAATGCACGCATAACATCAATCCTTGAAACTGCCAACTGCATTTTAATCTAGACCTACTGACGAACATCAGCTTGACCTTATCTTATGTTTCCAGGGAGATCTCTCTCAAAACAGACCCGAATCGCCCGAGAATGAAGTATTTCGCTCCATCGAGGAAATATTTCGTGGTATTACGCTTAGCGATGACTTTCAAATTTACAATCACGTTGATTCAGATGTTAGTGAAGAAGAAGAAGATGATGATCTAGAAGTAGATGACGACGAAGGCTATGATTGAAGAGCGAGTAACCTTTTGTCAATTATGGATCGTGCAATACCGGAATATCTATTTGTAAAGATATCACGAACTACGTAGATACTTTATATCTATGATCCTACTTACGTACGTAAAAACGTCAATTCCTAACTGAAGTAGGTCAAAAAGTTTAGAGGTAAGGCTGTAACTCTTGGTGGGGTTTGGTAAGTAGGACTTCCTGCATAGGAGGTAGGGTTAGGACTGCCCTGAATTCTCATGTTGTACCTCAGTACTTAACTTGAACTCTCTGCCTATATACTCGTAAGTTGCCGAATTTGACTGGAGGTAGAAAAAAATTCATATAAGAAATTTCGGGCTGACTCTTGCGAAAATGAAAAAAGTAGGATGTGAAATATTGCTTTAAGAAATGGAATAATCAAAATGTATTTAGAATAATCGATTGTTATGTTTGCATCGAGTTGATTTTGGTTCTTTGTGCCTACTAGAGATCGCTGATTGAATTCATGTTAGGGCGCTCCATTTGTTATTGATTGAGACATCCTTCTACTTTTTCCACTGCCGGAATCACTTAGCTATACGCGAATGAAACTCCTGTCCCTGAAAGCTATCCACCCCAGTTACAACAAAATCTCGATTCAGCTCTTGTTTGAGCCAGCAGGCCATTCTATCTGCTGATCCTTTTTTTCCACCCTTCCATAAAATTGTCGAAAACTCATGATGCCCAAAATTGAAATGTTTTTTCTATATTCAGTACCTAGAAATATAAGAGGAGTGTTCGCTTTAATTGGACCTCCTTGCACCTACAAGGGTCATACAGGAAGTAAGATTACATTTTTTGTAAATCGAAAAATGTTTGTATTTCAATTAAATTTACAAAATACTTCACAAATATACTAAACAATTTTTCTTCGAAGTCCCCGTTGAATTCGGTACATTTCTGTAAACTGGGCACCTGATTTTATATACCAGAGGCCTAAACCTCCGCCGTCTTGTCTTTTAACCACTTCTGATCAGCTTCCTGAAACTTTTATCGTCTGTTATTGTTTTATCGTCGTTTTCCACCAACGAACTCCTTAAATTTATAAGTAGATGGAAGTCAGATGAACAAATGAACAAATAGAGATGTTAGTGAAATTTCATGTTTGGCTAGAAAGTAAAGCATCCTGTAAGAGCACCATAAAAACACAAAGAAAACAGCAGGTATGCAAGAAATGATTTTCCAATGAGGGAAAATGGAGAGAATGTTTTGTTTGTTATGACTAGGTAGGTATCAGATGCTCGAAATCTCCCTACCCAGTTACGTTTGTTGTTGATGTTGTTGGTAGTATGTTTATGATAGAGACCGCGGAGAGACTTTATTACGCTACATTGAATACGCTTTCTCTCTCAGTTTGTAAGACCTGTTGGCAGCTGATCGGGATAGGGACTCATCACTGTTCCAGGACACATTTTAAGGTGGGCCGATACCAATGTGCCTACCCTTCCTCCTCCAGTTCAGAAATACTACTCCATTTCCGCAAATTCGAGTGTGGAGTTTGATGATAATTCCAGGAGGCTGCTAAATTGGATTGAGTAGGGAATTACGGGGTGATGAATGAGTGGAACATCAGATCCTCCATGTATGAAGCAAACTTGAATAATTATCTTTGTTGTTGTTATCATCAGATTTGCCTAGATATTGTCTCATGCCCCGTCCCATTCGATTTACGGTGCCTGAATTCTCTTAGGTGTGATTATTTATTATGTCTGCAGTATAATATTATGATGTATTATATTAAAGCGCAGCGTCTCTGCTGTCACTCAAGGTCAAGATCTGTCTTTCCCTATAGTAGGTAGGTGTCTACCACGTTACCCAGGTTACTGGGCTATGTTTTGTAAATGTGAGCTCCATTGGTTCCTGTTGAATTATTTGAATGTGCGTATTCGAATGTTAAATTTAGTATTGTACTCGTAGGTATGGTTTGAAAACTATTTTCATGAATAAATAGAATGGAGCGATGCTCTTGTGTCAATAAAATGGATCTAGAACTAATCCTTCAATTTGTACAATTTTGAAATTTGAAAAGTTGATGTATTTACTGGTTTATTTAAAAAGTAAACAGTATTAATTAAAAACGTTAAAAAAATCTTGTCTACTTTTCATATCAGTTTGTTTTAAACCCTACATGAACTATTTCGGTAGGTAGTTAGTACATCTGTAGTTATAAGACGATTTGTCTGTCTGAGATTTGGCAAATTTTGAAACATCTTGTACTTCTTGATAAGTACACGATTCGTAATACCTTCGTTAGAACTAAATTGCTTTTGGTTAAGATGAATTTTACCATACTAAAGTAGGTTCAACTGCATGAATTTCTGAACTGACAACATTAATAAGGCAACTTACATCTGGTATAATAATACCAGATGTAAGTTGCTAGCTAAAAATAATCTACGTAAGAGATTTTTTTTTTTAAATACGTTCCGTGCTGACCAGAAACGCCAGAGGGTGAGGAATCGAGGAGGTCTTGCTACCACGACATCTAATGATTTTAATTCTTAACAACTCTATGTGTAAGTCCTACTGCTACAGAGTTATGGCATCTTTCTCGTCAGAATATATTTGTCTTTCAAAAACGCTGCACATTACTACATAATGGTGCATTATTATATTATTTTACTGAATAGATCTGTACTTTGAACTCTTCAAAGAATTTGAACTAAGGATAGGCCTATTTGCATCAAGTCAACTGCCTTTTGCAAATTGACTTGATTGATGTTTCGCACATAGGGAACTAAACAGTTTGTCAATCAGATATCAAACTTTAAAAGTTCAATTCTATTTTAAATTGGAGTTTCGCTAGAGCAATTAGAAAATAACAATCTCTATTTTCCACCCCTTAAAAGTGATAGACAATACCAAAGCCCATAAATATACTAATTTTATCAATATCGGTCCTTGGTAACTATTAATATTAAAGTGTCGCAGACGGAAGGAAATTTATTTAAAATTTAATTTTCAAATTCTACGTGCCTTGAAACGCAAACCATCGAGTTTTGAGAAGGTTAAGAAAACTTTTCTGCTCAACTTTCTTGTTCGATTCCAAAGGTTCAATATTGAAAATAATTAAAACAAAAGACCTCCGTTTGGGCGAGAGGGATTTGTTGAGTCAACCCTCTTGGCTAGGTTTCTAATCGGTTTGTGAGTGTATTGCTTCAGAGTCTACCAAGGTAGCGGAAGCTTTGTTTTCACTTTTCGAGGACGAAAAAAAAAGTTCTCCAAAATCAAAAATTTCACTCGCGTTTTTTGTTTTAGACCTTTCTGAACAATTTTGGTTCCGTGTCTGTCCGTCTGTCATGAATTCCTTGTAACGCGCATAACTATACGAAGTTATTGTCCGATTTCGATGAAATTTTCAGAGATTGTGCGGGTTGATGTGTAGACGGTCCCCTATGAAAATCATCATCCTCGGACTGATAGAAGCGATTGCGCATGCGCAAACGTGAATTCCTTGTAACGGCCATAACTTCTACATTTTCCATCCGATTTCAATGAAATTTTCAGGGATGTTACAAATTAGTATTTAGATGGTCCCCTTTGAAAATCACCTTCGGACTGATAGTAGCCACTGCGCATGCGCAAACGTGAATTCCTTGTAACGGCCATAACTTCTACATTTTCCATCCGATTTCAATGAAATTTTCAGGGATGTTACAGATTAGTATTTAGATGGTCCCCTTTGAAAATCACCTTCGGACTGATAGTAGCCACTGCGCATGCGCATACGTAAAATCCTTGGGCACACAACAACACACAACATTTACATTTTTCATCCGAATTTGATGAAATTTTCTGGGATTGTCCAGATTAGCGTGTAGATGGTCCCCTATGAGGGGAGTGAAAGGTACTTAGAGATTGGTGCTTTGAGATTAGCTACTATGCATCGGACCATCTATATAATCGGGTTATGGGTACGAGGAAGCTATGTGCCACACCCACTTGGCAGACGTTTTTTCCTGTGAAAAACCCAACATTTGTTCAAAATTCATCTTTTGTCAGGGTGTCCATGTCCGCTTTGTAAAATAATACCTACAATAAAAACTTCTTATCGTAGGAAAGTGCGGTTGGTCACGAAATTCTTAAAATCAAACTCACTAACGTTGAACTGAACTCGTGGGTAACGCTCTTTTCTACTCTCTTCCTCCATGAGCAAAATGGAACACCAACTTGACAAGGGGCGAAACCCCACCTGCCACTCGCGTTAGCCAATCTCACGCTAACGTTAGACTAAAAGTAAAACCAAGCGAGCGTGCGGTCTCTTGTAGCAAGCTTGTTTCTGGTTTTTTCCTCCTAATATTGGTGCTGTTTGTGCATTGTTCTTTTTAATTATTTAATTAATTTATTATTCAAGAAGCACTTAATAATGGATGAAGATGAGCTCGTATCTTCTCGAGGTCCTCAATTCGACGAGTTGCTGGGAGGAGAGGAGTCTGTTCCTCCAAGTATCGTGGTCAACGATTTCCTCGAAGCCAGAATCACGGAAATTGAGGCACTTTCCAGAGTTATTGGTGAGTTTTCATTAGTTGAATGTAGCATCGCTACATCATAGAGACAGATCATGAAGAGTGAAGAGGATTGTTCTGTAATAGTTCAACTCACAAGAGGACAAACGAATGTTGCTCCAAAGTTGTCAAATGTAGCTGATACCGTAGATTATAGTTTTCAGACGTCAAAAATGACTGATGAGTACTGATGTATGGTAGAACAGTACAGTAGATTCCATTAGATAGAGATATGTCAGATGTAACGAAGCATCAGAAGTTTGGTTTCGTTAGCCACTCTGCATCAAGTATTCCGGGTTTTAACGACGACACCGATATTCCGCACATAGCATGAAAATAAAGGCTCTTTGATCTCTTTCTGTATTTCACTAACATTAGGTTGATTGGCATTCAGTAGGTAGTACCTATACTAATGCTGTCACTGTCTTACAGTCAGTGATGAATGCATCTAGACGGAGGTAGTTAGGTATCGTAAATTAAGTACCTATTACTTCTTTATGTTGGTTCCTATTTCATGTAGGTACCTACCTAACCCAAAATGAATCTTGTGTGAAAATGAAACATGAAGATCGTTCCCCCCTTCAAGATTCTATTCACTAAAACCTTGTATAACGTCTCTCAAAAATTGAATTTTAATCAAATTTTGAACAGTATTTATTTATAATTTACCTAAATATTTGAATTGTTTTTAAATTTTAATTTTCAGAAAACCCCAATCAGTTTGCGAGCAGGAAAGAATTTCCAAGGCATCTCCGAAGGAGAGCTATGAGCCACAATGTGAAAAGGATACCGAAAAGAATTCGTGGCCTGCACGAATCTCTGGTGAGTAATGAGGAATTTCACCATGTCGGAATTTCCTATTTTTGGACCCAAAATCGGATTTAGCACCTCGAAAAACCCCTTAAGGCAAACTTTCAGCCCGAACTTCCTAATTTACGAATAAACAAAACAGTGTAGAAAATACGAATGTTTAAAAAACCGGGAAAATGACGTCATCCCGGAATAGTTCATTTATGGCCGCTTCAAGCGCTGAGATCGAGAAATCTATAGTCCCCAGATGCAAAATTTCACGAAACAGTAAAGTTCGAAATCGAAAAACTGAAGAAAAAAATAGAAAAAGCAAGATGGGGAAAATTAGGTTTCCCCTGTTTTTGTTTGATAAATTTTCTCTTAGAAAACACAATTTTGTCGTCCCAATGGGCAACACTGGGAGGAGACGGCGATCCGAACAGCCCAATCAGCGAGATTTCCCGCTTCACGTCCGTTTTCCCGGTTAATAGAGAGTTCCTAGTAGGGTCGATCCGGCGCGCCGGAACTGGATTGTCCGCCATGTTTTCAATATGGCGCGCCGGATTGCCTCTCAGTGACGTATTCGACCGTAACAATACGGCGACGTATCGGATACGGCGTGTTCTTATCACAATGGGGTATTTCAGTCAATTTTTTTAATTTTTTTTTCAAAAGAGTAAGGTTCAGGAATAACGGTAATCGGGTCTGTTCGTCGAGAAAATGTTTTTAAAAAATCAGAGAAGCTAAGGAAAGTTGAAGATTTGAATGGTGTGACGTAGCTAGCCAATCGTGACGTAGCTAGCCAACTGTGTTTGAAAAAAGTATCCATGCACAGAAACCCTTCGAGGACGTCTTGGATACTACAAAATATTACTCACACCTGCGCGCGGCGTAGTCCTTGCCCAGTGTGTGTGCATTTATAGCGGCCCGCCTTTTTCAAACGTGTGATCTCTTTAATTTTTCTACCACATGTTATAGTATCATTGGGCTTAAAGTTGTAGTATATAGTTTTTCAAGGGTGCTAAATCCAAATTTGAGGTCAAAAACCTGAATTTCTGACCCACCGAAATACCCCATTCGGCGCCGGATTGAGAGCATGGAAGAAGTATATTCTTCCATGTTGAGAGTGTGTGTGTAATACGTCACGCCGTATCAAAAACCACTAGGAACTCTCTAGTTTTGGAATCAAGAATTTTGATTATCTCCCAAAAATAACAGGAGACTTATTTTCCGAGATCAGCCCGATTTCCATCTATCCCACACCATTAGCTATTCAGGAAAAATGCAAACAGAATTCGGTGAAATTCCTCATTTTATTGGGTGTTTTTCTAATTCATCTCACGAACAAGGCCCAGAAGTACGATTGTGACCAATACCCCTCTATTCGTGTGTGGTATTCGGATGGTTTTACATGACCTGTTACTCTGATCATAATATTCCCTTGCAAGGCCGGTTTTAGGCAAAAAAGAAGAAAATACACCAAAAATAACACTCGATTTGAAATATCTCAAAATTAACCTTTTAAAAAAACGTGCAAATTTCTCGTTTGAATTTATAACCAATTTTTTATAATTATAATTATAATTTATAACCAAACAAACCAAGTTTTCATCATTTGGAGAGGTTATAATATTACTTAATGAACGTGAAGCATTGTTCTTGCTTTTCAGAGAGAAAAATCTAATACTAGAGAAGGTCCTAACAAAGTTCCCCGACGAAAATGGAGAAGACGACCTAGAGAACTGCTGAAAGAGTACAACAGGAGGCAGAGGAAATTCATTTGGCTTGAAACTCACATTTGGCACGCCAAAAGGTATACATTTTATTAAATTTTCAAAATAATTTTAAATCTGGCTAATTTTGAGAATATGTTACCTCAAATTACATTTTGTATGATAAACATTTTCACCTGTATCTAGACTAGGGATGGGTAAAAAAATAATCGTTTAATGGGATCTACGATTATTTTATCCTGGCTAATCGATTCACCTATTGATCGGGGCCTTGGAAATCGGTTGGTCCATTATTTCGGAGTAGGTTTTGTTGTGATCAGAAGATTAATAAATTACTCGGGCAATCAAAAGATCACGTAAAAGGGCAATTACAACAAAGTAGGTCACCGCCGAACCCGGCTAAAAACAACGGTTGTGGTTGAGTGAAAAGGAACGATTGCTTGCTAATTACTCATCATCAAACACGTATGAAAGAAAAATGGGTAAAAAAATTAAAAGACTAACGGAAAATCAACTAGATACAAAAGGTAGTTATGAGAAACTGATAAGGTGCTTTTCGCCTTCTAAAAGGCGATCCAAAATATCTGTTTTTGCCTGTTCTCGTAGAGTAGTAGACCACGCCATTTTGTTGTATCATTCAAAATTAACTTCCCTTGACTGGGGATCGAACACCAGACTTTCTGACTATACTGCACATATCTGATTCAGGCCCGCTACCTTTGTCCCAAGGAAGTGAATGGAAAATTACGAAGAGGTAGCTGATCACACCAGTTATGTTGAATGGTCTATATCTATTCTTTTATTGATTTGTCTCAATGAAAGAAAATATATCGATCTCAAAATCTGAAATCTTAGGTTTTTTAAAAATCACAATCACACCTGCTCCCTTTGTGACTACAGGTTCACTACAAATAAAATCATGTACATAGTAAAATTAATAATATTAAATATATAATGTGATAATAATATTAAATATAATAATTTAACGTATTATGTTAAATAAGTAGATAAAATTAGTCAACAATTTCCAAGAACAATACAAAAGTAAAATAACACCAACACTTAGATAACAACCCTCTAAAATCACTAAAATCTGCGGAATCCAAGAAAATCAACAACTTCTCCCGAAAATCATGCTGCAGCTCCTGAAATGGGGTAGGCCAGCTTTCTCCAGACAGTTTAATGGCAATGACAGCTGTCGTCATCCACTACCTGGAAACGCTTCAGATAAGCCCGGTTTTTTCCATGTCTGGTGAAGAGTTGAGTCAGCTTCAAGGAGACCGTGAGATTCATGTCCAAACGAGACTCAACAGTGGGAAAGAACCTCCTCGTATGTCTCCCGTCCTCAATCGCCATCCACATACTCCCCCAGCATCCAATGCTGTCCGCTCTCAACCGAGACCTTAGCACTGAAAGTAGCTTGAGAAATTAAGGAAGACTTGAAATCTTGGGTTTGAAGGAAGTTAAGAGGGTCTCAGTCAGTGAATAAACGGGGTTTATCCTTTTTATCACACAACTATTGTTCGATTTTAATGATTCCAGTGGTAATCTTAGTTTTTCAATTCCCTAGGTAGATGTACTACTGAATTTCTAAAATGATGCTCCTTCAGAGGTGGTGGGGTGGGAACGAGCAACTGAGCGCCAGTGCTTTAGAGATTATACTACCCCGGGGAGGTAACAGCGACCGACTAAACCCCCTTAACTGGTCGTTACGAAATATGCAGTTATCCAAGTAATGTAACTTCACAGAATCCACTAAAACCTATCGATTCCAATTAATTGATTCATATCTTTTCTCCAGGCTAACGAACGATTTTTAAGAGAAATAGAGTTTGTAGGCAAGTCATTTTGGTCATCCAACTTTCCAAAATTGATTTCAAAGCGGCATTCAAGTATTCGCTTGTTTTTTTGTATGTACGTTAAACAGGTTTTGTTACGCTTTACAGATTTCACATGGTTGAAAAATGGGGATACAAACTCCCCTATCGCCCCTGTGACAAGAACTACAGAGCTTGCTACAGGGCTTCAGCTGAGCATTGCCTCTTACAAGTAAGCTGTCATACAATTTGTATATCATCGTAAGTACCAAAAGAGGAAAAACTACGGTAAGAACGGCTGCTTAAAGGGCGCTACACATGAACAAACAAGTTAGACAAAAATGTTTGTCAAACCATGTTTGATCGTGTGTAGCGCCCTTTAAGCAGCCATTCTTACCGTAGTTTTTCCTCTTTTGTAGAGGTTGAAACGGATGAGACAAACTAACACTACGTGCACGTTTTTCCATGATCCCAACACGTCCATCTATTAATATTGTTAGAATATGAAGCAACAAATAGTCCCTATCAGAATGTTTTTATTAGCTAGAAACTTCGCCATGGTTGCAGGATTTTTCGTATCTGAATTGCATCGAGCTCAGAGGAGATTTCCACTGCATCATCGAAGGGCTCAAGTGCCACACGAGCGATCGAACAGGCAACACCTTCGACTCCAGGCTTGTCATCGACGGAAGGCGCTCTGGCCGGACAATGTTCTACCATGGAAACCGGTAAGAAACTACTTATAGTGGAGGAGTTGACAATATTAGTCCTTTGATTCGTTACAGCTTTTATTTTGAGAAGATAAAATCTCTGGAACGAGTATTAGGCATGTTAGCTCATTACGCAAAATGGGTCCAAAATTTTACTGATAAAGCGAAACGAATTTTCGAGACCAAGTTCTTCCCTATCTCAAAAGAAGCAGAAACTGACTTTAAAACGCTCAAGAATGAAATCTCCAGATCGGTGGTGAGTATGATTGACGCTGAGGCCCCCTTCACAGTCGAGTCAGATGCTAGTGATTTTTCCATTTCGGGAGTACTTTATCAATTAGGTCAGCCAGTAGCATTCTTCTCTAGAAAACTTACAGAGTTTGAGAAGAAGCATCCTACAGTTGAGAAAGAAGTTTTTGCTATAATGGAAGCTCTCAGGAAATGTAGAATTTCCTTCTAGGACCTTCAGGATCATCACGGATCAACACACAGTCTCGTTTATGTTTAACAAAGAGCACAAATCTAAAACCAAAAACGAAAAAATTCAACGATGGAGGCTTGAACTTTCTTGCTATAACTTTGAAATAATCTATAGGCCAGGGATAGATAACCAAATTGCCGATGCATTGTCGAGGGTTTGCAATGCTATCCACCCTAATAAGTTACATACCCTCCACAGCCAACTAAGTCATCCAGGTGTGGAAAGAATGGTACACTCTCACCCAGTGTACCCAGTGTAACCCACAACCATCCGTTTTCTATTGAAGAGGTTCGTTGAATGACTTCATTTTGCCTTACCTGTGCAGAAATCAAACCAAGATTCTTCAAACGCAGTTCGTATAGTTGACGAACAGTCACGATTCCCGTTCGCATACCGATGCCCCAACGTCAGCTTGGCTACAGTATTTGAGTGCTTGCTTGATCTATTTACTAACTTTGGGGTCCCTTCTTATATTCACTCTGATAGAGGGTCGTCATTCAACTCAAATGAGTTGCAGACATTTTTGGATTCCAAAGGAGTTGCTACTTCCATGTCAAGTCCGTTAAATCCAACTGGCAATGGTCAAATTGAGATGGGAAATCATGAGGCACCATCTCATTGGCACTGAAAACGAACAAATTGGATGTACGTGATTGGGAGTTAGTACTGAAGGATGCTCTCCAATTAGATCTCTGCTATGCACAGCAACAAATGAGACCCCCCACGAGCGAATGTTTACGCATCAAAAAAGATCAACCAATGGCAGCTCTCTTCCTCCCTGGTTGTTGCCACCTAGAAAAGTTTTCATGAAAAACCATACCCGCCAAAACAAGTATGACCCACTTGTGGAGGAAGTGGACCTGGTACACGTCAACCCTCAATATGCAAGAGTGAGACTCACGAACGGGCGAGAAACTACAGTCTCCCTGAAGCATCTTGTGTCAAGGGGAGGTAGCGACCCGGAACAAGAAGATTTATTGGACCATACTGCCCATTATCCCAGCTGTGAGATTTCAGTACAGGAATCCACGCCAGGAACAAGAATCAGAAGAGTCTGAAGTGCCTCAAGAACCTCCGCTACAACAATCATCCAGGACCCGGAAAGTTCTCCAAAAATTTGAAGACTGTTCTTCGAGGGGAGAAGAGTGATATGCGTTCTAGTAATTATTATATTTAAACAATAATTTGGTCTAATTCTCTTGCCTGATTTGGATGTTCTTGAAATTATTATCCACAACCCTCTTTTTGTAATTTTCAAACCAACAAACCAATGAGGATTTTCAGCAAGTCGGAATTCAAATTTTCGCTTGCAAAATCGGATTATGCGCCTCAAAACCCCCCTACAGCAACTGGTCATCCCATACTTCCTAGTTTACCAGTTGCCATTTCATGATGACATTAACCCATAATTGTAATTCATGTATGGGTCGCTTCAAGTGCTGAGATCATGAAGTTTCACTTCAGATTGTCCTCAGAGGCAACACTAAAAAGTATAAAAATCAAGCCGAAAATGAGGTTTCCACTGTGTCTTCCCACTTCCCCTTAGATATGTACCACGATTTCGTTGTTGGACCGGGCAACTCCGGGAGAACAACAGCAATACGTTGAAGGGATCCGTTTTCCAGTTATTTTTTAAAATCGTATGTTTTGAACGCTTCTCAAAAATAACTGAAGATTTATTTTCCTTAATAAACTCTAACTCCTTCATCCACTCCGCACCATGACCTATTCAGGAAAAATGAAAACAGAATTCACTGAAATTCCTCATTGAAAATACTAAACCAAAAGTTGAGTTCTCTTTGCAGAGACAACTAACCTCTTCAACTAGTCGTAGCATCACCGCTCTAAAGGCCATATCACACGAGCGATTTTTCAGCTTTTTTCCGCAGAAAAATCGCTGGAACGTGAAGAGGAAGAAGTACAGTGATTCAAGTATCCATGCAAGGGAAGAAGTACAGTGTTTCAAGTATCCATGCAGCGGGTTTTTAATTCCACTTCCCCCCCCCCCCCATAGCGCAGCCTGCACCCTGGTGGAGCGATTTTTCTAGCTTTGGAATATTTAGAACGCGTTCTAATTTTTCTAGTCCGCCATTTTGTGTGGGAAAAAAAGCTGGAAGGAAACCATTCGAAGGTTCTCCATCGATAGGTAATTTGTGGTTGTAGCATTCCTTGATCTACTAGTCGACGTCTGTTCAGTTTTCTGCAGTTTTCCGAGAGAAAAATTAATCAGTTCTTCGTTCATTTTTAAACCTCCAACAAGTATGCCGCCGAAGGATATAGGTAGTGATAGGTGGACAACAAGTGAAACTTCGCTTCTCATCAATTGTGTAGAGTGAAAATTGCTGGCCGCCAGAATGCGCTCTATTCGCAGTTTTCTGCGGTTATTCTTCTTCAACTTCGCCTAACTTATTCTAACTTCCTCTTCACGTTCCAGCGATTTTCCAGCGGAAAAAAAGCCAAAAAATCGCTCGTGTGATATGGCCTAAAGGCGATGCTACGACTTGGCGCCTTTTTTCTTGGTTCGTATCTCCTGCCCAAATCTGATGCACAGATGGTGGTGAAGAAGCATATCTCTGGTTTATAGGTGTTTGTGCTAGAAGTTGTAGATCACTACAAGATATCTGATGATTTATTGTTGAGTAGATTGTTTTCTACTTACTTTGAAAACTATTGCCTGCCACATCTTTCACCGACTCCGTAAATTCCTTACATATTGTAAAATATGGTGCATTAACATTAAGTAGCCATGTGGAGGCTCTCTTCCTTCACTGGGCTCCATGGTTGGGACTATTCTACGCTATTTTAAAACTTCTGCAAAAAGCATTATAAGATCATGTGTCCTTCATTTGGTAGAAACCTGGTTGGTATTTTTTTTTCGACCAATAAATTCATAATAATAAGGTCCTACCTATGAGTATCCAGCAATCAATAAACCATTGAGGGACGATGGGATAAGCGGTGTGCACTATTCACTAAAATTTGTAGATTAGTATAAAATAAGTTTTTTTATTTCAGGTTTCCTCGTGGCGCTATAGGAGAAGTAGATTTCCTTTGGAACTCTTCAACTGAGAAAGAACGTGTTGTGTGGATATGGGCTCACCCGGCTTACGCCGCTGAGATCATCTACGATCTAGTCACCACGTTTGGCCTCGCTAAAGAAGAAGACATGGAAACCGACATCACACCACCAGAAGGAGTCGAAATGGAGAAGCTGGAAAAACGCAACGTGCCTTTCTGCCGAACGCCCAAGTATTCAAATGGTATGATAAACTTATTTCTTCCATAATTTATATTGTTGCAAATTTAATGGTGGATAAAAATAGAGATTATTGAAAGGAAAGAGCAGGAAATGTGGTGGAGAAACAAAAGGTGGGGAATTTTGTGATAATGGGGAATTTGCCTCAATCTTAGATTCTGGAATTTCAAGTCAAATCCTATAATAGGGCCCTAGAATAACGTATAACACTAGGAATACCCAAGGGGAAAAAATTACCGTATAAAAAAATGCCTGAACAAGTGAAGCGGTGTCAGAAAACACCGCAAAGATCTAGGAAACTGATTACGTCACTCCTCAGCGTTCCTCACTGTGCTCTGGCGAAGCGTAAAAGGAGTTTTGGCAAATAGTGTCAGAGAATGTCAACAGGTAGAGTCATTGGCGCCCTCTTGACCACATGAAACGATCCACTCAAGTAATGTGATTCAAATACCAAAACTAACTAGTATAGAAACTAAATAAGAGAAGATAAAGTCAATGCTTGATAAACTAATAGGTAGAATAGTATTGTAAAAAAGAGTGAGTAAAATTGCTTCTTTTCGTCACTTTCGTGTTTGGGTTCTTTCTGTCAGTTCGCGTCGCACTCGTGTTTGATCACATAAGCTAGTTGTTTCATGAGCGCTATCAGAGGTAGCGTTGCTGTCATAAGGACTCCTGGTAGATTTGAAATTTCCATCTTCCTTAATTTCTCTAAATTTTCTGGATGTGTTTTCAAGCAGCACACTATGGTTTTCTTCCATATCACTGAACCGTCTTTCGAAAAAAAAAAAAAAAATTGAAAAATTGTGAGGCAAATTCCCCATTGATGCGGCGCAGCTTTTACTAGGGGGTAGCAATGTGAAAGATAAGGCTGAGAACTGGGGAAGCGTTCTGTTTGCTTGACGCTCTAAGGCACAGTTAAGGCTTATCTCAGAAGAAAGTCGCAAGATCTCATAAGCTAAGGGAGAAGGATTCCTTATAAGTTTTTTTTTCACTATAATTTTGGAGAAATAAATCTTCCTATTTGATGTAATTCGCCCTGTTGTGATCGAACAACACTGTCACTCTCACATGTAAACGGGCTCTCAAGGAGTGTAATAATGATATGTAATATTGCTAGATGGATTGTATTTAATATTCAGTTGCAATAATAAATCACGTTGAAAAAAAACTCTCACGGGGCGGGGATCTCGGAAAGAGACGTCACCTAGCTGCTGATGTGGAAGCAAAGGAGAAGGGGGGGGGGGTCCTGTGATGGCTACTTTAGGTCTGTAGTGGTCCACTCTTGTGATAACCACTGACCTGATTGTAGACCCTTCCGTTATTTCCAACAGTTTATTTTTCTCATTCGTTACAATTCATTGTTACATTCATTCTCATTTGTTACATTCATCCATTTGTTTACGATTCTCATTTGTTACTCAGTTCACAATGTATTACTCAATCTTTTCGAACCATCACATAGGGAACCATTTCGGCCAATTTTCTCAAAATTTTCTTAGCTTTCTCCGTTTCAGGGACCCAGGTAACCACCCACCTTGTATGATTTCCTCTCTGCAGACGGTGCACCTCTACCCCAAACATACTGTTGGGTGGCAGAACTGGATGAGACAGACCGCCCCCGAGAGTGACAGACATGAGCCCAAACTGCAACAGGATCCACCAGAGCTCACGACTCCATCACCTGCTGCTCTCACTCAGGACCAATAGGCTACCACGTCTGACGAGACCAAAGGCAGAACCCTGGGAAGTGTCCTGGCGGGCAACATCCATGGCAGGCATGAGGCCATACCTGCAAGTCAAGCCGAGGGAGATGTTGTGGACGAACAACACTGTCACTCTCACAGGGCGGGAATCTCGGAAAGGGACGTCACCTAGCTGCTGATGTGGAAGCAAAGGAGAAGGGGGGGGGGGCTGTGACAGGTGCCTTGTCATCTAGCGGCTGGGATGTTGAAAGGGAGAGATTATACCACATGCCAAATGACCAGGGTAAGAAGCGTGACATTGTTGCCATCAAGCCCGACAGGTCTTGCATTATCCTGGAGGTCCAAGTTGTCAATGGCAGCATGGACATGGAGCAGACCTGCCAGGCTAAGATAAGCAAGTATGATAGAGGTGATTTATGGCAAGCAGTGTCAGAACTAAAAGGAGTGGCACCCAACAACATCAGGGTGATGGCTGCAACATTGTCGTGGCGGGGAGTGTGGTGCGGGATAAGTGCCACAGAGTTGCGCGAGTTGGGCATCTCAGTAGGTGTACTCCGTGGTGTCACCAGACGCGTACTGCTCGGCTCATATTTAAACTGGTGGTCATTTTATAGAGGCACTTCCCTTCATCCCTCTCTCCCACCCCCACCTTCCTCATCATCCCTCATCCCTAGGGCCGGCGTCGGGTGAGTCCTGGGCGTCCTCCCCATTATATTTGATTTAGACCTTTAGTCTTTGAGGGTAGATTATTGAAAAAAAAAAATTACTATAGGCCTGTGGTGGTCCACTCTTGTGATAACCACTGACCCGATTATAGACCCTTCCGTTATTTCGAACAGTTTATTTTTCCCTTGAGTTCCTCCTAAAGTTGTAAATGCCTAGGAAACGGGACTTAACAGCCCTATAAGAATGATCGACACGTAACCGCTTTATTGAATCCCACTCACTTTTCAGGTGGCCTGCGCATGACCATATTAAAAGACACCCTCAACCGGTTCCGCCTGACAGGACCTCTCTCTCAAGCAGTTATCGCCAAAGTTCTCCAAGCCGTCGACTTCAAAAAACGCTCAGTGGACGACTGGTCGACCAAATTCCACTGCGATGACCCCGCCAGGAAACTCGTCTATTCGAACCAGGTCAAATTTTGGAGGAAAGTGCGGAGCTTCACTTCACCGGCTCAGCTGCCTCCCAACTGTGTTATGCCGTTGACAATCTACGATCCGAGGTTCACTGCTCCCAAAATCAGAACAAAAGCCGTCCATAGTGAAGGTAATGAATTATGACAATTTTTTTAAAAACGATTTACCATTGTTGTATCATCAAAAATTAACTTCCCTCGACCGGGGATCAATCTCCTATCATTCCGATTCTGAATCGGAGCTCCTACCACTGAGCTAAGTTAGTGAATGGACAGAAATGCGAAGAGGTAGCTTATCACAACATCTCCCCCCCCGTTAGGAAATCTTAGGTACTCCGTTACCTAGTCAGGGAGGTTGCTTTGGCCAGCATTTTAGAACCCAGTGAGAACGCGTATTTTTGACTGGCTTCGGAGTTTTTGTTATTGTTCCTTATCTGATGATCTGCTGACCTCAACGTTTGTCCGAATAGGCGGTGGCTCGACTCGTGTCTTGGGAGGGAGTTGTTTTGATGACCTATCTTAATGAATTATTGTTTCTCTGAGAAATGCTGAGGAGACCATTCCGGTACGACTTCGCCACAATATTGAATCATCAAAAATTAACTTCCCTCGACCGGGGATCGATCTTCTATCATTCCGATTCTGAATCGGAGCTCCTACCACTGAACTAAGGAAGTGAATGGACAGAAATGCGAAGAGGTAGCTGATCACAACACCACCTATCAATGTGGAAGTTACGTAATAAATGGAATGCAGTTCGACTCCCATGAGCCCAGTAAACAAAATCGTTGACATTCTGTGAAGTTTGAAGTACTATTGGATTTCTTTTGCAATTAATTATACAGTCTTCTTCATTCTCAAATTTTATTGGTCAATAGTATTTTTTTTTTAATCGACCACTTGGAGAAAACCCCTATGAAATTGTTGGAATTTCCATTAAAAACCCAAGAAATACTGTGATGGTTCAAATCAATCATTTATAGATTTAGATATTAGGTATCTCTGTAATTAGTTTGATTTTTAATCCACTTCACTCATGAAAAAAAATGGCGTTAACAAGGCGAATATGATAAGAAACTTGGTTTCAAGTGGGGATGTGATCTCAGCCAAAATCGAAAACAGGCTCTTGAATAAATAGGTTATTCTTAGTGCCTGTTTCCTCCTCCAAGGATAACAGTCATGCGATAGATGAGTGCCAAGTCCTTTACCTCGACGAGTGTTGTGGCGCTGTTACTCACGGCTTCGATAGTTTTGCTCATCTCGTACCCCTCATGTTGTCGTTTTGTGACTTTGATTTTTCTCACGAAAGTGCACAAAAATTACCTCGAGATAATTTGCCTCTCATGTTTTGATTTTGACTCAAAATTTTTGAGATTTTTTTATTTGATTTTTTAAATATTTTTTACCTGCTGATTAATTTGTTTTTCTTTAATTTTAAATCCCAAAACGCTGCAAATTATTACACATTGGTTTATTATTTTTCTCTATATATCACTAGCCTGCAAAGGACACTGCTTTTTCATTATCAGCTTCACAATCAAGTTTATTTTGAAGAAATAATATTTCACACTAAATTCGAAAAATATTCGGAAATTTTATTGGTTGCTAAGGACGCAAAACTGGGTACTACTCGAAATGAGAGTCCCTCAGCAACCCTTGTCAGGTTTCAGCGCTATCTCCCGCCACTTCAACGGAGCTGATCACACTTGCAAGTGCATCCTAGCGTCGCTCCTTCTAACCTGCAGTAGGAACGCGTCACTGTTTCAAACTGAAGAATAGGAATCAGTGAAGATTTCGGAGATCAGCTTTGAAATTGAATGACTTTGGGCACATTTCGCAACATAAAACGACACTTGGCATAATTTTCACGTCTAAAACTGTTCAGAGAGAAAACAATAAGAGAAACTAAAACGAATATGAGGAACGAAAACGATTACGAGACAACAATCTTTAGAATGGTAGTTATGGTAATGAGGAATGGTAGTTCATTGAAGTGGCGGGAGGAAGCGATGAAACCCGACAAGGATTGTTGGGGGCTAGACTCTCATCAACTCAAAGATACGAACTACGATCGTGCTTTTTTGTCAGCAAAAATTCAAAGTTCATTTTGACAGAAAGTACACACCAGCTCTTCCGAGAGCTGAGGATGCCTTCATCACTAAATTTGGGGTTTCGTTGCTAAAGATGCACAACTGAGTACAATGTAAAACTATGAGAGTCCAGCCCCCAGCAACCCTTGGGTTCAGCGCTCTCTCCCGCCACTTCAACAAAGCTGATCACGCTTGCGAGCGCATCCTAGCGTCGCTCCTTCTAACCTGCAGTTAGTGACGATTTTGGAGACCAGCTTTGAAATTGAACAATTGAACAATGATCGCATTTCAGTTGAGTTTTGCACAGAGATTTGGCCTGCTTCCATCAGTGATCATTCATATGCGATTCTCACCCGTGTTTCTGGTTTATCATTCGTCCCAACTTTAAGACTTTATTGGGTGCTGACGGTTGGTCCTACAGAACTCCGAGTGGTATAATTTGATTCTAAAAATTCAATAAACTTTTAAATCAATGAAAAAACAATACCTCTACTCAAAAATGTTTGAGCTGAGACATTTTGAAATTGTCAACCCTTATTTTCCATCCCCTTGAGGTGATTGACACTAACCATAAGCTTCGGGGCATAACTACCCCTCAAGTGGAGCATATATTCCAAATTTCTTCAAAATCTTTGGCTACTAACGAAAAATTACTAACGAAAGTGCGGCGGACAGAATAGGGTATTTCAGTGGGTCGGAAATTCAAGTTTTTGACCTCAAGTTTGGATTTAGCACCATTGAAAACCTCTATGCTCTAACTTTTTGCCCATTGATACTATACCATGTGGTAGAAAAATTAAATAAAGAGATCACACGTTTGAAAAAAGGCGGGCCTCCATGAACAAACACACACTACGCCATGGGCGAGTGTGCGTAGTATTTACAATGTATCTAAGGCCACAAGATGTTAGAGACCACACAGGATCTACGGTGGAACATCATTCACTTAACATCATTGAACTTACTACATCACATCATTCACATCTTCAATGTTCATTATCTTCTCTAATTTCTTCTAAACATTTTCTCGACGAACTGACCCAATTACCGTTATTCCTGACTCATGCTCTTTTGAAAAAAAAAAAAAATGAATAAAAAAATTAACTGAATTTGAGGGGGTTTAACTTTTTTTTGAACGATTCCAAAGGTTCATTATCGAAAATAATAAACCAAAATAAATGTATACCTACAGTTCTGGCTTGAAGTTTTTGATTTGGGATATAACAAAAACAACTTGAAAGATTGCACTATATATCAATATTGCCTGTTGTATTTTATCAACTTTTACAATAAATTCATTTTACAGTCATAATTATACTTCATAATTACTAGCTGTGTACTCATTTGATCTATGCAACATTTAATTACAGACAAAATTTATATACTCATACATTTGAGAGTCGTTGCATTTCAACAAGCACTGCTAATAAAAATGGTTCCTAATGAATGTACCTTATGGAACTGTACTGGACTCAAACATTAGTGGTAGTAAATCTCAGAGTACATATTCATGCATTTATTAACACAGTCAATCTTTCATACTGAACAGGTAGGAAAAATGAGTGTCTTCTACGGCCCAAAAAGCAATCTAATTCTTGATTGATCTTGAAGTAGGTCGATGCGCTTGGATACCCTCTATCCTCTCTATCATGTCCAGTATCCTCGACATGGGAGAGAATCCACGGCAAAATATCTTCTGCCATCCAAAAATTATCAACGCCTGACCATTCATATGTCCATCTTCCTGGACATTGAGGAGGCATACCCAGAAAACTCTCTTATCAGCCATTTAAGCGAGGAGACAACTACTGAGGATTGTGATGACACCCTAAATGGCCTTCTTGTGTCAAAGTTCATCATGTTTCTCTGTGATGTTCATCTTCCTGATCATGGAATAGGATTTACCGCCAAACTCATCTGCCATGAATCGCCCAAACAGCAATCATCGTCTTTTTTTCTTCGCTAACCTTCTCCTGCGAAGATTGCATTAAAATTGAACACTGGAGGATTCAAATGACTAGTTTTGACGAATTTTTGTGAAGTTGTCGAATTCCTGGCAGCATCATGGTTCATAGATTGATTCATTCAGTCAATGATCACCCTGTAATCCTTGTTGACTTTGTGATCATGAGGCGATTTGTCATTGGGATGCCACATAACCTCAACAATGTCCTTAATTCTGGACATGGAGTATTTTCGATGTCTACTCCGATTGGCGACATGAAGTTAATCCAGGGATCATGGTGCCGTTGAACTTTGTGGTTATTATTAACCAATGGTACACCATTTTCGGATTAGATCCACAGAACTGGTATGTTCCAATAATTGAACCATCTAATTATACAGCCATTCTGACGAGATATCTTGAAACGTACGACCCAGTTATCCTGGTTAATTCAAACCACGTTGAAAGACGAATATTTTTTCTAAATATCCAAAATAAAATTCCTGAGCTCACACGAAACTTAATAATGATGTAGCATCCACATGATGATTTTTCGTCTTTCGGTTGGTGGATGGTTTCAGCTTCAATGCCTTCCAAAATCCCTGCTTCCTTGATTTTTCTCCCTGGGGTGTCTTGGAGTCGACGCTTCTCATTGCAGCAGATGCACTACTGGTTGACTTTAATGCTGGCGTCAGCTTGGGTCTTGACCCAGGTCGCATATTGAGGACTGGCGAACGTACGAATTTTTTGAGGTCGATCTCATCGTTTTCTGGAATTGTGAGCAACGAGCTACAAGTTCTGCGACAAACCTGAAAAGATTGAACAGTCTTTTAATTATCATAAAATACTATTGATAATATTTTGTTTGGAAAAGGTGGCGAATTCTGTGGGTGGGGGGGGGGGGACTGGTGGCTCTTGGATAGAGTCTGTGCCAAGTAGCCATGGGCTCCCAGCAGGACCATTATAGAGAGATATACTGACTGGTATCCACTCCATAGACCATGATTGGTCACAGGTTTGGGATTAGGAGCTCACCATTGAGAGACAAGGGGGGCATCCATACTGCTTTACTTACATCCAAGGACATATCCTTGGCCCAAGCATTCTACGAGAGACTATAGTACCAAACTGGTAGCAGGCCTAGGAAAAGCCAGTGGATGCTAATGTGAACCACATGGGGGAAACTCCTTGACGTCACACACGGTACTCTACCACCATGAATCCAAATAAACTTTCTTCCTTTCATCACCAAAAATTTAATGTCATTGATGGGAACGAAGAAGTTCTCAGTTTTTATTTGTGATTTAGTCAGTTAATTCAATCATAAAATGTTTCATATAATGTGTCAGAAAATATTGACATAATCTCAATCCTCGAAGTACATCATGATTTTTTAAAAAAGTAAGGTAGGTAATTTGAAGTTAGAAAGGATTAGAATATGAAATGAGGTGTTGGATAATAATTTAATGTAATGTAAAACCATTTAGGTAACAAAAACCTACAGTCCTAACTGCTACAACGTCACCACCATAATATGTTCCTTTTACTCCTCAAATATTTGAAAATTACAAAAGTGGGTGCTGAGAGAGTTAATCAAATATAAAATTATGGATGTATGCTTGATATGGATAATGCTATAAATTAATGGAAACCAAAGTGCACAAACTACAAAACTGTGTGGAACATTATCCATAATTTGTAATTGTATTCGACTTACCCTGGAAGAATGCTTGAGTTTGAACGTCTTGACTGTAATCTCTTCATTCCAATCGCTCGTTCGAATCTCTCCGTTCAAATGCTCCTGCGAACTCCCAATAACCCGGCGGGCTCTCATTCTATCGAATTTTCGTTTTCTTTGACTACACGTTATCGACTGACCGTTAAAATGGAGAACCCTCCACGTTTTATACGAGACGAGTATTTTTTTTTTACCGACGGAACATTGAATTCCCAGGCGACAATATTTATTCGGGGGAATTACAAAAATCCAATATCCAAATGATTAATGCAGGAAATGAATTTTCGAGTGTTTACTCTTTGATAAAACATCCCATATACGTGTTTTATTGGAGAGGTAATTTTATCGCCTGTTTTCAAGCTGAAGTGTATCATAAATCACAAATTCTTCAATGCATACTCGTGAAAATGTTATTATTGCCTCACATCATCAAGTTTGACAGTTAAAATCCGACTTGTTTAGGTAGACAACCTCTCGTATGTTGTTCTACCTACTCCTCGGCTGTTAGAAGTTCGTTTTGTTTACTATTCCCGTTGTTATTGTCACTTCCATTATCTGCTATCAGTTTATGTTTGTTGTATTGTACAAATACATTCCAAGATAACATTAGCGCTTACTACGCTTCGGTTGGATCTTTTTGTAGCAATGTCAACATCTAGCAGAAAAATTTCAGTTTTTATCGTGAAGAAGGAATATTTTTAAAAATATGATTGATCAGTTTCAAGATGAGGTGGTTGGTAAGAGTTTACTGTTTATCAAGAGGCCTGTAGTGAAATTCCAGAGGCTGGTTTGATGGGAACACTGGGGGCCAATGACATCCAATCCGATTAAAGAATGCTGGGACGGTCGCCTCTATCTCATGAGTATCTCTGTTGCAATTCCTGGATGAAAATAACGATTGTCTGATAAACTTGCAACAAACTTGCTCGAACAGGAGCTAATGAATCCACTCATCCGTTAGATCTCGTTGAATATTGACTGGCCTGATGGTGGAGTACAATCTCTGGATTTTGACTCCTCAGTTTCAAATTCGGACCTCAAATTATTTATAATGTAATTGAAGGACAGGACCATCAGGGACTGCACCTTTCTGAGTAAATGTTGAAGTTTGTACATCATTGAACAGGACGCCACCTGCACAGAAGTGACAAGCACATCGACTCTATGTTATGTATCAAATAAGGTATTACTACCTTACCTTACCCCGTGGCGCTGCAGCCCTTGAAGGGCCCTGGCCTCCCTGACAACTCCTTTCCAGTCCTCCCGAGACAGAGCTTTCCTCCTCCAGTCGCCAATCCCAAGCCTCCTCAAATCCTCCTTCACTCCGTCGAACCATCTCTTCCTTGGACGTCCTCTTTTCCGTCGTCCCAGTGGCTGCTTTAGGTAAACCTTCTTACAGGTTCGCTCCTCACCCATTCTTTCCAAGTGTCCAACCCATCGTAGCCTTGCACCTCTAATTTCAGCGACTATATCAGGCTCGCCATACAGCTGATATACATCCCGGTTTGTGCGGATTTTCCACTGCCCGTTAACGCATACTGGTCCGAAGATCTTGCGGAGAACTTTTCGTTCCCAGACTGCGAGCTTGCGTTCATCCGCTTTGGTGAGGCTCCATGTTTCTGAGCCGTACATAACTACTGGGCGTAGAACCGTTCGATAC
This sequence comes from Apolygus lucorum, assembly GCA_009739505.2. Lineage (NCBI taxonomy): Eukaryota > Metazoa > Arthropoda > Insecta > Hemiptera > Miridae > Apolygus > Apolygus lucorum. The sequence goes on from CM019169.2 coordinate 5,545,933, forward strand.
AGGAGCAGCTTAGACTTCCGAGATAGCGTTCTAGACCTGAGCATTGGGAGGGAAGCAAAAAAACATCTGTTTCCAGCTGCTAATCGTAAATAAGGTATTACTGCTGGGTGAAATTTTATTGGCTTCGCAAAAGAATTTCATCCATAACTGCTATGAAGTTTAGATAGATAAATTAAATTACACTTTAAAGTTTATAGTGGAGAGAAACTTGAAAAGAGCACAATGAATCAGATCACTTCCAGTTGCAAGGAAGGTGAATTTGAAGGGTTGTAGTGCGTGCGTGATCGGTGATTTCCTTGAGGAGCTCCTCTCTTTGTAACTGGGAGGCCGGGATATGTTTGGTGGTCTCGATTTCATTTCCACAGAAGGAGCACTTGTTGTCATCAATCATCCCGAATCTCTCGATCATCTCTTTGATATGTTTGGTGGTCTCGATTTCATTTCCATAGAAGGAGCACTTGTTGTCATCAATCATCCCGAATCTCTCGAGCATCTCTTCGGTAACACTGTGGCCTGAACGTAACCTGGTAATTGTTTTGTAGAAAGCTTTGGATCTAGGAGGGGGCGTTTTGTGGTGCCAGCACTTTTTAGATGGAGGAGGGAACAACTCTCTATAACATGGTATTTTCTCCAGGCGTTCAGCTGAGCTTGGGGGAACGATTGAGGTCGGTGCGTGGGAAGCAGGGAGGTTGACACAGCCTTATTGAAAGGTGTAGAGCTTCTCGGGCTTTTTGATCCGCGATTGTATTACCAAGGATGTTTTTATGGCGTTGAGGATGGAGATTTCTATGTGGCTGAGTTTTGTTGAGGGACCTTTTTGTTTGAGTTCCTGGAGTACGCTATGGGAGTCTGAAATAATCACAATGTACGGTATGTTGTCATACCGGTACCGCGGGCGGGGGGACCCCTAGGCTACCGGTACAAAGACAGAAGTCAGAGTGCCACCAGCCTACCCCCTAGTTGAGGTTGGATTCGCGGGGGTCATGGTTTAAACGTACCCAGGGCTCCAGTCCCCTTCTGCAGTCTCTGGGTAGTGCTCCTTGAACCAGGGCCATCCTTGGCCCTGTGGCCTGGATCCTGGCATGTGAGTTTTGTGAATTGTCAAAAACCCGGGTGCCGACCTGCATAATCGGAAGCACGAGCTAGAACGTCCGCCTTACCTGTAGGTCATAACAGGGACCTGCTATTAAGCCGGGACACTGATTGTGTGAACAATTGACTCTCTGGAGTGACTCTCTCTGGTTGCTTGCAGCCAGGGGGGAGAACATTGGGATTTTCACAGGACTCTTTGAACCGACTTTCTTTGAAAGGAGGAAATACATTCATACCGGTCCAAGGCATATTCAAGAGCTCTCATAATGGCATATGCCTCTGCAGAGAAAATTGAAGCATATTCCCAGAGTCGGAACTGCTTTGCAAGATTATTTGTCTTGTCATAGAACGCACAAGCTACTCTCCCACCAGAAACTGCCTGATCTCATACCTGCCTCGCTATAGTTCATTGCACTTTTTGCTGTGCTCCTGTCAACTGTCGATCTTCGCTAGGTGATTTCAATATTTCTGCTGTGGGGTGTGAGGATTAGCTCAGATTCCCGTCTTGCATAAAGCACATCCCTTATCTATACAGCAATAACGCTGCACCAAATATTCTTTTCAATTATGTATCCTACTATAATGTCATCAATCAATGTAGTCCAGGTTCAGTCGTAATAATAATTTTCTTTGTTATTTCAGACGGACCAGAGCTGATTCAGTCGCCTTTAGAAGCCAAAGAACTCACCAGCCCCATCTGGTCGAGCGACGTTCGCGACCAGGTGACGCTCGACAAATTGCCGACGGCTCAAGTTAACGAAATGCGCTCTGATAAACTAGTTCCCGGTTTGGACGTCGAGAAAGCAGAGAGCGTTGACATCAATTTTCCAGCAATCCCGGTTCTCCTCTTGCAACGTCCTGGGAGTCAGCAGATGGGGAAGCGCCTTGGTGAGTTGCTGTGCTCAACAATTCATACATCTTCGAATAGGTAGGTGTCCTCTGTATCCAGATAAGAACTAACATGAGCACGTATCAATCGGTGGTACATTGATGTGCATCGATGGGTGTATATCTGTCTACTTCTATTTTTGAAATATTATCATCTTGGCTAGAGTATGATGAGCAAGCTTTAGTCTGGGCTTATTGCCAGAAATTCAACCCCTAAGGCTTTGCATTAGTAGAATGCTCATGAGGATTCCATTTCCCCTTTGAGTGGGCAACAGATTTTAAGTTGTGCTCAAAGACAGAGTGACATTTGCCAACTAAGAACTATAACTTCTGGAATAGGATTGAAATTCCAATGGGATTTGACCATGTGCATTGCTAGTTTCTTGTGGTGATTCACTCTAGGTAGGTACTTATTTCAATGGGTGTAACTATCACATCTCGGAAGTTAACTCGGAAGCAAAAGCTTTCTTACAATCAGGATGATCCACAACTTTTGAAATTCAGACAACTATCGCCAATTTGTGTATTTGAGTGCGAGTAATAATTAAGATATGAAGCTCTTGAACTTTGTAGTGGCTTGTTGAACGTTCTGGAAAAAATGCTCATTGATCCCAACACTATTCAGTTCAAGAGATTCCAATTGTCGAAAGAAAACCCATATTTACGTAATGTCTCCCAGGAAACTGCTTAGTCAATGCTGTTCCCATTCAACATGCGCTGGTCTCTTGATTTTTTTATTCAGACGAGAAGAGTTAGCTATTCTGTATCATAATGAGCCATTGCTGATGCAAAAGCTTTCTTGCAGTCTGCACTTTACGTTTTCAATCTGTTCAAATGTTCTGCTTGTTGCGCTTCTGACTGAACAAAAAAAAACAGTAGTTAATTGCTACAATCATGGAAAGCAATCTGTCAATTATTCAAACGATTACATCTCTAAAGTGCTCTGCAAAACTCTCCTGCGCGTTGTTTGCTGCTTGTTACTCGTTTACATAACTGCTTTCTGTCCCTTGATGTTGCTGACTCAACTTCTATGTTGAAGGTTACAACAGCGGTTGGGACATCGTCTGCCCAGCTGGGTTCGGGATGCCTCTGTGGGTAGCGCTTGTGATGAGCGGCGGCCGAGCAGCTGGCATCAGGGAGACCGAGCTGCTGGAGAGGGAGTCCTGGGTCATCGGTCCCTTCGTCCCAGACAGCGATGCTGGCATCAGAGAAGACAACGAGAGAAAGAAGGAACTCCTCGAGAAACATTTCAGGTTTGAAGCATCATTAAGTTACCTAAACTTACTTTGGACAATTTTGAAACCTAAAAATGGCGAAAATCTAGTTTTGAAAATCTAGTCATCTAGTTTTGAAAATTCTTTCGTTCATTTCTGTAAATAAATGTTAGTTAATGTTTTAAAAACAATTGATATGTATTTTCATAACTGATTTTACTTTGGTCGTGGTAACACGAGTGGTTCACGATCTTTCTCCCACGTGTTCTAAAACTAATTTCCGACAAAAAGTGCCTCTTGACATTTTTTGTATCCCCACTCAAAATGCCTTTTTAGGACGTCCCACAGTAAGACTTGGGCGTCCTTATGCGATCGATCTGGGGTAAAGTTGGACAACACTCAACAGAAAAAAAAAATAACCACACAGTAATCCGTTTTAGACCATTCTGAATCCAAATCCGCGAAAAAAAACCATAGGTGTATGTCTGTGTGTGTGTGTGTGTATGTGTGTGTGTGTGTGTGTATGTAACAAAATCTTGTGTACTCTGCACAGGCCTTAGTTCTCAACCGATTTTCCTGGTTCTTTTTTTGTTCGTCGCGGAAAACTATCTAGTTGTGCACTACGTCGCCGGAATTTCGAATTTTGCCTTTTAAGGGGAGGAAAGGGGGGTTAATGCTCGAAAAACGTGCGTTTTTGGGCATAATCTTGTGTACTCTGCCCAGGCCTTACTTCTCAAACGATTTTCGTGGTTCTTTTTTCGTTTGACGCGGAATACTATCTAGTTGTGCACTACGGCGCCGGAATTTTGGATTTTGCTTTTTAAGAGGGGGAAAGGGGGGGTTAATGCTTAAAAAAGTGCGTTTGCGTGCATAATCTTGTAAACTCTGCCCAGGACTCAATTCCCAACCGATTTGCGTGTTTCTTTTTTTGTTTGACTCAAATAACTTCCGAGTTGTACATGATTTTACCAGAGTACCAAAATTCGCAAGGGGAGGGGGTGAGTGGGGGGATAATATTCACAAAATATCCGATTTTTCAATATTTCGGTTCCTTTACTGCTTACTAATTGTACCCAAGCTTTGAAATTGAGGAAAATTTCTCATTACACCTCCGGATTTTCATGAATTATTCTCTGTACCACCATGGAACTAATAGTGGTGCCACCATGGTGCCAGGACACGGTGCCATGATGCCATAAACCGCTTATTTCGTGTTTTTTTTTTTTGTGTTTCACCTTGAATACGGATGTGAACTTCGACGGACTGCCTACCAAAATTAACAGATGAAAGTTCAATGTTACGACGTATTTCCGCTTTGGTGCCAGACTGGCACCATTGTTGGCGTTGGGGAGTTGGTGGTGGGGGGGGGGGGGACTCGAATTCGCATGTTGGGTGTCGTAGATCATGGATTTTAAAATGCTCTTCAGATTCGAGGCTCCCATGCCGCTAGAAATGTTAAGGTGGATAATGGTGGGGGGGGGGTCAGTATTTATTGCCTAAAGTAATAGATAAATTACATCGAGTGAAACAGTTTTATTGCTTACCAACTGGTTAAACTGATCTAATGCTTATCCAATGGGACGTCCCCTGGAATGCATGCATTACTAAACAATATGTTTTTCACTTTGACATTTTTTTCGTGATTTTGATCTTTGCTCAATAAATCTACCATAACTCCCTCAATTCAAGATTTAGCTCAGATCTAAAAAAAATCCGTTGGAAAGGGCGTTAAATTTGCAATCTTTTTGATGCCCAATAACATTTTTTAAAGAGGAGTTGAGATGTGCAAACGACGTATGAAAAGCGAAACTCGTCAAAATCATGAATTCGCATTCATGAATTTTCAGTCGCCTGGTAACCATATCAATTCTTAACGCAGAATTGTGAAACTTCCCTAAAAAGTGCACCAAAATCTCAGCTTTTCAACGGTGTAATCACGCGGAAAACCTTGCATTTTTTTCCACAAAATCTACGGGTTTTTTTTTCAACGAAAAGACGGGAGGACTCTTTGCTTCGGAGGAGCCGCGGCGGAGCAGACCCCGGCCCTGTTATTTTCAAAAAGATTGCAATCAAAAAGATTGCAAATTTAACCCATTTCCGGCCACTGATGCATTTTTGCATCGTCATAATTTTTGAATATTGAAATAGTGGAAAATCTTTGTAGAAGAATTTTTTCACGTTCATGCCTAAACGTTTCAAAAACCATTTTCTTCGACATTCGAGATTTGGGAATTTTTTTTGAAAAAGAGGCCTTTTGGCCGAAAGCGTGATTATGGTAGCTCAAATTCGATCCTGGGCGGGTGAGCGTTCTGGGCCATGAGTCGAAACAGATTCCGGTCCATAAATAGATTTTTACATTTTACGTAGATTTTTTGAAGATTTTGAACAATGAAGTGGATAAATCATATCGGTTTGGAGAACTGAGACCTCTCAAATCCTATGAATGTTAAATTTATAAAATTTGGAGCATTTTTGTTCTCGATTAGTGAGCAAATTATGCCTTATTTCGGCCGGCATTCTGTAAAATACTTCATCATCCACCTCCTATTACTCTGTTATTTTACCCTCGGCTTGAAATGGGCTAACGCCCATTCCAACGGATTTTTTAGCTTTGAGCTATCTCTTGAATTGAGGGAGTTATGGTAGATTTATTTAGCAAATATCAAAAACACAAGAAAAAAATTTCAAAGTGAAAAAAAGGCATTTTGAGTGGGGATACCAAAAAATTTCAAGCGAGTCACTTTTTGTCGGAAATTAGTTGTAGAACACGTGGGAGACAGATCGTGAACCACTCGTGTTACACCATGTATTCTAGTAAGCATTTTTTGCGTTAACGACATCATCGCGTCTAAACATGTTGTAAGCATTGACTGATTTTAGAGCAGGTGGTATCAATTGCTCACAACTTGTTTATACCCTTTATTTCAATGAAACAATCAAATTAATCTGTGACACAATTTTCTCCATTCATTAATCAATAAAAATTATTGTTATTCAGGTTACCTCCCGCAAAACGTCATAATTACACAGAGCTGGGGGTGCCATCTCCGTTCAAATGCCAATGGGACCTCCTCGTTCGCGATTGGTCCGATCAGGATGAATTCTACGTTCTCCGCAACAAATTTGTTCTCAGGTCTCTCCAGAACAGTTTGGACAATCGGGTGAAAGTAAGGACAATGTGTAGTTTTTAATACGATTGCAAATTGTTTTTGGTTCCGATTGCAAATTGGAAATTTTGATTTTGGAAAACATTTTTTTTTCAACCTTGAAAAATGGAAACAAAGAGATCAGGAGAGAAGCTTATCAGCAATTAAAGCCCTCCCGCTACAAGCAAAAAGGGTCATAAAGCGCATTGTGGAAGGAAACGCCTCACAGTGGCTGTCAGCCATACCTCTCGCTGCAGACAATCTGGATTTGCCCGCGACCCAGTTTCGAGATGCCATCTCCATGCGATATGGAAGGCAACCACCGAACCTTCCAACAAAATGTGATGTGAAGCAGTCATGCATGACTCTCAACCACTCTCTCAATTGCAAAAAGGGAGGCCTCGTGAAGAGAGGTCATGATGAGGTGGCAGAACTGGCAAAGCTGGCATGGAGAGGAGTGATGGTAGCCTATCATGCTCGAGGGTGGCGATGGGACTCCAGGCCTTATTGCCGACATAAAAGTTCACGGTGTGTGGGATAGGGAGAGGGCGGCTTTCTTTGATAACCGCGTAATCAACGCCGACGCCCCTTCCTATTCCACCCGTGACTGGCCAACCATTGCAGATGAAGCAGCACGAGCCAAACACCACAAGTACGATGGAGCAGCTGAGGACCTACGAGGATCCTTCACACCTCTCATCACCTCATGCGAAGGCGTACTCCACCGCGAATTTTCAATGTTTGAAAAAAATTTGGTGGACACTCTGACAAATGGGGTAGGATGCCGAAAGTCCGTAGTGGCAGGATGGGCGAAAGTCAAGATACAGATGGCAGTCATCAGTGCCATCTCCATTCGGCTGAGGGAATCCCGACAACCTTTGAGAGGAATGTCGCGCCTGGAAAGAGAAGACGATCGTGGAGCGGACTTGGGGCTGGAAGATGGGGCTCCACTGCCACTTCCCATTGACTGAAGAACCCAAGGCACAGAAAAAGCTATGAGGGAAGACAGAGCAGACGAAACCTAAAGGAGATTTTCTGTTCAGTAAATCATGTGATCTGCTGTACGTGTTACGTGAGGGTCAGTCGCTCCTGTTGAACTTTAATAAATGAAATCATGTTGTCGTCAAACACTAGAAGCTTTAGAACGCTTTTGACAGAAATCAACTAAAAAAAACTGTTGTTGAACAATTATAAATTTATTTTGGAGGAAACATAATTCGCAGCAATTCGTAAAACATAGACCGAGGTCGTACGAGCACTGACGAAAATGACTGAGGTCGACAGTTTTTCCGTCCACTAGGTCCATGGGGCGGCTCCGCGCCTAGTGGACGGGCACCTTCATGAAACCCTCGAATTACGGCAGTTTCGATATTCGACGATCAAATCGGACCTCGAATACCCCTAATAATTACCCAGCTGTGCAAAAATCCACTCCTTTAGTTGGCACAATTATTTAATCAGAACATTCGTGTATTATTTAAACGATACATTCGTTCTTCTATGCAATGTTAGGAAAAATTAATGGGAACAGAAGTTTTTAAAAGTTTCAAGTATGAACATATTGGAACAGTGAAACGAATAAAATCACTCGCGATGAGATTGTGGAAAACCATTTTAATAAAAACGGAGTTGAGTGGAATGTTGTCTATTTCCACGAGCACAAGTTAAATCGTTACAAGTTACAACGAGTTACGAGTTAACAAGTTATAACTATAATAATAATGTATAATGTATATAACTTGTTAACTCGTAACTCGTTGTAACTTGTAACGATTTAACTTGTGCTCGTGGAAATAGACAACATTCCACTCAACTCCGTTTTTATTGGAACAGTGAAACCTAGAAACTGATAGATTGTGCTTCAATTGAGATGTATTCCTAATCATCATAACATTTTCTGTATGTACTTTGTAATGACTCATACTCATAGCTATGTTAGTTCTCTAATAAAGGACACGAGGGAAACCCTGAATGACTCATCATGCCAGGTAGGCAAGGTGAGGTACGGGGGACGAACACGTCATTTGACGTCACCTTCCTCCTTTCTCTCTTTACCCTGTTAAAGTAGTATAAAAAGAGGACTCAGGGCTTTTCCTTCATACATTCGTCTTCTAACAATCGACTTGATTATTTCTCGCTCTACCTCGCCTTCTCTTAGAAGCCCAAAGTTCCTCGGAGGTCTCGGTAAGCACATCGCACCGGCCTCCGCTCCCATTTCACCTAGTAGTTGTCTGCCCCCAACTAGGAACTAGGTAAATGTACTGCCTCCCTCCGGTCGGCGAGCAATCGCGCCAAGGTACGCAGCTGAGCTGAATTCCTTAAGCACTCCTGCATGCGGTAGGCGGTAACCCGCGCCAGGTAGAAAGTGCTGTCCCATCCTTCGCCTTCATTGAGTAGGGACCAATAGAAATCGACAAGTCGACGTGAAGACCATCGTCTTCACACGGCGACATGCCGACATAACATACTTGTAGCGATGTTTCTTAGCTGGGCAATATTTTGGAATTGACGGGTTCAACCCTGTAAATTTACTCAATTTCACCTTTTCGTCCTGTTTTTCTTGAGCTACGAAAGTTTCAGATTCTTTACTATTAATGTTTTTAATTCGTTGCCTTTTTTTGTGAATTTTTTTGTCGACGATAATAATGAATAACACCTTTTTTTTGTCCCGTCAGGTTTGTCGGATCGATCCACCAGGCGCGCTTTTAGCAGTCTCAATCACCTTCCCGCCTCACAAAGGCAAAGGCCTCCTGTCCCCTTTCGCTCACATCTGCATCCCTCAAAAAGGCGACACCGAACTCCAGGGAAAGCCACACGCCAGCCAGCGCCCCGTCGTCGAGCCCAAGCATCCAGACGCTAACCGGACCAAGCGACGAGAGCTCCACACTCTTCATCAAAGTCTCCTCAAGAGACTGGCCAGGAAGAGGAAGAAGTCTCGCGACGCCAAGAAAGCCGGCAAGGAAGTGACTGAAACTGACGCCGATTCCAAGGAAATCGTCGAAGAGCACGCCAAGCTCCTCCAAGAACTGTGGTTGCCGAGTAACAGCTCCATTAAAAACCACTGTCTCAGAACGGTAATTGGTTTCGTGACTAACGGTGATTACAGTTTCACGGAGAGTATGAGCTCTGGTGTAGGTTACGTGAGTTTGGACGGACTTTTGTACTATTTAAGTACCGTTCCTGTGGGGAACGAAGTTTTCGTTCGATGTACAAATTCAACTCAGTACAGATCAGCCAGGATCAACATTATCCTGTGAGTTTTGTTGGATATTAGCTAAGTATACCGGACTATATGTTCTATGAATTATTCAAGAAAGTACGGAACTCAGATAGTGATGCCTAAAGTTATGACGATAAAATTGGTACAATTAGTACTTTTCTATGAGAAAGTTCTGTCTGTACCCAGTCTACATGTTACTAGAGGGTTTCAGCTCATTTTGATGGATGTTAAAAAGTTTTATCTTCACCAACTCTGCTAGATTACCTAGTTGAGGCAACGGTGGGTTCCTTAAGAACGTTATTCTCCGAGTCTTTGCATAATCTCTCAGAATCTAACCATATCAGATTCCTTCATTGGTTATTTTAGTACGTCGCAAAGCTCGCCAGAAATTGATGACAATGGAGTGACCACGTTCTTGAAAGATAATGTTGGAGTCTATTTTTTATTTTTTTATTGGAACATGTTTCGGCGAAGCATCTTGCTTCTTCAGCCTTTATAAAACCAACCTGGGGCTCATCCCATGGGACAGTGTGATTCGCATTAAAAAAACGTTTCTCCTCCTAAAAAACAATTTCAGAGCCTATCAACTGTATCACTTCTGCAAGACCGATGCAATGTGACTCATGATAAAATTAAAAGAGAAAAGGAACATAGGATAAACGGGCAAAAAACAAAGTTGGTGAACAAAAAATAGTCATGTCTAGCACTAAATGCAACAGCCCATGGGATGAGCCCCAGGCCAGTAATATAGAGGCTGAAGAAGGCGACGACTCTTCGCCGAAACATGTTCCAATAAAAAAATGAAAAATATACTCCAATATTATCTGCCAATTTTGATTTTGATTCGTTGACTTGCACAGCTTTCAACAGTAGGCTATTGAGACATATTATCTCCGAGCTGTACAAGCTGTGTTTAGTTACTTTTTTAGGTGAAACTTGAAAGTTTCTACAATTTGTAGAGTAGAGCAGTTACTTAATTTCTGTCTGTGCCAAGTCTACACAATACGAATGAGTTTCATCCCATCCTGTAACCGAATTCTTACTGCGTGTCCTGGAGACATACGTGGAGCTACGAACTTTTAATTCTCCCTGTGAACAGGAAGTTGCTGTGTTATTTTATTACTCCAAAAAATTATGAAGAATTTTATTTATTTTTTTAAAGACAATGTTGATTTTCTGTTCTTTGTCCTCATTTGTAAGGCGTTGTAAATATCTTGTTGAAATTTAATTTTAATTTAATTCTAATAAAAGGTTTGCTCTTGTTTCTCAATCCCACAGACATCAGGTTGTTAAACCCAATTATGATAAAATTAATTATCATACTCAAAACTGTGGTTTCGACTGTGGTCGTACTGTTCTGGAAGTTTCTTCATTTTAGCGAATTTTCAAGGAAAATGAAGCTATTGCAATGGCCTTAAAATTTTTAGAATGGACTTTTTCGAAAAATGTTGTCACTGAAATCCGTTTTGGAACATTCTGAAACGACCCTTGAAGTTTTTCCATTGAGTACAGGTGGTATTGAGTATAGGGCAAGGGACAGGGGAAAGGTACATGGGACAAGGGACAACCAACAAGGGTGAAGGGCAGGGTTGGCTACTGATAGGAGCATAGCTCTTTGTTTGAAGAGTAAGTTGGCCAGTGACAGAAGACACGATCATTGGTACTGTGCTAGTTGAATCTACACACGAAAACAGTGGCGGGAGCTCCCTCTTTTCTGATCAATCAGCAGTGGTTAGGAGCATCAATAGTTCTCTGCTCCGTATGTGTGGGAAGGTGACGTGTTTTAAGGGAGGCAGGCACGTGAGATTGACCAACCAGAGAGCAGGAAATTGTCTCGTGTTGGGAAGAATTGATCTATTGTGCCCCTGTCAGAGAGCTCTGCGTTCCGGGGTTTCCTTATCGAGGCAAACATGGACCTAGTATCCTTGGATACTAGCTCCATAGAGGCAAAAAAAAACTAACAAGGAATTTTCGTTTTCAGTCCACCATTTTGTTTACTGCCTCACCAGTCCCTGTCCCTGCCTTTTCAAAGTATTGTGATTATTTATGAGTAGAGCTCGGCAATATATGCGAAATAAAACCTTAAAATATGCAATTTAGATGCCCAACATATGCATTTGTACATATGCGCGAAAAAATCCGAAAATATGCCTTCAAAATATGCGCAAGATAGTTGAACAATTGAATAATAAGTGGGAAACAAAGTCTTTTCAGTGCATAGGTAGTTACTTGTATTTATTCAATTTTTTTTGTATGTACATTTTTATACAAAATCATTTTATACAATTTTTACAATAGTTTTACTCAGTTTTTAGACAAAACATTAAATTGTTAAAATATGTTAGCTTGTAGTACCAAGTGCTTTTCCAAATTTTCAGTTGCAAAATATTTTCTCAAATCGTGCAATAATAGTTTCAAACGGGAGAATGACCGCTCCACATCTGCTGAGACAATTGGTAGATATTTGAAACACTCCACTTCTTGAGGTGTGTATGACCAATTGCTGGTGTTGGGTGAGTCCAACGCCTTCCAACACTTTCGCCAACACAACGACAGTTTTCACGCCAGGATTTCGTTTAAGTACACACTCTAATTTTTCTCGAACGGTTTCACCTGTTTTTCCGGGCCATGATAACGTCTCCTCATTAGATGGAATAGCTGACAAAAGTGGAAAATATGGCTTTTGTCAAGAAATGCCCATTATATGCACTTATACCAAAAACTGCGAATATAAGCAAATATATGCACGATAAATTTGAATTTGGAGCGACAAAATGGCTTGAATATGGCATATTTGGGCTCCTTACAGCTTGGGCATATCGCAAAAAAAATATGCAAAATGCCGAGCCCTATTTATGAGTGCAGGTACGATGAATAATTCGGTGAACTATATTAAAGTAAACTATTCACGTTTTTCAGTGGTGGAAAAGTGCAACTTTGAGAAACTGGCCGCCCCTTGCCGTCTCTTCCTGGACTCCAGCAGACGTTGAAATTAAAAAATCTTGCAGATTCATACCGTAACTTTAACGTCGAATATTATAAGAAGGTAGATTGGCTTTGTGGGTGTGAAGTAACCTTTGAAATAACCTTTGATGATTAAGTATTTCAGAATTTCTGTTTACCACTAGAGAACATTTTTCGTGTCTACAATTCTTTCCCTTCTCGATAGCCTCTCCTGATCTCTGTGCACCCCTGAGTTTCGGGGCAGGAGCCGCCACTGATGATGAGTAATTAAGTGCATGAAGTAAATGTCGAGGAAGAAGTTGTGAGCCAGGAAGCACAGCATGCCCACTTGGAGTGGTGAATGGAGGCTGAAAGGTGAGAACCTAAGCTGGGACAGGTGAAATGAACCGTTTTGAAGCCAATTTGGAACAGGTGAACTTGCAAATTTCAAAATGTGAAGTAAATCCAAAAAACTCCACACTCAACAGAGTGAGAACTGTAGAAAGATTGGGTTTGAAGCGACAAAACATCGATATTGAACAAATCGCTAAACGGTGGCGATAAGTGCTGAAGGGGCTTCCTTAAAACATATTGTTTAGTAATGCATGCATTCCAGGGGCCGTCCCATTGGATAAGCATTAGGTCAATTAATACCAGTTGGTAAGCGAAAAAACCTTTTTTCACTCGATGTAATTTATCAAGTATTTTAGGCAAGAAATAGTGACCCACTTCCTCATCCACCACAACATTTCTAGCGGCATGGGAGCCTCGCATTTGAAGAGCATTTTTGAAATCCATGATTTACGACAACCAACATGCGAATTCGAGTCCCCCCCAAACCTCCACTAATGGTGCCAGTCTGGCACCAAAGCGATAATACTTCGTAAAGTAGAACTTTCATCTCTTTGTTTTGGTAGGCGGTCCGTCGAAGTTCAGTTCCGTATTCAAGTTGAAAAACAAAAAAGAAAAAAAAAAACACGAAATAAGCGGTTTATGGTGACTTGGCACCACTATTAGTTCCATGGTGGGGCAGAGAATAATTCATGAAAATCCGGAGGTTTGATGAGAATTTTTTCTCAATTTCAAAGCTTGGGTACAATTAGTAAGCTATGAAAAAGGAACCAAAATATTGGAAAATCAGATATTTTGTGAATATTATCCCCCACTCTCCCCCTCCCCTTGCGAATTTTGATACTCTTGTGAAATAATGAGCGATTTGGACGATTTCCGAGTAGATCAAAAAAAGAAACTCGCAAATCGGCTGGAAATTGAGGCCTGGGCAGAGTACCCAAGATTATGCCCGCATACGCTCGTTTTTTGAGCATTAACCCCCCCTTAAAACGCAAAATATAACGCACAACTAGATAGGTTTCCCAGTCGAATAAAAAAAGAACCTCGATAATAGGCTGGAAATTTAGGGCAGAGTAAATAAGATTATGCCCAAAAACGCACGTTTTTTGAGCATTAACCCCCCCCCCCTTAAAACACAAAATTCGAAATTCCGGCGACGTAGTGCTCAACTAGATAGTTTTCCGCGACGAACAAAAAAAGAACCACTAAAATCGGTTGAGAACTAAGGCCTCTGCAGACGACACAAGATTTTGTCACACACATACCTACGGACATTCACCTATGGTTTTTTTTTTTTTCGCGGATTTGGATTCAAAATGGTTTAAAACGGATTAGTGTGTGGTTATTATTATTATTTTTTTCTGTTGAGTGTTGTCCAACTTTACCCCAGATCAATCGCATAAGGACGCCCAAGTCTTGCTGTGGGATGTCCTAAAAATGCGGAACCGAAAATCATTATTGGCTAGGTACTTTGGGCATCCCGGAAAATATTTCATGGGCCATAGAATGGTCATGTAGTGTCGAAAATATGGTTAGGGTGGGTACTGCACGGCAAGTTGCCTCAAAAATATTGGGATGAAGCCGAATGATCACATTTCCATATGTGCATTGGGAGGATATGGAGTTGAGAGAAAAGGGGATGCCGGGCAAGAGGAAGTAGAGAGCGCAGGAGGAATGAACGCGAAACTTTGGCAAATGAGGTTGGACCTTGATTACTAATTCAACAAAATGTTGTGACACTACGGTGTACCTTCTTTCTTAACGGGAATACAAATAAAACAATAAATGTTATACCTTTTATGTACAGTATAAGAAATCACTGCCTTCATTGGCGAGTGTGCCGATTGTTCGTGAGTTATGCAAACCCACACGACTGGCAGGTCGTGTTGGTCGATGGAGAGCAGCGAACGTCAATGTTTCGTATACTGAACGGCCTATAATTAGGTACAGTAATAATTACTGTACCTAATTATAGATAACTAGATCACCTAATTATAGATAACTAGATCAATTATTGATCTAGTTGATTACTTTTTAAGGGGTTATCAGTCGATCGCCGTTCGTTTTTAGTACCGTGGACTGGGGTGATACTGATATGCTGGGGTGATACTGATCAACAAGCCTTTTTTTATTTGCATGCGATTGCAGCGCTCCACACAGTCCTAAATGGAAAGTTAGATCGTGTTATGTGTTCGTAGCAATGTTTTCTCTGGGGGGATATCGTTCCTGCCCGATAGTAGGGATGGGTATCGATACTCGATATTTCAAAATATCGATACTTTCGTACCGATACTCGATATTTTAGTATCGATACTGCACTATCCGATATTTTTGGATATCGATACTTTGGATCCGATATTTCTAAATATCGAATATCGATACTGTTCTCACGGAAAATTCAACATAATGGCAAAAAAATGAAGAAGATAGAGAGGCTTTTGGGTCATCACTCTTTGGTTGCACAAATAATGTTTATATCATGGAAAAAATCACTCTGCTTGGACTCTTAATAGTGAAAAATGAATAGAAGTTGTTGAAGAAATTATTTTTCTTGAGAAAATTGGATGATATTGATAGTTCGGGACACTAAAGTATCGATACTCGATATTTTCTTCTTCTTCTTCTTCTGGTAGCACTACAGACTCAATCGGTCTTTGGCTTGAATAACCGCCCGTTTCCAAACTGTTCTATCATCACTCCATCTTATATTTGCGCGCCTCATATCACTCTCTACCTCGTCTCTCCACCTTGCCCTGGGACGTCCTCTTGGTCGTGTACCCTCATTTTTGAGGTCAAACACTCTTTTTACGTGCCTATCACTTTGCATCCTCCTCACATGACCGTACCAATTTAGCCGCAGGGTTCGGGTATGGACAGTGATGGAGGGTTCATTGTACATTTCGGCAAGTTCTCTGTTTTTTCTCCTCCTCCATGCTCCATTCTCGCAAACTGGGCCAAATATCCTTCTCAAGATTCTCCTCTCAAAGCAGTCCATCTTCCTGGAATTAGACTTAGTTAAAATCCAAGTCTCACACCCATAAGTTGCCACAGGTCTTATAAGAGTCTTGTAAATTCCAAGTTTGGTCGCTCTTGACAAATTTCTGTCTCCTAGAAGCTTGGCGAATGCGAAGTAGCTTCGGTTAGCAGCAGCAATTCTTCTTTTCACTTCAGCATCTTCTTCGCACTTATTCGTCACCAGTGAACCCAGGTACACGAAATTATCGACCATCTGGAATTCGCGGCTCTGAATATCGCAAACTTCAGGGTGATTCCCTGTTCTAGACACTACCATCACCTTAGTTTTTTCCCCGTTAACTTGCAGTCCGTGCTGACTAGCCTGTTCTTCTAAAGCTTGGAAGGCTTGACCAAGTTCCCGTTTTGATCGGCACACTAAGTCAAGGTCATCAGCAAAGCCTAATAGGACCTTAGACTTGTTAAAAATGGTTCCCCTATTAGTGTCTAGAGTGGCATTGAAAACAATCTTCTGGAGGAGGATATTGAAGAGCACTGGAGAAATTGGGTCCCCCTGTCTAAGACCATTGTAGACTACAAACTCATTAGACAGGGATCTACCCACTTTAACTTGGAGGGACGTGGCTCTCATCGTCATTTCGGTCAGTCTTATGATCTTTGTTGGGATGTTGATGTCTTTCATTGCTTCATAGACCGCTTTTCTGAACACCGTATCATATGCTTTGCGGAAATCAACAAACATGTGCCACGTTGGGATGCCAAACTCCCACGTTTTCTCAAGGGTCCTTCTCAATGTGAATATTTGATCTACCGTGGATCGATTAGGACGGAAACCACACTGGTAGTCACCAAGCCCTTTTTCAGTGAATGGAACGATACGGTCGCATATTAAAATGGATAGAATTTTATAACCCGCACTTAAGAGACAAATTCCTCGGTAATTATCACAAACTGTAGGATCTCCTTTTTTGTGAAGTGGGATCAACACACCTTTCTCCCATTCTTGTGGTATGGACTCTTCGTTCCAAATTTGGGCAATGAGCGAATGCAAGTCCTGGGTCACCTGATAACCACCCGCTTTAAACATTTCAGAGGTTAAGGAGTCTATTCCTGCTGCTTTATTATTCTTTAAGGATTGGACAACTTTCTGGACCTCAACGAGAGAAGGTGGCCTTACAGATTCACAGCTGGACACGTCCACGTTCGTTATCACAGATGAACTACTACCACTGGCTTCAGCCTGACTACCCTCGTTGAGCAGGACTTCAAAATACTGCTTCCATCTTTCAAGGACTTCTTCGTCAGTCATAAGGAGGTTCCCTTCTTGGCTCTTTATTCCATAGGCCTTAGACCCATGTGTCCTTCGAAATTCTCCAATTTTTTTGTAGAACTTGCGTGTCTCGTTTGAGTTACGCAGTTCTTCAATGTTCTTTACCTGTTGTTCCGTAAATGCTTTCTTTTTCCTTCGTATCATGTAGTTGACCTTTCTCCTCTCATTTGTATATGCCGTTTCATTACTCCTTGTCTTTCTTTGCAACTTCACTGCTCTCTTCTCATTTTTGAGCTTGATAGCAGCCTTACATTCGTCATCGAACCACCCTTCTCGTTCTGAATTTTGTTCCTTACCCAAAACCTCCTCGGCTGCCGCTCCCAAGTACATCTTCATTCGCTCCCATTTATCTTCTATGGTTTCTACTGGCAATCTATTAGAGGCTTCCTCCGCCACCTTTTCCCTGAAAGCATTCCTACAATCTTCGGTCTTCAGAAGGTGGGTGTTCCACTTCTTCTCTGATTTTTGTGTGGTGCCATTTCTACTCGTTTGGAGAGATATTCTTTGCCTTGTCCTGGCGACCACTGGAAAATGGTCGGAGTCTATGTTAGGCCCTCTGTAGCTCCTGACGTCCAATATATTACTGCGGTGCCTTGCATCTACCAGAACGTGGTCAATCTGGTTGACAGTGTGGCCATCTGGGGAAGTCCAAGTTCCCTTGTGTATATTTTTATGCGGGAAGATAGTGCTGGCCACCACGAGTTGCAGAGAAATAGCAAAATTTACCATCCTCTCCCCATTATCATTCGATATATCGTGGAGGCTCTCCTTACCTATTGCAGGTTGGTAGCAATCTTCTTTCCCCACTTTTGCATTAAAATCGCCCAACACCCACTTCTCATCGTAATTTGGGCAATTGCTTAGATTTGCTGAATAGAAGTTGTTGAAGAAATTATTTTTCTTGAGAAAATTGGATGATATTGATAGTTCGGGACACTAAAGTATCGATACTCGATATTTTAAAATATAGATACTCATGCCCTACGATACTTGGGATATCGATACTCGGATACGATACAGTATCGATACAAAATATCGATACTTTTATAACGATACCCATCCCTACCCGATAGTCTAGGTTACCATGGTAGCTGGTAAGGAAATAAACAAATCTCAAAATCGGGCCCAGCTGACATTGTGATTGTAACTTCTGTTGTGCCGGTGTCGGGTGTTGTGTGATGAAGTTCTAGCGAAAAGATTTTGTTTCTACTAGAGGTAAGCATGAAATATCTGCAATAAGTTTTTTTTTTCCGTGTTACTACAGTTGGTTATCTGTTAAAAACAAAATCAAATCATTTTCAGGGGGTGATAGTGATCACGGCTGAAATGCCCCGAAACTATCAAAAAGTGATTGGTCCATCATTATTTTTGGTAGGTAACAAGTGCTTTAAAATAAGTTGTTTCTTGTCAGTTACCAATCATGTGCCACGAATGGTCTCATTATAATAATAAATACTGAAGAGGATATTACGAGTCTTGAATTTTGGCTTTATTCTGATTTTCATAAGTTAAGAGTTAGTTTTCATTAGTTTTTCAATAAAAATTGTTCTGAAATGAGTTGTTAGTGGGTTTTTTTACCTCAGGGTACTAAAAAACAATTTTAAATTGTTTAAGTTCGATTTTTAATTGTCTTTAATATGTTTAAGTTCGATTTTAAATTAGTGATCACTATCACCCCCTATGTGGGGGGTGATACTGATCAATTTAATTATTTTTTTAAATGAGCTTAATTCAACAAAATTTCGAAGTTTGATATAGGATACAGTTCGTAAGATGTGGGAGAATATACACTATTTTTTTCAGATTTTTTGAATTATTACACTGGTAGTGTTCAAGGAAAAACTGTAGAAATTGATCACTATCACCCCAGTCTACGGTATTTAGCCAAATCGAAGTGGTTAAAAAAGTTAAAAAGTTGTATTAAATCGAAAATTTTAAAGGATTTTAGAAATTCAGTAGTGCACGGACCTAGAGAATGGAAAAACTGAAATATTGCTGCTGGAATCATCGAAATCGAACAATAATTGCCAAAGAAAAATGGGAAAAACTTTGAATAAACTGGTTTTCCCTTATTTCTTCGGCAATTATTGTTCGATTTCGATGATTCTAGCGGCAATATTTCAGTTTTTTCCATTGCCTAGGTCCGTGCACTACTGAATTTCTAAAATCCTTTAAAATCTCCAATTTAAGTACAGCTTTTTAACTTTTGTAACCCCTTCGATTTGGCTAAATACTACTAAAATTTACTAAAAACGACTGGCGATCGACTGATACCCCCTTAAAATGTAATCAACTAGATCAATAACAGTAATAAGTAAAAACTAATTTCAAAAATCAAGGAGGTAATTGGGTCATTTCAAAATTTGGGGTTATTTTGTCCTCGAACTTTTCCATAAATTAATGTTGAAGTTTTTATGTTTTTTCTCCCGTAAACGTCCTTTGTTTTGACCACTGAGGCAGATCCTGAAGTGGGCGAACACTTAATCAAGTAGTTTCAAATTTATAGAATTTTGAATTTTTTTCCATAATTTCGAATTTGTTGGGAGAGAGAAAACCAAGTGTGAGTTGAACTCATGAAACCTTTTTATTCCTTCAAAATACGAGAATCTTAGTTTAGGAGTCTCTTTTACTTATCGCAATCACAGTCCGAAGCTATAATCTAGGTACATCAGAATTATCAGATTCTTCAAGTCTTTCAATCAGTCTAATCTTTCGTAAAATGTGGGTTAATGAAAAGTCAGAATTATATGACCCAGCGGTGTAAATAGTTCAGGTAACTCTTAAAAATGTAAACGGCTTTGAAAAAAAAAACTTCTCTCCCTGCAATTCCATCTCTCTTCCTACAAACCAGCCTCTTCCCAGAAGTTGTAGGTAGAGAGGTTTGTGAGGTTATCACTCTTTACTGGCCTCACCATTATTGATTCTGAACGTTAGAAAAAATACATAACACTATGGCATTCATAATTGTAATTTGAGTTTAATTAAACTTAGTTGAACACTTACCCTGATGAGTGAGGTGGTTGTAGGGAGAGAGAAAGTATTTACCTACTCTCAAAGCTTCAACACTTCACAACATAACCCACACAACTGGGAGCTTGGAAATTCAACAAACTTCAGTAGCTTCGGAAGCCATCTTGCAGCAGTGTTCACTTTTGTTTTTCATGTCACAAAATAATCGTTTTCCAGGAGTGGGCAGGCATTTCAAAAAAATTGTAGGGAGAGAGAATAAAACCTTGTGACAGCATCAAAACATAGCAAAAACCCTTCCAATTCATGGAATTTTCGATCGTTTCTAATTTATTCCTGAAGAGGAGAGTATCCTGGACCAATAACGTTTTTTACCTAAATTAAAATATGAATATAGAGTTCTCCAAAAATTTTCAAAGTTCCCAACCTACCCTCTGTGACAGATGTAGGGAGAGAGAATTGGGATCATTGATGATTTTTAATTATCTGAGTTAATTGATTAGTGAAATTCATTCTATGTGATCTTTGTAGACACCAACCTGCTGTATCTCCCTGAAAAAATTCTGAATTTCCAAGACAAATAGAGTGTTCACAAAAGCTGCGTGACAAGAAATAACCCCAAATTTTGAAATGACCCACTTATCCTAAAATTATTCAATTACTCAAGAGTAATTACACCAATAAATCCAATTTATTATTAATCGAAAAAAATATTTGCTCTTCCTTGATCTGCCAATTACAGTAGTTGGTAATTTAACTATAACGACTAACTACTGTCTGTAATTGGTAGTTTAAAAGTACCTAATTAATTGCAGTCAATCGGGGTCAATCAGACATCCTTGTGTAGGGGTAGCTACATTTATTTTTTCCTTGATATAATCGGGTTTTTTTAAATGAAGATATGAGTAGACAGTATAGTATTTAGTTGATGAAAAATAATAATAAAATGTAAGGGAAATTGGTGTTTTAACAGGAAACCGTCAAGGCTCTTTCTGGACTCAGAATCAAGTCGAGATTATTGACAAGATATAAGAAACCACCCCAACTTTACTGCGTCGTACTCAATGCGTGCCAAATTTAATCTACTTTCTACTGATGTAAGGTGTTTTTGCCTGAATATCAATGAAGCATCCAAAATTTAGACGTTTACAGACAAAAAACAGAGATGGTTCAAAGTTACCCTGAATGCCTGGGTAACTTTGAACCATCCTAAAATCAAGAATTTCGAGTTTTTAACAGAAAGTTTTTTTTTAAATCTTTATTGCGCAACATTTGGATAGATTATTTTCCATTTTCGACATAAAAGGCCGGAAAAATGGAATTTTAACACAATGAAAAGCCAAAATCATCATGAAGTGGTTCAAAGTTACCCCAATTGTCTGTTCTAAAGTGATGAATAGCAGACGAGCTACGGATCCCTTACGTTGTATTCACGAGGTCGACACACTCTAGTCTACGGTCGTTGATAATCTTGACTCAGTCTTCGTGAGATTCACTCTTGAAAGATAATCCCAGAGTAGATTCGTGAAAATGAATGTGTTCTCGGAATCTCACGACCCTCTGTCTGTAAAAATAATGAAATTGTTACCTCTTCACTAGAAATTTGTCTAGTGTGTCGCAGGTGTTGTAGTAGTGTGGTACGTCACAACTGTACAGTATTTATTCTGTTTAACGATATTTCACGTTCTCGGCTCCCCGGGGAGATAACTAAATTTTATCTATGACAGACAAAAAAGTCGTCCATCATATATACGTGAGTCGGCATTGATAGTGTTTTTAGTGGACCCACGAATACTACGAATCTCACACTATGAGCAGGTAAGTGAATTTCTGCACTATCATTCGGATAATGAAATACGCCCCCGAGGTGTGCCCATCGGAGTTGGGCAAAAGTTAGTTCTGAAACTGTAAACTAAAAACTGAAACTAAATTAATTTTTAGTTTAAATTTCGAAATTAAAAACTTACTAGTTTTTTGTTTTATGTTTAGTTGAACTAAATTTTTATTCGAATAATCCCAACTCTGGTGCCCACCCTTGGCAGTCGATATACTCAGCCCTTGCTGCCCTCTTGGCAACTCTTGTGAAATCCAATCGAAACAATAGTAGGCAGTTTTAAAGTTATTTTCGAGTTTTTTTAATAGTTGCCCCCAGTGTGTCCAGGGATTGTGAGCAGTAATTTCAGCTATCTATTCTAAAACGCCTTTTGAAAAAACCTAAACATCAACGTAGCAAGGCAAGAAAGTTTATACAATTAATTTCAATGTTAGAATAATACAAAATGTTTGAACTTAGTAAATGTTTAAACATTCAAGTCCGAAAATTTGGATAGACAGTATAGGTACCTTCTTCTCGTGAAATATCATGGACTTACGTAGAATTTGTTAGTGTATGTATATTTGTTTGTTGTTAACTTCTTCTATTATTAAGTGACCCCGATAATGGGGTGTGCGCATGGGTCGGAAAAACTGTTAATTGTTATTTTTAATCTAAACTAGACCTCATTCTGAGAATTTTGACGCCAACAGCGAGCCTGAGAAGACCTTTTTCTATGATTTTTTCAAAGTTTCTAATGTTCATGACGTCACAGTTGGCTGGGGGGTCCCGCCTAGACGGGAGAGGCGCGTGACGTCATAAACATTCGAAACTTTGAAAAATCATAGAAAAAAATCTACTCATCCAAAAAGAGAACGGCTGGTGTCAAAATTCTAAGGAAGAGGTATAATTTCGATTAAAAATTAAAAACAAATCAGGCGCACCCCCCATTTTCAAAATCTTGTTGATGATTTTCTGAGTCAATAATCAGTAACACGATTGTGAAGTCGTTCAATTGTGATGATTTTTTCATATTTTCACAAGTACCATGGCTCCGACTGATAGAAGCTTGATGAAATGTGCTATCTGAACCTAAGAAAAAAATCCTTCGACTTCGAGCAAAATCGAGCTTACAAAAATAGATGTCTAACGTACAGGGTGTTGCATCGTTACTTCCTTTTTTCAAAACTGAATAAAACGCATGGTATGAATCAGAAAGTTTGTAATTTGGTTTTTACTATGTAGGTACACTATTAAAGTTTTGTTTCACATAGTTTTGAGGATTAAATGACTTAGGTGACCGTCTCCCATTCTCAATTCATTGAATGTATAGATTTCTGGCGTTTGTCACGACTCTTAAACGCATAGCAGGAGTTATGTTGGAAATGCCTTCCTCATGTCGTCGTTCTTTAGATCTTGAATGATCCTTGGACGGTTCAGATAAACAAAAAACTATAGAAAAAATCACAAGGGGGACAAATTGAGAAATCCGGCCACAGCAAATCGCCCCAGATTGAGATGTGGCGTTCTAGGAAGTGCTACTTAAAAACCGTCATCTTGTAGTTATGTGTTACAGGATTTTTTTTTCTGGTTTTTTGAACATTTGGTTCCAACAAGACGGTGCAAGAGTATGGATGGCTGTTTTGAGAGAACACTTCCCAGAACGCCTCCTCTCAATCAGGGGCGATTTTCAGTGGATTTCTTCCCTTGAGATTTTTTAAATGGGGTTTTTTGAAATCCCTTGTTTATGTGAACCGACCAAGGATCCATTGAGATCTAAAGATGACGTCAGGAAGGCACTTCCAACATAACCCCTGCTATGTCGTGGCAAACGCCTGAAATCGGCATATTCAATAAATTGAGAATGGGGAACTTTGTCTAAGTGATTTTAGTTTCAAAATTACGTAAAACAAAGCTTTAGTAGTGTACCTACATAGTAAAAACCAAATCACAAACTTTCTGATTCATGCAATGCGTTTTATTCAGTTTGAAAAAAGGAAGTAATGATGAGGGTTGTTTGCTTAACGTTATGAAACTCATGAGGGACCGTCTCAAGGCTTCCCAGCATCATCACTGATAATCTCATCAAAATCGAATGGTTTCGTGTGCTGTCTCCGAAACAAGAAATTGACGGAATTGTCGGAACTTCGTCATTTCAGAATTCTACAAAATTGTTGATTTTTCAGGACCAACTTAATCGTGGTTTTGCTGGTGGTGCTGCTGGGGTCAGCAGCTGAGTCTGCTCGGATTCTCGTCTTCTTCTGTCAAACGGCACGGAGTCACCACATCGTCTTTCAGCCAGTCATCAGAGAGTTGGCTCTCAGAGGACATGAGGTATGTAATTCAGTACCTTGTTGGTACCTATGCAGTTTCAGGATTAATTTGGTTATTTCTCATCCATCTCTTTATAGCGGTGTATAAAGGATGCAAAATAAGAATAAGCAATTTTTAATAAAGAACATAATTTCACTGTGTAGTTTGACACAATCACGATGCTATGTGGTCCCGATTGTTCGGAATCCAAAACCGTTCAGAAAACTAAAATTCAATGGGAAAATCTTGATTTTCGCATGAAACTGCTTTAGCCTTGGACTTAATATTCCAAAAACGTTACATAAGTAAGTGGATCGCGAGGTTAACGAAATCTCAAAGGGTGCCTCTTGAGACTCCAGATATTTCGAAGGCCATTTTGGTGGTTCCACAAAGCTGAAATTCCACTGGTAGCCCTGAGACTGCAGAGTTCAGACGAAGAAATGTACTCTTACCTGGTCAGTTGGGTGAGCTAAATTAGCTCCTGGTGGCCCCACAAAGCTGAAATTTCACAGGTAGCTGAGAGGTGTGCTATTTTTAAAGGGAATTATAAGTTATGATTCTCAATAATCAATATGTATTGCTTCCCGATCTACTAAAGTAGCAAAATGTATAATGTTTGGGAGGAAAAAAAAATCTAAATCTAAATCTAAATTTTAAAAATTTTGGTTAAATCTGGCTATTTGTCCGTGCCTACAAAACCCATTGAAACAGTCAGAGATTGTGCAAGTTAGGGTCTAATCTAGAATCTAGACTCTGGATAGAATCCTATTACCTCTGGATTGTTAGAAATCTGCGCATGCGCGAACGTCACTTCCTTATGATTTCATAAATCAATTCAAATCGTGAATCAATTCATTGTGATTCTAATAAATTTTGCTGTGATATTAGGATGGGGATTTTAAAGTATTAATGTTATACATTTTATATTGTTTTGTGAGTGGTTTCTGTTGTCATCACTTACTTACACATTCTTTTAATACTTCTCTAATCATTAGTTATAATAAATATCTAGTGTGGATTTTTACTAGTCACTCATGTTCATGGGCGTTCAGCTGTGTGTCCCGGTCGGGGTGTCCTGGTTGGCCCGGGGGCGGCCCCCTTGTTGGTTTTCTGCCATTGCCCTTATGGGCTTATGTCGGGAACCGCCATGGTGGGTGGGTCCGGACCCGGCTGGGTTTCCCCTGGCCGGTCTTTGCTGCCTTTGTGGCTTCTTAGTTATTTTTTATTTTCTCATTTTGCAGGCCCTTTCCTTTTATCACAAATTTGTTGTTTCACTGTTAGTTGTGTCACATTGTTTTATTGGTAGTTTTAGGCTACAAGATTTTTGACCATTTTCCATGCAAATTTATTGTTATACGACAAATAAAATATTCATCATCATCATCATCATCAGCGCGTAACTTGTTGGTTTCCATCCAATTCTATTGAACATTTCAGGGATTGTGGAGGATGGGGCAATGAAAAATCGGATTGCAATGAAAAATCTCATTTCTTTATGCTGAGAAATCAACATTGAGGCAGCTTTTCACCACCTTCTTGATGGTGCAAAATTGTTTGATCTGATTTGTTGATTTGATCTGATCTGAAATAAGTTGTCTTCGTGTAGGAAAAAGTTGTCTACTGCATTCGTTGGCGATCTTATAAATTTAGGGCAGATTGAAACGAGGTTCTCATTGGGTAAAGAAAGAAATGAGTTCTTCAAGAACTGAAGGCGGTACAAACACGAATGGCTTCAACTCCCATAATGTTTGTCCTGTCTAAATGAATTTTCACGGATTGTATCGGACAGGGCCTGATGATGATCTATTACCAATTTCATTGAGATCGGACCAGTAAATGGATGGAGCTTGTTCCAACAGAGAAGCTCGAAGAAAATCGTAACAGCGTATATTTCATAATATAACCCATGGTACCCAGGTCGGCTATATTTTTACTCTCAACCAATGCATGTGCGCTGCAAAGGATCCAATCTTGCAGTTCTCCTCTAGGAGAAGGCCGCAGCAGTAGAGAATCAGCAACGCTGACCATGCGGCTAAGCGGGCAATACATCCCCATTCCTTTGTCTGTTGGATGTTGTTTAATTATTTATGATTTCTGAGTTTCTCAACACAAATCATGCGAGAGAAAACTTTGATTTTTGAAGACTCGATTTGTTTACATTATCAACTAACAAGGTTTTCATCAGTACTTAAGATGGTTTAAGTTCAATACTTGAACATCCTCCATAGACACTATGAGTGTAATAGAATAATTAAGAAAACGGTAAGTTGTTTCCTGTATAACTCATTTCATCACCCATAACAAGCTATCGGAATAATCAAGTTAGATAGGAAATCATTGCTTTAATTGCAGCAGTTGGACTGAATAGGGAAGCAGGTGCAGCCTTGCAAATCTTGAGCCGAGGCCCTCTACTGAAGCCGGTTGAGGCTCATGACGGTCTCTAGTACGTTTCGTCGTGATTTTGATGAATTATAACGTTATTTCAAAGAACGTTAAGAATTTTAAAGAACGACATTTTCTGGTTTCAGGTCGATTACTACACTCACGTGCCGCTTAAGGACCCACCAAAAAATCTGAACCAAATTGTGTTCCCTCACCTCGAACAATCAATGAAGGTCATGGGTGAGTAATTTATCAAGACTGTACAATATCGAAAGCATATACAAGTATGTAGAACGTGAGTCACCAACTAGCCGATCACCCGTGTGTTCCACGGACCACACCAGAGTTTACACTTAGAGACTCCAACAATGATAGTAACCTTATCTGATACGATTGACAATGATTGGTAAACTGTTCAACGTCGCTAAGGCCAGCCTCGTTTCCGATGTAGAAAATGTTGTACGAAGTTGACTGTCGCCTGAGTTCTCTTCGAGAACATGCTCGTCAATTTGGCCAAACAGCCGTGAATTACGGCTCGTGATGCTTGGACAGATAGTCAAACCCATAAACAGACGTCGGATTGGATATACCAAAAAAAAAAAACCGAAAACGTCCCCCCCCCCCCTACTAAAAGAGTCCAGAGATTGGTAAAAAAATTTTGTTTCTTGGAATCTTCATGATTTTTCCCAAGGATTGCGCACGTGCGCAATCCTACGTAACGCACACCAACTTCGTTTTTTAAAATGAGAACCCACCTGTTTTTATTACAGATTCGGATTCCACGTGAAATTTCATGAAGATTTCACCCCTCAACCGATTTTTGGTTTATTATTTTCAATATAATTATTCCTTGCATTGCTCCAAAACAGTTCATTCATCCCTAATGTCTGAAAACTCACCCTTCTTATTTCACCTGATCTGCAGAGGAAATGAGCATGGTAGAGTGGGGGCAAATGCCAAAGGTTCCCTTGGAGGTCTTCATGAGAACAGCGGGCTTGGAGTTGCCGGGTCTCGACTGCCATAACTTCCCAGAGGTCAAGGAGCTGCTGAGCTCAGATAAGAAGTACGACATGGTCATCGGGGAGTTCTTCTTCTACGTGGAACACTTTGCCTACCTCATCCACAGGTATTGAAACTTCGTGCATGTGTAGGTTTGAGACTGTCCTCAATTTTGATTTTAATATGCAGGGTGATCGTTTTAAGGGATTGATAAAACTTTGATTGATAAATGTAACTAATAATGTTTTGAGTAGAATTTGAATAAAACATCTTAACGCAAGTGCACTAAGATCACCTATGTAAGATGACCTACGTGTAACTTACATGCGTATGTGTGTAACTTGCGCCTAACTTTTGTTTTTTCAAATATGTGAGATTAAAAACGGAGCTGAATTGAATTTTAGGGATACTCTTGGTACAAAAATAGTGTTGCAGAACATTGGAATCTGCCAATGAACTCTGAATTTTGGGGGTATTCGGACAAAAACCTACTGGAATCACCTTTGCCCAATCTTGTTCGATATCAGAACTGTGTGGTCGGAGATCCTAATGAAATTTGATTAGCTATTGCATACTCATCAATAACCTGCACTGTTGTACTTTGTACCTTTAGATTCGATGCTCTTGGAGTCGCCTTCTCTTCCAACCCTGACATGAGCTGGTTGAACGAGATGTCTGGACTTCCCGACAATCCGGCGTACATGTCGAACTTCCTCAGCGATTTTCCCGGCAGAATGTCTTTCTTCGAGCGGGTTAAAAACACTGTGATGTCCACTATCGTCAAGGCGATTGATGTTTATTACGTGAAGACTCGGCTGCAATCGGTCGCAGACGAACACTTAAGGTGGGTTCTGACAAAATAAATAGGAAAATTTTTAATTCAGCAGTTCATTATTGAAGCCATAAAGTTGCTACCATAAACTAGCGTTCATTACGGTCCAAAGTAATGCAAGGTAGATTTTGGACCCCCCTCCCCCAGCACTTTGGTACAGTTTCCCTTTTCGGTGAATATTCTGGATTGTTTCCGTATAGCTACAGTTTTCGGAATAGTTTTCTCTTGTGTACATACTATAAGCATCAGGTCAAATGAGCTTAAGGGGGAAACTGGTCTAAAGCGACTAGTTTCCTCAAGACCAATTGATCCCAATGAAACAAGTGTATTCTAATAGTGTATTTGTAATAGTGACTAACAATGTAAGCACAACTTGAATAACCTATGTAGATGATAAAGATCAGGATAAAACTCAATTTTTTGAGGTAATTAATTTTATTGTTTGTTATTTGAGAGAATTATGCCTGATTTAGTGAACCGGTTCCTGGGAGATCATCGAAGTAAGGTCAGTCGGTCCGGAATTTTGGATTGGTGACCGCTCGAGGGCGGTATGGCAGATCTTGATGTTTTTTCGAGTTGGGTCGTTGGCGAACCCCACTGCACTTAAAGCGGGTGAGGTGATAAGTAGCCATGAGCGAAATAATCAGTACCAATTCTGATCTTCCCTTTGGAAGATGGCTGACGACGCCAGGAATGGCAGTCGGACGGAAATTCAACCTGAAATGGTTCTTAGCTTTACTCGACTTATTTGAGAAACATGAAATGACTTGTTGTTTGTGAATGCAGGTACGAAGGATGGGAGAGTAGGAGATCGATCTTTCAAGAGGCATCAGATTTGGCGCTGATTTTGACGAATTCGCACCACTCTCTGGGGTACCCGTCTCCTACTGCGCCTCATGTCAAAGGGATCATGGGAACGAATGTTGCCGAAAATCCAAAACCACTTCCAAAGGTACAAATCCAATTTTTTTAATGAATTTGAAATATATTCCAGACTCCGAAGCAAATAATTGGTCTTTCAAAGACAGTTATCCAATTGACTTGAAAATAGCTTTATTTCCTTCGACAATTCACTTAAACAGCAGCAAGCATGGAGTCCGACTGCCTCCAGCGCTTCCTTTTATCCCAGCATTTCTTCTTCTCCTGACACTTCCTCGCAACGCCTTTTCCTCTTATTTCTCAAAGGAGGTTCATGGAAGATGATTATCGCTCTCTTAACAGGCAACCTGGAGAAACTTTCATTTTGAACATTACCATTTTGGTAAGAAAGAAGGCTGTTGAGCACTCTAAACAGTCGTTCCCAGCTGTTACAGAATTGGCTCCAAGAATGCTTGCTCGAGGAACATTGACCTTCACAGAGCCTGTTGACAAGCTGAGAACGTCTTCAGCTATGCTTAAGGCTGTGTTTCTGGAAACCCTGCATCTATGTACAAGAAGATTGGCTGCACGTCTATACAAATGGCTCAGCCAGAGATGCAAGATCCAATGCAGGCCGGGGTATACTGCACACGCTTTGAAACCTCACTCCGTGTAGGAAAGATCTCCAGCAACTTTGAGGGAGAGTTCTGTGCAGTGAAGCTTGCTGTGAAGCATCTGCTTGAGCAGAGCGATCGCCGAGTTGTCATTTTTGTCGACTCACAAGCTGCCATCCAATCGCTCACATGCAATGTTACGACTGATGTCGCCCGGGTCCTCGAGTGCCATCTTGCCATTGAAAAGTTGTTGTTGAGGGGCTCCCAACTGGTGCTGCAGTGAGTCTCTCTCACATTGCCAAACAGAGGGAAATGAAAAAGCTGATGCACTTTCCAAAAGCCAGACGCTCCTCTCCCTTACAGCACAGCCAAACGCCTGGTCGACGCTTAGAAAAAGTCACTAGTACGAGAAGGCCATGAGAGAGCAGCAGCTGGAAAGCAATGGGCCACCCTACTGAGTGATCCC
This sequence comes from Apolygus lucorum, assembly GCA_009739505.2. Lineage (NCBI taxonomy): Eukaryota > Metazoa > Arthropoda > Insecta > Hemiptera > Miridae > Apolygus > Apolygus lucorum. The sequence goes on from CM019169.2 coordinate 5,576,334, forward strand.
ATACCCAACACACTGCCCAGAAGGCAAAGTGTGGCTTGCTTCAGGATTCAGACTGGGCATGACTTCCTGGCCAAGCATCCCAACAGAATCGGTGTATATGACAGTCCAATCTATACACTTTGCCGTACCGAAGTGTACAGGTATATATGGGCATTTAGACACATGTCCTGGTATGAGAAAGCGAACGTTCATTGGGATGCTCGTGAACGAATGGCTTCAGAGCCTCGTATTAGGCGTAATTTAAAAAAAGCACTTTTGTGATTTGAGCGAATGAGCATCAATTTACTGTTGTTCATTATCAGCTCATAAAATCAGTTATGATTATGGAATGTATCAATCAAGCAAACTTTGTTTTGAAGGATATCCAAGATTTCATGGACAGCGCAGAGCATGGCGTGGTGTACCTTAGCTGGGGCTCGATGCTCAGCGTCAAGGAGCTGAGGAACCTCGGAGGGTATGACCCTTTTGTCAAGATCTTTGGGTCTCTCAAGCAAAAAGTCATTTGGAAGTGGACTTCCTGGTCTGGGGAAGAGCCTCCAGTACTGCCCAACATCATGTTCTCCAAATGGCTACCACAGCAAAGCATACTGGGTGAGAAACTGTAGAAATCCAAAATAAATGTAGTTGTAACTGATTACCAATCTGACGTTTGGCAAAGAAACAAAATACATGTTCAAATAATGTACCAATAAAAACATGAATATGAAATATGATAGGTAGGTATTAATAGATTTATAAAAGTTGTGAACTTAGTAAGAATTAGTTTTAAAATTATTTATATTGGTTGTTATGTATATACTTAGACTATAATCGAAACTGACATGTCCAAAAGAAACCTGCAGGAAGTGTCTCCACATTCATGTCCCGCTCTACCCCAGCTGATGGACGATTGAAGTTCTCCTGGACTCTGAGCAGTGCAGATGACTTATTTGGTCTGTTCTTTACACAGCTCACAGACAATATTGATTTTCAATTATTTATAGTCAACTGAAATTCTATGTACCACCAACCCACAATACTCTCACTGATATTTTACATCCGCACGTCACCAACCCGAGGTTCAGAATACCTAGTCACCAGGAGGTCTTCAGTCGTCCATCCTCGGACGCGATTTGGAATTCGCAGTCATCCAGTCGGTTCTTTCTAGACATGTCAGCTTTGACTCACTCCAACGATTATTCTAGTGATGATGTGTGATTATTGTTCATTTCAGCTCACAACAAAACGAAACTATTCATCACCCACAGTGGGTTGGGTGGCATGGGTGAAGCCATCACCTACGGCGTTCCAATGATCGGCATCCCGGTTTTCGGAGACCAATTTCGGAATACCAAGTTCATGTCCTCGGTTGGATTCGGCATCGGAATTGACGTTTTCAACATGACTGAAGCCTCTCTCTCATGGGCAATCAATGAAGTTCTTACCAACCCGAGGTAAGGGAGAATAAGCGTAATTCATGTGTAATGTTTAGTGAATTATACTAATATTATGCAATAGGATTACTGGCAGGTCCACATGGGTTCGTCAACCTGATTGTAGTAGAACAAAGATCTTGAAATTCAGAGAGTATCAAGGAGAGGGAAGAAGGAACCAAAGTCATCCTCCTCAGGCACACTGGATAACGATGTAAGAAGCCTTTCCACGGAAGTCCAGATAGATAGATGATATATTTTGTACAAACTATGTTTTTCACGAGTTCGCACACATGCCAAATAATCAGACGTCGTAGGTATTACGTAATAATAAAAAATATACAAAATAAATTCAAATTTCTTCTGATTAAAATAAAATACCTTCAGGAAGAAGGAAATAGGTAATGTTACAACTGAGAAAATGAGAACTTGTTTCAACTCAGTCGAAGAGGAAACCCTCATTTATAATGAATGCTTGTTGCCTTAGAACCGTTAGAAGAATGCCCACCAACTTAAGAGGGGGTCTCAGTCGGACGCCGTTCATTCCTCGTTCCGGGTAAGTATTTCGCGAAATTCAAGGGTCAACAACTTAAAAAGTTATACCTAAATTTGAACTTTTAAAGGATTTCATTAGTGCAAGGGCCTTGGGAATTAAAAAACTGAAATATTGCCGCTGGAATCATCAAAATAGAACAATAATAGCCGGAGAAAAACTACTAAATAAACGGTTTTCCCATATTTCTCTGGCAATTATTGTTCGATTTTGATGATTCCAGCGACCAATCTTTCAGTTTTTCAATTCCCTAGGCCCATGCACTAATGAATTTCTAAAATCCTTGAACATTTCAAATTTAGGTACTACTTTTACTTTTTGTCCCTACTATTTACGGAAATACTAACCCTGAACAAGGAACAAAAGGCGACCGACTGAGACTCCCTTAAAACCCCAAAATGTTAATACGAAAAAATATATTTAAAAAAATGGTTTCATGTAAGGGAAGTTTTCCTCAGTTTTTTTCCGCATTTTGTGTTTAGAGCTCTTATAGTCAACTTTGGACAATGGTTGTGATTTCAAAAAAGTTTTATATTACCTCCCCCCCCAAAAAAAACTGATAAATTGTTTTCTATTTAGAGATGAGTCGAGATTATTTAATTATCTTTATATTTAAATATAAAACCTTTGTAAATGTAACTCACAAAATTTATCTATAATTTACTTGAGTTTGCTGGAAGATTGTGGTGTCAACATTTAGATCACAGTGTGGGCACTTAGGCTTACGATTACCGGTTCTCCTCTTCTTGTTAATTACAAGGTATTCTCGTATATTGCCTGCCTACCTGCATTATATCTGTTTGAAGAGTTTGGCATCTCTTTATCTCAGTATATTGCCGGATGTAGTCCTGCAACAGACATGTCTGGGATACGTATGACAAACAGTTGCATCAAATAATTCAGTTAATCCTGGTTTAGTCGTAATCCGGGTTTCTGGTAATCTCAATGTCAATGATCCTTGAAATCCTCATCGTATACTGAAGAAAAATAATTAAACCTGAAAAAAGATTAATGTTTTAGTTTACTTAATGGTACAAAACAAGAAGCTGAGAAAAACGGATTATTATAACAAAAAAGTACTTTTAAAGCAATTTTTAGACATTCTCCGTAAAGGGGAAGATTTGCTGGAGCCATTGGCGTCTTCATAAGTTTTTGATTTGAAAAATTTAGAAAAATACCACGAGAACCGAGTACAATTGAATTGCTAAGGACCTTAAGCATTCCACCATTGGTGCTTTTACCTTAGGTACTACTTTTTTAAGTTTTTGCCCTTTCAATTTCGCGAAATACTTTCCCGGAACGTGGAACGAACGGCGACCGACTGACACCTTCCATCGTTGCATAGTAGCGTCAAACGATCAAGTGATTGGTCTAAATATGGAACTTAGAAGTACTTTAAATGAGGTGATACAGCGTGTCAGGGGTGTCATCATTGCATATTAGACAACTTACGGAGCTGCCAAAGCAGTTGAATATTCCATGAAGGATCACACGGCAAAATGAGGGGTTTTCACATCTTATTTGAAAGAGCAGCCTCTTTATAAATGTTGGATAGTCAGTTTCGAGGTACATAGCACTCCTTCGGGGGTAAAGGGGGAAGCGTCGTCTTTCCGTAGAAGACCATAATATGGACCATAATATGGAGAAGATATTATCTTCTCATCTTTCTCTTCAGTAAGGAAGATTCAGAGTGGAAGGAGCTCGTTGCTTGGAGGTTATACCTGCTCGCTCAATCGTTTTGCTTGTTCCAAAAGCATCAAATGCAAGGTTTCTTTACGATTCATGGTTTCAAGATGTACTGGATGTGATTGTACAGGTACAAGGAAGAAGCGGAGAGGCGGTCGCTGATCTTCAAAGACCGCCCGATGAAACCAGTCGACGAGGCTGTCTACTGGATCGAGTACGTCCTCCGACACGGCAAAGTCCTTCAACCAGCTTCGGCGACGATGCCCTTCTACCAACTCTACCTCCTCGACGTCTTCGCGGCTCTTGCCTTAACTCTCATCGTCATCTTCGTCGTCGTCAAGCGGACAATCCGACTTCTTTTCCGATTCATATTCAACCGAAATGGAAATCACGGGAAAACCAAGGCCACCGTTTCAAAGAAGACTGATTAGTGGTTGATAGAACAGTATTTTTGTGAAATCGGTTGATACAGAACTTGAGCCCGTATTTTTCTTCAAAATTTTGAGGATTAAGATCGTTTTCTCAGGTCGTGCGGTTTGATTCGGAGTGCGCGTGCAGTACCCGCGAGCTTAGAATGATCGATATATTATTCTACGCCAATTTCATTGAACCGTAAGCCCATAATGATACGATGTAAGTGCGCATCGTACAGCTTTTTTCTGATTTGAATCAAGAGATTTACACATACTTTAGTTTTACGAATAAACTAAATACGTCAAACTTGAGTTTAACGGCTAATACTATTGTATCAATTTTTGATTGGACAACTACTGGAGTCCTTGTCCACCTTTATTCCTTCTACAATGTTAATTAAAGTGTTTTTTCTCTCATCAAAAAATTTTTTAATTTTAATAGTACCTACAAATAATGCCATACATACAATCGTTAAATCTGATAGGTAGTATAATAGACTAATGTGTAGGGACACATAATATTTGTGTAAAGTGTGAATGTAATTTTGTGGAACCGTCAAATCTATTCCCATTATCGTTAAAAATCTATAATTAAAATCGTTAATTAAAACTGAAAAAAGCTACATTTTTTTCGTTTTTCTTGCAGAAATTGGTAGGCACGTTTTCGCAAACTTTGATCATAGAGGGTGAATATAAGCTTCGTTATAGTATAACGGCGAAGCACCTATAATTAGAATTACAATTGACATTTTATTTCACATTTCATAAGTCATCACTCATAATGTGGGCTCTTTATTATCTTCAAAGGACAATGCTTGCCTATAAGCACAGCTTGTGGTGGCCTTCATTCTCTCTCTCTTAATCTTATTTATTTTTGTACAGAAGTGTATTTTTTCTTTTGAAATTACGGATTTTTTGTATATTTGTATCTATGGAAGGTGGAAGATAGAGCCTTAAGGTCCTAACCTTCCCTGGTGGCTAAATAAACGAATCAATCAATCTCTCACCTACATAGATACCCAGTTAATCCTTCCATTAATCCCAGTTAGCACTTTTCTAGCATTACATTAGTAGTAATCATTATATCCAACTACGTAACAATATGTCGACAGTAACAATGTTAAACTGCGTAAGTTGAAAAAAATTAAATTTTTCAAGAGACGTAAACAACTTCTAATTTTAAGTCATTTAGAAGTTTTTGACGCCTCTAGAAAAATTTCGATTTTTTGAAGTCTAATCTACTTAATTCCTAGAAGATGTTTTTTGAATAGGTAATTACTCAGTTAGTTTAATAAAGCACATAATGAGGGAAATCTTACACTATCACTGGCATAAATTAATTCGTGCATTGTTCCCTACGAACTTTTCAAGATGTCTACCAATTTATTCTTGGAGTAGAGATTATTATTGAAGAACATTTAAAAAATGTGTGGTTAATTGACTTGATGATGAGATATAATCATGTTATTTTCTGCGTACCTGGGATAAGCAATTTTTTGACATTTTCATGTCTTTGCTTTGGCACATGAACTGAAAAATCGTCACGAAAACTAAGCAAATCTTGTTCACGCGACCAATAAATAAAATAGACTCACTGTGTTGCGTAGAGAACAATCAACAACCTTATATTATGCTTTGGCACATGAACTGAAAAATCGTCACGAAAACTTTGAAGAAAGTTGTTGTCAACAAACCTGTTGTGTAGTGGTTGACATGAAAATGTCCCAATGTGTTGCAGACTCGTATGCAATTGAATGCACTTTTTGGATCAATTTAGAGATAAATCTGCAAAAATCTCCAAAAATACAAGAAATCTTTTTTTAGTTTTAGTTAACGAAATGTGGTTTGAGATTTGTGAAACCAGATTTGCCGTTTCCAAAAATATATTCATACTTGACACAATATTATTATGTGTACTTACTTTTACTGCAAACTGCCAATATGAGTTACGAAGAGGATATTTTTCGTTTTGATGATATTTTGTATTAAAACATAAATGTTATTTTTATAAATATAAACATAAAAGACTTCTTCTTTAACTCCTGAAGTCCAGTAAATAAAATTGTTTATAAAAAAAATAAATAAATGTTATTATGTTGTTATGTTAGCAATATGACCCCCAGCACAAGTTATCTTTCAGCAATTTGTTTTCCTTAACATGTCAAGGAGAGAAAAAATTCGTGACTCCTCTGCTAGTAAAATTCTCTTTATTGGAGACAGGTTTCGGGTCATAACCCCATCGTCAGTCCAGAGACTATTAAGTTCAAGCAGAATCGAAGAGCAGAACAGCTACTAAGTTCAGCTTTGGGAAGCGGTAGTTCTGCTTGAACATTATTTCTCTGGACTGATTTTGGGGTTATGACCCGAAACCGGTCTCCAATGAAGAGAATGTTATTAGCAGAGGAGTCACAAAATTTTTCTCTCCCTGATATACATCACCTCTGCACCATCGTAAAAAATCAAAAAAATAAATAAATAAATAAAATAAAATAATTTTTTTTTAAAAATAATAATAATCTTTAACATCGATACCTTAAAGCGCAAAGGCACCATGTACATCCTTCTTCCACATTTTATCTCTTTTTTTTTAATTTCAGAAAAACTCAAATGCAACAAAACTATTATTGACCTTCTTGAAGATTATAGTTTGAAAATTTATTGAAGAAATTAAAGAGTTTAATATGATAAGCCATTATTTTAGGAATTGTGCACTGATGAATACGTCTTTTGCGTATTTTTTTTAAAAACGTTTTATGTCTTTACTATGGCACATAAATGAAAAATCGTCACGCAGGGATCGTTACGCGGGGAGCGTTATGAGGGGAGCGTTACGCGGAAATTTCTGATGATTTTCACGTACAACCAATCGTTCCTAGGGAAAACTAACTTCCTCATTTTCCACCCCACAAAAATCGTTCACCACTCATTGGAGAGCTCTCAATTTATTAAACATAAAGACATAAAATGTCTCTCGTGGTTGCGTACTTGCACGAAAGCTGTATCCACCGTTTGTGTTTTTTTTTGTTTGATTTTTTTGGACATAGGCCTTTGTGCTTTAAAGTATCGACATGTTATGTAAATTTATAAATAAAAAAAGAACAATTTTTATTAAACTTTTATTTTTAATCAAGAATCACGAAAAATCACGTACTTCTCGATCAAAACCAGGCATTTCATGCCATTTGATTTGTCAAAATACACAAAAAATGAAGAACAATTCCGAGCTGGAGGGAAATTGAGGGGGTTTATATCGGTTGAACTATTCCTACTGAGCACCGAGTTGTGGACGAAAACGGGATCGATGGGGCTGAGGAGAGGGAAAGCGAGGGAGGTTCCGCGGGTTATCTGCCTCAGTTCGGAACCCACCACGAGCCCGAAGTTCCCTCAGGATCCCACGACGAGCGCGAAACAGTTCGAAATCTGACGAATCCCGATGTTCGCGAGCCGTTCGTTGCCGAGAATTCCGTCTCTTCTGACGGAAGTCGCTCCGTCCGTGTCCGGAGATGTGCGCTTCGGGCGCCGCTATTGCGTCATCCGCCCCACCAGCGCTCGCGAGCAGCTTATAGCCACCGCGACGACCCGCCGGCCGCTCACTCGGTGCTCGGCCGTCCCGCGAATCTCCGTCTCCGCGCTCTTCCCGTGCGTCACGATGCTCCAGTCGGCTTTCAGCTCCCACTCCTCCACCCACCAGCCGCTCGACGCCGTCGATAACGAGGTAAACCTGCCTGTTACCTTCTTTCTTTCTGCTTGTCATCAAAGTAGAAACGCTCACTCCTACACTTTTTACCTCCTCCAAGTTCGAATAACCACTCAAAAATGGTTATTCCTGCCAAATTTTGTGTAACTTAAGTCCTTCAAACTAATTATACCATGTGTTTGCTCATCATTAGTACCTCCTTCTTCAAACACGTCTTGTAATGGTGAGCGAACAACATAATTTTATAAACTTGCTATCAGGTACCTATTTTACTTGTATGTACCTTCATATATCACTTTATCATATCGAGTGTAACACAACAAACCAAATCTTGAACTCATAGGTACACATAATGTACCTACTTCTCTAGACCATCACCATCACCTAGACCATGATCTAGACCATCTAGATTTCGCTATTTATACTGGAAAACTGCTACCTCAGCTCAAAAGTGTGTAGATTTGTAAATTGGAGCATACGTTTTGTATAGTAAACCATTCAGAAAGCTTTGAGTATATTTTCAGTTATTATTGATTTATTAAGGATTATTGAGGATTCTATAATGTAGAATAATATTATTAGAGTTGATCGATCAAAAAACGCTGCAAATTATTACACGAAAGCCTTAAAGAAATAAATGCTTCACACTCACTTCGGGGAAACAAAGAGTTGTGGGTGCCTTTATTAAGAAATTGTGGATTAATTAAATTAAATTAATTAATTAATTTGGGGGAATTAAGTTTACATGAGGAGCGATTGATTTGTCCTACAGAGCTCTGGGTGATCTCATTCGATTCTAAAAATTCTATTATATTTTAAATTGACGATGTTTCAAAATTTCCAACGTATCAAAATGTCCAACGTTTCAGAATTCCCAGCGTATCAAATATTTCCAACGTTACGAAATGTCCAATGTTTCCAAACTTCCAACGTATCAAAATGTTCAATGTTTAAAAACTTCCAACGTATCAAAATTTCAAACGTATCAAAATGTCCAAAGCGTCAAAATCTTCAACGTACCTATCAAATGTCCAATGTTTAAAAATTTCCAAAGTAAGTATCAAAATTTCAAACGTATCAAAATGTCCAAAGTATCAAAATCTTCAACTTACCTATCAAAATGTCCAATGTTTCAAAATGTCCAACGTATCAAAATTTCAAACGTCCAATCAAAATTTCCAACGTATCAAAATTTCTAACATATCAAAATTTCAAACGTATCAAAATTTTAAACGTATCGAAATGTCAAAGTATCAAAATCTCCAACGTACCAATCAAAATGTCCAATGTTTCAAAATGTCCAGCGTATCAAAATTTCATACGTATCAAAATTTCAAACGTATCAAAATTTCAAACGTATAAAAATTTCAAACGTATCAAAATTTTAAACGTATCGAAATGTCCAAAGTACCAAAATCTCCAACGTACCTATCAAAATGTCCAACGTATCAAAATTTTCAATGTTTAAAAACTTCCAACGTATCAAAATTTCAAACGTATCAAAATGTCCAAAACATCAAAATCTTCAACGTACCTATCAAATGTCCAATGTTTAAAAATTTCCAAAGTATCAAAATTTCAAACGTATCAAAATGTCCAAAGTATCAAAATTTTCAACTTACCTATTAAATGTCAAATGTTTAAAAATTTCCAACGTATCAAAATTTCAAAAGTATCGAAATGTCCAAAGTATCAAAATCTCCAACGTAGGTACCTATCAAAATGTCCAATGTTTCAAAATGTCCGACGTATCAAAATTTCAAACGTATCAAAATTTCCAACGTATCGAAATGTCAAAGTATCAAAATCTCCAACGTACCAATCAAAATGTCCAATGTTTCAAAATGTCCAACGTATCAAAATTTCATACGTATCAAAATTTCAAACGTATCAAAATTTCAAACGTATCAAAATTTCAAACGTATCGAAATGTCCAAAGTACCAAAATCTCCAACGTACCTATCAAAATGTCCAACGTATCAAAATTTTCAACATATCAAAATGTCCAACATATCAAAACGTCCAATTTTTCAAAATTCCCAACATATCAAAATTTCCAACATATCAACATGTATCAAAATTTTCAATGTTTAAAAACTTCCAACGTATCAAAATTTCAAACGTATCAAAATGTCCAAAACATCAAAATCTTCAACGTACCTATCAAATGTCCAATGTTTAAAAATTTCCAAAGTATCAAAATTTCAAACGTATCAAAATGTCCAAAGTATCAAAATTTTCAACTTACCTATTAAATGTCAAATGTTTAAAAATTTCCAACGTATCAAAATTTCAAAAGTATCGAAATGTCCAAAGTATCAAAATCTCCAACGTAGGTACCTATCAAAATGTCCAATGTTTCAAAATGTCCGACGTATCAAAATTTCAAACGTATCAAAATTTCCAACGTATCGAAATGTCAAAGTATCAAAATCTCCAACGTACCAATCAAAATGTCCAATGTTTCAAAATGTCCAACGTATCAAAATTTCATACGTATCAAAATTTCAAACGTATCAAAATTTCAAACGTATCAAAATTTCAAACGTATCGAAATGTCCAAAGTACCAAAATCTCCAACGTACCTATCAAAATGTCCAACATATCAAAAAGTCCAATGTTTCAAAGTTTCCAACGTATCAAAATGTCCAATGTTTCAAAATTTCCAACTTATCAAAATGTGCAACGTATCTATCACAATTTCCAACATATTAAAATGTCCAATGTTCCAAAATTTCCAACGTATCAATCCGGTGTATCAAATGAAGAGACAGAGACAAACTCCAAGAAATGTCACTTAAAAGTTTAAACATTTTTGAACATGATTTTGTGTTCTTCACCGGATAAATGAGGTCTAAACCCCTCCTCCAGAAACCACATCCTGCTACGGCCCTGCAGGTAGGCCCTAATCGTAATTTCAGCGTTCTTGGATGAACAGGAGCCACTGAGAACCCCCTGCATGTCCTTATAAACCATTTTCATCGTGGGTATATGAATGTTCAATTCAGAATCCATCTATCAAATAAGATTCATGAAGTGAAGATCATGTTTTATGCCAAGAGAATCAGCACTCCAGTTGTACCGAATGGTGAAGTAGCCGGGCACCCGAAATAGTTTTGACATTTCCATGATTTTCAATAAATTTCACTCCTTCATGATTTAGTAATAATGGATACCTTGTTTCATAATACACATAATATCCAACATTTGAGTCCGGTACATACGTTTTTGGCAGTCAATCTTCCGTTGCAAACGAACAAAAATAATGTTCACGGTCAGAATGTCAGAGGTTTGCCGTTTCGAAGCGGTAGAACGCCGGCTCTTTCTACCCTAATGGCCTTCTTTTCTGTTTTTGCAGTGATTCTGAGCACCGAATGAATAAACCCGAAAGAAGTGTGTCTGGGGAGTGTCGTGAGTTTGTTTAGTAGTTTTCGAATGTTGAAAATTGTTCGAATCCATTAAAATGGGAGCGGAAAACTCGAGGACGAGTCCAGAAAAATCGGGACATCCCGTCAAGGTATGTTTTCAAAGTACATCGTAAAATATCTAACCTCAAGAATCGATTCAGTTGGTTTCACATCTAAGCTTGGTGTAGATCTCACTTTTGCACCGTTGCAAAAGTTTGTACAATTGCCACTGACTGGAAAGCACAAGACACCACATGAAGTAACTCCTATGCTGCATTATGGTACTGAATGACCATAACTTCTTACGATTATATGTTGTGGTTGTGGACTTTTTCTTTCAACCAAATAAGTGGGGTTTTTTGACAATATACGTCCTTAGTTTTTCCAATCACTTTTACTCGTCGAGCTTTCGACAACCCTCTGGTTGACATCAGCAACAGCAAGAGGATAATGTTCCCTCGTAGAGCACAAGTAGCCACTACAGCAGACAACTTATAGTTACTCGTTGCCATGATGATTCCCAATAGTCCAAAGATAAATCTGGATTATAAATAATTGGGAAGGTTGGATTGAGACGGACGATGAGCAGGCTGATCAACTCGCAAACCTACCTGTTTGTTAGATAAATAGAATTAGAATTTTTCTTTGTGTTTAGAACCAACCTGTGGATTGGAGTCTCTGCGGGATTGATGATCGTAGCAGCAGAATAGATAGGTACTGAATAATTTAATTGGACACCAAATCTTCTTCTTGATATAGGGTTTTATTTTAGCATATTGATTTTGCAACTATGCCTAAGAAAATAAATCCTAAGGAGCTCCTCCTAATCTGGCGTTGAACAAAAATAGAAAGCGAAAGTCCCCCAATTTATAAAATGTGCTGGTCTGACCGGGATTAGATGAGAGCTGATGACCGCTGTGTTGGGTCCACCTCGTGGTAAGAGTCGGGATCCAGGACGGCCGCAATCGGTTCCAAACCATTTGCACACCTCCGACAATTTGCAAGACACGAAGCTGCAGCGAATAAGAGTGAGCTGGATACTCTCGAAATCCAATTTGTGAGGAGTCGATTTTCTCTTTGGGAAGGCTGCTTCGGGAAGCCCTGTCTCTGTAGAACAAAGGAAAAAAGGACTAAGGGTTATCCCAGCAATTTTGAAACACGACCCGAAGCATGATGTTGTAGAGGAACTTACGTCGTTGGTGGATATCTGGCACAGGCGAAGGAATTAGAATTAGACAGGCGAAGCTCAGACACCGCAATAGTGCTGCAAATTCAAATTTTGGAATTCCAGTAGCAGGTTTGACCTGATTACGGACGACGACTGGCGATAGATGGAAGGCGAAATGGTCTCGACGCTGCGGCAGTCCCCTCCGCGGTTTATGTTGATGCACTGTCTTTGCACTTCGTACTCACCAACAAGGAATGACCGGCGATCTTATCGCTCTACGCACAACTTAAATGAAATGAACTAGTAATCTTCGTTGAAACAAAATACTAAATTTACACTGGCCGCAACACTGCTTAGGATCTGCCCTCTCCTTAACAACAATCTGATGCTGTAGTGCCAGATATCAGAGCCAGCTTTGTTCTGAGTGTGTGCTCTGAAGTTGAGGTCAGAATAGGTGAATGTAGAATATAACTGCTAGACTCAAAAAGACTGAAGAGCACTCAACATTCAACACCCACCCACCCCCTTCCATCGACCAATCCCGGGGCCTCATCCAGAGACGATGATTTCGATGAGAAATTCACGGTTTTTTGCATTCAAACATAATTTTCTCCCCTTATGTCGATTGTAATTTTTTTTATCATACCTTAGAGAAGCTGAGATCCTGGTGCACTTTTTTCTTTTTATCTTGGAAGTTTTTTTACTTTTCCACATAGTTCTATTCCCGTTTGAAAAAATTCGCTTTTTAGGGAGCTTTTTCATGACGAACCTAAATTTTAAAGAAAGGTCCTTGATTCATGATTCGAATTCTTATTGCATACAGCGATCCTGTGAATATTTACTTTCATACGAGATCACTTCCCTACCCTCGTGGTTCATCTAATAGGTAAACTCTATTGATATCCCCCCCCCCCCCCCGCAGATATAGATACAAGCCTCATTGATTATAGGATAACATATCTATCTTTTTTTCATAAGTTTTATTGAGCCATGGTTGCCCATTCAGCCATAATGTTAATTTTACAAGTATAATAAAATTAACTTCATTCAATAATTAAATTCACACTATATTTTAATAGCAATACAACGTTGTCGTTACCTTAGATAAATTATCCTTGTTTCCTTATACTTCTTGCATTATTTATTATTATTAATCTTGCATTATTATTGTATCAGTTAAGTTTTATACATTATTATTATTATAAATTAATTTTGCAATCATTTAAAAACTTATATACTTATAAGAGAGAAAATGCAGGAGTGGAAGGTCGCATGGGAGTTGTATCTCTGAGGAGATCAGGTCGTACATAAGCTTTCTTCTTATTTTGAGCGTGGGGCTCATCATGATATGATGGAGGTCTTCAACTTCGGCTATAAATCTATCGCACATTTTCCATTTTGTATAAACACACATTGCGTGACCGGTGCGGATTCAACATATAGTCCTTCCCTTGTCTTTTGGAAAAGAACCTCCTTCGAAACCATAGGGCCTTGGGGATCTCAGGTTGGATAAACGTGTATCTTTCAACCTGCTGGATGTGGTAAGGAGTACTTTTTTCCCATTTCTCTCTCAACCACTGTTCGGTGAGGCTACTCATATCCCTCGGTGGAAGCAAAATAGTGACAGGAGCAGCCAGGAGAGCTGCTTCTTTTGCCAAAGCATCTGCCCTATCGTTACCTTGAATTTCTGAGTGTCCTTTAATCCACACCAGTCATATACATAACTCTTTCCCTGTTGACACCATTGAATGCAGCATTTCCCGAATACTAAGGATCAGGTGGTTTGTTGTTGGTGTGGCTTCGAAGTTTTTCACTTTTAATATGGAGCTTTGTACAACTCTTGTCTATATTTGAGTGCGTCCTATAAGCCTATGAGCTCAGCGGAATAAACTGACGCCCAATTTGGGAGTTTGAAAATTGCCCTATAATTCCTTGTAGCGTCGTAAAAGGCAGCCCCAACATCCTGGTTTTGTTTTGATCCATCAGTGAAAATACGTCGGAATCCGGGCCTATCTATCTTGGAATCCGGGCCCATCTATCTGGTTGGAATCTATCTTCAAGCCTTATTAAATTTGTATGTATTATTTATCATCCCTAGTCCTCGGTTGATCTCCACCAAGGAATAGGTATTCCTGGTTTACTAAGGGTAGAATACATCGCCGATTTAATTGTTCTCATTGATTAATTCGATTCTCCAGATCTCCTCGATCAATACTGGTTTAAACGGTATCCTCAGATTTTACAAAAACATATTTGGATGTTACAGCGGTTATAGTCATAAGGTCAAAACCACAAAAAAATCTTAAAAGAGGAAAAAATTCGTATGTCAAGATGGTTAAAAAAAGTTATAAGGCAACTTCGATCGGAAATTAGTCGTAGGATCGATCCCTGAAGTTCGGCATTCCTGTAAACTCAGAGGAACACCCTGTGGTGATCAAAAAGGTTAAATCTCGTTAAAATTAAGGTTGTTCGTTGTCTCGAAGATTGTCCTGAGAGGTCCTTTATTCCTCTATTGGACCCACGAGTGCCTCGTCAATTGTGTACATCCGAGGGCACTGGCCTTAACCTCCACTTGTGACCATGTCAAGATGTGACATGTGGGACGATGTGCGAACTAAACCCACTTTGTCGTGTCGAAAAACGAGGTAAAAGTCTGCATTTCACCAGATTTAAACCAATCAAGTAGGACGTTTCTTAGTTCTGATAAGTTGAGCTAATAATTTTTGTGTACACTGATACGGATTTCAAGATATTTGTCTAATACTTGAAGAAAATTGTTAGGTAATTGGAAAAATATGTCGAATTTTTTTTTTACTCGAAAACTAACGAATCGGCAATCATACAAGTTTTTAGCAGAGCATGATAAAGTTTGACTCGACTTTTAAAATTCATTGCAAGATGTATTTCGATGCTATTTGTTCTAAATGGAAACTACCTACGTACAAATGACGATCCATTAAACATTTTCTGAATTTTGACTAATTTTGAGTTTCGAAATATGGCAATGCGAGCGTTGTTTCGTTTTGATAACCAAACAATATTTGGATGATTACAGGAACACTCTAATAAGTTTATTCTGGATTATTCAGATACAGATTCAGATACAGATAATAAAACAGATACAGATAATAAAACAGATAAAAGAGATGCAGATTCAGATACAGATAATAAAACATATTAAGAGACTGCAAATTATTACACAAAGGTTTATTATTTTTCTGTATAATATATATTATACTGTATAATATATCACTGTATATATAATATACAGTGATATATTATATCACTCGCCTGCGAAGAACACCGCTTTCCCATTGCCACCACCAACAATCAATGCGAAGAAATGGGGAGTTGCTGGTGCCTTGCGTGGTGAATTTGTATACTGGCTACTAAGGGCGCAAAACAGAATACGTCTCAAAGAAACGAACACGATCGCTTTTTTGGTCAGCTAAAATTTCAACGGAGATTAGGCCTCTTTTGCGATGCACACTAGTGTTTCTGATTTATCTTGATACCAACCAATTTTCATAGGGAGAGAACGGTTGGTCTTAGAGAGCTCTGGGTGGTCTCATTCGATTCTAAAAATTCAATATTATTTTAAATTGAAGAAAAAACAATACCTTAATATCACATTTATTTGAGCTAGGGCGTTTTGAATGAAGGTTGATGATTTGAAAACTGAATGAATGATTTTGATGTTTTGAATAAAATTTTGAACACACCCTAACTTAAAAAATTTGATATAAAGGAATTGTTCTTCCAAATAAATTTAAGATAATCTTGAATTTAAGAATTTTTAGAGACCACGCGGAGCTCTGTAGGATAAACCGTTCTCTCCCTACGAGAATTTAAGGGTCGGACGTACGATAAATCTGAAACACGAGTGTGAATCGTAAAAGAGGCCTAATCTCCTTTCAAATTTCTGCTGACCGAAATGCGATCAATGATTTTCTTCATGTTGGTTGGTGGTAACAATGGCAAAGCCGTGTTCTTTGCAGACGAGTGATCTTCAAAGAAAAAAACGCTGCAAATTATTACACAATGGTTTATTATTTTTCTATATAGATCATTCGTCTACAAAATCAGCAACCATCCAATATGAAGGAAAAAAAAATAAAAAAAATAAAAAATAAAAATAAAAAAAAATAAAAAAATATTAAAAAATTCAAAAAAAATAAAAATAAAAATCACCAACCATTGATCGCATTTCGGTCAGCTCTAATTTGAACGGAGATTAGGCCTCTTTTGCGATTCACACTCGTCTTTTGATTTATATATATATATTTCAACATAAACCCTTAAATTTTCGTAGGGAGCGAACGGTTTGTCCTACAGAGCTCCGCGTGGTCTCAAAAAATTCTAAAAATTCTATAGAATCTTAAATTGAAGGAAAAATAATACCTTTATATCAAAATTTTTTGAGTTAGGGCGTTTTCAAAATTTCAAAATTGATTTTGGAACCCTTAGAAGTGACCTACATCAACCAAAAGCTTCGGGGCACAACCAGACCCCAAATGGAGCCTACATACCAAATTTCATCAAAATCGGTCAATGCTAAGTGGCAAAAGTGCCGCGTACGGCGTACGGCGGACGGACGGCCAAATTTTTATTCGATTTTTGGATTCTACGTACCTTGAAACGTAAACCATCAAATTTTGAGGGGGTGTTAAACAATTTTTTTCTTGGTCGATTCCAAAGGTTCATTATTGAAAATAATAAACCAAAATTAGTAAAACTTTGTGTAATGATTTGCAGCGTTTTTGGATTCTATGTACCTTGAAACGTAAACTATAAAATTTTGAGGGGGGGGGGGGAGTAAACAAAAATGTCTTGGTCTATTCCAAAGGTTCTTTATTGAAAATAATGAACCAAAATTGATACAATACTGAGATTGTTGGAAAATGGCCCATATTATGCAGAAACGTGAATTATTACCAAGCTGTAGTTGGAAAACTGTGCAAGATAGTGGGGCAGGATTTTGACAGTTGATGGGCCTTCCCCGTATCAAGTATTATCACGGCCGATAGTTTCCTAACGTGGTTTCTGCTGATTTCAATACTTCCCAGTTTGCCTTCTAGATGGGGTGACAAGAGTAAATACTATTGTTTTTGCGTTATTGGGCTCCCATCACAGGTTTTTCAATAGTAGGTAAGTTTTGGGCGGAGTGATGCTGTGAAGCTTCACGTTTCCATGACGACAATCGCCCTTCGGGAAGGCGTCCCTACGATCCAGGATTTGAAAAGGGGAAACGCCCGTCCGAAGTCACCTTCTGCCGCCGCTCGACCTCCTTCGAGCTCCTGATCTCCTGCCCTTTCCGCCTCGAAAATTGTGGAAAACCTCGGATTTTTCCCCGGATTTCCTCCAAAAACGGAACCCCCGGGTTCCCACAATGAGGACTCAGGTAGTTGCCAGAATTACGGAAGAACTGAGGGAAACTGTCGAGCGAAAAAAAAAAAAATCGTCGGGTGGCTTTTTTTATTCCCTGGATTCGCGCGGGAAGCTGCGGGAGAACTTCGATCCAGCTCAGCTGACGAGAGAGGGAGAAAGCTCTTGTGGAGCTCGTCCCGTTTTCCCCACTCCTGGTAGAGCTCGATCAAGTCTTCACCGCCACAACAGGTTCGGACTGAGGGGAGGGTCGTGACCTAGACACAGATACTGGTTCGCGACCAGCTGTCTGCATCCCGCCAAGGGTGACCAATTCGACGCTGCTCTGCCCATCAAACAATTTTCACAACAATGCCAAAAACTAAACAAACACAGTCTTTTTGTTCAAAATACCAGCAAGATTTTGCTTCCTTTCAATCAAAGGTAGGAAAGCTTAGTATTCGTGCAGCAAGTCAAAAAACGCTGCAAATTATTACACAAAGGTTTATTATTTTTCTATATAGATCATTCGTCTGCAAAGAACACGGCTTTGTCATTGCTACCACCAACTAACTTGAACAAAAACATCGATCACATTTCGGTCAGCTAAAATTTGAACGGAGATTAGACCTCTTTTGCGATTCACACTCGTGTTTCTATTTTATCGTAAGAACAACCCTCAAGTTCTCGTAGGGAGCGAACGGTTTGTTCACAGGGCTCCGCGTGGTCTCTAAAAATTCTAAAAATTCAACACTATCTTGAATGTATGAAAAAACAATACGTTTGATATCAACATTTTTGGAGTTAGGGCGTTTTCAAAATTGCATCCCTTATTTTTCAATCCTTAGAAGTGACTTACATCAACCAAAATCTTCGGGGCATAACTGAATCCCAAATGGAGCCTATAACTAAATTTCATCAAAATCGGTCAGTGTTAACTAAAGAAAGTGCTGCGTACGGGGGACGGACGGCCAAATTTTTATTCGATTTTTGGATTCTACGTACCTTGAAACATAAACCATCAAATTTTGAGGCGGGGTTAAAAAAAATTTCTTGGTCATTCCAAAGGTTCAATATTGAAAATAATGAACCAAAATGGTCAAATCTTGAAAATCTCAACTTTTTCAACCGCTCATGAGTCCCTACTTTTCTGAGTGTAAACGCTTGCTTATTAGCTTAAAAGTTGACCCGTAAGCTCAGCTTTCCAACGGTATTGTCAGAATTGTTTCCAATATTTTAATTAATAAAACCGCGATAAAACCACGCTTGAATGCGAAAATTGGAATTGAAGGCGCAATAACTTTAAAAGTTGTACCTAAATTTTATATTTTAAAGGATTTTTGAAATTCATTACTGCACGGCCCTAGGGAATTGACAAACAGAAATTGCCACCGGAATCATCTAAATCGAAAAATAATTGCCAAAGAAAAATTCGAAAAACCACTGAATAAACGGGTTTTCTCATGTTTTTCCCATATTTCTGTGGCAATTATTGTTCAATTTTGATGATTCCAGCGGAAATATTTCAGTTTTTTAATTCCCTAGAGCCCTGCACTAATGAATTTCTAAAATCCTTGAAAATTTCAAGTCTAGCTATATTTTATGGGAGGGAGCTACCCTTAAGGGGGTCTCAGTCGGTCAACGTTCGTTCCTCGTTCCAGGTCAGTATTTACCCAAATCGAAGGAGCAAAAAGTTAAAAAATTGTACTTAAATTGGAAATTTTAAAGGATTTTAGAAATTCATTAGTGCACGGCCCTAGGGAATTGAAAAACTGAAATATTGCCGCTGGAATCATCAAAATCGTACAATAATTGCCAGAGAAATATGGGAATAACTTATTAATCCTTTAGCATTCACTGGTTCAACTGTAATACCTCGAAGAAACGGGAATTTTCGGGGTCATTTACGTTCAGAGATTCCTACGGTCTACCGGAAGAATAAGGAAAATTCTGGTTCTACCATTCTGCCTCTGTTTTGCTGCTAAGCACTCAGCCACTGTGGTACCGACATCGTACGACTGATCCTCTGCAGCCATGAATGTTCAAGTTCCTCTCTGACCAACGAGTAATAAATTATACGCTCGGGAACACTCGATGGGAGCAATCATGTCTTCCAAAGAAAACAAAAATTTTTTTGATTATATAACGAATGAAAGGAAAAATTTCTATAACTCTACACCAACTCGACATCTTATTATTTTATGAAGAAGCTGGTTTAGTGCGAGCTGAGTGAGTAATACTTTGGTTGGACTTTTGGCCCTTGGAGGGTCACCAGTTCTGTTCCATCCCATTTTCCCCTTCTCTAAACTTCATCTTAGCCAGACATCTGTGTGAATGCCTTATCTAAAATCATAATAGGCCCAAAATTAATTTTAAAAATATTTAGGTCCCACGGAGAATTTTGCGTCTCAAAGGGTTAATAGCCAAATCAGGAGAGTTTGCATGGTTGAGATGAATTTAGCAGGACTGACGGTACCGGTCCGATTCAGGCTCCTTCCAGGACGATGATTGCACGGGAAGAGGTTCATCGACCTCTGTCTTCAAGGTAACGGTTCAAGAGTACCTTCTCCTTCGCGGTCGGAGCGCTGTTTCGGTATTTTGCCAAAATTGAGCACGGAGTTACTATAGCCTACTTGATACCTTGGCCCGTTATCAAGCGAACTACTGACGAGAAATTACCGTAAGCCTGACTGGGGATATGTAAGTCTTTTGTCTTTACTGGCAAAAACTGAAATGCAGGGGACCAACCTAGGAATCATGAATTACCAATGTAAGTGTAGAATGAGCAATATTGCTTACTCTTTTCGACATCCTGGAGCATTTAAGTAGGTATACAGGGTGTAAGCCTAACTGGTCTGCCATACGGTACCAGTCGATTCTACAACTAATTTGCAACAAAAATGTCCCATTAGCAATTTTTTTTAAAACCCTTTGTTTTCGAGTTATGTATTTTAACTTTAAACTTTTTTTCCGTCATTTTGACCTTATGTCATTAAATCGATCATAACTCCTTTAATTTTCTGTCTAAATTACAATTTGAGGATACTATCGGATAGATGCCTTAACTTTTTTTGAGTCAAGGTTTTGAGACAACGTCCTCTAAAAAGAAAATTTAACGTAATTTTGGAAACCTCGCATTTTTTCAATCTCAAATTGAACTATGAGAACCCATACTTTTTCAATATGCAAGAACAGTGAAAACTGCGCCAGAATATCAGCTTTCCAATGGTATAATCAAAACATATTCTACAGCCGTATTTAGGGGAGACATTCGTGTTTGAACGCGGAAAAACGTGCTTTTTTCCAACGAAATCGGCGCTCCGCCTAGTCGATTTGAGGGGTCGGACGATAGCAGTGGGTGGGTCGGCGCCGCAGCAGACCGCGAGACCTCCGGAAACAGGAGGCCAGAGCACCGATTTAATGACATAAGGTCAAAATCACGAAAAAAAGGTTTAAAGTTGAAATAATTTGAAAACGAAGGGTTTAAAAAAAATTGCCAGGGGACATTTTTTGTTGCAAATTAGTTGTAGAATCGACTGGTACCGTATGGCACATCAGTTAGGCTTACACCCTGTATAGGGTGTCCGAGAAAGATACGGCCGAACTTCAAGGGTCAATTCTACAAGGTGTTTCCAACAAAAAATGTCTTAGCAATTTTCTTTTAACCCCTTGTTTTTTCAAATTTTTCCAATTTAAAGATATTTTTCGTACGTTGAACTTTGTCTCACTAAAATGATCATAACTCCAATATTTTACGAGGAAATTAAAGACTGATTACACCGTTGAAAAGAGCATTAAATTTCCCATCAGATAAGCTACAAAACAAATTTTTAACCTCGCACCTAGTTAAATGTTATCTAGTCAGAACTTAAAACTTAACAATTTTCGAGTTTTTTTTAAACGAAATTCTCAAAAGATTTTCAACCATTTCCTGTAGAAGAAAATCGATGAGGGTTTTAGCAAAAAATCCCTAAAATCTCAAGTTTCCAATGGTATAATCAGAAAAATATTTTACAACCGAATTTAGGGGAGAAACCTGTGTTTGAACACGGAAAAACGTGGATTTTTTTTTCAACGAAATCGACGGTTTGACGAATGATGAAGGATGAAAGGAGCGGCGGCGGAGGAGTATATTTTGATTATACCGTTGGAAACCTGAGATTTTGAGGATGTTTTTGCTGAAAACCGCATCGATTTTCCTCTATAGGCTATCGGTGAAAATCTTTTGAGAATTTCGTTTAAAAAAACTCGAAAATTGCAGTTTTAAGTTTGGACTAGAAAAAATCTAACTAGAAAATATGTGTTGTTGCTCGTTTGACGGGAAATTTAATGCTCTTTTCAACGGTGTAATCAGATTTGAATTTCCACGTAAAATAGGTGAGATATGATCATTTTAGTGAGACAAGATTCAACTTACAAAAAATATCTTTAAATTGGAAAAAAATGAATAAAACAAGAGGTTAAAAGAAAATTTCCATGAGGCATTTTTTTGTTGGAAAACCCTTGTACAATTGACCCCTGAAGTTTGGCCGTATCTTTCTCGGACCACCAACCACTATGGATGCTGTGGCTGGATCAATCGGGAGTAGGAATTTTTTGATGCATATTGATCACATAGCTTTTAAAGTTCCCTTTGAATTCGGTTCTGAAAGGGCACTCGTCGCATAGAAATTTGTATTATTTACCACATCCGTAACGCTTGTGAGTCCGCAACGTGATTACTGTATTGTTCGGGGGGGGGGGGGGGGGGGGGGGTGGAGATGGGGAATTCCTTGGCCAGTGAAAAACTGTGTTCCACGATCTGGGAGTTCTTTTTGATAGCTGGCTGACATTCGGGTCTCACATTGAGTCAATTGCCAATAGAGCTTTGCGAGTTCTTGGCTTCGTCATGATTTTCATCCACTGCGGCTGTTGTTGAGCTTTGTGTTGCCCTCGTGCGTCCCGTATCGGAGTATAGATTTTCGATAGGGTCGCCTATATATGGGAATAGCAAGATGGTATTGGAACGAGTCCAGCGTAGATTTCTGCGATTTGCCTCTTACAAGTCTGGTATAACTTATGAAGACTTTCACGTGGATGATGCTCAGCAGCTTTGTGGCCTGGGTACCCCTTGAAGAAAGCAGGCTGATGCGGTGCTCTTACGTGGTTTGGTGAATAGCTCCATTGATTGCCCTGCGCTTCTTTCCAGCGTCGATTTCCACATTCCGCCGTGCTGCACCAGTCTGCATCAGACTTTTCGTGTCGTCTCGAGCCCCACCAACTATCTTCTCCATTGTCCCTTAAATCGGTGCCAGCAGGAAAGGAATCGCCTTGATCTGGACATAATATGTCCATAATATCCATAATATGGATAATTATGTCCATAACATGGACATAATATGGAGAATATTATTCTCCTGTTCCCCCGCGCAAGTGAAGAGGTATTATAAGTTGTGCAAGTTTCTCGTGACTTCGTGGGTACTCTCTACATGTTCGTGAACAGCAACTTTTTTCAATTAATGTTTTTTTCTTATTGGGCTGACTAGCCCGTGTTATACTAAATAAAGAAATAAATAAACAAGCCAGCGCGGGACTTGCAATTCTTCCCACTTCTATCACATGACATCAGGAACTCTGTGTGAATTAACACTGCAAATAATTACACAACGGTTTATTATTTTTCTATATAGATCACTCGTCTGCAAAGCCACCAACCATCCAACATGAAGGAAAACATCGATCGCATTTGAACGGAGATTAGGCCTCTTTTGCGATTCGCACTCGTGTTTCTGATTTATCGTACGTCCAAACGTTAAATTGTCGTAGGGAGCGAACGGTTTGTCCTACTGAGCTCCGGGTGGTCTCAAAAAATTCTATAAATTCTATAGAATCTCAAATTGAAGGAAAACAATACCATTATATAAAATTTTCTGAGTTAGGGCGTTTTTCAAAATTTCAAAATTTTTTTTTTTGACCCTTAGAAGTGACCTACATCAACCAAAATCTTCGGCGCACAACTAGACCCCAAATGAGCCTACATACCGAATTTCATCAAAATCGGTCAATGCTAAGTGGGGAAAGTGCCGGGTTGGGGCCGTCTGTACGGCGTACGGACGGCCAAATTTTTATTCGATTTTTGGATTCTACGTACCTTGAAACGTAAACCATCAAATTTTGAGGGGGTGTTAAAATTTTTTTTCTTGGTCGATTCCAAAGGTTCATTGTTGAAAATAATAAACCAAAACGTATTGAAAATTCAAATTTGAGTGTTTGAATTGCAAATCCCTTTCGCCTGATGAAAGTAGGTGAATCTCCTCCCCTTCGTTACAAAATTGCAAACGGAGATTTCCACCGCTTGATAAAGTTATTGACGACCTGGTCTGATGTCCGTCTGACGTCAAGCCGGCGACCAAGCAATCTCACTCTTCATCGAACACGACCTCTTTTCCCTGTCTTCTCTGACCCCCATCGTTTTCCAGCTGTCAACTTCGCTCAGCTTTCAGCTTTCGACGAGCTACTTCCTGATCAATTTTCAAACAATCTAAATTGAACGTGAAATGAGAATGGATGCATCACTCTTCTCGCACAACACGAGGCACTATAAGAAACAATGTGAATATAACGAATAATAATAGTCAGTCAGTTACCAGAGCAGTACAGGGGGACACATGTACTTTTTATTTTTTGATGCTTGGGCAAGAAGAAATGGTCATAATAGTACCAAATTAGTAGGGGTAATAAGGGACTTTCGTCCCCCCAACCCCCATATCATCACCCCATGAACCCCCTCAGTAGTGCGGGGTTGTGAGGGGGCAAAAAGTCCCTTTGGGGGGGTCCAGCCTTTGCCTCCACAAAGGGCGGCGTTTCAACGTCGCCACGCCGGCCTTTGGCAGTGGTGTCAGACCTAGGTAGTAATTGATCAGCATTATAAGTATCAAGCCTTAACCCTAATTTGGACCATTGAGTCACTAGTGTCACCGAAAACATTAGGAATTCCACAGCTGTCCCAAAGTGTCACCAGATTAACAAGATTTAAAAATTAATACACAGAGTTGAATTTTTTATACCATTTTTTGAGACTTACTAGAAGTCAAAAAATGATGTTATGACAAACATTTTAAAATTTTTTTCATCGATTTTCTCGCAAATATTTATCATAGCTCTATTTTGAGACTTCCAACAACCCACAAAAATTCCGCTTTTCCACTAAATTTAAAATTGCAATTTAATTTTGTTTACTCCAGTAACACTTTGGAACAGCTGTGAAGTTCCTGAGGATGTTTTCGGTGACTCTAGTGATACCATCGTCCAATTAGGGTTAACAAAACAATTAATCAAAAACA